>CM074737.1:17008469-17608469 GCA_037367245.1 Phrynocephalus guinanensis | reverse complement strand
TCCACTTTCATCTTAAAAGAGAGGCCAGCATTTATTCCTGAATCCAGGCATGATCTCTTTGCACATGTGCCCACTTATCAGCTGATTGGTGGAAACTTTCAGGGGCATTGCAGGACCAGCTCCTGGAAGGTGAGTCAGACCTGCTGTATCTCAAGACAGCAGTGGGTGTGGAGGATAAAGAGGAGGAGGAACCAGAATTAGGCAGGAACGTGATCAGGCAGTGGGAAGTAGGCTGCAGAAGTATGTGGAGGCAGGGAGTTAATGAAATGTTCAGCCTTCTAAAAATTTGACACCCTGTGGCCCCTTCACACTATGCCACTGCTCATGGAGCAACTATCTTCTTTTTATAAAGTTCTTGACAGTGCAGAACTTGTCCTGTTTGTTGTAAGTAGAACACAGACGGGTAGTGTTTGGGATTCCTCCCACAAAGGTTTTCAAATGCAGGTTACTGTTCATTTTTCTGTACTGAATTTTGTCCTTTGTACTGTATTATATTTTGTATTTTATTTATTTACCTTGTATTATATTACAGTATTGTAATCAAATGTTTTTGGGCTGTGGAATGAATCATCTGAATTTCCATTATTTTCTATGGGAAAATTTGCTTTGATATGCAAGCATTTTCATTTTAAGCATGCTTCTGGAATGGATTATGCTCTTTAACCAAGCTACTATTATGCACATGATTTTCCTAATGGGGTTCCTTTTACTGTTTTAGCCATCAGTATTATGTACTTAAATCTTTATAGAAAAGATTCATTGGTACATGGCACAGCCAGGATTGAACCAGGGACCCAGTCATCTCAGTCCACACCCTTTGAAATTGCACCACTGACACTTACACAGTACCACTACAAAAGCAACATTTTTATCATATTTAAATAGCTTTATATTTGTCAACAGATAACTTCTACTCAACATAGCTGAGGCTAAAAAGAAATGTAGGCAGTATAGTGTTGAGTATTTGAAGTTTGGCTTCATTCCATCCCTCTTGGACAAATGTCTGCCCATGTTCCTTTTGTGCAACAGAGTTTTAAACAATGATGCTGTGAAACCATCCAAGCTGGAGGATCATCTGAAAAGATGTCACCCTGATAAAACAGATAAAGCTTTGACATACTTTAAAACAGTGCTCCCCAACCTTTTTGTCCCCGCGGACCGGAAAATTTTTGAAAATTTTCCTGTGGCCCGGGGGGGGGGGGGGGGGAGGGGGGGGAGAATGCGAAAGGGGGGTCCGGCTGGGAGGCAAAAGGGGGGGTGAAAGCAAAGGATGGGAGGGAAGGAGGAGGGGGAGGCACGAGAGCAGCGGCGGCGGCACTTACCGGCTTGGGGCGTCGGGCGTGCCACTCCCCCCCACACACACACACGGGCGGGGTGGGGGGGAACCCGGGGCTCCTGGGCAGGCGGGCCCCCACCTCCTCCTCCGGCTCCTGGCCCCGGCGCCCTGCGCGCGGCACCCGCCCGGCCGCGCCGGGAAGCGCCCTCGCGGCACCAACGAGCCGCCTCCTCCTCCTCCTGCTCCTGCTCTGGTTCCTCCTCCTCCTCCTCCTCCTCCCGCCGCCGCCGCTGGAGGAGCAGCAGCAGCCACCCCCCCGCAATTGCCCCCCGCCGCCGCCGCAATCGCGCCCCCGTCCCGCCGCCGCCGCTACCCCCGCAATCGCCCCCGTCCCGCCGCCGCCGCCACCCCTCCGCAATTGCCCCCCCGCCGCCGCCGCAATCGCCCCCGTCCCGCCGCCGCTGCCGCCACCCCCCGCAATTGCCCCCCGCCCCCGCCGCAATCGCCCCCGTCCCGCCGCCGCCGCCGACACCCCTCCGCAATTGCCCCCCCGCCCCTGCCGCAATCGCCCCCCCGCCGCCGCCGCAATCGCCCCCGTCCCGTTGCCGCTGCCGCCACCCCCCCGCAATCGCCCCCCCGCCGCCGCCGCAATCGCCCCCGTCCCGTCGCGCCGCCGCCGCCACCCCCCCGCAATCGCCCCCCCGCCACCGCCGCAATCGCCCCCGTCCCGCCGCCGCCGCCGCCACCCCCCCGCAATTGCCCCCCCGCCGCCGCCGCCACCCCCCCCGCAATTGCCCTCGCTGCTGCTGCTGCTGCTCCTTCGGCGGCGGCGGCGGGAGGAGGAGGAGGAGGAGGAGGAGGAACCAGAGCAGGAGAAGGAGGAGGAGGAGGAGGAGGCGGCTCGTCGGTGCAGTGAGGGCGCTTCCCGGCGCGGCCAGGCGGGTGCCGCGCGCGGGGCGCTGGGGCCGGGAGGGGAGGAGGGAGGCAAAGGCGGCGGCGGCGGCTCCTCCTGCACTCCTCCAGCCTTCCTCCTCCACCGGCCGCCCGCGGGAGAGAAGAGGAGGAGGAGGAGGGCGGCGGAGGAAAAGGGGAGGAGCCTCCCCGGCCTCCCCAGGCGGCCCGGTGCCGACCGGTCCACGGACCGGCACCGGTCCGCGGACCGGGGGTTGGGGACCACCGCTTTAAAACACTGAAAGAAAAATGTCAGCAGAGAACCATGGTGGACAGTATGTTCACTTCAACATCAAAAAGAAACTATGATAGTTTGTGAGCATCTTACAATATCCCATGACTCATAGCAAAATCAGGAGAACCTCATACTATCAGGGAAGAGCTGATTTCACCAGCCATTGAAGAGGTTTTAAAAACTGTTCTACACAAGCCTGCATATGATATACTCAACAAAATTCCTTTGAGCAACAACACAGTTCAAAGACTTATTGATGGAATGAATCATAATGTTGAAAGCTTCTTGTGTAATTATTTGAAAAGAAACTATTTCTCTTTTCAACTGGATGAGTCAACTTTATCTGCTAATGAAGCACTATTATTGGCATATGTTCATTTTTATGGACCAAGAAATCCATGAAAAACTGCTGTTTGCGAGAACTTTGACTACAGACGCTAAAGATGAATCCATATTCAATGTTTTGAAAGATTATTTCATGGAAAAAGCAATCCCTTTACCAAATTTAATATCAGCAGCAGCAGATGGAGCACCAGCCATGTTTGGGCACTATCTTGGTTTTATAAGATCACATCAATCTCATCAATTTGTCATAAACACAGTAGACAAGATCCATATCAACACATTGAATTCTATGTTATTTACACAGTTGTGTGAAGAAAATGATGAGGACTTTCATCAATTACTCCTTCACACTGAAGTACACTGGCTTTCAAAAGGCTTATGTTTGACAATATTTTTTCCCTTTTTGAGACAGTTTAAAAGTTTTTTGGATGCTAAAGATCCCATTTTGAAAGAAATTTTAATTAAATGGAAACCAGATATTGCTTATTTAACAGAATTGTTTACTAAATTTAATGAGGTTAACTTACTGTTACAAGGTGCCAGTCCAAATTTAATAAAAACAAGGTCCATCATTACAGCTTTTCTTGGCATAATTAATCTAATAAAGCAAAACATTAGATGGCGTGAATTTTCCCAGTTCCCCAACTTGTCATTGACATGTCCAGTATGATAATGTTTTGGTCTATGTAGAACATTCAAGTGCCCTTCACAAAGACTTTAAAACCAGATTTGAGGATGTTTTAACTGTGGAAATTCTTCAGTGGATTATCAATCCATATGGTGACACTGAAGAATTGGATGTCACATTACAAGAAGAACTGATTGGAATACCCACTAACAAAGAACTTAAGGTGCAGTTCAGAATGGGGTATCAACAGTTCTTGCTTCAGATAGATATGCCTGTTGCTTATCCTCCATATATGTACTATTGCAAGAAAGTTTTTGATAGCTTTTCCATCTTCATACCCTGTGCAAAGGGGGTTTAGCATGGTTCCCAATCCTCTTACAAAAAAAAAAAAGAAAGAAAGAAAGAAAGAAAGAAAGAAAGAAAGAAAGAAAGAAAGAAAGAAAGAAAGAAAGAAAGAAAGAAAGAAAGAAAGAAAGAAAAGAAAGAAATTGATTGCAAATAACTGAACATGGAGATTTAAGACTATACCTCACTAATTTGAAGCCAAATATTGAACAATTGCTATCAGATCATCTGGCTCATCCCTCCCATTAACAGTATTATTTGTGTACTAAATTTATGTAAGAATTTTACTAGGTTCTTATTTGTTTCATTCTAAATCCAAATATTTACTTGCATTTTGTCTTTTCAATAAACGTATGAATAAAATTTGTACATGTTTTTCTTTTCTTACAATTGCCCATGCTACAAAAGCCCCTATCAAAGTGAGCAGCACTATGTAAGCTGTCAAAAACATGGCTGAAGCTAATACGTAAGTTTAGGAAAATTCAATATTAGGTAGAAAACAACAAAAATTGGCAAGTGGTCTACAGGGTGAAAAAAATTGGGAACCTCTGAGAAAAGAAAGGTTCCTTTTAGGGAGAAAGGGAGGATAAAAGTATTTTTAAAAAAATAAAGTATAAATATAGAAAATGAAAGAATGAATTAAATAAACCATAAACCATTCCTCAGTACAGGATACCTAGAAAATCCAGGAAAGGTTCACTGTAATTTAGAAATTACTTCATAGAACTTTATTTATATCAGAAGTGCCAACAAATTAATTATACTGACATAAGAACATACACTACTAAGCAGAATATAAATAAATAATACAATTATTATGTGTAAACGTTATATAAAATGAACAAGATTTAAAAAATGATGATGGCATTTGCCCAGTACTGGGCCACACCAACACCATTCCCTCTTGCCATCATAAGATCTTTCTCTGTGCATGCTGAAGGGCATTGGATGCATTATAACATATGTGAGATAGTTAGTTCTTCTCTGTTGCCATATAGGGTGGTGGAGTCTCCTTCTTTGGAGGTTTTTTAAGCAGAAGCTAGATGACCATCTGTCAGGAGTACTGTGATGTGGGTCTCTGTATGGCAGGAGGTTGGACTGGATGGCCCTTGAGGTCTCTTCCAACTCTATCATTCTATGATTATCCACATTCACACAAGATGTCTTCTACAGGGGAACCCCATTTTCTCAGATTATCCTTTGATCTTCCTACTTCAGTGCACAATTTATTGCTTTCCTTATGGGCCACGGTTGTTCTTGGTCAGCTGGTGAGGATTCCTGTGTTTCTGCCCTCTTACCTGGTAGTGCCTTGCTCAGTCGCCTTCTATAGTCTTAAGTCAGTCTGTGGGGGCTGATTGTTGGGAGGAGCACAGGTTTTGAGGAAACAGTACCTTGATTTCAGTCTCAGCTTTGGTGGTTGATGACTAAATAACAAATGTGTTTCACTAAATAACAAATGTGTTTCTGACAATGTTGCTTTGACCCACACATTCTATGCAACAATTCAGAGCACTTAACTAGTATTACTATTAGGACTAATCATTGGATTTTGCTCACTAGTGTCTTTGGTGTACAGTAAATAAAATATCCTGAGTCTGGATGCAGCTCACTATGTTTTGTAATGAAGCTATTCAAGCAAAGGAAACAAATCAATTGCTGTATTTTTTTAGAATTACATATTGGTGATTAGGTAACCTGCTCTGAGTACATAAGCATGATTGGTGATTATATGACTTTAAAATGAAATCAGATAGACTGTAGGACTTTGCCTGGCTAGGCCGAAATAACGAGGCGACACACGTTTGTCTTGGTTTAAACAGGGCCACAATTTATTAACCACACAACAGGGCATTAACTTTATTAACTGCATTAACTTTTAAGGAGGGTCTGTGACGTAGTGCAATAAGTTCAGGAGATTGAATTTATTAGGTCCCATTGCTGCCGGACTTTATTGCAGGCCTGTTACAGGCTGCATGGAGGATGCCTGAGTAATATTGGGCATCCCCCAGTTTCCCAATTGTTGGCAGCCCTCGTGCTTATGTTGGGGTTGTTAATTCTCGCCACTCAACTACCTAATCTAATTTATTAATTGAGGGCTGCCGAGGACCTTGGAGCTATTACTCTCGAGTAGGGATCTGTTAATCAATGTTATATATTGCGCTACCCGCCAAATTGTGACCGGTTATGGCTAGAGCCCTTCTCCAACATGTGTATGGTGGGATGGGCGAAAACACGCTGCCACTCACAGCCAATCAGAGTAGCAGTCAAAAATTCCCATCCGGCCCCCGCAGGCGACCAGCCAAGCATCACCAGCACATTCAAATAGTGGAGGGAGGGCGGGGATCCGGCTCCAAACGGGCAGGCGATGGCTGGCGGGGGCGCGGCCATAACTTATATGGCCGCGCAACTAGCGTAAACTACGCCAGCTGCGTAGCCAACCATCGCCTGCCTTCAGTCAGCAGGCAAAGCCGTCCCTGCGCCGCACAGGGCGGTGCGGGACAGCCATTGCCTGGCTAGGCCGAAATAACGAGGCGACACACGTTTGTCTTGGTTTAAACAGGGCCACAATTTAGTAACCACACAACAGGGCATTAACTTTATTAACTGCATTAACTTTTAAGGAGGGTCTGTGACGTAGCGCAATAAGTTCAGGAGATTGAATTTATTAGGTCCCATTGCTGCCGGACTTTATTGCAGGCCTGTTACAGGCCGCATGGAGGATGCCTGAGTAATATTGGGCATCCCCCAGTTTCCCAATTGTTGGCAGCCCTCGTCCTTATGTTGGGGTTGTTAATTCTCGCCACTCAACTACCTAATCTAATTTATTAATTGAGGGCTGCCGAGGACCTTGGAGCTATTACTCTCGAGTAGGGATCTGTTAATCAATGTTATATATTGCGCTACCCGCCACCAAGAGACGCAACGCAGTCTCTTACCCCAACTGGCAGAACAAAACGGCCGACAGACCCTCCCTAAGGTCCTGTAAGAAAATTTCAAGACCCTTGTCGGATAAGTGGACCCCGTCAGGGCGGAATAAACTCAAATCGTTAGCAGTGATGGACGGATGCCAGATTACGGAACCCATCTCTGCATTGACAACACGGGCGATTTCCCTGTTAACACCCTTGCGGGCTTTGTGCATTTTTGAGGGTGATGATGTTCGCCCCATACCAATCTGGGAATAATCGCCGACCAAATAAGCCATGTGTTGGGCCGCTGGTTTTTAAATGCTCTCAGGTCATCGGTGGCCTTGAGAATCAGGGATTTACCCGACATCTTCGTCAAATCATTGCCGCCAAGGTGCAGCACTACGATGGACGGACTAGGGTCGGGGGGATGATTCAATGCTCTGGGTAGAAAAGCATTCCAGCACATCCCCCGTCTTCCCCTCCACACCAAGTCAGCCCATTGGCCCAGGCCGAGATCGCGGCCACATCCGGATTTTGCGGCAAACTTAGCAGCCCTGTAAACAAAACTGTGGCCATAGATGGTAACTCGGGTACGCCGTCCTTCAGCTACACCTGCAAAGGGAAAAGAACACAACTGGCCTGATCTTACGGGTCCATTAATGGACGTACATAAGACTTGAACTGCTTCGATCTCCACCGCCCAATCCGTTGGATTCCCGCGGGGTCCACACCCAGGGCAGCCGCGGTGGAAGCTGCACTGATGCGAAAAGAGTGCGTACCGAAACGCAAGCCCGGCATGCCAGCAGCCTGGAGAGCCTTCAAGGACACGTTCCAGAACTGGTATCGTGTCAACGGAGACCCATCCCTGTGCTGAAACAGATAACCGTGATGTGTGCCAATGGACCGAGTGTAGGTATGAAGGGCCAGTATGGGGCAAATTTGCAGCACCGAACACCTACATAGGTGTATCGTGCTTCCCCGGCCCTGCTGATCCGTTTTTGATCTGTGAATATGCAGAAAAACTTGGTCACTTTCAAGGGCCATATCAGTCCATAGTAAGGCCGTGCCCGATTCGTCTGTTTTGGAGAAGGCTACCAACTCGCTGACACGCAGGGCCGCAAAAAAGGCCACAAGAGCCGCTGCATGAAACAGGTTAACTTCAAAACTGTCCACACAAACCTGGGGCCATACTTGAGCCAGATTGGAGAGCATGGTAGGGGAAATAGGAGTTCTGCTGTCCCGCGACTTCCCCCGCTCCCTGGACCAGCCCTCCACCATCTTGGCTATTCGAAACTGGCAATCGGGGATCCCCAGGCCCTGTGCCTTGGCGTAATAATATAGAGCCGACATCTTACCTTGTATAGTGCGGGGGGCCAGGCCCTTAAAATGCAGATGGACGGCAAACTGCACCAGCTGGTCCGCTGTGGCCGGCCAAAGTGTGGGGAACCCCTCCCCAGCACAGAATCAGGCATACTCAGCACATGCTGCGGAATATGCCCGACGTGTACTGGGTGCCAGCGCAAGTCCCATAGCCCTGTTGGCCTCTACCCGCCAAGCCTCCATACCTCTGGTGGGAGCTGTTCGGGGTCCGCCATGGCATGCGGGGCTAACGATCTGAACCGCTCCATTTGTTGGCGGGACAGAGTGTCAGCCAAGTCATTCTGAACCCCCAGCACATGTACGGCGCGAAAAAGGATATTAAATTGTAAGCAGCGGAGTGTAAGGGCCCGGACCAAGCGCATTACCCTCCCAGATTTGGATGTCAAATTATTAATAATGTGGACAACTGATAGGTTATCACAATGGAATTTAACTGCCGAATTAGCCCAGAGGTCCGCCCATAGATAGAGCGCCCCTACTATGGGGAACAGCTCCAAGAAAGTGAGGTCCTTGGTGAGTCCCAATTGGTGCCATTGATGGGGCCATAAGCCAGCACACCAACGGCCCCTAAAATATATCCCAAAGCCAAATGCTCCCGATGCGTCTGTCTGTACCTGCAATTCAGCGGATGCCACGGCCTCAGAGCGCCAAAAGTAAACCCCATTAAATTTAGATAGGAATTCCATCCACAAGCCCAGATCGTCCCTGATTGCAGCCGAAATGCGGCGCCTGTGATGTGGGCTGAGGAGGCCCGCGATACTATCGCACAGCCGGCGCAGGAATGGCCTCCCCAGGGCAACCACCCTGCAAGCAAAATGTAAGTGCCCAATCAGTTGCTGCAATTCACGCAGGGTAGCCTTTTTGCGGGACCTCATCATCATGATACGTTGGGTGAGGTCTTGCAGCTTCTGGGGAGGCAAACAGCAGGTCTGGGCAACGGTATCCAATTCAATGCCTAAAAATGTCAACACGGTGGCGGGGCCCTCCGTTTTATCGTCTGCTAGGGGTAAACCCAGCTCCGCGGCCATGGCCTTAAAGGCATGCATGAGGCGGGCACACCGGCCCGAACCCGCGACTCCAGCAAATAAAAAATCGTCCAAGTAATGGATGACGTGGGAGTCGGAGGCTCGGTGCCGGATAGCCCATTCAATGAAGGTGCTGAAACGCTCAAAAGCCGCACACGAAATTGAACACCCAAAAGGCATGGCCCGGTTGACGAAGTATGCCCCATTGAATGCGAAGCCCAATAGCTCGCAGTCATTGGGGTGCACGGGAAGTAAACGAAAAGCGGACTTCATGTCGCATTTGCCAATCTCCGCCCCTATTCCACAGCCACGAACCATCCTCACAGCTTCATCGAAGGATGTGTAATGAACGGAAGACAGTTCCGGTGGGATACTGTCGTTGACAGACTGCCCAGCCGGGTAGGAGAGATGGTGAATTAAACGGTATTCCCCTGGGGCTTTTTTGGGTACAACGCCCAATGGGGATACTCGAAAGTTAGGGGTGGGCGGCTGTGCAAAGGGGCCGAGTACTCGGCCTGCCGCAAGCTCAGCTGCGATTTTCTGGCGGACGATGCCCTCCATCCCTCTGACGGAACAGAGGTTAGGGACCATGTAAGGCCTCCTCTGCCCTAGGGCCGGTATCCTAAAGCCATACAGGAACCCATCTAAAAGGTAATGAGCGTCCGCTTGGGAGGGGTAACTACGGAGCCGCGCCCTCAAGACTGACACTCTAATCGGGATAGGTCCCTTTTGGAGAAGGGCTGGGGCCTTGTTGGTTTTGCTTCCCTCCCGGATCTTTACTACCCTCGCCCCCTGGTCTGCCACGTGGGCAGGAGGAGGTTGGTGATTTGCCCCACAGGTAGAGCAGATATGACGGAATTTGCACTGTCAGCACCCACAGGAGCCCCGGCTGTTGAAATCGAAGCAGACCAGTCGGGGTTGAACCGACTGGCCCGCAGAAGTGTGGGGATTTCCTGGAGTACCCGAACGCAAAACGGGGTGGCCACTATCAAAACGCTCGCTGGCACGGTTGGCGCCAATCACCCTCAGCCAAAGATAGCTGTGGGGTCTATCCCAGCGCAAGGTAGGGTCCTTAGCGATCCGCCTACGGAACCCCTCGTCATACATAAGCCAAGCCATGTTGGGAAGGTCCAAGCGTGCCCTAATGATCAGATCTAAGTAGTGCCACAGATTGGTACCCCTTTGGGGGTGAGCTTTGGAGTAAATGCCCGCGTATATGACGAAAGCGTTTAGCCAGTTATTCCAGGAGCGGTCCGGCTTGCGTTTCCGGATCCGCTCCTTCTCCTTGTCGTCCAGTTTTTCCAAGTCCTTAGCGTCAATCTCCCTATTTAGGAGTTCAAATATGTCAATGTACTTGCCTGCCACTATTTTTTCAACCATGGCTTCTGACAGATGGTCCCCAAGCGGGAGGGACTCGTCACCCTCCGGAAGCTCGGCAATCCCTGGTGCAGGGTTATCAGGCTCCTTGGCAGTAGCCGTCTCAGATCGCCACGGCGGGGGTGCCTCCAAAGCGGAGCCTTTGGCAGCCACTCTCGCCACTGACAAGTCGAGCACGGGCTCAGTTTGCGCGGCCACCTCAGCTCTGCCCGGGGCCCCCCGCGATATGGGCTGCCAGTGTGCGGGGAAGGCTGGCTGCGTGGGCACAACCGACTCAACTTGTGGCTGAGCACCCGCAGAGCCGCTGGGCCAAGGCCACGAGACCCGAGTGTATGCATTTGTGTGTGACGTGACTGACTCACCCCACTCCGGTCGCGCAGCCGGCATCAGTTGCAATGAGGTCGTGGCTCCCGTGGCAGAAGAGAGGTCGATGGCCTGCTGCTGCACCTCCTCCCTGGTGGCTCGGGGTGTGGAGCTCCGGGCAACCAATGGCTCTGCTCGATGGGATGACGGTTGATCTTCGGTGTTGGCAAGCAACCCAGGCATCATGAGTGTGGAGACTGGTGCATCCTGGCCTGAAGGTCCAGCTAAGGAAGATTCAAGGGACGTAATACGAGACCACATTATGTCACCCATCGTTTTCAGAGCTGACCTACTATAGCCCTTCGGGTCTGAGGACGTGTTCCCACCCCCATAAGATGACGCCATCCCCCGGCGCTTAGCGTTGTCTCGTTCCAAGCGCAAGAGTTTCTTCCACGCCGCTGCAAATTGCGGCCATTCCTCGTCCGATGATGCGGACGAGTCCGGAGGGGGTTGTGGTGTAGGCCTCTTTTTGGGGATGGCCTTCCCCTTCCCCTTACTGGGGGCTTTTTTTGGAGGCATGTTAGAATCTTAAGGTATGCCCCCGCCCCCCCAACGAGATGCAGTTAAAATTGGGGGGTTGATGAGAGGGTAACTCGAATCTCGTTTGGGGGGTGAATGATCCCCGAATGGTCAGTAGTCACGGGGGCAGATGCAGCTGGATGGGCCTGAAGCACCCACTTGCCTGGGGATGACACAAAATGGTCGCCAAGCAAGGCCCGGCTGGGCTGTCTCAGTGGAGGCTGGTACAGAGCCCTAAAGGGGGGAAGGGTCCCCAAAATGGTGAGGCACCCGTTAGGAGGATAGGCACACTAGTGTGTTCGTGCCCCTCCAATGCGTGGATGGCCCCCGCGTGAGGGAGATTAATGTGGATGGGCTGGAGGCCTATCCAAACTGGCCGCCGTCCGGAAACCAGTACCACAGCGATGAAGCTGTAGGTAGGCCCCGGCATGGTTAAGCAGGCCTTCCCGGGCCGGGTGTTGCGCCCCCACCACACAAGGAAAAGGTGGGCCGAAGGCCTAGCCCCTCAGGCCGTGCACCGCCCGGATAATTGGCTGGGAAGTGGGGGAAGGGGGGGTCCACTGGGAACGGCCTGCCTCGCGTCCGCTAGGGCCGTATCTGCCGCCGCCCTCAGTCCCTGACCGGCCCGGTACTGCCCGAGCGGCCAGCGCGACCAAAGGTGATCTGGCCTCTCAGCCCAGGCCGCAGGCTGGCGCGGCACCGGCAACCCTCGGCGACTCCGGCGCGCCCGCCAGCCGGCGGACACGCCGGGATAATCCCAAGAGCGGGGTAAGTGTTGTCGCCGCGGCGCGGCCGCGGCCGCCTCAAAGACTAACGGGTGGGTTGGTGGGGTCCTAACCTGCGCCCCCTCCCCAAGTCCCCGACCCCGACTCACCTGCCCTCGCCTCTGGGACCCTCCCGCCCCACCCGCAGTGCTCTGCAAGCCCACTTGGGCCTAACAGGGCTCCCCACCCTCCTACCTTCCCGAAGACAAGGGCTTCGCTGCCTGCGGTAGCCGTGGATCCTCCGGCGCGTGCTGCTGCTGCGTCTGGATCCGGCTCCAAACGGGCAGGCGATGGCTGGCGGGGGCACGGCCATACCTTATATGGCCACGCAACTAGCGTAAACTACGCCAGCTGCGTAGCCAACCATCGCCTGCCTTCAGTCAGCAGGCAAAGCCGTCCCTGCGCCGCACAGGGCGGTGCGGGACAGCCATTTGGAGCAGTGTAGAGCCTCAGGATTTTTTGCCAAACAGTCCAGATGTTAGTCGAGGTCTCCAAAAGTATGCATGCCAGAATCATGCAAACACATCCATTTTTACCATGTTTGTTCCTTCTGAATTGCAAATATCCTGTAGACAAACCATCTTCAGTTCTTGCAGGGAAATTGCTTAGGCTGTAATTCACCTGGATCATGTCTACAGGTACATTACTGCTGCTAGTACTCAACATCCAGCACACAGTTGGTGCTAATTTTCAAACTTCTCCACTACAGTAGATGTTTACATCACAGTATTTCTTCCTTCATTATTCAAGAATGTGTAATTTTCCCTATCAGGAATGTATGCTGTTGCTGATAAAACTCCTTGGCTGACTCTGTGGGTCATAAGAGTCATATACTTTTGAACATTCCACAGAAGAAATGTGTGGGTGGGTGGGTGTTGTTTGTGTGTGTGTGTGTGTGTGTATGTTCCAGCTAATCTTACACAAATGATTGCTATTTGCAATCTACAAACACCTCATTTCCATGCTGCCCATTGTATTTGTTTTTCTCCACCAACAGCTTGTTCTGGATAAGAACAAAACTCAGTAAACTGGCCTGAGCAATTCCCTTTAAGCTTGCTTAATAAACATTTGATTGAACACCTTGGCTGCAATCTTGCACATACAATTTGAGAAGGAAGCTGCCTTCAAGATAGTGGGGCTTACATCCAAGTTAACATTCATACAATCCTGCAATTACTATTTTTCTTTTTTTTAAAAAAGTTGATTTGGTTATAACAAAAGGCTAAAACATTAAACACACCTTATAAGATGGGAAGGATGAATTACACCAGCTGAGAGCATAATAATAGAAATCATAGAATCATAGAGTGCGAAGAGAAAAGGGTCAACCATTACTCTGAGTTCTAGTCTCTGGATCCATGGAAAACAAGCCAGCCCCCTCTTCAACATGACAGCCTTTTAGATATTTAAACATGGCTATCATATCCCCTCTCAGCCTTCTCTTTGTAAGACTAAACATTCCCAGATTCCTAAGCCACTCCTCATAAGACATATGTTCCAGACATTTAACCATCCTGCTTGCCCTCCTCTGGACCTGCTCAAGGTTGCCAACATCCTTTTGAAATTGAGGTGCACAGAACTGGACACAGTACTCCAGGTGGGGTCTGACCAGAGCAGAATAGAGAGGTACTATCACCTCCCTTGCTCTAGAAACTATGCTTCTGTTCATGCAACCATCAAAGCATGGGCTTTCTTAGCTGCCCCATCACACTGCTGACTAATGTTCAATCTGTGTTTCACCAAGACTCCCAGACCCCTTTCACAGGTATTATTCTCCAGCCAGGAGTCTCCCATCCTATATCTATGCAATTCATTTTCCACCTAGATGCAGTACCCTACATTTCTCTCTGTTGAAACTCATTCTATTTGCTTTGGCCCAGCACTCTAATCTGTCAAGGTCATTTTGGATTTTCATCCCATCCTCTAGGGGATTAGCCGCCCCTCCCAATTTGGTATAATCTGCAAATTTAATCACTCTACTCTCTATTTCTTTGTCCAAGTCATTAATAAAGATGTTGAATAGCACTGGACCCAGAACAGAACTCTGGGGCACTCCACTGGTCACCCCCTCCATGCTGAGAAAAAGCCATTTATGAATACCATTGGCATATGATCAGTCAACCAATTACAAATTCACCTAACAGTAGCATTTTCTATCCCACATACTACTAATTTCTTTGCAAGTATGTCATGGGGAACCTTACCAAAGGCCTTACTGAAATCTCCTCATCCACCAGGCCTGGCATGACTTGTTTTTGAGAAACTCGTGTTGACTTCTAGTAATGGCAGCATTGCTTGTTAAATAATTATAGACTGTCTGCTTACTAGAAGTCAATGTGATTTTCTCAAAAACAAGTCATTCCAGGCCTGGTGGATGAGGAGAATGCTGTGGAGGCTGTTTATCTTGATTTCAGTAAGCAAGCAAGCAAACAAACAAGCAACAGCATCAAAATGCATTCAGAATATATATTACAAAAGAAAATGTGTTTGGAGATAGTGAAAAGAGTAAGAGGCTGAGTCATGGATTCATGTTGAAGCCATTTTTAAAAAAAAAGCTTTTCAAGTGAGCAAACAGATGCTGGACTGCTGGATATGGGCACATACATATCAATCCAGTGCAACACAAACCCAGGGAATAGAGATGGGCACGACTCAAAAAATGGTGTTTTGTTTGTCATTTGGTCGTTTAGGGATCCGTTTCGGTTCGTTTTCATTTTTGTGACTTTTTTGCAAAAAAATTCATTTTCATTTCGTTAGGTAACGAAATGAAAAAACAAAAATGAAAACGAAAAATTGCTGTTTCGTTAGCATTCTTTTTAGTTCAATGCATCCACTGCAACGAAAATGAAAAACACGACAAATTTGGTCATTTTGTTTTCATTTTGTTTTTTAAAAAATTGTTTCATTTTCGTTGCATAACGAAACAAAAAAACGAAAACAACAACAATGAAAAATCGCTCGTTTCGTGTCCATCTCTACCAGGGAATTCTAACTGAGATTTCAACTTAAAATAAGTTGTCACACAGGCAAGCCCTTTAATGTTGTTGCATTCTGTTTCTAAAATCCCTTGCAAGGAAATAAAACAATCATTTTATGATTTTAGCAAAAACAAAATATAGCTTTTCTCTCTCAGTCACCTGGAGAAAAATATCCACTCCCTATTAAGGACAAAACAAATGGCAATATCCAGATTTATATTACTATTAGGGACAGCTAAGATCTGTATGACAACCTTCTATGAATCTCAGTAGAAAAAAAATTAATGAGACTAAAGACCTCATGCTGAACTTTCTCAGCTTCTTTTCTGATTAGCTTTTTCCCCTCATCCTTAAATTAAAGGGCACCTACACTACCCCCCCAAATAAAAAGATTTCTTGCTATTATAGTTTTGCTCTTGTTTTGCTCTCACATACTTGTATCTGTAGACTGCCCCCAGATCTACACGTCAAATCAGATGTGGGAGTGCTTGTGTTTAACTGATTTGAAATGCACAGAGTTGTCTGGGGTAAAATAGGGGAGCAGTATTTTGCTTTAATTGGACTGCAGATTAGTTTGCTAGTCTGTGAGAAGTGATGAATTGCATGAAGAACTAAGACCTGTGTTCATAAATAAGGAACTTCCTCCATCTCGTGCAAATATCCATTGTGCTAAAAGAGCCTTTTTTTGAATTTAGGAGACCAACTCTAATTTAGCTGTGCAATCAGCAGTAAATTGTCCCACTACCCTATACATCAAGTGCCTGCAAAACAAGCAGTTGGCATGTAATAATTTCTGGATGAGAAAGACAAAGAGCACCAGCCATCTGTTGACCACTTGGAAACTGGCCTAACAATGCAAAACCATGAGCCAAACACTAGACAAGCTTCCAACAAATCAGTAAAATGTTGTTGTTGTTGTTGTTTTAAAAAAGATCAGAAATAATGGAATAATATTATGATTCACAAGACCTCAAGGTTGTCCTTGTGACACAATGGTATGGGTATCAATTCTTTGTAAGATGAGAAATCTGGGACACAATAAATCTAATTTTGAGTGTGGGCACAGCAGTAGATTCAGCTGAATGCACTCATTTGAAAAGCTTTAATATAACAGCAAATATTGTTTTCAAGCTTAAGATTCATGGCAGATGGGATGAATTGCTTTATTCAATAGCACAAACACAAACACCCCAAAGACATGCATTTGTACTGAAAATATGAATATCTTGTTGCTTTTCTCTGTATGATGATACTTACTGTCACTTGGCATTTTGTGCTGAGCCTGAATACCCGAGTACAAAATACACTTGAGGGCAAAGGCTGAATATGCCTATTTTAACCACTTCTTCATGCCAGTGAACAGAACATAGAACTACCTTGCATTTCTTTACCTTTAACGAAGTGTGATCCATCAAGCAACAGCACTAAGTTTAAGCACAAAACAACTTTACTGCACCTCTATGTATTATGCTAATGTTCACAAAGATGGGAACTGGCATTTGGAATTGCCACTAAAGTGTATCCTCACTGGAAAAAAGAGAAAAGTCTCATATTTGAGACTGAAAAAATAGGATCAGCTACCTCTCACGGCATAGCTGAGGAAAGAGAAGGTGGACAAATAAAGGCATGAGGGAAAAAATGGAAAATAAGCCTCAACATATGAGCCTGAGCATATGGGACAAGGAAGTATCAAGTGTTTTGCAAAATATACATTGCATCAGCTGGCTGGAAAGCTCAGCGAATTAGGGATGGTTGGGAGCTTGATTCTCCACTGTGCATTGCAAGAGAACAACTAGCTTCTGGGGCTTTGGGGAACCTGCCCAGTCCCAGACATCTTTAAGATGGTAATTCTGAACACTTCTGAGTACTCCCTTCCTGGAAAACCCAGAAAAGAAATTATTTATTATTGCATTATAATTATCATGTTATTATACAAAATGGGGGGGGTGTAGAGGATGCAGGAGGCATTAACACCTATGAGATGTAACAGGTATTTAACCTTTATTCCCTTTCTTTAGCTCTTTTCTTTTGTTTTAAGACTTGGTAGTAGAGACGGGCTTTAACTGAAAAAATGATTCATTTTGATTCATGGTTCATCAAAGTCGGTGGAGGGTGTATGATCCATGTTTCTTTGTTTGAAGAATGAGGATGTGGAACCCAATGTGCAGCTTTTACAACTGCCCTCTGACTTTATGCCTCTATGAAGACTCATTGCCTGCCGTGAATTGTGACAACAGCCTGGATTCAGGAGAAATACATATGTAAATTATCAGCCAATCCCAGCAGGAGGGTGGGGGATTCTATGGTATAAAAAGGGTGGAGCCTGGTCTTGGAGTTGAGCATTGAGAGCTGAGAGAGAGCTGAGAGAGCACAGCTCTGTTAGAGTTCAGGAAGGCAGGTTAGGTGTGAGGGCTTTACTATTTACTGGTTATTAAAGACAGGGAGGCTTGAAGATTTGATTTAATCTATTCTCTGTTTAAGGCAATGCATACCAACTTCAGTCATTGTTGTATTTATTTATTTTCTTAATAAACATCCTTATTATTTTTATATTATACATCTGAGTCTGTCCCAGTTCATAAGGTGTCGATTTAAAAGGTGGCAGCATTACCAAGAGAATCCTGTGAAGATTAATAACTTGATTCTTTACACTTCACATTGTCATCACAATTACATGTCTAAAAGGGAGGTGTCATCACATGCACCATCTAGCCAAGAACTTTAAGAATAATCTCCTGGGATAGCACATATTTTGCCATCTTTAAGCTTTTGGGACATGCTTTGAAGAAGAGTGTTTTACACCTGAAAGCTTGCAATGTTTATTATTATTATTTTTCTTAGTGGCCTATCACCTGTAGCCTAGTTTTGCATCAAAGTCAGTGAATCACAGAAAATGAATCAATGTTGTTTTTCTAATGAATCAAAGCACCTAGAAACTCCCAAAGAGTAGAGAAGCTTCTCCTGACTTTTCTCTACAACCCCTCCAGGTTTGGTGAAGATTGGATTTTAGAGATCGGAATTATATACCTAGAAAGTGAGTCTTCCAGGACATTACACTTTAGCTTGGGTTGGAGAAAACATAATCTTCATCAGACTTGGAGGGATAGTAGAGGAGAGTCAGGGGAAGCTTCACTGCGATTTTGGTGTCTCTAGATGCCTTGGGGGAGGGCACTTGATAGCCTGACAAATCAGAAAATCAAAAATTGCCCAAAATGCATTAATTTATATTCATTGGGGGCATTTATTCTGATGAATACAAATCAATGATTTAGTGATTTCTGATTAATTTTGCATTTTTTTTTAAATTTGTACCCATCTGTACTTGGTAGTCATGCTACCAGATGCTACTGCCATTGAACATCACCATTCTACAACAAAACACCAATTATTCATGATCTGATGCATGACATAATCATGGATGAAGTAGCTGATTTACCCTTCATAACTTAGTTCTGGGTGTATCAGAGGGTATGGTGAGCCAACTGTCACCTTGTTCTTGTTGAAGAGATTAATTGGTGCAGCAGCAAACTCAGCTGGAAGAAGGGAGGAAGATGGTTCTCTAATGTTTAAGAATCTAATCGTCCTCACCAGGAAGTCAATCCATTTAAGAGACAGATTCAAGGATTTTTAGTACTGTACCTTGTCCGGGCAAGATGAGTCAAGACTTCTGGACTGTGTCAAAAGAACATCATTTACTCCAGACAGCTCTATAGGATAAAGTGGAAGTGAGTCAGTGATGGAGTTGCATGTGACCCCCACCACCACCACCACTAGTTTAGATGGTTCTACAAAGTGCTTTGGAAGCAAATTTGTATGCATACATGCCAGATGGGATTGCTATATATTTACAATGCATGAAAATACTGAATACATTTGCTACTCAAGATTGTCCAAATGCATCCACTGAATTCTAGTCCAAATTCTGTTAAACCACTGTACAGTGGTACCTTGTTTAAAGGAATTAATTTGTTCCAAATGAAATTATGTTAAGCAAATTTTCCTTTATACAAATTTCCCATTAGAATGCATTGAAAATGGAGTAATCCCAGTTTTATGTTGTACAGATTCGCCCCATAGGTGATTATGTTAAGCAAATTTTCCCTATCTCTGGAATTTTTTATGTTGTACAGATGCTATACAAACTGTTTGTTATACAAGGGTCCACTGTACCTCCTTTTCTGTGTTAAGATAAAACACAATCCAAAATAGTAATTCTCAAAATCCATATTTTCTCCCAGGAGTAATCTTAGATTAAATGTGATGAGGACAATGCCCACTCAGCTCTGCCCCTGCTGTGTTTGTCATAAAGATACCTGCCTCACAAGATATTTATGTTTTACAAAAGCAGGCACCTGAGGAGGAATAGTTGAGAAACATTGACCTAGAACAACTCAAAAGACCAGTGAATATGCTAATAGTGTAATAGATAAGTTAAATTAGCAATGAATAAAACTCTCCACATGCTTAAGATAATTATAATTTCATCTCCTCTTGATAGTGAAGGGAATGATGTAGTAAAAGGATGAATATTGCTTTTAGAGGTGTTCCAAGATCAGATTTTTTTAAAGAATGTGCTGCTTAAGTGCCACCTCATAGCATTTAAGCACACTCCAAGTGGTTGACAAGTTAATTATGCAGGCTACATATTGCGCCCTCCCAACTGGGTACAGAATTTAATAATCTTGAAAGGGCAAAAGGCTAAATAAACCTTGAGCTGGCTACAAGGGATTGAGCCCTGGGTCCTGAGCACAATTTATCTTCCGTACAGCTTAACCACTATGCCAGAAGTTTCATAGTCTGTTGCCATATTGAAGCATTATGGGAACATGAGGACATATGCAATCCTTTCCCCAACTTTCCCACAACCCACAAGGGTATGTACTGATCTTTGTGCATCTGAGAAGGTGCTTCTAAATGTGATCAGATAGGTGTACTTTTAGCACTTAAATGATTGGGAGATCCGCTAATGAAGCATAAGAATAACACACTGATCTGGAGTTGTGTTGCTCATTTCCAGATCTGTTGCTAAATTTTAAGGGACAGATCCCAAACTGGTCTAAGTAAATGCAGACTCCCCTTGTGCATGTCTCTTAGGAGAGAACTATGCAACCCTTAATTGTGCCTTGTAAATATTATGTTAATATGAACCCATGATTGATTCCAGTTAAGATTGTTAACATATTGGCTGAGGAGAAAGTGAAGAATAAGTAGTAAAATCTAATTAATTTAGATCAAACAAAAATGTAACAGTTCTATAGTGGTTCCACAGTTTATTAGTACCTTAGATGGTGAGCATTTTGTAAGTCAAGCAATTTTTTTTAAATTTTGCCTTGGTTTGCGAGCAAGGCTCACTTCAGTGCGGGCACTGTGCTTCCTGGAAGGGGCCTCCAGACTTCATTCCAAGCTGAGTTGTGGGCCTGTGTGGGGCCTCTGAAGCTCGCCCCAGGCCTGCTGCTGCCCAGAATGGGCCTTTGGGCCACATGGTCTGTCTGCACCAGCCTTAATAGGCCTCAACACAGAGTAGATGTTGCATAGCTATGAGGAGGCCAAAAAGAAATCAAAAGAAACCACTTTGGAAGTTGCTATCTCTTCAGACGAGGACAATCAGAGAAGTATGAAGTACTCTTGTATAGAGTTTTAGTAATTCATCAAATGGAACAAGCTTACCTGTTAATAATATAGAGGTGAAATTTAACATCTTTAGTTTAGTTTCTTAATAAATGTAATAATTCATGCTTAGATGATGATGAGAAATAATATAATGCTAATATGCAATAACCAATAGAAGATTATAAACATGTACACTTAAAAGACAGTGTGATAGTATAATGTAAAAGAAAATAGAATATTTTTGGAGCATTATATACAACTATTAAGGAAAAACGTAAGATGGCAATAGATGCACTTAAGGCCTTTGTACCGGGTAGAATGGCAATATATGTTTGAGCTCTTGCAAAAAAATGAATATGGGTAAAAAGTTCATTAAGGTGCTAAAAGAATTATATATAGGGGCAGCGGCCACAGTATCTATTAATGGGTTAGAAGCCAATAAGTTCACTCTTTTCAGAGGAACCAGAGATCCACTGTCTCCAATACTATTCGTATTAACCATAGAACCTCTCAAAGCCAAAATAAGAGAAAGTGCATCTATTAAAGGATTGATGCTTAAAGAGAGGCATCACAAAATAAACCTTTATGCTGACAATATGCTCCAATTTTTGGAAGACCCATTAGAAAGTATCAAATCTTTGAAATAAACCTTACAAGATTATTGTCATTATACAGGGCTCAAAATAAATTTTCAAAAATCCAAGTTATTATGTTTAAATGTGCCTATAGTGGAACAAAATGAAATTAAAAGAATGTCCCACTTAGAATTATGCCATTCAAGTTTTAAATATTTAGGGATACGAGTTGCAAAGAATCTAAATTAATTATCTTACAGAAATTATAAAAAATTGTTTCAATATATAAAGGGAAAATGACGAATTTGGCCAATTTGAATTTAACAGTGTTGGGGAGAATAGCTTTAGTTAAGGCTCATATCTTACCAAGATGCTTATTTTTATTCCAAAATATATTTCTACAACCACAAATTAAAAAAAAAATTATGGCAAGAGGATTTAGAAAAGTTTATTGCAGAAAAGTGAAAGAAGATCATGTTCCTATCCAGTGTTAAGTACAGTCAAGGTGAAAAAGGAGGACTAGGGATACCACATCTGGAAAAATATTATGAAGCTTTACAAATGAATCAAATCACTAAATTTATACAAACACAAGAAAACCCTGATTTGATTGAAATGGAAGGTAATGGAAAAATGGGCATAATAAATATGTAGATATACAAAACAAAGCCATTTAGAAAGGGGGAAACAAATACAAAACTCTTTCATTTGCGAAGCATTTAGGATATGGTGAAAATATATGAAAACATTTGCTCCTTCCATATCATATATTTTTATTTATTATTTTATTTTTATCTTTTTATACTGCCCATCTTCTAATGGAACTCTGGGCAGTTTACACCAATCCCTTCTATTCCCCTGTTCGACCAACCAGATTTTAAATCTCAGGAGAAATATGTCTAATTTAAACATTTGAGACAAATTGGATTATATAGAATTAAGGATTTATTTGAATTAGGGGAACCAATCACACTGAGAAAAAATGAAGAAAAAACAAGTCAAATAAGAACAAACTGGTTACAAATAAAATAAGTTAGAAATTTTGCAGTTAATTTTTTTCAGAAATCTGACTGTAAAAGATTATTAACAGAATTTGAACACTACTGGATTCAAAATGATTTTAAAAAGAATAAGACTTACTTCATTAATATATAAATGTATTATTGAGAAAGAATATGGTAAAGGTGGAGGAGCTAAAATAACTTGGAAAACAAAATTAAATATCCTGAGAAGGTAAGGATGCAGATTTGGAACAAATATCCAATAAATCAATTTCAGCAAAAATTGAAGAAATGGTTTTGAAGGTTGTTAATAGATGGCATTTATGCCCTACAAAGTTACATAAATTTATTAAAGATGAGTGCTAGGGGAATTGTGGACAAAGGGGGACATTGGAACATATATGGATTTTCTGTCCCAAAATAGAAACATATTAGCATGAAATAATTAATCACAAAGTGCTAATTGCGAACCTAATAGGAACAGCAAGGTGTGAGATTGCTAAAAGTTGGAGGAATGCACAGGATCTTTCGCTACAGACATTTATGATCAGGACATGGCTGTAGAAAGAGTGCTGATGGAGAAAATGACTAATAAGATTAGAGTAAAGGAGAAATAAAGTATGGTCAGTTCATGGGTACCTGGAAACCATTACTAAACTTTAAGAATGATTTAACTGAGAAAAAAAGATGCTTTAGGAAATAATCCAAATTGTTGGTCTCTTATTTTCTAGGATGGAATTGGGAGACTAAATGTAACCCTGTTAAACTGTGTAAATAGCAGGTGCCTAGGGGGTTAATTAATTAATACATAAGATTACAATGGATGTCACTATGTTATATTAATGTTTCTCTTGTCTTTTGTCTTTTTCTTTTTGTTAATTTTTTTTTTAAATCACAGAGCAAAAGTGACTTCTGGAAAACTGGAAGTGACCTCTGGCAGACTGGAAGTGGCCTCTGAGGTTCTCTGTGGGCCCGTGATGCCCAAAATGGGCTTCCAGGGTGTCTGACCAGGGCTGGCACTGACCAGAAGTGACTAGCTCTGTGATGTCATCATGGAGGAGTGGAAGAGGACTCCAATGGCAACCTGTGAAGCTCTGGTGAACTCTATACCCAAGAGGGTTAAAGCAGTGTTGGAAAATAATGGTGGTCACACAAAATAGTGACACTTTGCTCCCAATTTGGACATTGTCATTTAGGGGTGTACTCACTTTTGTTGCCAGCAGTTTAGACATTAATGGCTGTGTGTTGTGTTATTTTGAGGGGGTAACACACTTACATGATTATACAAGCTGTATACACACTGCTTTACATCATAGCCAAGTGTCATTTCTTCAGTGTTGTCACATGAAAAGATATACTGAAATATTTATGAAATGTGAGGGGGTGTAATCACTTCTGTGATATACTGCATGTATATTTATTTTGTTAAAGGTGTACATTTTCAGGTTTTGCTTTTGGATTAAAATTGTCTACATAATACAAGATGGGATTGCTATCTATATGTGTATATTTATTTTATTAAAGGTGTACATTTTCAAGTTTTGCTTTTGGAGCAAAATTGTCTGCATAATACAAGATGTGATTGCTATCTATTTGTGTATATTTATTCTGTTAAAGATGTTCATTTTCAAGGTTTTTTGGGGGGCTACTACATCATTTACTGTTGAGAGGTGGTGGTTGCAGGGATGGGTGATTTACTGGGCTTGATTGGAGACCACTTGGGTCATTTCTGTATTAATATTGGTATTGTATTATTGTAAATAGATTCCTCGATGTCAGACTCTTCGTGCCTGACTAGCTAGTTGTTCCCTTTCCCCTACTATTGTATTGCCCAAGATCAGACAATCTGTTGTGCTGGGTAGGTGGCAATAAGCTCAAATTATTATTTTCTGTTTTCTAAGTGTGTGTGTGTGTGTGTGTGTGTGTGTGTGTGTGTGTGTGTGTGTGTGTGTGTGTGTGTGTGTGTGTACTTTATTGTAACATTCACAACAGAGACCATATGACCACAGGGTAGGTGTGTCCTGGCACATTTGAAAGGTCCACAGATAGGAAAAAAATCTTCACATACCGTGTTATTAGGTTTGTATGAGACACAATCCTGATTTGGCCCATAATTATTTTGTATTGATGAGTTGATTTATTAAAAAAAACAGTAGGGAAACAAAAGCCAAAACATGAAATGGAAGATGTAGAAACTGAGAGAAATCAAGAAGAGGGTACAGTGTTTCCTATAAGGAAAACAAGTGACACCAGTTTACAAATTATTGGAGCTGGGGACTTTGAGAAAGAACTGACAACAATATTAAAATAAATAGAAATTGAGAAAGAAAATAAAATGAGAAAATTAGAGATTGAAGAAAAATGAGAACATTACAGGCTGAAACAGAAACCAGAATTAAAAAGAGGGAGATTAAAATCAAGATACGTGAGTTGGAAATAGTGTCTCAAACATCCAGTAATAATTAAAACTCAAAATATACTAACTAAACCATACACCCAAAATTGATATGAAAAGGTTTCTTAGTTATATAAAAGGGATAATGTTGAAGCCTTTTTAATTAGCTTTGGAAGGACTTGTTCAGAATTTAATGTATAGCCTAAGGAGAGAATGGGGTACATTGGGACAGAAAAAAGTGGCATTTCAGCTGCATTTTTTTCAGATTGGGTTTTTTTGAAGAAGCCAAAGACTGTGAGCTGTTTAAAAAGAAAGTTATATGGACGTGTGGTTTATCAGCTGAGCACATGAGGAAAAATTTAGAAATATAACAAAAATTGCAAATATTAGAGAAGTATATTATCAGTTTTCTTTTACACTTCATAAACTCTTGTCACATTAGTTGCAACAGTATGAGGTAAAACTGTGGAGGGCCTGAATGAGATCATAGGGCTTGAATATACCGTATTTATTGGCGTATAACACGCACTTCCCCCCCTGAAAATAGGGGGCAAATTATGTATGCGTGTTATACGCCAATATAATATGAGGCAACCAGTGTGCTTGGCAAAAACAACGACTGCCGTCCCATAGCCAGTGCTCGCACACTGCGAGCTGATGGGGCAGGCCAGAGAAACAAGGATCCCACGCACGCCCTAACCCCCCTCCCTAAAGCCTAACTATCTCCCCCCGGGAGCAGGGAGCCCGCCCCCCGGGACCTTAACTAACCCGCCCCCTAAATCTACCCCCCGGCACGAGATCCCTAGCCAGACCAGACGGCCCGGATCCTCGGCTGCACGGACGGAGCTGCCAGGTTGCCTCAGGGACTCCGTGGGTGGGAGGTTGGTTAGGGGGAGGGTTAGATAGGGACCCGGGCAGGTGGGCGCCAAAAAATTTTTTTTTCCTAAAATTTCCCTCTTAAAATGAGGGTGCGTGTTATACGCCTGTGCGTGTTATACGCCGATAAATACGGTAATTAAAAAGCTTAGTACAGTATAAGGCCCCTAAAAGTATGAAACAAGCAAGGAACTTTGCTGATTCAATTAGTATAATAAGGGATCACAAATTTCCTGAGAGGAAATTTGAAAATAGAAAATGTGAAAACAGAAATGACACCATGAAAAGAAAAATGGCTGCCAGAAACACAACAGAAAAATCATTTACCTGAATCAAGGTTAAACAAACAGTCTATTAAAGAAAAACCTGGAGATATTTATTGCTTTTGATGTGGTAAAAAGGGCATATAAAATTGTGTAGGAAACAAAAATAAATAAAGTATAGCCCAGAAGAGATTTTCATATCTAGGAAACTGTACCACTAAGAAATGCCTGGTTCATTCCATGGAAATTATACTTAGGAGTTCCACAAGGTTTCATTTTGTCTGCTTTACTTAAAAGCAATGACTTTCCATTCTTCCATTTAGGGCAGGAAGAAGATAGAGCAATCGCCATCTTAGTATTCAAGAAACAAAACAGTTCACCAAAGAAAGAGATATTCATATTTTGGAAGTACTCTGATAAATGTAATAATCAGGATTTTCAGCAACAGCTGGCTATAGTGTTTGTATTTGGGTACAGATTAGTGGAATGCATCTACTGTGAATAAGACACTGAGCAAATGTCAGAGGTATATAACATATAAAACAAATTAAAAACAGCCTGGGTTTTGAATGAAATGTTTAAACCCCATGGAGAAATGCAATAATTGAAACAAAATCCATTTCTTTCTTACACGTTTGAATGCTGGAATAAAATTATGTTAATCTAATATATCTGCCCTATTGTGCTTTTCTGTTGATTATGCTGCATGCATAAATATGAGGTGGTTATTATCCCTTTGATAATATTCCATACTTAACTGCTTCAGATTGGATTGTTTTCCTTACGTAGTGCAAATACAGTCTTTTGAAGGATCTTTTTTACTGAGGAAGTGCACTTGCGTTTTTACACTGTATTTTAATTTGGGCCTGTTGAAAACATGTAGAGTGTGTTACAAATTATATTTACTGAAATGTGTTGTAAGTTCTGTGATGCTTACATAGTGTTCCTGGAATTCTCTCATCTACAGTATTATCTGGATCACTAGGTTTCTCTTCAGTGTATGAGGAGACTTTCTAAGGGTCTAATCCAGCACACAGAGAGTTGCAATTCACTTGGAGGAATTTCCACTCAACCTCCCAATCCCTGATCCCTAAAGAAGGGGAATTTTCAGGTTATCACCATTCAATGAGTGGCTGAAAAATGACCAGAAGCTTGTCATTCTCATTAAATCCATATTAAGGGTCTGCTTGCGAGGCTTGGTAACTCTGATTTCAGGCAGTATGGGCCATGAGTCCTTTCTTCTGGTTCAGTCCAAATTTTCAGGTGCTATCCAAGGTGCTGAACCCTTAGGCCTAAGATAGGGGAGGCATCTAGGACACATGCCGGAATGTCTGAATTAAACGCAGAGTGGATTCATGGGGCTTAGGTAGCAAAAAGTTAGGTGAGATGAGGCTGGTTGAAACTGTTTTGATGCTATTGTTTCTACCTTATATGGGAAAGTTGGAAGAGAAATCAGACATTTCCTCAGCCAAGACTGGAAGTCCTCTCTGAGCTCTCATCAGTGTTAGACCAGATCCTATGAAGGCAGCAGAGAATAATTAGAGGAACAACATAGGTTTTTGGCTAATACAATGGATACAAAAACTTCCCATCCTGACTTGGCTCCTCACTTTTGATCTCAAGTTCTGCAAAATCTCACATCACAGTGAATTTACAAGACTTTTTAGTCCCATCCATAGGCAGAGCTTGGCCATGTCCTTACTCACCTAGGACTTTCATTTACATCCCAGAGTATTGCAAAGCTTTCACATCACCATGCTGCCTTCTAAGAGTGCTTTTCCCTTCTTTGTTAATCAGTAGTGCTGATGGATTTACAGGGGACAGAGTTTTCATGGGGGTTTGTTTAGCTATGTTTAGATATGGGCACGAAATGCCAAAATGTTGTTTTGTTTGATTTATTGTTTCCTATTTTTTTAATTTCAGTTTAAAAATGATTTTTAAAATCATTTCATTCAGTTTAAAATCATTTCATTTTTCATTTTTGTTGCCAATGCAGGTTCTTTAAAATGTCTCTGGGCTTTTAAAACCATGGTACTGGGATGGGGAAAAGCCTTCCATTTTTCATTTTTTGTTGCCACTGCAGGTTCTTTAAAATATATTTGAACCACCGAGGCTGCCTCAGTGGCTCAAAGACATTTTAAAAACCCTGCACCTTTCCCTCCAAATGGGGTGCATTGGGGGGAAATGTGTAGGTCTTCTTTTCCCCCTCCCCCAAGTCTCATGTGCCAACTGATCGGCACTGGGGTGGGGGAACAAGCTTTCCCCCATCCCAGCACCGATAAGCTGGCACATGGGGCTTGGGGGAAGGAAAATGTTTAAAAAGCCATGTGGGGGAAAATGTGGGCTTTTAAAAGTTTTTGTCCTGCCCGAATGCCGATCTGCTGGTGCATAGGGCTTTGGGTAGGAAAAAAAGGGTAAAAAGCCGGCCATTTCGCACCCCTGATTGTTTTCCCATAGGAATGCATTGCTTCGATGCATTCCTATGGGAAAACAAAAAAACAAAATGGAACAAAAGGACAATTTCCATTCCGTTACATTTTTCTTTGATGGGTCACTTCGTTTTTGTTTCTTTGGAGAATGAAATCAAAAACGAAACAAAAAAATTGTTTCATGACCATCTCTAGCTATGTTATTAGATGATTATTTCTGTGCAAGTGACTTTGAATGTCACTGGAAATGTTTCTTCCTCCTCTTTGGATTGCATATTTGTTTATTTTTCAGTAGAAAATTCAATTCAACTGCATTCTCAGAAAGCTGAGTTAGAGAGTATGTACCTTAAGAACATGGTTTTGATTATGTTCATATCAATTAAAACATGTACAGTAGGACCCCATATCCACTGATTCATTATCTGCTGATTCAGTTATCAGTGAGGGGGGAAATAAATAAAACTTAATTAAGTAGGGTGGCATGGTCCACAGCGGCTGTGCAGCCCAGGAGTGCCTGCCCGCCTGCTCACCAGCCAGCTGGGCTACGGAGGAGGAGGCTGCGTGGCCTGGAAGAGCCCACCCTGCCTGCCCGCCCACCAGCTAGGCTATTGAGGAGGATGAGGACGAGACCGCACAGTCAGGAGAGCCAGCCCTACCCACGCTGCCATGCTGCTCGTGCCCATCCGCCAGCCAGCTGGTCTAAAGAGGAGGAGGAAGAGGACAAGGCCACATGGCCGGGAGAGCCAGCCCTGCCTATGCTGCTGTGCCGCTTGCGCCCATCCACCCATCAGCTGGTCTAATGAGGAGGAGGAAGAAGAAGAGGGCATTCCACCTGCCCGCCCACAAGGTCAGTGGTGGAGATGGCACAGTGCCATGGCAGGGTTCCCTGGGAATTTGGCAGGCTCTCACACTGTTTTCACCCTGGCACCCTTGGATAAGAGCATTCACTCTTATCCATGAATTTCATTATCTGTGGGGTGCCCGGGAACCAATCCCCTGTGGATACAGGGATCCTACTGTATTAACAATTTTAATATCTGAACATCCATACTGCTGTGGATACATTTGAACCTTTCTGTCTGTGTAGTTTGGCTTACTTATTGTATATATTATCAAACTCGACAAGCAATTGACTTTTCTATGAGCCACATTTTGGTTCTTATAATGCACTATTGTAACCTCAATACACACACAGTTTTGTACAAACAGAACAAAAAAATGTTCTCAGCCTCAGTAATAATACAATTTTGTTAGTTTAGCATGGTACATTTTTTTAAAAAGAAAGGGGTGAAGTAAGAGAAAATGATTTGGGCAGTCATTGGTTGAACAAAAATGTTAGGCTTTATCTTGGATCCCATTTTAAGGATGTCAGGAAATAAAACTCTGATAGCAGAAATCATTGCTATGAAAGTGACCACAGAGATAGTAGCAGAAACACCTGGATGAAGGTGTTCAGATGGCAATGACTGAAATTGAAGTGAAGACAATGGTAACATCAATGATTGGGAAAGGACCTAACATGCATACTGTATATATGCTCAATTGTAGGTACATCTCATCCAATCGTTATGTAGATGAAATTATGTCAGAGTAATATTAGTATGCTGTGTAACTTGATTTTCAAAACCTGAGCATTTTTTTTTTTGGAAAATAACTACTTGTACTTCTGCACTGTAGTGCAAAGACAAAAAAAATCAAATAGCAACTTCTTGGTGAAGCTTAGGCATGATATTGCACATTCTGAAATACCGTTTTTAAAAATTCAGGCTAATGTCAGGTTTCAGATATGTTTGTTTCAAATGTCTACATATACCTAATAGTTATTACAGGTATTCACACATGCATTAATGTTTAGTAGTGGCCAGTGTCGGTCTTGACAGCTATGTTCTGGTAGGAACCACTGGATGCTATGAAAGTTATTTTGTTCAAAGTCATTCTAAGAATAACATGGTGGCCATCAGATCAACTTGCCATTGGTTTTTGGCAGCTACCATTTTATCCCAAGTATGTCTTCAAGCAATGCAACACCTAAGGTAATTCTGGGGAGGTAAAATGGCATTACTGGGAGATGACAAACAAAATAAGGTTAGCTTCTTCCAGTAGTGGCAGTAAAAAGTAAATAAGCCCAGAACAAAAATGGTATAGAATTGAATTGATGTCTTTTTACTGAACAATAATGGCAAATATCCTGTTCTTTAATTTATATCGCTATAAGAGTGATGACATCTGGGTAAGGGGAGATTTTTGATTATCCAATATTTACTTTTTCTGTGCCATGGCTCATGTGTCTTATGTGTAATCAGTCTCACTGCATGCAAGCTGTGCAAGCCACATTATGGAGGTAGGGACTCTTTAATTACTAAAAACCTCCCTTTATTGGTGATGTTGTCCCCCTTATGCAGATCTGATTTACAGAATAGGATTTTTGCCACTGAAATGAAAAGAATATATGGATGGATATGGAAGTTAATGACAAGAATCAATGGAGTAGCCAAAAAAATTATCATGTTGCAAATTAATTACATTTCACAGTTTCCAAGTATATCAGCATCAGTGCAGTTGGGCAAAGAGAGAGAAATATAACTGTGATATCCAAATACTTCCAGGCAGAGATTGATTCAAGAGTTTCAGGAGGAATCTCACAATTGAACGCAAGATATATTTTTGCTTTGAAGTAGTTGTCACCAGAAATTCACACAAACTGAATTGAAAATAAAACAAATACAATAAGAAGAGGAAAAAGCAAACACAACAAGCTAGATCAGTCCCTGAAACTTTACTAGTCTGTCTATAAATGATATGTTCATTTTTGCTAATCTAATTACTTAATGAAATCACTTCCACTGATGTAAAATAACTGGGCACCAATGGACTAATAAAACTATTAAACCAATAGACATAAAAGCAAATAAAACTACAATTATTGCAATCATATGGTTGCATATTCCCCTAGATTATGGCTTTAGATTCTAGTCAAAATGCATACCTTTTGGAACAGCATCCTTGAACAATAGGAGATTAATCTAATCTCTATTTCCCCCAGGCAGTCAAAGCAAGATGGTGATAGGAGCTGATAGCCAATTATTTACCATGCTAAATAGGATTTCTTGTGCTATTTGTTTTCCCTTTGAAAACTTGCCATTTCTCATTAGGTGAGGTTCAGCAATTGTCATTGTATGATTTGGCACAGCTTTTGAGTTTTTCAAAGTAAAATTGAAATCTTTCATTACTATGTACTCAGTGATAGGTTTGTTTTTTTCTTGGTGATGGAATTGTCAAGAAATTCACTGTAGCTTTATTTTTTTTAGAATAATTTATTGAAATTTGAAAAACTGACAAAGCAGATGACTTGATTTTCCTCCCCCCCCCCAAAAAAAAGCTTTATGTGTCACTTTTAACCACCCGTACCCAGGACTTTGAATGCTTAACTTCTCTGCTACAGCAATTCCACCAACTACCAGTCCCTTTCTGGGCCCAATTAAAAGTTCTGGTCACTACCTATAAAGCCTTTAATTACTTGAATCCAGGTTACCTGAAGAACTGCATCTCCCCATATGAGACTTCTTTGTGCTTAAGATTGTCTGAGGAGGCCCTCCTCAGTCCTGTGTCCAGTGCAGGAATGGTTGGTGGGGACACAGGAGAGGGCCTTTTCTGTGGCTGCTCCCAGGTTATGGAATGGAAGCTTATGGTCCAAGTGTGCCATGTACTCTTGCATGTCTTCCACTGAAGGAGGGAGACATGGCCCAAGCTGGACCAAACCTCATCAAATCCCCTGACCACCCTCTTGTAGACATTGTGCATTCTTGGAGCAGGGGCTAGGCCTATGGCCCTCTCAGATTCACTTCACCAGTCCTCCACACCTCTGCCAGTAGGGTTTCTGCCTGTGTGCATGATCCTGATGCTAAGGCCATGAACCAGCCAATCTGTTTGTGTGGCAAAACGTCAGCGATGCTATTGTTCAGACCAGGAATGTGCCTAGCTCTCACTATGATGTTTAAATTGTAAACAGCGGAATGTAAAGGCCCTGACTAGCCCTTTGACCCTCTCTGACCTGGATGTCAGGTTATTGATAATGTGCATGACCGCCAGGTTGTTGCACCAGCCTTGGACAACAGAGTTAGCCCATGTCTCTGCCTCAAATCAGAGTGCTCCAACTATTGGAAAGAATTCCTAGAAGGTCAGGTCTCTGATGCCACCGTTTGCTTTCCAAGTATCCAGGCATGTGCCTGCACACCAGCTGCCCGAGAAACAAATACTGAAGCCCAGGGACCTGGCAGAGGCTGGGTGGACCTGAAAATCTGCCTTAAGATGCACCATACTCCTCCAAAAGGATACACCATTGTAGCTATCTAGGAATTGCAGCCATACATCTAGATCTCTATGAATCTCCTGAGCTATTTTAACCCTATGATATGGCCATCACAAACCCCTTATTTTGTTTTTGAACTGCTCAGAACTGTGAGTATATGAAACATTTTTATTATTTCTAATACCAGTGCCTCAAAGTGAGTTATTGAGACTGTGACAATTGATCACAAGTCTCCATACATCTGCTGCACTTTTCTGTTTGCCATTCATGAAGGACAATATGAAAATATATGCCAAATAAACCTTGTTACTCTTTTGTTCATGGGCCTAAAGGAATTCTTAATGCATGATTATTCTACTGTAGACACATGGTATGTGCCACACACTGAAGCTACAAAGAAGTTTTCCCTAGCAATTGCTGCTCCTCTCCGCAGGCAGCCTGGCCTTTCTGTTTGGGCCCATCCCCAGAGGCTTCTAGACCACACTTGGTTTTTGGAGGCCTTTGAGGACATTCCAGATGGCCTGGCTGACGATCCGATTAATGCCCTGGTGGATAGATGGCATGATGAAGCCACTCAGGCTATCAAGCGGATCACCCCCAAGCATTTCCTCTGATTCCGAGCCTGCTCTTCACCATGGTTCATGGCTGAACTGTGTGCAATGAAGCAGGAATGGAGGAGACTTTAGAGCAGCTGGAGGAAAGACCGGATGGCATCTAATTGGGCTGTGGTTCATTCACTGACCAGGCACTACATTCGAGCAATCGGTGATTCAAAAAGATCCTATACATCCCTGTGTATTGGTGAGGCCATGCACTGCAAGGCGGAATTGTTCTGGGTAGTTTGCGACCTCACCAATCCTGGTCAGCCAGGATCTCCTCCAGGTACATCAGTGAGTTGTTCACAGCCCATTTTAACGCTAAAGTAGAGGCCATCTGTTCTGGTCTGGATTCCGGTTCCAGTAGTCTAACCCCAGGTATTTACAGTGCTGTACCCCATTGGTCTCCTCATTTTGTTGAGTTTCGGCCTGTGACACCCGTTGATACCTCCAGAGCTCTGTCCCATTGCCTCCGGGTGGCTTCTTCATTCAACAACTGGTGAATGGGTATAGTGGCCCTCTACCCAGCTTGGATGGGACTCTCCTCCAGCTGGTTGATAGAGTGCAGAGTCTGGGCATTATCCTGGATCCAGCGTTGTCCCTGGAATCCCAGGTGGCAGCCGTATCCAGGGCAGCATTCTTCAAGCTTAAGCTAATCACCCAGATTTGCCCTTACCTCGATGTAAACTCCCTAAGGATGGTTCTGCAAGCGCTGGTCATCTTAAGGATAGACTAGTGTAACACACTTTACATGGGGCTTCCCTTGAAGCTAGTTTGGTGACTGCAATGGGTGCAGAATGTGGCGGACAGACTGGTGGTTGGTGCGGGCAGATATGACCGCATCACCCACATTCTGGTTCACTTGCATTGGCTACCCGCTGCCTCCCGAATCAAGTTCTAGGTATTGGCTTTGAGTTACAAAACCATCCATGGGTTGGGGCCAGGGTATCTGATGCAGTGTGTCATCCTAAGGTCAACATCAGCCCGGCCCATCAGAAAATCACAGTCCATCTCTCTTTGGGTTGCCACTCTTTGGGAGGCACGAAAGGTCTCAGCCCGCAATTGTGCCTTCTCTGTGGCAAGCCCTTCTCTGTGACAAGCACTGTGGCAGGAATAATCATCTGAGCGGAATTAGGATGGTGAAGCTCATCTCAGCCTTCAAGAAGCTATTTAAAATTTGGCTGTTTAAGGCTGCCATCAGCTATCAAGGAGGTTGATATGTTTTGCTGTTTGTTGTCCATCTGTGTTTTTGCCATCTTGACCTCGTAGTCTTGTTTTTTAATTTTTTTAAATTTAACTTTGTTTAGAATTGTTTGTACTGTTCACCATCCCGAGTTCCATTGGGAAAATTGGGCGGTAAATAAATAAATAAATAAATAAATAAATAAATAAATAAATAAATAAATAAATAAATTGCATTCAACATAGAGTTTTTTGTTTTCTTTTGTTGTTCGCTTCCTTTTTCTTTTTTTGCTGGCACCTACATTGCCTTAAGAACAATGAAGATGGACAATTTACCCCAGTGGTTCCTTCCCACGCCTGTTTTTTTTTTTTTTTTGACCACTCTGTACTGGACTAACAGGCTGTCAGACAATATTCAACTTTTATGGGCATATGTATAAATAGTACTGGATTAGCCACGAGGTGTGCAGAGCAGTAATTGCACTTAGAGATAAAGTGTAAGTGCATATGCAGAGATTTTGTTTTTTTAATGTCACAAATAATCTGTTATGCTATGGGAATCAAGATTATATTGGCCTATAATGTCCATCAGTCTTAGACAGCAGAGCCAATGTGTCAGATTTCAGTCAAAACAAAATATACCAGAATTCTGTTGAGAGAAGCAATGTGCTGTCAGAGAATCATGCAAGTACTTTCCCTGGCAAGCTGATTTTTGCAAAATCTGTCATAAGGCTAGTTAGGCACTCAATTTCACAATCTGTACTCAACCAGTTGCACAGTCCTCTTGAAGGAAGAAAATGCTGATTTAATTTGTTTTTGCTCTTTATGTCCTCAGAAAGATCCTGGACAGACATGGCAATGGTCCTTGAAATATTCCATGCAAATATCTACTAACTACTTCCTATAGTCATGCTTGTGCTCATCTTTTTATGAATATTATAGCTTATCATCACCAAACACATGTATCATTAAAAAGTTTTTAAAGCATTCCAGTTACTTCAGCAAAAGGCAGCAAGTCAATGCCTTTTAAAATATAGACATCAAAAATTAATAGTTTCATATCAAAGCACAAGAATTTTATTTCTTCACAAAGATATTTTCTAATGAAATGCAGATTTTGATCTTATCTTTCAAGATTTGGTTTTCCTTATTCAATTCAAGTTTATGGAACTGAGGGGATACGTTTTGTGGCTTAAGTTAATTGACCTATATAGCATATCACTTCATGGGTGATAATACCCTCTGGAACAGCTCCAGGGACAAACAAGTACCAGAGGCAGAGCCAAGGGGTCACTATTAGCATAGCAGACTTTGGAATTGGAAAGTGAAATGCACTAACTTTATTATCCATGCTTGCAATGAAGTGGAGAGAAATCCATACAGCCACACAAAACACCCACAATCTCCTGAGGAGCGATCTATTTTAAAACTATCTAAACTGCTGGCAACAAGAATGAGTACACCCCTAAGTGACAATGTCCAAATTTGGCTCAAGTAGCCATTTCCCTCTCCCTGGTATCATGAGACCTGTTAGTGTCACAAGGTCTCAGGTGTGAAGGGGGAGCAGATGTTATTGCTCTCACTCTCACATTTGGTGTTATCGCTCTCTCTCTCGCTCTCTCATACTAGTCACTTGAAATTCCACATGGCACCTCATAATAATGATCTGAGGATCTGAAAAAACAAATTGTTACTCTACATGAAGATGGCCTAGGCCAGTGGTGGCAAACCTTTGGCACTCCAGATGTTTTGGACCACAAATCCCATAGTCATTTGTCACTGGCAATACAGGCTTAGAATTCTGGGAGTTGTGGTCCAAAACATCTAGAGTCCCTAAGGTTAGCCACCATTGGCCTTGGCTATAAGCAGATTGCCAAGACCCTGAAACTGAGCTGCAGCATACTGGTCAAGACAATACAGTGGTTTAACAGGACAGATTCCACTCTGGACAGGCCTCACATGGTTGACCAGTGACCATACTCAGAGTAATATCCAGAGGTCAGCATTGGGAAATAGATGTATGAGTGCTGCCAGCATCTGCAGAGATTGAAGGGTTAGGCAGTCAGCCTGTTAGTGCTCAGTCCGTATGCTGCATACTGCATCAAATTAGTCTGCAGGGCTGTCATCCCAGAAGGACTCCTCTTCTAAAGATGATGCACAGGAAAGCCCGTATACAGTTTGCTGCACAGAAGCATAGGACATGGATTTCTGGAACCATGTCCTGTGGTCCAATGAGACCAAGATAAACTTATTTCATTCAGATGGTGTCAAGCATGTGTAGTGGCAACCAGGTGTGGAGTACAAAACAAGTGTGTCATGCCTATAGTCAAGCGTGGTGGCAGGAGCGTCATGGTCTGGGGCTTCATGAGCGATGCCGGTACTGGGGAGCTACAGTTCATTGAGGGAACCATGAAGACAACCTCTACTGTGACATACTGAAGTAGAGCATAATCCCATCCCTTCGTAGACTGGGCTGCAGGACACTATTTCAACATGATAACGACCCCAAACACACATCCAAAAAAAAAACCATTGCCTTGCTAAAGAAGCTGAGAATAAAGGTGATGGACTGGCCATGTCTCCAGACCTAAGCCCTATTGAGCATCCATTGTCCCGAAATAATGAGACCACACAGGAATGTTGGGTTTTAAGTCGGGCCACAACTTTATTAAAACCTTTATTAATAACTTTATTAACTGCTATAACTGTCACTAAAGTTGTAGCCAAAAGGATGGGCCTGCCGTAGTGCAACTTATATTTGAGCTCTCAGATGTTAATTTAATTATTGTGACGCCATAATGTGACCCAGTATGGGGGTGCTGTTCCATGAAAGCAGCCCTCACCGCCAAAACTAGGTCCGGGTATTACTTGGGGCAGCCGTACAAGCTCCTAGCCTTTATGATGTTTAATTTACTTTCCTACTGGGTTATTTTACGTATCAATTGGTCCTATGTTATTATCTATTGTACAGCTGCCCTGAGCCCTATTCAAGATGCCTTTACCGTTCTGACGTCACAGTCCTGGCCGCTTTTTAGTTGCACTACCCGCCAGGTACACAGGAGACCCTGCCTAATGGTCAATGAGAATGGAATGGGCGAAAACACACTGGCACCAAGAAGCCAATAATGGTACCAGTCAAAAATTCCCATTCGGCCCAGAAGCGACCAGATAATCTCATTCTCACAACCACTAAGGGAGGGAGGGTGGGATGCTGCTTGGCGCGAAAGAGGAGGATTGGTGTGTGGGCGGCCCTTTTAAGGGCTTTGATCCCCGCACACCCCGGGAGTCACGTGGCCTCCCTCTTTCGCGCCGAATAAACGGCTCCCGGGGCGACAAAGCAGCCCCAATCCGGGACAAGCCCGGCAGGAGCCTACATTGTCCCCCCCAGTCCCGAAATAATGAGACGACACAGGAATGTTGGGTTTTAAATCGGGCCACAACTTTATTAATAACTTTATTAATAACTTTATTAACTGCTATAACTGTCACTAAAGTTGTAGCCAAAAGGATGGGCCTGCCGTAGTGCAACTTATATTTAAGCTCTCAGATGTTAATTTAATTATTGTGACGCCATAATGTGACCCAGTATGGGGGTGCTGTTCCATGAAAGCAGCCCTCACCGCCAAAACTAGGTCCGGGTATTACTTGGGGCAGCCGTACGAGCTCCTAGCCTTTATGATGTTTAATTTACTTTCCTACTGGGTTATTTTACCTATCAATTGGTCCTATGTTATTATCTATTGTACAGCTGCCCTGAGCCCAATCAAGATGCCTTCACCGTTCTGACGTCACAGTCCTGGCCCCTTTTTAGTTGCACTACCTGCCACGGCACAGGAGCTGCTATGCATGCTCCTTGCCCGCCACCAAGCCGTCTAGCACGGCACAAAGGCCCATCCTAAAATTGGTTAACAGGATGTCCAAGCCAGCATCATTCAGGTGGACACCATCGTTCCTAAAGAGTTCAGGCTGAGAAAATTTGATATCCGGATGGGTAATCACAGAGCCAAGGCCCTGGCGCACAGCAACAGCGATTTCACGATTCAAACATTGCCTGGCCTGATCCACTCTCATCGAATTATGGGCACCAAGCCACACCAGCCATGGCAACATCGCCGACCAGACCACATGGGTATAAGGGAAAAGGACATTAAAGGCCTGCAGGTCTCTGATGATCCACAATACCAAATCTTTTCCCTTCACTCTGGTCAAGTCATTGCCGCCCAGGCTGACAAGCAAAATGGCAATCAGGGTTTCAGAAGCACAACGGGATGCGACTGCAGAGAAGACATCCCAGCTCATTCCACGCTCTCTATATTCAGGTAGATAATCACAGAGCCTAGGCCCTGGCACATAGCAAGAACAATAACTTGATTAGTGGATTGCGGGCACCCAGCCAAAATAGCTGTGGCAACATCACCAACCAGACCACATGGGTACAAGGGAATTGGGCCTTAAAGGCCTGCAGATCACTAATGATCCTCAGAAATAAATCCTTTCCCTTAGCTCTGGTCAGGTTATTACTGCCCAAGTGGGCAAGCAGGACAGCATTCAAGGCTTCCAAGGCACAATGGGATGTGACTGCATAGAAGACATCCCAGCTCATTCCACACTTTCCTCTCCAGTCCATCTGGATGCAGTCGCCAGTTCAGAGACAAGAGCTCTGGTAGTGAAAGTTCCATATTCGGGTAGAGAATCACAGAGCCAAGGCCCTGGCGCATAGCAAGGGCAATAACTCGAGTCAAACATCGCCTGGCCTGGTCCACCTTCAGTGGGTTGCAGGCACCCACCCAACCAGCTGTGGCACCATCGCCGACCAGACCACGTGGGTACAAGGGAATTGGGCCTGCAAATCTCTAATGATCCACAGAAATAAATCCTTTCCCTTAGCTCTGGTCGGGGTATTACTGCCCAAGTGGGCAAGCAGGACAGCATTCAAGGCTTCCAAGGCACAACGGGATACGACTGCAGAGTAGACATCCCAGCTCATTCCGCACTTTCCTCTCCAGTCCATATGGACGCAGTCGCCAGTTCAGGGACAAGAGCTCTGGTTGTGAAAGTTATATATTCAGTAGATAATCACAGAACAGAGGCCCTTGTGCATAGCAATGGCAATAACTCAATTCAAACATCGCCTGGCCTGGTCCACCATCAGTGGGTTGCAGGCACCCAGCCGCACCAGCTGTGGCAACATTGCCAACCAGACCACACGGGTACAAGGGAATTGGGCCTTAACGGCCAGCAGATCTCAGATGATCCACCGAATTAAATCCTTTTCCTTAGTTCTGGTAAGGTCATTACTGCCCAAGTGGGCAAGCAGGACAGCAGTCAAGGCTTCCAATCACAACGGGAGGGGACTGCATAGACGCAATCCCAGCTCATTCCACACTCCCCCCCCCCCCCCCCGTCCACCTGGACGCAGTCGCAATTTCAGAGACGAGAGCCCCGAGCAGAGTATCTAGCTTTTTAAAAAAACCAAATATATAGATGTAGCCACAAATAACGACCCAAAGGTGTTCACTGGTGCAGTGACCTGTGGAAATATAACTTGTTAACGAAAACAACAGTCTCCCTTGAACAATCCAGAAGCAGCCAGACACAACACTTGTAGCACGCAGGGGACTAGCAGCCCAAGGCCTGTATATCTGATGTAGCCTATCCCATGGCTGCAGCTGTGGAAGCCAAGGATATCCAGAACGAATGAGGTCTGAATGAGCACCCCTGAATTCCTGCCTGCTCTATGGCCCTGGAAATGGTACACTAAAATTGATATTTTGTGAGTGGTTAAGAATCAGCATACATAAGCAAATGGCCATCTGCCAGGCCTTGCCTGCTTACCATTGCACCAAGTGCCTCCACCAGACAAAATTCCTATTGGGCACAGCGACCTAAGGTCATAATGGACCCTGTGGCTAATATTTTGGAAAAATATGCAAAAGCAATTAGGTGTCGAGGGGTTTTGTTTGTTTGTTTGTTTGTTTGTTTTATTTGTTTTTTTGTTTGTTTTTTGTTTTTGTTTTATGGTGGCCCGGGATGGGACTCTAGGTCCTTGGGCGGGTAATCGGAATCAAAATCGAAGGCTATCCCTAAGGTAGGTTGCTGCTTTACGATCTGGGTAGCTGCAAAGACAACCCATCATAGCGTCCATATTGCTGGGACTAGGTCCCTGGTGGAAGCTGTGCCCCACCGGCTGAAGGTTGTTTCTTGACTCCCTAGTCGCTGTTTGTTTGCCCTGTTGACTCCCATGGTGTGCATATGAGGCATGGGGGCCCACTCAGGTGGTGCACTGGTGCTGTAACTTACATGGCTGGCATGCACAGAAGCATTGGAATTGCAGTCCCAGCACACCAATCGTTGCTGAACTGACTGGCTCGTCAGGCTGCAGGCAATGTCCAGCTGGGCTACGCGGAAAATCAGATGAACACTACCAGTGCGGTCTTCCATGAGTGCCCGCTGCGGGACAATCAAGTGCCTCTACAGAGGGTCAAGGTGGACATCCCACCTAAGGTTGGGTATAGTGCTGCCCTCATCCTGAAAACCTTAATCACACAAAACAAGGCAGAGCCTGGATACTCCGAGCACGCTCTGTAAATGAAGTCCACATACAGGATGAGGTCATACGCTCTCCCCGGCTTAGCCCGGGCAACGGTTGCTGCATATATATAGCACGCAGGGAGCCAGATAGCCCAGCATTGGTCTGGCCATTACCTATAATGCATTCTTTGTCCTTGTTCTGCCTGTGCTTAAGTGTCTTTTAGTAATAGCGGCTGGTGTGGCATAGGGGGCAGCCTGAGGCAGTGTGCTATAAGAGGGTGTGCCTGCTATCTGCAGTCCCGGAGGGATGGAGATCTGCACTGACAAGCTGTTGGCAGGACTGGTGTACAATACAACAGGTGCCTGCCCCCTCATGTGTGCCACTCGGGTGCATGGGTGATTGAATCAGGAGCATACACCACTCCGTGCTTGTTGGAGGCCATGGCCACCCCCTGGGAGTCGCCGCCACCGTGTTAAAATAGAGCGAAATGGCCTGGTTAAGTCAGACATCCTCCCTCCCCCTTCTCGAGAGGTCCAAAATCTAGTCTGATGGGGGGGTTTAAAGCCACCTGACACCTGGCAGGGGTGCTGCACATTTCTGCATCACCAGCTGCTGCACCATCCTGGGCCATGGTTGCCTGTCAGCCGCAGGTCAGGTCAGCCGGCTGCTGCTGAGTGAAAGAGCCGGCACACTCGCCTTTCAGAGCTGAAATACAGGATAGCATTAGTCCAGCTACTCAGCAATTTATTGAGATTTAGATGGTCGCGATGACCTGTGCCACCCAAAGCTATCTGCCATCCCCAGTTCCTGCGCCCTGCTCTGCTCAAGGGCGCTCCAATACGGTGCTCAAGTGCAAGATAAAGCCCAGGCTTACCAATAGACAATGAGAAAATGAATCTCCCTGTACCCCCTTTGTTGCTTCTGTACCCCTGGCATGAGGGGGGGGGGGTATGATAGAGACATACAAAATAATGCTGAGCATGAGCAAAGTGGGTAGGGGGACACTCCTCTCCCTCTCACAAAACACCAAGACCAGGGGACCTCCGCTCGAACTGTGGGTTAGGAAAGTGAGGACAAGAATATCTTTTTTTTTTAACCCAGCATGTTGTTAGTCCGTGGAAATCCCCGCCACAAGATGTGGTGATGGCATCCGACCTGGACACCTCAAAAGGGGACTGGACAGACTCCTGGAGGAGAAGTCCGTCACAGGTTACAAACCATGATGGAGATGTGTAATCTCCAAGCACAAAACCAGGGCACTTCAAGGGCCAGATGCAGGGAAGTGGTTGCAAGCGACAGATAACCAGTCCCGTGTGCTCCCATAGGCACCTGGTGGGGCCACTGTGAGATACAGGAAGCTGGACTAGATAGCTCCTTGGCAATGATCCAGCATGGCTCTTCTTATGTTCGAATGACCCCTGATGGGTCGTCAAGTGCCTGAATGGCAGAAACACATATGCCAGAAAATGTGGACCAATCACACAGTGCATTAAATGCAAGGGCAAAGGCCCGGTTTACTGATGGGGATCACCCCATTTGGCCACAGGATATGCAATCCATATATCCCTTCTATCCCCTTTCCGTACCGTCATCTGTGTCATTATTTTTGTATATGTAGTTATCATACTGTATATTATGAATTCTCAGTATTATTCTTAATATTATTATACAAGATAGTAGTTATCATTATATATTATGAATTCTCAGTATTATTCTTAATATTATTATATGAAATAGCAATTACTCAATTATCAATTAATCACTTGTCATTTTTAATTAATTAATCATCCATATGTTGTTTAGTGTGGAGTAGGGCAGGATAGGTGGCACCACGCTGAAGCCCCCAGACCTGGGAAGGGTAGCTACCTCCCTGGCCTAAAGACCAAGAAACCTGGGAACCCCCCCACCCAAAAGGAGGGGGGCTTCTTTATATTTTATAATTAGTTATTTATATATTATATGTTATTTATATTTATTATACACTTATAATTATATTTATAATAATATTATTAGTAATATTAATACATGCATTTTATTATTTATTTAGTTATTTCTTTATTAATTTTTTTTTAATTTTATATGTCTTTTTTTTTTTTTTAACAGAGCCGCACAAGCCCAACTCGCAAGCAGGTCCCAGAGGCCGCTCTAAGGCTCCAAGGCCTGAGCAAGGCCCCGACCAAGTGGAGCTCTTGCTCAGGGATCGGGGATGCCACACACAACACGGACGAGCGGGCACGCGCCCGCTATCCCTCGCCGGGAACGAGCAGGGCGCAACGGGTGCCCAGGGAGCCGAAAGGCCTGAGCAAGGCCCCCTAAGCGGGGCCAGGAAAACAGACAGCCGCCGCCGAGCAAGGCTCGGCCCCACACGGGCGAGGACGCCCAACGATCGCCCCTTAGGGCTTACGAGGCGGCTTTAAAAGGCCGCCCGAGCAGCTGCCGAAAGACGGGCCAGGAGGAAGCGGAAAGCCGGCCAAGCCCCAGTGGGCGGACGCACTCTGTCTGGATAACCGCCCGTCAGCTGGAGTAAATGCCGCCGCGGCAGCCAACATCCCCCGCCACCCGGAGCCTGTCAATCTGACAGGCAAGGAAAAGATAGGAGGGTCGGGGTGGGACGAAGCAGTTGGGGGGGGCAACCAGCCACCCCAGATACTAGAGTGAGCTGTAATGCCTGGTTCTTCTTTTTTGTTTTTAAAGAAAAGTATCCGACGAACGGGTAAGTGGGAGGAATTGAACGGGAGCTGCGAAGTGGCAGTGGGGGTGGGTGGGTTGCGGCAAACCTGCCAGCAGGGCCCAGGAGACACTCCTGACCACCACCCCTGGAGAAACCCACTGTCACCCGGGGCTCGGCTGAAGCGCGAGCCCCAAAAGGCCTCCAACGTTGCCGGAGGTACTCCGGGATCCCCGTCGATGCTGCTCGGCGCGAAAGAGGAGGATTGGTGTGTGGGCAGCCCTTTTAAGGGTTTTGATCCCCGCACACCCCGGGAGTCACGTGGCCAACCTCTTTCACGCCGAATAAACGGCTCCCGGGGTGACAAAGCGGCCCCAAGCCCGGCAGGAGCCTACATTGGGCATCCTGAATTGGAAGATGGAGGTGCCCAAGGTCTCTAACATCCACTAGCTCTGTGATGTCATCATAGAGGAGTGGAAGAGGACTCCAGTGCCAACCTGTGAAGCTCTGGTGAAGGCAGTGCTGTAAAATAATGGTGGCCACTCAAAATAATGACACTTTGTGCCCAATTTGGACATTGGCACTTAGGCATTTTGTTGCCAGCGGTTTAGACATTAATGACTATGTGTTGTGTTATTTTGAGGGGACAGTACATTTACGCTGTTATACAGGCTGTATGCTCACTGCTTTACATTGTAGCCAAGTGTCATTTTTTAAGTGTTGTCACATGAAAGGATATACTGAAATATTTACAATCTGTGAGGGGGTGTACTCACTTTTGTGATATACTGTATGTACATGATGGGAAAATTCCTCTTTCTTTTCAGGTTCTTTCAGGGGGCTGCCTCTTTTGTTTTCATATTTTTGTGCCCTTGTTCTTTCATTTCATAGACAATGGAAAGGCTCTTCCATATTTGACAGCGTGTGGACGGAAAAAAGCATTCAAAGAAATTTTTAAAAAAGAGACGTTGCAACTGCACAAACTGGACTGCCAGCATCCTCGTCCTCATCATCCACATCAGCATTATCATCTTACCTGGTGGCAGCAGTGGCAGCGGGGTGATCCTTTTATTATATTTTATTTTATTTTTATTTTATTTTATTTTCTTCCAGGTAATATTTTTAATATTTTTTCTTGATTTTAGGCTGCTAACCCGGCCACCCCTGGGATGGGCTTGGCACGCCTTTTATTATTATTATTATTATTATTATTATTATTATTATTATTATTATTATTATTATTATTATTATTATTATTATTATTATTATTATTATTATTATTATTATTATTATTATTATTATTATCATCATCATCATCAAGCGCCGACTGTGCAGCCCCTGGGGCCCACTTGGAGCTGGTTTTATTTTTATTTTTTCCCTTGATTTTAGGGCACCAACCTGGCCCCCCTGGGGCTGGGTCAGCACTCCTTTTTTAATTGTTATTTTATTTTTATTTTTTTATTGTTTTATTGTTTTTTATTGTTTGGGTTTTTTTTTACTGCCGACCACATGGCCCATGCTACAGCTGTTGTGCGGGGCTTTTTTGTTTTGTTTTTTTTCTTCAAGCACCGACCGCGCGGCCCCTGGGGCCTGGATGGCACTGGTTTTATTTTATTTTATTTTATTTTATTCTTAATTTTGGGGCACCAACCTGGCCATCCCTGGGGCTGGGTCAGTACTCCTTTTATTTTTATTTTATTTTTATTGTTTTTGTTTTTTGCTGCCGACCACATGGCCTTTACTACAGCTATAACACGGGCCATCAGCTTTTTTTTTCTGGTTGCCTGAAGCCAGGAAGACCAGACCTCCAGGACCAGCACCAGGAAGGAGACATCTCCAGCGCTCCCATTAACAAAATGAACCAAACTGAACCAATTTTTTTTAGGTTTGGTTCGGTTCATTCTAAACCCACTCTGGGGTTCGTTATTCATTTTGTTACATAGTGAAACAAATAACGAATAACAAAACAAACTAAAAGTTCATTTCGTGCCCATCTCTAATAAGGAATAATATGCTGCTTTAAAACTTATATTTGTTTTCCTGGCCTATTGTTCCCCTTAGTACAGTCTCAATGGCACATCAACATATTTAGAATGATAACAGAGATCAAAGCAATAAAATGAATAATTCTGCATATAAAATAAAAGTGGTAAGAATCCTGACTATAGTATTGCAAAAATGGAAATGAATACTTAAATTCAAAATTATTATTTTTTAAAATCCCAGTCTATTAATGCAGAACATTTTACATTTGGTAAGAGTGAGGTTACGGATGTTGTAGTAAAATCTTCAACAGAAGGATTACACGTAGCATAGAGAGATAGCATATGAGCATCTTATGCTGCATTGCTCATAACGTCCATGGTGGCACAAGAAAGTGCTCCCTGTCACAATGTGATTGAATGCATGCAGATTGGCCTTTTGCCAGATTTACTGCCACAAATGTCTTGAGCCCAACAGTAATGTGTAATAGGGAACTTAATGGATCTCTAGGAATATTTAAATGACCATTTTTGCCCTCTTGTACCATTGCCTGTGCTACCAAACTCAGATGGAAGCTGTAATCTAACAACACCTGGAGGGCAGCACATTTGCATGTGTCCCTAAATCCTACTCATTCATTCTACTATGAGCTCCATTAAAACCTCCAAAAATTCAAGGAGAAGGTGAATTTTGCATGCTGCTGAACTTCAACTCACATTAGCCTTAACCAGTTTAAAAAGTTATAAGAACTGCTGGCAATGGCAGTCCAAAAACACCTGGAAGAATGCACTTTGCCTGTGTTTGAACTAATGAATGATGCACATAGATTAGCCCGCAGTTTTTCCCCCCCGCCATGATCGCAGGGACTCATATACCGACGGTGATGGGCCATGGGCGGTACGCTTGTAGCCGTAGGGTTTGTCAGACAAGAAGAAATCGGGTCAGACAACTCGTGTCTGTCCCTCGTTCTGACCCCTCGGCTCTCTGCCACGTGCCCGGGAGTCATCCCACCAGCGCCCCCAACCTTGCCTGTATCCTGATGAACGCCAGGTCGGTGCACAATAAGATTCCTATCATCCATGACACCATCACGGATGAGAAGCCCGACCTGGCATTCATTACCGAGACCTGGGTGGGCATGGGGGGGGGCTCCCTTTCCCTGTTGTGTCCGCCTGGGTACCTGGTAGAGGGAGTGGGAAGGTTGGGGGGGTCAAAAGGAGGGGACCGCAATCGTGTACAGGGACTCTTTCCACGTTAGCAGGGCCTCGACATTGGTTAGCCAGGGGTTAGAAGTCCTTCACCTGTTGGTGGGACAGTGGGACAGATTTGGCATTGTGCTGGGCTACCGAGCTCCCCGCAACCCTGCACAATCCCTTCCAGAGCTCACGGAGTTCATCGCCGCTGCCCTGTTGAGGTCCCCGCGCCTATTGGTTGTGGGTGACTTCAACGTGCATGCGGTAGGTGGACTCTCTGGTGCAGCTCTGGAGTTCATGGAATCCATGGATTCCATGGGTCTGTCCCAGCATGTTTTATGCCCCACCCACAGGTCTGGTCACACCCTGGACCTGGAGTTTACCTCCATGTTGGGGGATTCGTGTCTGGAGGTGGGGGACATTGCTTCCCTCCCTGTGTCATGGACAGACCATTACCTGCTCTCATTCTCCCTGTCGATTCCGGCCCCTCCCCGCGGGGACCACCGGCCCTCTATCTTGGCCTGCCCCCGGAGGCTCATGGACCCCCAGCGGTTCGGTGAGCTCTTCGGGGGGCTACCTGATGATATGACTGGTGCTCCGGTCGAGGATGTGGCTAACCTCTGGTATGAAACAGCTGCCCACACCATAGACCGGATCGCCCCCAAGCGCTTTCTCCGGTGCCGAGCCGGTCCTCCCCATGGTTCACGGGGGAGCTTAGGGCAATGAAGCAGGAGAGGAGGAGGCTAGAGCGCAGCTGGAGAGGAGACCGGACGGCACTAAGTAAGGCTGCGGTAGATGCCCAGACTAGTCGCTATGTCAACGCGATCAGGGAGGCCAGGTCATCTTTTAACTCCCTGAGAATTGCTGAGGCCTTGAACCGCCAGGCGGAGCTTTTCCGGGTGGTTCGGGACCTCACCAATCCTAGTCTGGCCAGGCCTCCACCTACTGATTTCAGTAGTGAGCAATTTGCAGCCTTTTTTCAAACTAAAATAGAGGCCATCCGTGCTGGTTTCGACTCCAGTTGCAGTGGCCCCGCCCCGCCATCCCCAGTAGCTGGCCCGCCTTGGTCGCCTCGGTTGGATGTGCTTGGGCCTGTTTCTGCTGCTGAGGTCTCCAAGGCTATGGTGCACTGCCGGCCTGCCTCCACTCCTTTCGACCCTTGCCCTGCCTGGCTAATTAGAGCTGCCAGAGGGACTATGGCCAAATGGGCTTCTGTTATCGCCTCCGCCTCCTTCAGCGAGGGGGTTTTTCCCTCTCGTCTGAAGGAGACGCTGGTAAAGCCCATTCTGAAAAAACCTGACCTGGCGGTGGACGATTTAACAAACTATCATCCTATCGCCAATGTCCCATTCTTGGGCAAGGTGATTGAGAGGGTGGCGGCGGTCCGGCTGCAATCGCCGGGGTACCGAAACAGCTTTGGTCGCCCTGCAAGATGACCTTATCCGGGCGGCCGACAGGGGTTGCTCTACCCTGTTGGTCCTCCTGGATCTGTCAGCGGCCTTCGATACCGTCGACCACGGTATCTTACTGGACCGGCTCTCTGAGGTTGGAATCAGAGGCTCTGCTCGCAGTTGGCTCTGTTCCTTCCTGGAGGGCCGGCCCCAGTATGTTCAGCATGGGGGGGAGCTATCGGCCCCTTGGATTCTCCCTTGTGGGGTTCCACAGGGGTCGTCTCTGTCCCCCATGCTGTTTAACATCTACATGAGGCCGTTGGCGGGGGTCATCAGGAGTTTTGGAGTCTGCTGTCATCAGTACGCTGATGACACGCAGCTCTATCTCTCCTTTTCCACCTCTGCAGTGGAAGCTGTGGGGGTCCTCGATGAGTGCCTGGATGCCGTACTGACTTGGACCGGGGCGAACAGGCTTAAGCTCAACCATGAGAAGACGGAGGTTATGTTCTTTGGGAGCTCGCCGTCTGGATACGGTGGCCCCCTCCCTTGTTTGGGGGGAGTTTCCCTCCAACTTGCGGAGAGGGTGCAGAATCTGGGTGTGCTCCTGGACCCGGCGCTCACCATGGAGTCCCAGGTGGCGTCGGTGACCAGGTCCGCCTATTACCATCTCCGTCGGATCGCCCAGATCCGCCCGTACCTGGACGCGAACGCTCTGAGAACAGTGGTTCAAGCCCTGGTGATTTTGAGGCTGGACTACTGTAACACTCTCTACATGGGGTTGCCCTTGAGTCTTCTCCAGCATCTGCAGTGGGTTCAGAATGCGGCGGCCAGGCTGGTGGCTGGTGTGTGTCGTTATCGCCTGCACTGGTTGCCCGTTGCGGCCCAGATTAGATTCAAGGTCTTGGTTTTAGTTTATAAAACCCTCCCTGGCTTGGGACCAGACTACATGGCAGAGCGTATCGCTCAGCGATCTACCTCGGCCCGTCCCGTTTGGCAGGCGCGAGCGCACTCGCTTCGGGTTGCCACCCTTCGTGAAGCCCGGAAGACGAGAACTCAGACCCGGGCTTTCTCAGTGGCGGCCCCCAGCCTCTGGAACTCCATCCCCAGTGAAGTGCGCTCTGGAGAGTCCCTGCTGGCCTTCTGGAAGGCTTTAAAAACTTACCTCTTCCGGGAGGCATTTGGCGACTCTTAATTTTTTTTTCTTCCCTTCCTCCGCCATCACTATGTGCCTGTACTCAGGGTATACAGGGTTTAGCCATTGAGGTGCCTAAGGTTTTTAACCTATATCATTTATTGTTATACTTTGTGTTGTTTAATTATTGTACTTTTGTATGGCTTTTACAGCCGATGTAAGCCGCTTAGAGTTCGCAAAGAAGATAAGCGGGGTACAAATGCAAAAATAAATAAATAAAATAAATAAATAAATCAGTTCTTAACTTTTTTAGTGGTTGGCACCTGGTTGAATCTCAAAATACATTCTCACATACATTGTCACATACATTCCCTTGGAAAATGTGTTCCATTTTTTTAAAATTTCATTTTTTGAAAAACTATTCACTGAAAAATACACATATATGTCTTGAAATAAATAAAAATAATGTATCATTTTAGTGACTAATTTGTTGATGTTTATTCCTAATAAAAATTTGGAAGTGTTTCCCCCCGCAAAAGAGCTATATGTATTTAAGCAATTTCTGGTTGTTTTTTAAATGCAAAAATGATGAAAATCCCACTTCACACAGACAGGTAGTAGCAAATGGTAGGAGTGTCTACAAAGCTGCCTTCATTACTTGCAGAAATATTCCTAACTGAAAGCACAATAATTGTTCTAAGTCCAACTTTTCAAATTCCATGTAGCATATTTTTTGCTCCGTAAGACACACTTCCACCCCCTTAAAAGTAAGGGGAAATGTCTGTGCTTCTTATAGAGAGAATACAGTAGTCCCCGCTACATACATATCACACATTTCAAGTCAAGTCAAGTTTATTGCAGTCATATGACCCATATATGCAAATATACAGTAAAAGCAAGAAGAAAAACAAAGAGAAATACTAATAAATAGGAGCATCAGGGGAATGGGTGGCTGAAATGATCTCTGCTCTCTTTCGAATGGCAGCTAGAAAGAACTTTGCAACCTGTGCTGTAACGTGTGAGTTCTTGTCTATTAGACAGTATTGAACTAACCACCTGGAAGGGTGGCCTTGGAACTTATTCAACAATGGACAAATTAGGTTATTCCTAATTTGTTCATAAAGTGGACAAAATAAAAGCACGTGCTGAAGAAACTCAGGGGCTTCGTTTCCACATGGGCAAAATCTCTCTTGGCGTGGTATTCCCTGGAACCTACTCTGGAGCAGTGCTGAAGGCAGCACATTCATCCTGGCCAGCATAAAGGCCCTGCAGGCCTGTGGTGAACAGAGTGAGGTTAGGTAAGCTGCAGGAGTCCTATATGATGGGAAAACACCTTGTGACAAAGGGGAGAAGGTTCTGTGTGCCTGCAAAAGGTGTTCCTGCCTTTCTATGTCACATAACCTCTGAGTGAGAATTCTTAGGGCCTGTTTCTGCCCTAGCATCAGGATATGTTCAAGAGGGATACCTATGGACCTAATTTTTTGTTTAATGGAGAATTGCCACTGGCTTTGATAAGAATCAAGAAGCATGTTATACACATACCCCAGTTGATCTGCACAGAAATGTAATCTGAGCCAAAACTTTAAAGTCTGAATCCAAGCAGACGTTTCCAGGTGACCTACTCCTACTTCAAGGCACAGGACTGCATAGGCTACACAGTTAGGGACCCCTAAGATTCAACGCAAAAACATGGATTGAATTATTTCAACGTCGGGGTTATATGCATTGATCCAAATGGGGATGCCATATAATAATTGTGCCCTTGTTTTTGCATGAAAGACCTGTATGGCTGAAGGAACATAGCGTCCTCCACTCCTATAGAAAAACTGGGCCACTGCTAGCGAGCTACATTTTGCAAGGTCAAGGGCATAATTTTGACGGGCTACCCAGCTCATATTATATCTAAAGGAATTCCCCAGATACTTGTATTCTTTAACCTGCTCCAGAATGTCATTTTGTAGGGACCAACACATTCTTTTCCACCTCTTTGAGAACACTAGGATCTTTGATTTGGGGGCATTGACAGACAGTTATTGTCACAGTAATTTGCAAAGGCAGTTATGTCTCTTTAGACCCAATTGGGTTAGAGATAGAACTGCAGCGTCATCTGCATACAGGAGTAATGGGATTTGCTGAGGGCCAAGCTTGGGGGGATGGCCTTGGACTTGTTTTAGAGAATCACTCAAATCGTTAATGAAAAGGTTAAATAGATAGGGTGCCAAGATACATCCCTGTTTAACCCCCTTATTGTTCAGGATCGTATCAGACAATTTACCAGTAGGTCCATAACGAACCTGGCAGCTCGTATTAAGATACAACATTTGAATAAGAAACAGCAATCTCCTGTCAATTGAGAACTTTTCCAATTTGGCCCACAGTAATTTCCTTGAGATTGAATCAAAGGCCCCTTTTAGATCGAAAAAAGCTACAAACAGTCTTCCCCCACCCATAGTATTATACTTTTCTGCAAGGTGAGCCAATACAATGCAGTGATCTAATGTATGTCTGTTTTTACAAAACCCGATCTGTTCTGAGCCCAATATCTTTTGGTTGTCCATCCAGGCTGTCAGTTTGTTTGCTTAGTGTTGAGCATAAAGTTTCCCCATGATTGACAGCAGGCTAACAGGGCGATAATTTCCTGGAACTTGAGGGTCTCCTTTTTAAAAGATGGGTGCTATGATAGCTTTAGTCCATGATGAGGGGACCCTTCCAGTCTGATCTATTAATGTGAAGAGAGTGGCCAAAGGTGTGGCCCACCAGTCCAGATGCTTTTTTAAGAGTTCCAGGGGAATTCCATAAGGTCCAGCAGCTTTTCCCAGTTTTAAGTTCGTAATTAGAGATTTGATTTCTGAAATATTTACTGGGTCCCATTTAGGTAAGTTTAAAGAGGATGGCTGTAAAGGAGTTAAATCAGAAGTTTGAGGATAGAAGAATATGTTTGTAAAGTGATCCTTCCAGACATGCACAGGGACCTGAACATCCAGGGAACCTGTCCTGCTTTTTAAGGCACCCCTGACCAACAGCCAGAACTGTTTGCTGTTATTAGACCGAACAGTGCGAATCATTAAGTCCCATCTTTCCTTGATCATAAGTTGCTTCTTTTGGGCTATTACAAGCTTATACTGCTTTTTTTAGGTTGATATATTCACTTGAGGGGGGAGTCCATCTGGTTGAGCCGATAGGAATAGTACAAAGAGCGTAGCTGATTTTTCAGGAGGAGACAATCTTTGTCAAACCAGGAGTTGGATTTAAATCTTGAATGCTTATAGGACTCCTGTCAGGTTTGCTGGCATAAGATACCATTTATTGCTGCCATCAGGTTCTCATAATGGAGGATGGCCTCTGACAAGTTTGGTACCATGGACAGATTCTGTTTCAGGTTCATAAAATGGATGGAATTTAGAGCGGAGTTTAACTTGTCCTCTATTTTTGGAGACCAATTATTCCCCTTAAAGTAAGGTGTCATTCTTACTGTATTCATTGAGTAAGCTGGTGTGTCAGAAGTTAGTTGATCACATTTTACTGTGGTGATGAGATGAAAATGGTCGCTGTCTATTTGCGTTCCAACATGGAAGTCAACTACCTTGCCACTCAGATGAGCAGAGACTATTACATAATCAATGACACTGCCCCCCTATGGGAGCAAAATGTGAATTCTCCAGGGTGATCCTGAAGAACAGAGCCATTTAAAACAGTCTTTCCAGGTCCCATAGAGAATCTGGCCAGGCAATGCCCGGCTGGATTGATCTGAAGGTCTTTAGAGCATCTAGGAAGCTTGAGCTGTTCCGGGAAAGAATCCTCCAGGCTGTTGTCCATTGCATCTAATAGGGCAGAGTTGTCTTTTCCAATCCTTGTGTTAAAATCACCAGCTATAAAGACTTCAGCAGAAGGACAGCTTGCCTCTAAATCAAATAGATACTTGCCCAAGGTTTCCCATTGTGCCTGCAATTTTCCTTTGTTAGCTTGGGGGGGGGGTAGATATACGTTAACTATCATGAGTGAAGCCTTCAGGTTTTGGATTAAAATAGCCATGGCCAATGGGGGACAGCTATTCAAGTGCTCAATCCTGAACTGATGGCGATTTGTAATCAGACAGCATAGACCAGCACTTCGCCGGCCTCTATGTGTTAGGGCAACAGCTGGAATTACAACTGAGGCATATCCGGGCAAAATAATGTCACCTTCGTGCCAGGTTTCTTGGAGAAGGATAATATCAAAGCCCGGGAGGAAATTTTGGGATTCTGGGTCATTGGATTTCCCTTTTCATCCAGCAATGTTCCAGGACAAAATCTTCAGTGAGGGGATCCTGTTGGCAGTTGATAGTCAGTCTGACTGGACTGAATTCACAGGGAGGGGCCACTTTGATTGACATGGTTGTAACAGAGTCCCCTTTTATTGCTAGCTTGAGAATTAGTGTGTTTAGCCTTGAGGGGATCAGCCTCGGACCCTGAATTTGATATCACACGGAGCCCCTCCCATCCCCTGCTGCAGCCTGGATTCCACTGTTCTAATCATGTTATTTTCAAAGAGGCTTCCACAAAGCCCCTGCCCTCCCCTTCTGCAGCCTGGATCCCCCAGTCCCAATCACCTTGTTTGCAACCCTCCTCTTTTGCAGCTTGGATTTCCCAGTCCCAATCACCTTGTTTGCAAAGAGGCTTCCACAGAGCCTCTCCCATTCCCTGCTGCAGCCAGGATTCCACAGTCCCAATCACCTCATTTGCAAAGAGGCTTCCTCCAGGGGGACTCTCCCCATCCCTTCCCTTCAGCAGCAAGTATTCCCCAATCAAAAATCATCTCATTTGCAAAGAGATCTCCTCCACACAGCTTCTGCCCTCCCCTTTTATAGCCAGGATTTCCCTGCCATGAAACCTTAGGCTAAATATTTTTTTCTTGTTTTCCTCCTCTTAAAAACTAGATGTGTCTTATGGTCAGGTACATGTTATAGAGTGAAAAATATGATGAATACATGCATTGGCCCACATTTCAATAGGATCATCTTTTATTTGTGATTTTCTTATTTTTCAGAATGATTTCTTCAAACAAGGGAAAGTTTGCAAAATTACCACTTTCAACTTGATACATGCATATTATTAATTTTTCAGTAAAAGCTAATAATTTTTCAGTAACTGTTATGTTCTTATATCTTTGCACTGCTGTATTTAAATTCAGGTGAGAGAATATATCTGCTAAGTAGGCCAGCCAAAGTACTGCATCTCTTCTTTCCAAGTATTTGCCTAAATCAATTTCTGGTTAATAAGAAACTAAATCATTTCCTCACACATTTCAAAAACCCTGCTTAGTATATTTCCCTTGGAGAGCCATCTTATGTCAGTGTGAAAAACAAGCACAGTGTGGTCAGCATGGATTCATTCTAAAAAGCACAAATGATGCCATGATTAAACACCCATCTCCAGATATAATTTACTACATTTACTGCAGTACATTTTTTTTACTTCTCTGGCAAACTTTTCAATGAAAGTACATGGTGGTACAGCGTGCCAAAAGTTGCTGTAACATGTGGCACATTGTTCTTAAATATTCAAAAAAAAATATCCAGAATTTTTGCCTAACATTTCAAGGACACCATCACTGCAAACTGAGAACATTACATCCATTGTCGTTTGATGTCCTCCCCTACCAAAATAAGTCTTGAATGTGATTTAAACTATCATTTCCTTTTGTCATTAACTGCAATGGCTCACAAAATGAATTTTTTTCCAAAATTTCCTTTTCTTTTATGTAATCACATATATATTAATAGCTGACTAAATCAACATCAGTTGATTTGTCCAGTCAAATACTCACTTTCAGAAGACTGGCTTGAATGTCTTGTACTATTCACAGTACATATCCTGATTGATATCTTGAATGTTTGATCAAATCACATCATGTGATAGTGAAATCTGTCAAATTTTCTTATGTGTTTCAGAATCTAATACATTGTTTGGAATTGCCAAAGCATGTGGTTTTACCAGTTCTTCATCTACTGTGTAAGATAATTTTCACAGGTACAGTAATACCTCAGATAACGAATGCCTCTGATAACAAATGTTTTGGATAGCGAATGGAAATTTCTGGGTATAGGGTTGCCCCAAATAATGAATGCTTCATCATGCCTTGCAAAAAAGTGTACCCAGGATGCACTGCGCCCCCCCCCCCATATTTTGTGTAGGGGTGGGAGGATTTAGAGTGTTTTTTATGGCTTTCTGGAGCCATTCCAGACATATTTTGCTGAGTGATTTGGACCTTTGAATTTGGAAGGGTAGGGAGTTGAGGTTTCCTTGCTTTTTCCTGTCCATTTCCATTGCTTTCCTTTGCAATGTGGAGGAGTTTGCAGAAATCATCCTGGCTTTTTTTTTTCTGTCTTTCCATTACTTTCCGCTGCAAACAGAGGGGTGAGCTGAGGAGGTATTTACAGAGAATTGTCCTGGCTTTTTTCTTTGCGTTTGGTGGGAATGACCGGGGGTGGTTTTTTTTTTTTTTTTTTTGGAGCTTGGTTTTATTTATCTTTGAACTGCTTTCCATTGCATTTTTGGAGGGAAAAGGCTACGGTAGTCTTGCTGAATTCTTTTGTCCATGTTTGCATTGAACTGTGTGTATGTGTGTGGGGGGGGGGGTGTTCTTGGGGGGGGGTCCAGCACTGCAAGCCTTTAAAGTGCACTTAATAAAGAGGTCTGAAACCCCCCCCCCAGCTTTTTTGCCTTTTTTCAGACCTTTGGAATGAATTAATCAGTCTCCCATTTATTTCGGATAACGAATTGCCTCAGAAAATGAATTAAATTCATTATCAGAGGTGCCACTGTATATTCCACCTGATAAGAAGCTCCCAACAAAGGCTTCTGAGTTGCCACAAAATCAGATGTTGTGATAGCACCACTAGTATGAAAACATTCCTTCTTAGAGTTGACTAAGTTAAGTCTGCCCTGCAGATTCTCCACTACGCTGACTTTTGAAATGTTCTAACAATGTCAGTGGTTTCAGATTGGAGTATGAAAGTATTCAGCAACACAAAATGTATTGTGGTCCCTGGGTAGCATCTTTATTGCAAAATTGAATCCATGAGGAGCATAATCATTTTTCCATTTGTGTCTTTTCAACTAGAGATGGGCACGACCAGGAAAAATTACGTTTTGAGTTGTCGTGTGTCGGAGCCGGCCCGTTTTGGCTCGTTTCCGTTTCTCGTGAAATTTTTCAAAAATTTGTCGTTTCGTTTGTCAGTTTTTCGTCTGTCCTTAGTACTGGTTTTGGGGAGGGTGGGCTCCTGGAGGCACCTCTCTGGGGTGGGTGCCTCCTCTCACCCGCCATGAAGGAAACGGGCTCCTGGAGGCACCTCTCTGGGGTGGGTGCCTCCTCTCACCCGCCATGAAGGAAACGGGCTCCTGGAGGCACCTCTCTGGGGTGGGTGCCTCCTCTCCCACACTGCGATTGTCTGTGGATGCTCCAGTCCTTTCACCTTGTGCAATGCGAGTACACAGATCTGGCTTGGGGTTAGGGGTTAGCGCAAGGGCTAGGCTTAGGGTTACTGGTAAGGTTAGGGTGAGTTACTGGGGTGCACCTCTGGGTGCCTCTCTGACCTACTAAGAAGGGCAGTGTACTGGCGTATGGGTTAGGGTTAGGGTTCGGGTTCGGGTTCGGGCTACGGTTAGTGGCTTTTTATGCCCGAATGGCACATCCCAGAAGTCTCGGTCAAAACCTGGCCAAGTGGCCATGCAATTGGTGGAATGACTCCAAAAATTTGCATGGTCCACTCCCATGGACAGCCCATCATTGCGCAGGTGTAAAAAAATAAAAATAAAAATAAAATAAAATAAAATCAATGGAGACGTTTTGTTGCAAGAAAAACCCACTGCTGCTACTGAAAAAATTCAGGCAGTTTTAAAATAGCTATTTTCGCATGTTTCTGTGGTGCTTTGGTGTGTTTTTGGATCACACGATTTCAAAATAAATATTGCGGTCGCCCCATTTTGGATCCCCCGCCCGCACCGCATGGCATGGCGAGTTGGCGAGACGACGAGGATGCGCAGCCCAGGAGAGGAGAGGGGGGGAGGCCGGGACCCCCCCCCCCAGAAACCACCCTTCTGGTAGGTGCCCTCACTGAGGCAGGCATATTTTCGCCTGCTTTTTTGGCCGGGAATCGGGTTTTTTTTAATTTTTAGAACTTTTTTTCTCTGCCGCGCCGCTTGGCGAGTTGGTGACTCGACGAGGATGTGCACTTTGCACAGCCGAGGAGAGGAGGGGGGAGGCCGGGGACCCCCCCCCAGAAACCACCCCTCTGGTAGGTGCTGTCACTGAGGCAGGCATATTTTCACCTGCTTTTTTGGCCGGGAATCGGGTTTTTTTATTTTCAAAACTTTTTTTCTGTGCCGCGCCGCTTGGCGAGTTAGTGTGGGCGAGTGTGACTCGACGAGGATGCGCACTTTGCACAGCCCAGGAGAGGAGGGGGGGAGGCCGGGGACCCCCCCCCCCAGAAACCACCCCTCTGGTAGGTGCCCTCACTGAGGCAGGCATATTTTTGCCTGCTTTTTTGGCCGGGAATCGGGTTTTTATTTATTTTTAAAACTTTTTTCCTGTGCCGCTTGGCATCGCGCGATCGCTGCAATGCCAGGAACGACAACGACAAATCAGACCCAATTTTTCTTTAGTCGGTTCGAGTTCGAGTTCTGGCGGAGTAATTGTCGTTACCGTTTCCGTTATGTAACGGAAACGAGAAACGGAAACGGAAACGAGAATTTCCTCAAGTCGTGCCCATGTCTATTTTCAACATGACAGAGTAGTCAAAAGTGTTACTACGGCAGTTAAAAGTGCAAGATATTTACGTATGCTGTTAAGTCATTGTTCATGCTTACCACTGATATACCCATGTTGCAAGTAACAGCAGTCAACTCAGTAAGTCTTTACTCAAAGACTTTGCAAAAGTAGACAATGTTAGCTTCATGGTGCACTGGAGCTAAGGAGGAAAAATATTGATGCGGATGTGCCGGGCTCTCCTCGCTTCTTTTTGTTGTTGTTTTTTTGCCTCCCTCCCCTTTAAGAGAAGGAACCAGGAAGTGATGGGGCTCCCGGCAGCTTCCACCGGCACCAGGAGGTAAGCGTTTATTCTTTTGTCCCTTTTTTTCTCCCTCCCCTCACGCAGCCAGCAGCCAGGAAATGCGGAGGGGTGGGGACGCATGAAGAGCGACAAACCCCTAAGATCTCTGGTCCGAATTTAAGTGACCAGCGGATCTGAGGGGTCGTGTAAAAGCGCCCATAGTGGTATTCCAGAGCAGTATTCTTTGTCTTCAGATGCAAGGTGGCTGGCTTTATCATTATTATCTCTGTTGACAGGCTGTGGCTGTCCTGGATCTCTGGTTTTTTTCCATGATATGTAGCAATGCCAGAACTGAACGAGAATTTCGTCAAGTCGTGCCCATGTCTATTTTCAACATGACAGAGGTTACAAATAATAAAAGAAATATTCACACATTATTTCAATTTCAAAGCAAGAAGACACCTATCCTCAGAAGGATAGAAGGCTGGGTCAACCATAAACTGGCTACCTGGGATTGAACCCCAGGTTGTGAGCACAGTTTTAGCTGCAGTACAGGCATTTAATCACTGTGCCATGAGGCTCCTAATATTTCACATTTTAAGTAAATTGGAAAATAATGTTCAAACAAAAAATAATTATAATTCTTAATGAAAGCAAAGAAAATTTGCATTCATTTGTGCATTGGTCTGCTTCATTAATGTTTGTGCATGATGAAGTGAGTATTTCAACCAATTCCACATGGTACTGGTGAGTGCCTGTGCAGTTACAATAGTATTGTGGGGTAGTAGTGGGGTTCATAGCATCACAGCATCTGGGAATCTGCTTGATTCCATTGTGTAAGAGCCTCGTGGTGCAGTAGTTAAATGCCTGTACTGCAGGTAAAACTGCTCATGACCTGGGGTTCAATCCCAGGTAGCAGGCTCACGGTTGACTCAGCCTTCCATCCTTCTGAGGTTGGTAAAATGAGTACCCAGCGTATGGGGGATTGTGTAGCCTGCATTCTGTAATTAAGAATTGTAAATTGCCCAGCGACTACTTGAATGGGTATAGGGCGGTATATAAGCAGACCACATTACTTTGCTTTGATTCCATTGCGTAATAGAATATCCTTCAGGGGAGTTTCTTAATACACTTTTTGTGGGTTTTACATTCTCATTTTATATACAGTATTTATGTACAGTATTTTATATACATAATTTATTTCCTGCTGTTTCAGAAGCATTATACCCCTGTAAATATGAATCACAAAAATGCAATAATCAACACATCACAATGAATATCATCCTTATCATCCACTAATGTAGCAACAATCTGATTCAGAATATGGATGGTTTCCATTTGGTCCTGAACAAACAGAAATCTGGATCCATATCTCGAATCTCATATTCCATGCAGTTAGCACAAATACTGTCAGGTTGGTAATATGAGAAACTATCTTGCCCTCTGCTCAGCTGACGAGAAAGAAAAAAAACAATATTTTGTCATCTCCTTTGAGGATCAGCAAAGTGAGGATCCTTCAATAAGGTCTCTAGCCTATGGTCTTTAAAATCTGGATCTAATTTTCTGATAAACCTGCTCCAAAAATCATGCCCCAACTATCAGTGGGGTTTTTTTAAATAAAAAAACCCCTGGTAACACCCACTTAACCAGGTTTCAGCAAGTTTTTCAACAACCAAGGCTGGGGGATATTATTTAATCCAATTTGAAATGTGCCTTTTAGAAGAGGCAAATATTAGTGGGGGCACAGAAAACCTGTTTTTCCTCTTTTTGTTGTCAGTTTACCAGTTATGCGGGTCCACAACATTCTATCTTGCTATTTCCCCCAACTGCTGTCTCTCTGATATTTTGCTCAGGAGACTGTCAACCAAGTTGGGGCGAGGAGGAGGAGGACAAGGAAGCTGACTTGCAGGACAAGGATGAAAAGGACAAGTCGCCCCTTCTGAAGCTAACCAGTGGCTCACGACTGAAGCTAGCCAGGGGCTTCACGACTGAAGCTAGCCAGGGGCTCACAGCAAGGGTGTGGGTCTGCCCCATGGCAGGCCTCCCTTTCCAAAGGCGCCTGGGTGAGATCCTCGCCAGCCAGGGACTACATCACCATGCCAGGGGAGAGGGAGGGGTGTGGTTGTGATGAAAGAAGAGGGAACTCCCTTCTTGGCGAAGGAGTAAAAGGGAATCCTGAGGCTGTGAGTGAGCTAGTGAGCGACTGACGGGCAGCCTGGAGTGGCAAAAGCCAGGCATTGGTGGGCTTTCCTTTGAGGGCTGTCAATGAGGAAGCTCCTCATTGGTGGCTTCCTCAGGCAAGGCTGAGGAGGGCTCAGCAGTGGTACCAGGTTGAGAGCTGGTGCCGAAACAAAGGGCAAGACAACTGGCACTGGCTCCTGACATTGTTTGCATATCTTTATTCTCTCTCTCTCTCTCTCTCTCTCTCTCTCTCTCTCTCTCTCTCACACACACACACACACACACACACACACACGCGCGCACACACACACACACACACCATTGTGCACGTGCACACACATGCACATTCTTGCCCTCCCACCTGCCTTGTTTCTTGATGGTGGCACCTTTGCTCCTCCACCTCATGTTGACATTGCAGCCCCTATTTTTATTTCATTGCCACTCGAGCTCCTGTAGCACCAGGGCTCCTAAGCTCCACACCACTGAAAGTTCCTTTGGAGCTTCTAGGTGTGGGTTAATGATGTGAGGATATATAAAATCCGGTTACTTAAACCACGTCCATGGGAACACAGGAACCGCATTTTCAGTCAAGTGATGACTTAAGAAAGAAACACGGCTTTTATTATTAACCACCTCTTTTGCCCATGTGATAGGGACCTACCATCTCACAAAAGCTTCCTCTACCATCTCACAAAAGTTCCTGTGTCATATTATGGACAATAACAGATTAAATGTAACTTCTAATCGGCAAACAGCAGAGAATTCTTTCACTTTAAAAAAAGAAATGGAAGTGAGAACTCTAGAATTAATCTGCTAGCATTGTGTCACTTTTTATATTTTAATCAGTGGATTATGCTCAAGAGTACCATTGTTTGCCATCTAATTTAAGCATATTCACAATTTCACATGGAAGTTCTCTTTCCCATTGTCCCCTTCATTAAATTGAATGATGTCATTTGAATATTTAATTGTCTTGTTTATTGGAGTTTGGGGTGTTTTGATTAGCATGCTGGAGAAGACAACTGAGGAAATTTGAGCTTTTAAATTATAATCTGAAATAAAAGATAAAAAATTGGAGAAGGCTTGATGGTGACAGAAGGCAGAGTAAATGCTTCATAAAACAGAAGTCCCAGTTTCTGGCTCATCAGGCTTCCGTCTTTATCCCTGTTTTGGGAAGAAGAAACAGTTGGAATCCTCTTGTTCTCTAGATGGCTGGCAGGTGGCTTATTTGGGTAGCTTTCCAGCTATGCAGCAAGTCAGAACCAGCTGAGACATAGGACTTTCAAAAATAGGGTGTGTGCTTTCCTATGAAAATATTAATCTCACTCCTCCCTTTTTGCATCTCCAAGTTATTTAATAAGCAATATTTTTCAGGGAAAGACAGATGCACATACAACTTTTCAGATATCTGAGAAAAAAGGAACTGGGCAGAACATTTTTTCTGTCAATGGCAGAAAGATCCATCTCCATATGTGTGCCTAATGGCTGTACAGACAGGGAATCTTTGACCATCCACCCCACCATGAGGAAACAGTCTCCCATAGATTGCCTAGACCAGGCATGTCCAAACTTCAGCCCTCCAGATGTTTTGGACCACAACTCCCACAGTCCTTTGCCACTGGAAATACAGGCTTGGAATTCTGGGAGTTGTGGTCCAAAACATCAGGAGGGCCGAAGTTTACATGCCTGGCCTAGACCCACCCTTCAACAGGCCTCTTGAGAGGTTCAGTGACCTGTCCACAACACCCTTTGGGTCCAGCGTAAGAGTAGCTAGTCACTTTGGGGCTTCATAGGAATGCTGGACCCATGTCACCTGATTGGTGGCTAATTTTCCCTATCCTGCACTGATCACCCTGAGTGGAAAATATGGGCACATCATGGGGTGATGTTGCATTTAAATATGTCACACTGGCAGACAGTGTGGACTGGGAGATCATGTTCCCAAGAATCATTTGAGTATGATCTTGGCACTGGAGATTCAGAAATACAATTGCTGGGATGAGGTTGCATTGGGTCTAGCCATGGCCACTGTCCACCAACACTGAACAACTGCGGGGGACAGCTGGCAGCTCTGTGTGGAGGTGTCAACAGCATTAACCCAGGTCTTGGGACTTGCCTTAGGGGAAAATATGCGAAGGGTAGGAAGGTACTTTTTTGTTGGTCCCAAGAATCCACACAATAATAGACCTCTTTGCAGTGGATGGAAGTTATTGTTAATTTTTTTAATAAAGTGGCCCTAGTTAACCTATCACCCATGTCAATCTCTTTATTTGGGTTGGGTGGGAAAAGGCATGCATACAATGTGTACATTGGGAAAATGTATTATACAAGTACATACATTTTGAAAGTTATTAATAAGATATGAATAAACAACCCTAAGGGAAGAGTAGGGAATTTCGGTTACCTCATATAGAACTGGAAAAATGACATGGATTCTAGTGGGATTCAGAGATATTCAATAAAAAAAAGAACTTACAGACTATACCAGTTGATTCCTAAGGTAGAGAGCTGAAATTACCTGGATCTCTTTTCTAGATCACAAATGCTGAAGGCTGGCCACATCTTTAGTCATTGCCCAATACTCTGTGAGCAATAAAGTGGGATGGGAAAATCTGGACAGTTTCCCCCCCCACCTGATTCACATTTGTTAAATCTTAAATGCACTCCATTCCATGTTAATATAAGTAAATTCTTCCACAACAAGAAAAAGAATACACTGGCAAAGTTCAACAGATAACACTATTTCCACTACAGAAAGTACCTGCCAGCCATATATGGCTTAATAACAAGAAGCTTCTTAGAAGAGATGAAAAGAACACTTAGTACATTTCTTGTTTTTTTTAAGGTGGCTAAACATGGGAAGGCATTCAGATGAACTTTCAAGCTTGACAAAAACCCTTATTTGCAGTGCAAGAGCGAAAGGGTGTGTCTTCCCATCACCATTGTGTTTGTTTGTCCATTTTTAGCAAAACTAGTGTCAAGAAGCAAAGCAGGCTTTGAGTAGAAGAACTACAGCAAATGGGTTGTTTTAAAAGGATACAAAAACATGTAAGTGCTTCAGATTTCTAAATGACCATAAAGCAAACCATGTCAGTTTGTGAAGATTCTCAGTCATCCAGGTGAGTTTATCTGGAAGTTGAGTCATGGCTACTCGACTTCTTTTTTTGAGAGACAGAAATGCTTTGCTGTTCATCCAGACTGATGAAGCTGTTTGGATGAACAGCGAAACGTTTCTATCTCTCAAAAAAAAAAGTCCAGTAGGCATGAATGACTCAACTTCCAGACATGTCATTAGTTGTGAACAGTTTGTGCAAGTTACTGAACTTGAGCATGCTACCCAATTTTTCTTAAGCCAACAGGTTGATAGCATCAGAAAATATCTCACCATTTTGCAAAGTAAGGAGAAAAGGCATGTGATTCATTGCTCTTGCCTGAAAGAAAAGTATAGGCAAGAATTTGCATCTTTATATTTTAGAAGCAAAAAAGAGAAGACCACCATTTTTAGCACTATTCGGCTACAGCTAATCAGGGATTCCATTCCAGCCTGCATTTATTTATTTATATTTCTATATTGTCCCCTTAGTGCAAACTGCACTACCTGCATAGATGTATTAGTAAATCAACTTACCCCATATTTAATTCGTGATTCATGATCTTTTTGACTGCAGTGGAATTGTAAAGAAATTTGTTATTTTTGTAAAATCATATAACAGTAAACTGAACATTTTCCTTTATCCCTCTCTGCATATCTGTGATCATGTAAAATACATTCCATCCTGTGTATTTTTATTGCTGCCCCCTCACACCACTTTTCACCAGTTACAAACCATATTAAATCCAATGGGACCAATATTTCTACACCAGGTTCATAGTGTTGTTTACTGTGGTAATTTGAGATGCTTTCCCATAAAGTGACATCTTCTGAGGCAATTTGTAAAGATCATAAGTGATATGACTACTTTAATCATATCACATACTTTAATCACATCACTAAAATCTTCCATCTACCATCATCACTTTCATTTACTAGGTCATGAGACAGGAGCTTGTGATCAATATTTTATTTACCTTTAGAATCTCCTTAAAGGGCAGAATTCTGAGATGAATACAAGCTTGTCCCAGTCTCCTCCCTAATTAAAGGCTGACAGCAGTCTCTGCAACATTCTTGTGGCCCAGAAATGTCACTATGCGCTAGAAAGAAATCATTGTTTGGAGCCAGATAGATCAAGTTTGTGAGTATATTTCCTTTTCCTCATGGACTGTTGAGAACTCTTATAAGTTGCTGCAACATAAAACAGATTACAGGTTATAGGCAATTACTGTATCCATTTTTACTTTAAATCTCAAGATGGGTCACATTATTCAAACATGATTCATCAACCTGGAAATATAGATAGTTTGATGCAATACATATCACCACACATGATGCAGAGAGTCTTTGTAGTTTCAAGTCAAGTCTGCATAAGTAACGGCCCATCCATGCAAAGGCAGAGTTGAAGCCTCATAGCAAACCATTGGGCATCTCATCACATCATCCTATCTCATCTAAGTTGATATTGTTTTGGTATTTTGTCAAAATGTCTTTCATGGACCTACTCTCTTGAGATCATTTAGTTGGAGATGCTGGAGATTAACCACGGACTTTCACTGATTTTCCTCAACCGTTTCATCCAACTTTTTATCACTGTTATAAGCCAGTTAAGAATCAAGACGATTATGCTCCTCCTGTAATTTCTACCATTCCTTAACATACAAGTCTGGAAAAATTGGAACTGGAGCCTGAACAACCCAAGTGACCAGTTCCCTATGTCTAGTCTATTAGGTTCTTGTTCAGTTTACAAGGCCATATATGACTATTTATTCTTGGTGGTCCACATTTCCCTTGGTGGATCAGAAGTTATACAAATGCTCTTTAGACTGACACTTCATGAACCACCAATTGTTACTAAATAATCCGCCCATGCTAGTTTTATTCTTCCCTGGGTGCAGATGTTGACAAATGTTATGCTATCCATGCTTATTCATTTGTTGCTAATTTAATTAAATCAGACAAAAGCTGAAGCTAGCATATCAGCTACTAGCCAGTAGTAAATCAGCTTCCTTCCTAGCTCAGATTCAAGTTTATGGAAAGTGGAGTCAATATTGTTTACTTTGGGGATCCCATCGAGTCCGATCAATCCCTGCTATCCTGTGCATGACAAACCCATGTGAAAGGTTTCAAAAACAGAGATTGAAGGAGAAGTACTGTATATTTACCAGCTATAGTTTCTTATGTTAGCTTAAAAGGACTTATGTTTGTACTGGACTCTGTATAAAGCAGTTATAAAGGTCCCTTCATCAAAGGGACATTGTCCTTTCCATCTGACTAAATGGGAAAGAGATTATGCTGGATTCATACCAGCCAATTAGATCTCACAAAAGCTACACCCTCTGATTTTCCTTGATGCAATGTTGGGAGGGGACCTCCTTTAGTATTCAATTTATTTATCTCTTTAATTTACATATGCTGCAGTATTAGCAGACACTAATTTATCTCTAGCTTCATTGCAAGACTAAACTGCATGAGACTGCTCTTGCATATTAATGGAGAAAATTTTTTGAACTGCACCAACAATCTATTAAACACAACATAAATACTAGAAATAAATCAAGGGGAGTCTCCTGTTGATTTACTAAGCTTATAACTTCTTCAAGTATCTCTTGCTAAACAGGGGAAGTAAACTTAGTTTTCTGTAATCCATCCAGTAGTTGTGCCTAATAGTCCTATAAAATGTTCATTAGTAAGGTCTATGGAAGTAGAGAGTTCACATCTCTAATAACCCAATCCATATTATGCAAACTCAGAAGCAAATATCGTTCAATTCAGTGTCATTTACATCCAAACATGGATATTTTGAATTTGTACTCCTGTAATCTCTTTCTGTTTCTTCTGAGGTAAGTAATGGTGAGTTGAATGCTGCTAGCCACCACATATGTGTTGGTAAGTTTGCAGCCTTAGATGCCAGTAGAAACTGGAGGATGGGGTTACTTCTAGCACCCTAACCTCTATACACTTTAAAAAATTACTTGAATGAGATAGGCTAGTGAAAACACCTGTGAGTAGTATCTAGCTCAGTGGCGGTGAACCTTCGGCACTCCGGATGTTTTGGACCACAACTCCCATAATCCTTTGCCACTGGCAATCTAGGTTTGGAACTCTGGGAGTTGTGGTCCAAAATATCTGGAGTGTCGAAGGTTCACCACCACTGATCTAGCTATTGCTTTACCTGTTGCTGTGACATGGTATCTTCAGAATGTTCAAAATGCTAAAATAGTTGGTCAAACTTATTTTATGTATTTATTTCATATGGCGTAAGAGAACATTTTATTATTGTGTAAAACTACATAAAGACAATATAAAATATGTAGAAAATGTAAAACATTAGAAGAATAATGTCTGTGAAGATTCTCAGTCATCCAGGTGAGTTTATCTGGAAGTTGAGTCATGGCTACTGGACCTCTTTTTGAGAGATAGAAACGTTTCGCTGTTCATCCAAACAGCTTCACCGATGAAGCTGTTTGGATGAACAGCGAAATATTTCTATCTCTCAAAAAGAAGTCCAGTAGCCATGACTCAACTTCCAGATTAGAATAAGATCTACCAGATTTTAAAAACACATAATACACATAATGAACAATTAATGAAAGAAATTATGTATGACCAATTATTATTACTAAGTCTTAATACTGGATATCTAAATCATTTCACCAGTGAACAGCACTGCCCTCATGATGATGTAATTCTTGCAGGGAGCCAGGTAACTTTCTAAGGGGCCATTCCATCACAATGTTATGTCAAGTTTGCAGGATATGTCCACAGTCAAAACTAGAAATGTAGGCCAGCATCCATTTATATTTCCAATATTGATACCTGCCGTGGTAAGTTCAAATCGAGTTAAGTGCTGTCTAGTTTTTCCTCAGAAGATCAAAGCCATAAGGACATTGTATTGGATCAGACACTAAGTTAAACAGATCTGGGTTAGATGATGTCCATTACTGATGCCATGCTGTCTCAATATCAAAATCTTCTCAAACTAGTTGCTGCCAAAATTTCCATGATGGGTTCTGAAATCTGAGCCTAACTATTTGATATATTTGTGTTTAGGTAATAGTCACTTTGCTTCCCATTTCTGCCACTCCCCATTTTAAAAAGTGATTGTCTTCTCCAGCGGCCACTCAAAAGGGGTTGATTTAATAGTTCTTGATATTAACGTCTCCCACATGGAGAGAAGTAAAATATGACTTTGTCTCAGGCATAAAATACTATCAGGGTATTCTGTGAATAGTAGCCCACAAAACATTTCCAAACTCTGGCAAACTCTGGAATGCTAGGTATTTGAAGGCAAGGACCACCCTAGTCATTCACACAAGGTTCCAAAAGGCAGAAGAGGTTGCAGATGGAACTGAGAAGGCTAGAGGAAGGGTAGGAAAAGAGGAGGCTGAAACCAGAAATCAGAAGAAAAGAACAGGCCCAAGAGAATGAATTTGAAGATTGCAATCAAGGGATAAATCAGGATGGGAGGAGAAAAGATGGTGATAAATTTGAGTTGTTAGCATAAAGGGAATTGACAATCAAGACAGCTTGGGAGACAGACGCCAGGCTCACTGGAAGCTGACAGATCAACTGCCATTTATATTTAACCAGCTGCTGGTCTCTATTGTCAACAATGATCAGCTGCACTCTCACAGAGTTTGAAAGTAGTTTGAGGGAGGTTAGGTAAGGAGGGCATTACACAGACCCTTTTGTGAAGTAGTGTGATAGCTTGTGACCTTTCCTAATAATGATATTCTCTTTCACCACTCCCGCTGGAATGGATTCTTTTTCACTCTGCTTTCCCCTTCAAAAGATATTTTGTTTTATTTGACTTCTATCCTGCCCATCTAGTGATGATGCTACTATGGGCAGCTTACATTCAGAAAAATGAAAACCTGAGAACAGCAAAAGAGAGATGCATAGCAGAGTGAGTTACCCTGCAAGCACAAGGAAAAATCTAGAAACAGCAACAACTTATCCCTGCCAATGCTGCTAATATCATTTGGAGAGAGAGAAAAAAAATGAATTTCCTAGCTGCTTTATATCTCGCTTGTGTATATATTTAAACATTTTTGATATCAACATTTCTCCTCCTCTACATACACTCATTTTCTGAGGCTACCACACATTTGACGGGCAGCATAATTCACTTTAATGATTTGGGAATTTAGGTTCTATAATTTCATTAGACATTGTGCTTTAGAAAATTTCAGACGTGTACAGTACTTTCATTCACAACTTGCTTTGGAAGTTCCTGTCATATTTGGAAGTTGTTAACTGTGGTGCACCAGCATGGTTGGAGATGAGACACAAATTCAAAGCCTCTGGGAGAACATGGGATTTGTGAGTGTTATTTCACACTGTCTTTGATTATGCTTCTAGCAGTCCCATCAATATTTTTCTGGAGCCAAACTAACAAGAAATAGTATTTATTCAAGGGAAAATAGAATATTTATTCAGTGCCCAATCATACAGTTAAAATCCATGGTTTTAAATGAATGTAGGACATTCAGGAAACCATTCAAAATTGTCTTAACTACATTGGTCAATGAAGTTAATGTCCCCTGCATCGTATTTAAAATGTCTGCAAATGGTTTTTTTTTTTTTTTGGAACTTAGTCTGGAATAAAAGGCACTTTTAAACCATCATTTTTGAGGATAGGCTTTTTCAGCTTGGGCTGAGCAAAATGAAGGAGGGAGTTTCTGTCCTCAAATATTATCTAGAGGGGAGTCATTTGTCACTGAGTGTTTGTGTAGGAGTGTCTGTGAAAGAAAAGGAATAGTTGTCATAAAATTCCTGCCTGAGGAACTTGAGTTCACTGGACACTGGAGGTGGGCCAAAGAATCAGCTTTTAAGTTCTAGGACTTAGATGGACAGGCAATCCTTGTTTGTGTTTGTGCTTGTGTTTGTGTTTGTGTGTGCATACGTCTTTTACACATATATACACCTTTTACATGGCCATGTGGCTGCTTTGACCAGCATGGGCACATTTCTGAGCAAGAATATCTTCTAGGAATGCCCTACGGGTATTGCCTAAAGACAGCTCTTATGCCATGCTGATTCCTGAGCTTCAGCTTTAGCAGGTGTCAATATTTGAAATTTTGTTGCTGTAATTTTTTTTGAAAAAATGAATAAGGTGGTACAGAATAAGTTGCTCTGAAAACAACAGTGTATTTAAAATATGGCTTGGAGTAATATATATTTATATATTCAAAATAATCAGCTGCTTTCCAGCAATATTGGAAACAAGGCAATGCTACTTTGAAGAATTTCATTCATGTCTGCCAGTTTAGTGAAGGTAAACAGAGGGATGAAATGAGAAAAAATGATGTGATGAATAGAATTGCTGATGTTCTTAATATGAAAATATGAAAATGGTACTTGTAGGTTTTATAGCACACCCTACCAGTGTCTGATTCTACAACAGTCTGCAGTCTTAGGTCTTGGTCCTCTAATGTATTTTACATAATATATGTTTACTTTTTATAACTTTTGTTTTATATGAGATGTATTTTCAACTTTTGGTTTTAATGTGTCATATTATGCTATAAACACCATTATTTTTACATGATATTAAACCGCCTACAGTTTAAGTTTTCTTCATGAAGATCTATAACTTTTCGTAGTTGTAGCATTTTTAATTTCTTTTTAAGTATTTGTGCCAATTTTTTCTCCGTAGCTGTAATACTTTTATATTTTGTGCACATGGAGCATAGAAATATTGTAAATAAATAAAACTAGTAGAAATAGACAAGAAATAGATGTTGTGTAGAATTACTGCAACAATTAAAGGACATACTTTGATAATCGGATGAATTTTGATATGATTATCAGTAACTTTTCCTTTATTTGTTTCATTCTGGCATTAATCATTTGCAGGAATAAATGCCAGCTATGGTGAACATAAGCTTCTGTTGTCCCACCCCCCCACCTCACCCCACCCCCGAGAGGTCTATAAAGCTCCATGGAATTCCTAGAAACAGTCACGTATCCATTATCTGATCTGACACTGGGACTTGAGGTGAGAAGAAGTGTCATTGCTATCTATTAAAGAAATCAATACATATGATTTTTTTCTTTAACTGTGTTTGCCCCATGATAAACTCTGAAAATGCTGCCTGTCAGAGTAGTCAAAAGTGTTACTACGGCAGTTAAAAGTGCAAGATATTTACGTATGCTGTTAAGTCATTGTTCATGCTTACCACTGATATACCCATGTTGCAAGTAACAGCAGTCAACTCAGTAAGTCTTTACTTTCAAAGACTTTGCAAAAGTGACTTAAGGACAATGCATAACTAATTAGGGCTTCATGGTGCTCCCACTGGAGCTTAAGGAGTTTACTGAAAAATATTGATGCAGCGATGTACCTGCTCTGCAAGCGGGCTGCTGCCTCGCTTCTTCTTTTTGTTGTTGTTTTTTGCCTCCCTCCCCTTTAAGAGAAGGAACCAGGAAGTGATGGGGCTCCCGGCAGCTTCCACCGGCACCAGGAGGTAAGCGTTTATTCTTTTGTCCCTTTTTTTCTCCCTCCCCTCACGCAGCCAGCAGCCAGGAAATGCGGAGGGGTGGGGACGCATGAAGAGCGACAAACCCCTAAGATCTCTGGTCCGAATTTAAGTGACCAGCGGATCTGAGGGGTCGTGTAAAAGCGCCCATAGTGGTATTCCAGAGCAGTATTCTTTGTCTTCAGATGCAAGGTGGCTGGCTTTATCATTATTATCTCTGTTGACAGGCTGTGGCTGTCCTGGATCTCTGGTTTTTTTCCATGATATGTAGCAATGCCAGAACTGAACTGGGAGCTTTTTGTTCTAGGGGCCATTTCCCTCTTACTAACACTTGTCCAGCTGCTTTAAAATATTTATAAATGCAATCATTTTAAAATACCCAGGAATGAGCCATATAATTTTACCTTTCTGTTGTTGTTGTTGTTGTTGTTGTTGTTGTTGTTGTTCTTCTTCTTCTTCTTCTTCTTCTTCTTCTTCTTCTTCTTCTTCTTCTTCTTCTTCTTCTTCACAACATATAGCCACTAAATATGATGCAGGAAATTTATAGAGAGAAGAGTGAAAATCAGGCCAAAAAAGTGTCAAGAAGGACAAGAGCACTGAGCACCCTGGACAGCATGGAAAGCTTAGATTGTGGCTGCCTGGACTAAACTTGGCTGATAATACAAATCTTGGCTCCAAATTTACAAGCCTGTAGATCTGTGTGGATGAAACCATCACAATTGAACCAAGCCAGAAAGTAGCTTCAAAATATAATTTAACAGATACTCCAAATGAATTACATCTTGGCTAACTAGCATTTAAATTAGCATATCATGTATGAGAGGCAGCAAGTCCATGACTCAAATATTAACAGCAAGTTTGCTTTCTTCTACTGGATAAATTTCCCAGAATGCAAGTAATCTATCCATCTGTCTCTACAAAATAAAAGTCTTGCTTTCTGCCTTATTCATTCTGCTATGCTTGGGGATTAAATAAGGCAGATTTAAGAAACTGCTGGTTAAAAATTCAGAAAGATAAGAGTTTGTCATCAGCTTGTATAACCAGTTAGTTAAATGCTGTATTTTATTCCTTGACAGAAATTGAGGAATATTTAAGCTTCATAACTAAAGATGGGCACGCTGTTTCATCGTTTCGTAAGGTTACAAAATGTTTCAAAATGTAATGAAACAGCATACAGTGTTTCATTAAGAAATGAAACAAAAACCCTTCCTGCGCCTTACCTCTTGATAGTTAGCTTGCTTATCTCTAACCTTGATCTGCAATGCAGATTAGAAGTCTTGGAAAGGGTAGCCAGGTTAGTCTTTTCAAGAATTCCAGACAAAAATCAAAAGAAAAAACAAAACAAAACAAAAGACACAAAGCATGTAGCGCCTTAAGGACTAACTTTCATATTTTAATGTAACGTTTCGTGGACAAGTCCACTTTTTCAGACATATAGCAACAGAATGAAGTGTGCAATATAATATGTAATGGAATATCTATTTCATACCAAATATTCATTGGCTGTTGTATGCAAGCCCAGATGTAAATTCCTATAGAGGCAGAGTTGGGATGAGGGCTGGGTTAAGAGTGGTTTCTTGCTTGTTTACAGAGGGTTCTGTGTTTGAAAGCAAATTGATTGGAAGGTTTAAGGAGGGTCTTTGATTTGGAGCACTTTAAACTCAGTCAGTGGGCTACCTGTTAAATAAAAAAGGAAAGCTTCCCATTATTTATAGCTTTACGAATCATGTCATTTCATTTCCTTTTGTGATAAAAATTCTTTTAAAATTTCATTATAAACGAAACAAAATGAAATGAAACAAAATGCTATATTTCCATTGTGTGCCCATTTCTATTCAGAACCATACATTTGATTGTGCAAAGTTGCTTCATTTTTAGAGAGAGATTCTGCTGAAAAGGGCTGATGGGCAGTGTAGGCCAGAATACTGAGATGACCATATTTCCCTACTAAAAAAAAGCCTATGTTCTTCCCTGTCTATTAAGAAAGTGAGCACAAAGGGTTGCCAAATGGTCCACAGTATTTATACAAGATGGAATTGATACTTATACAAAGATTGATTCAACCGTTAGGAAACAAATAGCCTACATTACATGACAGCATCAGTGTTATGCTCTTTAATTCCTTTCCTCCCTTCTGTCTCATCTAACACACAAAGAAGAAAGAATCTGATGAAAGTCATTTCCTTACAACCAGCCTAAGAGCAATTTAGATTGCCCTGCTTAATGGACCAAATCAAATGGCTCTCCCTTGCTATGAACAAGCCTCTAATAATGTGTCGAGGTTGAGGCTTTTATCTCAATTTCTTGCAGTCCTAATTTTTCTTAAACAAATGTTTGAGCAGGAAGAAAATCTTTTCCTCACTTGTACTTACAGTACATAGAGCCTAGTAGTTACACTTCTCATTTTGTGTGCTCAACAGAGGAAATGATATACTGTATCTGTATCACAGTCAATTCTCGGAGGGTCCTAACCTTGCAATTCAGGTTTTAGGATTCTACAAAAGGGAAATAAAACACTGCATCTCCGTGCTGTAGCATTTAGATAGGATTGCCTATTTGGTGCAAATTTTAAAAAAGGCGATTTTACAACTAGAAACTACTTACTAGAATGACAATACTTGAATAGCAGCTGATCACAGTTTTAGTTATTTTCTTGAGAAGAAGGGGATGTCTCTCAATTTGAATCTTGAGCTGTATGGCAATTTTTAGACACTATCTATCTATCTATCTATCTATCTATCTATCTATCTATCTATCTATCTATCTATCTATCTATCTATCTATCTATCTATCTATCATCTACAGTGGACCCTCATATAACAAGTGGTTTGTGTAACAGAAAAGCCACTTAAAGGAAAAAATTTCCAGTGATAGGGGAAAATCGCTTAACAGAATCGCCTATGGGGCAAATCCATACAACAGAAAAACAGTCGCAATTAGGGATTAATCCATTTTCAATGCATTCCTATGGGAAATCTGTACAAAGGAAAATTTGCTTAACAGAATTTCATTTGGAACTAATTAGTTCTGTTATACAAGGTACCATTCTATCTATCTATCCCCATTCTCCATCTAATGAATTCAAGGCAGGTAATAATCTATTAAGTCATAGCCATGACAAGTGGAGGGAATGTTACTCTAAAGTGGATTCATGTGTTGAGATTAATGACTTGTGTGCTCCAGATTTTAACAAGTACCAGTGCTTGAAAGTTACTTTTTTATGAGTACCACTATAAAAATTCCCCAGTCTCATGGGAAGGGTAGTCCAAAAAACATATTTTTAAAAGTTCTACATAGTTGCAAATGGAGACTTTTCATTATTTATTAGCAACAATATAGATATCTTCTATGTCATTGGCTTAATGAGCCATTCCCTTAAGGTTTTCATGAAAGTAATACATGGCAGAACAGTTTATATGAAGAGAAAAGTGAAAGGGTCTAGTTTCAGAGGTCTATGGGAAACTAGCAGATACCTATTCTGCATACATGCAAATGACATGGGCTATACGTAGACATGCAGTCTTGATTTATTGATTTCCAGCATGGGAAGCTAGTAGAAGATATTAAAAAATCTTCATTCAAGACCTAGTCATGCAGTCAGCAATTAGACTAGTAACAAAATGTGTCAGCAAACTCTGATCAGGTAATAGAAAGCATAAACATAATGAGAGGAGAGTGCACAATTTTGCCATTTCTATTCACTTTATACTCTGATAGTATTTTAGAGTACAAATTATTTATTCAAATAAAGACTTGCAAATGAAAGTATCATTTTCAAAGAGCAGGTCACCAACAATGTCCAATATGCTGATAATGCAGTGATACTAGGTGAAAGTGCAGACGTTCCTAATAAAATTAAGTACGTTGATTAATTAACATGGCTGGATAGATCTATGGAGTCATAGACTGGGAGTTTGAATCCTCATTGTGCTTTCTGTGAGAAAAGTCAGCCTATGTAGCCCTGGGCAAGCTCCACTGTTGAAGGGTGCCCCCTAAAAGAAGAGAATGATAAACCAGTTCTGTGTATTCTTTACCTATAAATTCTTGAAAAGGTTTGCTATAAGTCAAACCTGATTGAACATGGATGAACTCAGTTGTTTGGCCCATGGATTCCCATCCTTCTCATTTCTACATTCAGGTAGCAGAGGAGCACTTCCACTGTTCCAGTCCTTACTTCACCTCTATGACATTGCGAGGAACCCTTTGTTCTCAGTTTTTGACCCTGAAAACTTGGGGCTTTGGATTCTTCTGGCCTGACAACCTTACTATACATGTTACTAGACCTGTGGCCGTAAAAGACTAACTTCATCAATGTGAAGTGTCACTTTTTAAAAATAATTGCCACTTCATTAGCAGGAGCTAATGCTTACTTACGGTACATTAAAAATGCAACACAGCACAGTCTGCCCTTAGCTTTTCTTTGTCAAAGAACAAAAGTGAACCTCTTCAGTGAATGAAGTATGCTTTTATCTCCTTAGATAGTGCTTACTACAGATAGCACCTATTGTTACTTGACCAGTGGGGTCAGCAAGTCCTTTACTATTGAGAACATGATCAAAGTCCATTAATGAAAGTGAAGTAAAAGAGGAAAGTGCATCAAAACTTTGCTGTCTAATTTTCAAGCCATAAATAAATAAATAAATAAATAAATAAATAAATAAATAAATAAATAAATAAAAGTTTGCACACATTCTGAGCTTTTCATGTTTTCGTTTCCTCAGATGAATACATGCATTCTGTCTTTTTCTTTTTATATTCTCACTTCTGAGTAATGATCTGAATAGTGGAGGAGGGCAGTTTATTATTATTAGTTTCTATGCAGAAGTAGATTTAGGATCTAACCTGTTATAAAGTCCCTGTTTATGGATACTTTCATGGCCAGTTCATATCTAACTCAGTCATGTTGTGGATTTTGTGTTTTTATACAGCAATATTCAACAGTTTCCTTTAAATGGAGTGTTTTGTACACATTTGGCACCTGCAGGTTGGGGTGGGGGGATGCATCTGCTCTTTTTTTGTTGATGAAAGGATCCAAATTCCTTATTGTTTTTATTCAAATGTTGTATGCTGCAGCCATTTATTTATTTGGTTGATTGGAAACAAATTCACTTCTTTTGTTGCACTGTCACCCCTGCAAACCTGATTTTCTGAAGCAACCCCCCCCCCCGAGAATTCTATGGACTGATTGTACATATAATGGGAAACAGTGTGCCCTCTTTACAAGCCACCCGTTGGTCTCCTCAGGTGGGCAGATTGCCTTTGAGTCTTCAGAGCAGTCCTTCAGCTAAATAATCTGAAACACAATCAGGCTTTTGTGCCACTGCATCTCCTAATTCACATGTTGATACTGCAAAACATGTAATCTTGCCAATGTCTGCCTGGCAGACTGCTGAGGATGGCTCAGGGGTACCTGACTGTTGCATTAGCTCCAACTGAATGAAGTAAGGAAGGACACAATGGGGATAAAACAGTCAAGGTCAGGAATTGAGAGGCAAGGAAGGAAGCAGGTTGTTAGATCACCACAGAATTTGAATGCTAGGTTTCCCCTGCTTAGCATTCTCATGTTCATTTGCTGATAATCTAGGTGGACAAAATGGTTGCCAAGGATTTTGAATGGTTTGAACATTCCTCAGCGGGACGTTCAGCAGTGTTGGCCAGGTTTTGTCTGAAATACAGATTCCACTGTGCAATATTTCTTTCCTGGCAAATTGTTCATATCAGACATGATGGGGATGTTTTAGGTAGAGTTTTGAAAATTATATTAGTTATAGTTGTGAAGGAGCTCTTCAAATGTAGCAAGTTGCTGCAATAATTATTGAGGACGCTACAATCCTTATTTTTACTTTGCCATCTTTTCACCTCTTTCTGTTTTTGAAAATTTGCTAGATGAAAACAGAGTAATCCCTAATCACAACCATTTTTATGTTGTACAGATTCGCCCCATAGTCGATTCTGTTAAGCAAATTTCCCCTATCTCCAGAATTTTTTTATATTGTACAGATTTTATATTATACAAACCATTTGTTATACAAGGGTCCACTGTACTTGCTTCTAATCTTTGGTTTGGAGGCATATTCAGATGATGTAGAAAGAAAAGTAGATAGGACCATAATAACCTGATTTTGCAATCTTGAATGCACCCTAGAATTTTTTTTTGCAAGGATTCCTCAGTAGATATGCTAATGTGGAAAATGTGAGTATCCAAAAGCCCCTTATGTGAAAAAGAGAATCCTTGTCTTGAAACAGTAAGACATGATGCTAGCCTCAGTGTTTGTTTTCAAATTCTTTTGAAGAGTTTGCTAAATGAAATTAGGTAGTGAGCACAATGTAAAGTGAAACTCTTCTTTAGAGCATCCTGGACTATTGTATCAATAGGTCTGTTGAGCAGTTACACAGAATTGAAATACTTTATGTGGCTGTATATCTTTATAACCTATTAAGATTAAACTGTTGTGACTTTTCTTAAATGCAAATGAAATTGGTTATGTCTGCCCATGATGCAGCTTTTGTAGGTCAGAGAGAAGCTTTGCCCATTATGGGTTTTATAAGAGAGGAAAAATGTCTGTGGCTGTATTTCTCTTTGTAATGTGGCCGTTAAAGGCATGGGCCCCTTCAAAAAAGATAACCCACTGAAGATAAATTTTGAAAATATGTTTGTAATGGTGCATGAAATGGCATTTGGAGAAAGGAGAGGACATCAGTTTTGATATCAGATAAACACTTAAAAACAAGGAAGTAATATACAAGTGAATTTATCCTTAATCATTTCACTATTCTTGCAAAAAAAAAAATCCTCATCCCATGGAAAGCTCTTATTATCCTTTTCATTTACCTCATGTTTTACATCACATAGGTACTTTCAGTTCCAAAGGCCATTCTAAAAATCCTACCACAATTGCCACCTTCCCCCACCCCCACTCCCTGCCCTCCACATCATAATTTTATTTCAGGCCACTATCCTATCAAGCTTTTCAGGCTGTTTCAGGTGAGCAAAAGCGGGGGGGGGGGGGGGAGAGCCATAAAGCTGACTTCAAACCTTTCCTATGATTAGCTACATAGTGAGAGACAAATTTGTCGTCTTGTGAAATAAAACCAAATTTCCCTCAGACATTGTACTACTATTTGTAACCTTTTCATGTATTTGTTGCTATCGTCTCATTTGCTCTTGTATTTATCCTAAATATATATATTTAATAACATACTGTGAATGAAAATTGGCAAATGTAACCTGATTATATTATAGAAATATCCCTGTCCTTGAGAATGTGAGGTATGGTTTTAAAGGATGATATGTAAAACAGTGGTAAGATTTTAGCTTGGAAAAGGGGTTGGCACAACTAGTTACTGAATTTCTTGTTCCTTTTGATTATCCAAGTTTCATTCTGGTGAGACCTCCCACTGAGCCTTTGGTCCGCATCAGGAAAATTTCCCAGCTTCTCCTGACAACAAAGAACCCAGTCACATTTCCTGTTTTATTGTTATTATTTATTTGTTTGCTTTCATCCTTGTTCAGTAGAGCCAACTGTGAAATTCTCTTCAGCTTAATGTTCTGTGCAGGAATGAATATATATCTTAACATTTATATCCCTTCTTGGAAATCATGAGTTAACATAGGGCGCTTTTACATGACCCCTAAAATCCGAGGAAAAGGGCTCCCAGATCTGGAGCTTAAAATTATTTTCCCACCAGCTCTGGATTTAAAAAAAAAATAAGTACGACCACGCCCACCTAAGTGCGTCCCAGTGCATTTTCCAAGTACCTGGTCTCCGAAGATGAAAAATGTCTGATGCGGATGTAAAGCAGTGAATGTCGGGCTCTCCTTGCCTTGTGTTTGTTTGTTTTTTGCCCCCCACCCCTTTAAGAGACTGGAATGCTTCCCCGGGGCACTTTTCTCCCTTTTTTTCTCCCTCCCCTCACGCAGACAGTAGCAAGGGAGTGCGGAGGGGTGGGAACACAGGAAGAGCAACAAACCCCCAAGATCTCTGGTCCGAATTTAAGTTGCCAGCAGATCTTAGGGGTCGTGTAAAAGCACCCATAATCATCTGTCAGACATTAGTTACTTTTTGGGTAAGGAGTGCCCACCAAAGTTAAATTTTAGAACCCATGTATTGAATGAGACCAATAACGTTGTGACAGGGGCATAAAACATAATGTGCTCTAGTTACTTTAAATTATAAAATGGTAAGAATCCCCACCACCACCACCAGTTTCTTATTAAACTACAAGAAGGGGATCTTACCTGGTGAGGGCTGGGCTGGAGTTTTTATGATTGCTCTTTTCCTCTATGTTCCTGGAACAGGATTATGGAATGAGACTTCTGTTATGTTTTAAAGGAGTGCTGCTTCTAATAATAGCCTAACTGTAATATCTAGTTTGAGCCATTGCAAAGGAGTACATATCTCACACCTAAACTATGCAAGAAGCAAGCAACTGAGCAAGCACATAAATGATGTCGCATTGTAATGTAGTATTATTCCTGAGGTATTCGGGGGGGGGGGGGGGTGTATATCTGTTTACACAATGCTTTCCCAATTGGCACATTAGCAACTGAGAACTGATGCAGTGTTTTTAACAAAGAAAGGAATAATATCCTGTTTGTATAGACATAAATGAAGCCATCTATTTCTTCGGAAATATTGACTACCCAGGATCAAAACATGTTGGATTTTACTCACATATGCTCACTGAAAATACTACACATGCAGGGACATTCAGAAGTCCTCAGAGTGAGACAGGTACATTTTGTGTCAGGTGAAGTAGAAAGGCATAATCTCATCCTGCAACCTCACTCCCGCACCATGGAAAGCCTCTGTTTAAATATATCAGCAAAATTGAGCCAATGCGATCATATATGTATTCTGAAAAACAATGCATTTTTCTTAAATGTTGCAAGCCACCATATACCCGTGCATAGAATATTTATTTCCAGAAGGTGACTTTGAGAAACTTAGAAGCATCTGAAAAGAGGTTATTATATAATTGTAGTAGTTATGTTGCTATAAGCACACGTCATTAGATATATTCTGCAATAAATAAATACACCTAAATCTGCAAGTAGATTTACTGCAGCCAGAAAGTAATTTATAGAGTTATTTACATTTTGCACTGTGAGAGTAAGGTTCAAGTGTTGAGTTTATCTTCAATTCTTTCATTCTACCCTCTGCTTCATATAGATATCCTAAAACCATCATTTCTGTAAACTATGTCCTGAAAGCATTTCTGTAAACTATGTCCTGAAAGCTGTGTTTCTGCAAACCACCCCCACCTCTGCAGACATGGGCTTCTAAAGCGAATGGCAACAGGATGTGTCCAAACCACAAAAAGTGTATAGCAAATGTCAAACCGCATGCTAGGACATCTCAGTTCTTAAAATATCTTGTTTGCACCTTTGTATCCAGCTTTTGAAACTCACTGTTAACACAGAGAGAACAATACATTGCGAAATTAATGACCTTTTAATCTTGCTAATGCAGATGGGAAAGTATCACTGATCTTTAAGTTTGGTTGTGTTACGGAAAATGAACATATATGTAATGAAGTCACATGCTTTCCACTGCGGCAAAATGTAACCAATCCTGAGTTTGTTCTTTATCTTTTTCTGTACGCTGAAGAATATTTAAGACTGGACATTCCATACAGGAAGTTGTCCCTGTGTTCAGGCACCCCTTGTGCACAAGGTATTAGGAAAGGATCCTCTGGAAATAAAACTACATTCCCAGGAGTCCGGTTTGTCTGTCGTCCATTTTATAGTGATTCTCATTGAGGATCAGCCACATTCAAATGTGTGGTGACAGCACTGCTAGCTTCTTAAATGCAGATTTAGTTCATCACAGCTTCTGCATTTATAAAAAGTATGTACGGCCACTGAATTGGTCAAGGGATAATCAAAGAATGGTGTAGAATCTGTCTGGTTTATTGTTTGGAGAGTCTTCAGTTCTATGGCCAAATTCCCATAACTTCATTTTTCATTTTTTAATCAGATGGCAGATGGTATTTGCCCTTGGTATGGGTTGGGTTACTATTGGACAAGCAGAAGCCCCCCCTTTCATTCAGTGGGGTGACCTCTAACTCATGAAACTGCAACATGAAGCTTGTGAGAATGAATACATCAACTAAACATTATGCACCATCATTTAAATTAGGATTCTGTGTTAAAGATTTAATGAATACTACAGGCAAAAAGGAGTTGAGCTGTGTGGCCATCACAAACACAATTACAAAAATAGGTTACGGGCAATCCCTTCATAGGCCACTATTAAAAATAAAAAAGGAACACCCCCAAGGGTGTCACTTAAGAAACAGCCTTTTACAACTGCCCTGCTTGCCTCCAACAAGAATCCTGTCCTGCTGGCTACAACAACATCTAGCCATGGATTTTAAGATCATCTAAACAAGGACTTTAAAAGTAATCTCCTCGTGAAGAACATCTTTCACCATGTCTGAATTTCTTGGACCTGCTTTGAAGAAAGGTGATTGACTGCACTCGAAAGCTTGCAATGAATACTACAATTATTCTTAAAACTTAAAAGGGGGGGGGGGAGTCCAAAAATATGAAAGGCAACTTTTGTTAGTGCTTCGACTTTGTTTGCAGAAGACTAGAAGGAATTTGGATAGGTTGAAAATTCTGACAATGTTGTCCCCCTTACGTGGTCTCCTCATCCATACAACTGTATCCTTCAGAGTCCTAAAGACAAATGCACCTTCTGAAAATTTAAGTAGCTGTGCAGTCAAATCCAATCACCCACTGAGCATCAGTAAAACAAGAGAAGAAAAGAAAAGGAGGAAACCAAAATCTTCAACATGGAGAATTTGCATTCAGTGGTCTTTCCTACACTCTCAGATAGTTGACTCATTTTGATTATTCTTTAAAATAAGCTCTCTCTATTTCAGATTGTTTTCTTCTTTTAATCTTTCTAGAACTCTTCAGTCTGAAGATAATTGCCGCTCCGTGGACGGGACTCCGTCCGCGGGGCGTACTTGCCTGCCTCCCCGGATGGAGAGACAGGCAGGACGCCTAGAGCGTCCAGCGGGGAGGGGGTGGAGCGCCCCGTTAAAGGGACGGCTCCAACCCCCTCCCACATCCTGTTGGGCCAAGCGTTCCCCGCCCGCCCACCCTTTATAGGACCAGTGTGAGATCTACTGGTCGCCTTCGGGGGCCGGATAGGAATTTTTGACCCGCACTCTAAATTGGCCTCAGAGAACGGGGATTTTTCGCCTATCCCACACTGGTACCTGGGCTGTAGGGTAGTCCCTGGAATTTGGTCACACTGGCGGCGGAAGCGGTTTCAGGCAGCGGTGAGTAGCTTAAACATCTGTCTCCAGATACCCGATAGCCTAGGTCCTGCCGATTGAGAGGTCACAGGGCCTGGCTGGGGTAAAGTGGGACGCCTCCCTGCGCAGGGGATAACCCAGCCTTAAGCTATAAGACGCAGGGAGAGCTAATATCAGGCCGGCCTGAGTGGCGTTGTCGTTCGACCGCGCCACCCAGGGGTCAAACTCGCCCCATGCTGCCTGGTTGGAGGGGCCTGTAACGACCCCGGGGTTCCAACCATGAACGCTGAAGCCAGGCCCTCTCCTGTTATGGTTCGTTGTCGTTGAAAGTTGTGTTTAATAAAGTGTGGCCCAGTTTCACCCCCACATTACTGCCTCGTCTCTTATTCCGGGTGGGTGGGCAATCAAGGAACAGTCAGATTCATATGTCTAGTCTCTGTCATTAGCACATGCTTCCCCCTTTGGGCTGAATGATTAAAACAGCTAAGTGCATAATGCATGAAACCTGTAATGTTCCAGAAAGGATTGAAGAATATTCTACCAGGTGTAATTCAGTAATGTAATGCTCTGGAAGCAATTAATGTGTTATCTTAAATGTGAAACATGTAAAAGGCTAATACCTTGCTTTTAACACAATCAACTTATGCGGAGATTAACTAAAACCATTCCATGTATTTCAAATTAATTTTTCTTTTTAAAGTTACAAACGTCTAAATTCAAATAGAGTCCCGAATAACATAGCTGTTGCATGTAATGTAGAAACAAGAAGAATCAAAGAAAACATTTATTTATTTATTTATTTTATTTTATTTTACAGAATTCTTTAGCTGCCCCACTATCAAATGGTCTCTTAACAATTGTTCTAAAACCATTTAAAGTCAAAATGGAGGGAAAGGTATACAGTCCACATTAACTGGAATTCCATAAGAAGAGATTTTTCTGAACAGAGGGAGATGCCATCCAGAAAAATCAGTTTGTTCCTTTCCACATGATGAAGACCCTTCTGTGCTCAACTGTTATACATTAACAACATTAATGTACTACACAACCATCCTCAGAAGGCTTTCCACAAAAATATTGAAGAGTTTGAGTGTATGCTTTGGAGACATAAACTATAGAGATCATATCATTCGAAGATGAATTCTGTTTTTGAAGCATGATTCCAGTAGACCTTTGTCACTGAGCAATCATATGCACAAGTGACACCATTCTTTACCTCCTTATAACCAATCAGAAAGCTGATTTACAAACCATAAGAGACTCACACTGTAATAAAAAGACATTCCCAGGACTTCAGGAACTCTCTCGCCCTCCCCCAATGTTGAACTATCTGTAACATACAGTTTGGACCTCAATCTCTGTGGAGAAACTCATCTCACAGGACAGTTTTCTTCCATTAGCCCTCACCTTACCTATCGGTATGCCCATCCCCTCAATGTTCATGGCCTAAATCCAATATCACAAAAGCAGATTCCTGCTCTACTTCATCTTATCATCCTATCTGAAAGATTACTTCCTCCCCCTCATATTCATCTTCTTGCCAGCATCACATGCTTTTTACTTATTACTATAATTTATTTAGAAACATTTTAGTATAACCTTTTTGTCTATTTTTATCTATATGCACTTTCATTTGTTTCCATGCATTAGATATTTCAGCGTTTTTCAACTGCTGTTCCGCGGCACACTTGTGTGCCGTGAGATCTTATCTGGTGTGCCGTGAAGGAGCAGCCGGAGGAGGAGGAGGAGGAGGAGGAGGAGGAGGAGGAGGACCAGAGCCTCCTGTCGGGGCATGCACACTGGGCATGCAGGAAGTGGCGATTGCTGGGAAGGAGCACGAAGGTGGGAGGGGAGAGAGAGAGAGAGAGGGAGAGAGAGCGTGAGGGGGGCGGGCCAAGTCCACGAAGTCTTTGGAGACGTCGCCCAGCGAGCCTGAAAGGGGAGGAGGAGGAGAAGAAGAAGAAGAAGGCATCACCACTCGCCAGCGGACCCGCCGTCCCTCCTGGCACATCCCGCGGGTTGCCCTCCAGCAAAAGAAGCCAGGGGTCTGGGGACGCGACCCCCAGCCCCTGGGCCGTGCGGAGGCGAGGGGAAGAGGGCAGGTGCGCGATCCGGCCGGTCCCGGGGGCGGCGGTTCTCGGCGGATCCCTGGCCGCCGCCGCTCGCAGGCGGGGAGGTGACTCCCTTGACGACCTCCCCGCCCTGCGCGCGCTCCCGCCAGCCAGTCGCCCGCGTTGTTGAGGAGGAGGAGGCGCTGGAGGTGAGCGCCGTCGTGGTGGCGGTGCAGGGCGTCGGCGGTGTCCCGGGCCACGCGCTGCAGCCCCTCGTCGGCACCCAGGTCGGCGGGCAGAGCCTGGTCACGCAGCTCCAGGTAGGCGGCGCGCAGCTCGCCCTCCAGCTTGCCCGGCGCGCCCGCCAAGCGCGCCGCCAGCAGCAGGAGCGAGCCCGGCGCCAGGCGCGCCGCCACCAGCTGCGCCACGCTTTGCCCGAAGCCCCACGACGCCCCCATCACCAGGCACGCCACCCAGCCCAGGCCCGGCCCCGACGGCTCCCCCGACGACGACGGCGACGCCATCGCCAATGCCAATGACGACACCGGTACTTCCGCGGGCGCGCGGCCCTGGCCTGTTGATCCGCAGGTGGGCGCTCGGTGTGTGTGTGGGTGTGTTGGGCTTCCTGGTGCCGTGGGTGGCCAGCGCCCCCCCCTCCGCCACAGGACCCCCAGGTGCAGGGGGTGGGGGTGGTCTCAAGCCATGGCTCGATCTACTCCTCCCCCCCGCTTGTTAATTTTTTTAACATTTTAATGGTGCTGTGCCTTGTGATTTTTTTCGTGAAGCAAGTGTGCCTTTGCCCAAAAAAGGTTGGGAAACACTGAGATATTTGCATCCATCAAAACACTATATTAAGTGTTCCCCAGAAGTCCAGAACACATTTTGAGAATGGGGAGGACTTCCCTTGTGGGAAGAGAATGCTCCTTTGTGCATTTCGGAAATCTACAGAGGGAGAGTGGAGATTTTGGCAATCAGATGAATGAGATTATCTTTAGGTATCTTCCAATTATACAATTGTTGTTGTTGTTGTTGTTGTTGTTGTTGTTCAGTCGTTCAGTCTTGTCCGACTCTTCGTGACCCCATGGACCAGAGCTCACCAGGCTTTCCTATCTTCCACTGCCTCACAGAGTTTGGTCAAATCCATATTGGTTGCTTCGATGACACCGTCCAACCATCTCATTCTCTGCCGTCCTCTTTTCCTTTTGCCTTCAATCTTTCCCAACGTCAGGGACTTTACCAAGGACTCCTCTCTCCTCATGAGGAGGCCAAAGTACTGGAGCCTCAGCTTCAAAATCTGTCCTTCCAGTGAACATTTGGGGTTGATTTCTTTCAGGATGGATAGGTTTGATCTCCTTGCAGTCCAGGGGACTCTCAAGACTCTCCTCCAGCACCACAGCTCAAAAGCATTGATTATATGGCGATCAGCCTTCTTTATAGTCCAGCTTTCACTTCCATACATCACTACTGGAAAAACTATAGCTTTGACTATCCTTACCTTAGTTGGCAGTGATGTCTGTGCTCTTTAGGATGCTACCTATGTTTGCCATTGCTTTCCTCCCAAGAAGCAGGCATCTTTTAATTTCATTGCTGCAGTCACCATCTGCAGTGTTCAAGGAGCCCAAGAAAATAAACTCTGTCTATTTGCCAAGAGGCAATGGGACCGGTGGCCATGATCTTAGTTTTTTTTATGTCGAGCTTCCGCCCATTTTTCACTCTCCTCTTTCACCCTCATTAAGAGGTTCTTTAATTCCTCCTCACTTTCTGCTATCAGGCTAGTATCATCTGTGTATCTGAGGTTGTTGATATTTCTTCCAGCAATCTTAATACCGGCTTGTGATTCATCCAATCTTAATACCGGCTTGTGATTCATCCAGTCCCACCTTTTGCATGATGTGCTCTGCATACAAGTTAAGAAACCAAGGTGACACTATACAGCCTTTCCCAATTTTAAACCAGTCAGTTGTTCCATATCCAGTTCTGATTGTTGCTGCTTGTCCCACATATAGATTTCTTAAGGAGACAATTATATGAAAACACTATTGTACCCTCTGGATTTTATTAGATCTCAGTCTCAAGAAAAAACCTTCCAATTTACATAGGAATATTTTCCATGATTGAAATTATTAGGCAGTGTAGCTTTGGGTCTTATCAGTTTTTCACTCTGCAAAAAAGGTTTTTCCAAAGCCATGGTCTCTAACCACATGCTGGTGAGATCATACTCCGTATGTAGCTGAATTTGGTTTTCAATTTGAGTATTACTCAAATATTAATACAAAAATAAGTAGAGTTATAAGTAAAAGAATCACATTTATGTTCATTTATTTTGTAATAAAACATCCATTTAAATGGTATATAAATCACTTTCCTGCTCACCAGGATCAATTCAAAGAAACTTGACCTGAACTGTACCTTCCAAGCAAAGTGTGGATCAGAAAAGCTTTCTTTCAGATTTCACACTTCCTTATATTTTGCAATCCAGCTCACAATTCAAAATGAAATGAAAATAAATGAACAAGATGTATACAAAATATTATGCTTAAGAATACTGTACATTTAGGAATATTTACTGAAACTACATTTGTAAATATTTGTTATAAAATAAAATGTTTTCAGATTTACAGCCTTGTGTTTTCAAAATATGCATTTAGATGCACTGTATGTGGAAATAGGAATTCTCATGCAAACCTGTTTTTTAAACTGCAGATTAATGTAAAAATATAATAGAATAGCTTTATGACGGGCATAAATGAATGATGCAAAAAAAAAAAAGAATGGAAACAGCCAGCTCTATCTACTTCTAGGTGAGAAGCAGACAGAACCCGTACTTGAAGAATTACCGGTAACTAGAATTTCATGTCTTCGATTGGCTGTGCCTTTTCAAACTTGTAAGGTCCCTTTTGAATCATTTAAATCTGGAAAGTACAGCTACAGTTAAATAATATATACTGGAAATTGAGTAGGCTAAATCTATTTGCTAATAATAGAATAGATTATTTTTATTTTTATTGGGAATAGCAATTGGATTCTGGAGGGTATCATTATAAATACAGATTCCCACCCACCCACCCCCTCCAAAACACTGCTGTGTCTTTTGCATCTTGAATTTTGAATTCCACTTAATCGTATTGGTGTATGTGTGTGGGGGGGGGAATCTCAGTTTTAATGCTCCATATACTTCTCAATTCCAGTCAACATTATGTTTCCATGGTGAACCTACCAATTTAGCTTCTTAATGCAGCACAAAGCAGCTGCTCTAAACACAAAGCATGTAAATCGGAACAGTCAAAATCAGCAATCATAGTTCAGTACTGTCATAAAGATATGCTGAATGCTAACTATGGATTTGTTAAACTAATCAAATTGAATAATCTTCCTCCCACTCTTTTGAGTGGGCACAGAAATAATATTCTGTAGAGTGCACTCAGCTTCTCCAAAAACATCTTTCCATCCTCATTATATGAGGATTTTTATAAATCAAACTTATTCCATTGAGCTAAATTAGGCAATGGCGATTTACAAAGGGTTTGGATATTTCTGACAATTATTTTTGCAATGTTCATGGCTGATAAGACAAACAATAGTGGTCCTTTTTTGGGTTTGTTCTGTTTTCTGTATTCGGAAGTAATGCCCATTTAATTTACTCAGGCTAGTACAACACATCATGTAAAGAGGAAGTGATTTACAGTACAGAAACATAGACTAGAGTAGAAATTGGGTTAAGCAAGCTTGGAATCTGAGCTTTGAGGCAGTGAGAGGGAGTACCAGTGAACTAAAGGGAAATTTGTTAGACATCTTGACAAAAGGTTCAGTCGAGGATGAGGACTGGGTATCTCGGGAAATGTCCCTAGACTACTACTCTTGTGATCTCTCAGCATTTGCTCTTCTACAGGTGATAACAATAGATAGGGATGAACTTCCAAAATGGCAGTTCATCTTGGTTTATGGTTTCTCAAGGTTCATTCAACCGTTGATCACAAGTGCTAACACACATCAGTGGGAGTTTTGAGCTTATGTTCCTTATGTTGTTGGTATTAGAGATGGGCACGACTTAGCGGTATTTCCGTTTCCGTTTCCGTTACTCGGTTCCGTTACTCTACGGAAACGGTAACGGGAATTACTCCCCCAGACTTCGAGCTCGAAGCGACGAATGAACAATTTTGGTCTGATTTGTCGTGCTCGTTCCTTGCATCGCGAGATCGCGCGATGCCACACGCGGCACAGAAAAAAAGTTTTTAAAAGTTAAAAAAACCCGGTTCCCGGCCAAAAAGCAGGCGGAAAAATGCCTACCGTGCCTCAGGGCACCTACCAGAGGGGTTGTTTCTGGAGGTCCCCGGCCTCCCCCCTCATCTCCCGTCCTGGGCTGCTCTGGTGGGACTCGCTGCAGGCTCGCAGCCAGCAAAAAGCCCAGTCTCGCCGCCGGCCGCCGCAATTAAAGCGCAAGCAAGCGGCACGGACGGCACAGGAAAAAACTTTTAAACTCTCCCCCCACCCATTCCCGGGCCAAAAAAGCAGGCGGAAAAATGCCTGCTTGACTAAGGGCGCAGGGCACCTACCGGAGGGGTGGTTTCTGGAGGGGGGGTCCCGCCTCCCCCCCGTCCTGGGCAGCCGGACTCGCGAGTCGCCATCGCCATGCCATGCGGTGCGGGCGGGGGATCCAAAATGGGGTGGCAAACGCAATATTGTTTTTGAAATCGTGGTCCAAAAGCACACAAGCACAACAGAAACACGCGAAAATTTATAAACTGCCAGATTTTTCACAGTAGCAGTGGGTTTTTTCTTGCAACAAAATGTCTCTCCTCTCCTCCTCTGTCCTCCATTGATTTTATTTTATTTTATTTTATTTACACCTGCGCAATGATGGGCTGGCCGAGTGGCCAGCCATGTGGGAGTGGACAACCATGCAAATTTTTGGAGCCATCCCACCAGTCGCATGGCCACTTGGCCATGGAGACTTCTGGGATGTGCCAAAAAGCCCCCTAAAACCTGCCCTAGCCCTAACCCTAACCCTTGACTCCGTACCCATACGTCACAGACTGTCTTCTTAGTGGGTCAGAGAGGCACCCAGAGGTGCAACCCACTAGCCCACGGTAACCTTACCCGTCACTAGCCTAACCCTAGCTCTTGCACTAAGCCACCTTAAAGCCAGATCTACTTGCTTGCATTGCACTACACACAGCAAGTACAATTCCCTTCTGTGTGAGACATGGTGGTGCGGGAGCCTTGTGCAGGGAAGGTATGACCCTATCACTCTCACACTGGTCTCACGTCTGCACATTATGTTATGCAATATCCATATGGCTATTGCATAGCATTTTGCAGCAGCAGCAGGTGAGGAAGGGAGACCCCCATGTAGAGGGGTCTCTCTTGGAGCCTGCTTCCCCTTCCTAGTGGCAGGAGGCACCCACGGGTGCCTCCAGGAGCCCACTTTCCCTTTATAGCGGGCCAGAGGAGGCACCCACCCCACAGAGGTGCCTCCAGGAGCCCGCTCCCCCCCCAAAAAAAACCAGTACTAACGACAATGAAAAAACGAAAAAACGAACCGACTAATTTTTGCGAATTTTCGCAAAAACCAGAAACGACCCAAAATGGGACTGGCCCGACTAACGACAACTCGAATTTTTTTTTTCAAGTCGTGCCCATCTCTAGTTGGTATACATCAGACTAGACATGGGCACGACTTGGTGAAATTCTCGTTTCCGTTTCCGTTCCTTGTTTCCGTTACGTAACGGAAATGGTAACGACAATTACTCCGCCAGAACTCGAACTCAAGCCGATAAAAGAAAAATTGGGTCTGATTTGTCGTTGTCGTTCCTGGCATCACATCGATCGCGCAATGCCAAGAGGCACAGAAAAAAAGTTTAACCCCCCCCCGATTCCCGGCCAAAAAAGCAGGCAAAAATATGCCTGCCTGAGTGAGGGCACCTAACAGAGGGGTGGTTTCTGGGGGGGGGGGGTCCCCGGCCTCCCCCCCTCTCCTGTCCTGGGCTGCTCTGGTGGGGGGCATCCTCGTCATCTCGCCACCTCCCCATGCCATGCGGTGCGGGCGGGGGATCCAAAATGGGGCGACCGCAATATTTATTTTGAAATCGTGGTCCAAAAACACACCAAAGCACCACAGAAACATGTGAAAATAGCTATTTTAAAACTGCCTGAATTTTTACAGTAGCAGCAGTGGGTTTTTCTTGCAACAAAACGTCTCCATTGAGTTTATTTTATTTTATTTTTATTTTTATTTTTTTACACCTGCGCAATGATGGGCTGTCCATGGGAGTGGACCATGCAAAATTTTGGAGCCATTCCACCATTTGCATGGCCACTTGGCCAGGTTTTGTCCGAGACTTCTGGGATGTGCCAGTCGGGCATAAAAAGCCCACTAACCCTAGCCCAAACCCGAACCCGAACCCGAACCCTAACCCATACGCCAGTACACTGTCCTTCTTTGTGGGTCAGAGAGGCACCCAGAGGTGCACCCCACTAACTCACCCTAACCTTACCCGTAACCCTAAGCCTAGCCCTTGCGCTAACCCTAACCCTAAGCCAGATCTGTGTACTCGCATTGCACTACACGCAAGTACACTTCCCTTCTTAGTGAGCGAGAGGGCACCCATAGGGGTCCTCTCTCACTTCCCCAGCCCAAGTGCACCGTACACCAGTATGCCAGTATGCTTAGTGAGTCACAGTAGAGGCACCCAAAAGAAAGAGAGGTGCCTCTGCCTGCCACTGCAACTTGGTATGCATATCTAATTGGCTATGCGTACCCTTTTGTAGCAGGCCAGAGGAGGCACCCACCCCAGAGAGGTGCCTCCAGGAGCCCGCTTTCCCTTCATAGCGGGCCAGAGGAGGCACCCACCCCAGAGAGGTGCCTCCAGGAGCCCGCTTTCCCTTCATAGCGGGCCAGAGGAGGCACCCACCCCAGGTGCCTCCAGGAGCCCACTTTCCCTTTGTAGCGGGCCAGAGGAGGCACCCACCCCAGAGAGGTGCCTCCAGGAGTCCGCTACCCCCCCAAACCAGTACTAACAGATGAAAAAACGACAAACGAAATGACAATTTTTTGAGAAATTTCGCGACAAACGGAAACGAGCCGAAACGGGCTGGCTCCGACACATGACAACTCAAAACGTCATTTTTCCTGGTCGTGCCCATCTCTACATCAGACATCTGAGGTTCTTTTTTCAAATGTATAGAGAATACAAAAAAAGGATGTAACGTGTTGCGCGTTCCCACTCTTTCCTTTCTATTTATCACTACTAAGTGTAAAATAGACCAATGGAGGCATTATTCTTTCCATGTGATTCAGTTCAGATTAACAGCCATGGGGAAAAGAAAGTACACCCTATCTGAATTATATGGTTTTACCAATCAAGATATAATAAAAGTCACCTGGTCCTTAGCAGGTCTGAAAATTAGGTGCATACAAACTCAGATGAAAAAACACATAACACATTACACCATGTCATGATTTGTTTCATAAGGGGAGGGAGCCTGGTGGTTTCCTCCCTTTGACCCCACTATCTGGGGCTCCTGCTAAAAATATCCCTCTGTTGTCCATCTATTGGAGGGCTTTCTGTAAAGCAGACAATGGTGGCTGAAGTTACTTATTGTGTAGGGCTAGGAGCAGAAGAGTGTGACAGCAAGGGTTGTCTCTATCTCTACCGAGAATATGACCACCATAACTCAAAGAACGAATTACACTTGCATAACTCTGTTGGTGTCAGTTTCAGTGAAAATACTTCTAAGCACATCTGATCTCGCCTGATTTCGGAAGCTAAGCAGGGTCGGCCCTGGTTAGTACTTGGATGGGAGACCACCAGGGAATAGCAGGTGCTGTAGGCGCCTGGAGTAGGAACTGGCAAACCACTCCAGTACTCCTGCCAAGAAAACTCCATGGACGTGGAGTCATGAAGGGTCAGACACGGCTGTAATGAGACAACTCACACAAGAATTCAGCATTTATATTTGGTGTCACAAACCATATCACATAACTGGGGTAAAATATAAAATGCCAACACTGGCAGCTTAACTGCTGAATCCCAATATATTTATCCCAGTAGGTATATGCTATGGGATTCTGGTCACTGTAGTTGTTTAGAGATACTTCGATTATTGAAAGAAGTATATTTGTGCAGAATAGGCATATAAGCAGCTTTCAGCATCAACCGGGATCCTTTGTGAAAGCTTGAGGTTTCGGTTTTTAAACTACTGAATACACATAAATTTGATGTGAAGTAGAGATGGGCACAAAATGATTTTTTGTTTCATTTTTCATTTTGTTACAGAATGAAACAAAAAACGAAGTGCCCTTTTTTAAAAAAGAAATTTTAATTTCATTCCGCTGCAACAACAAAATTAAAAGACACCTGCTTCTTGAGAGGAAAGCGATGGCAAACTTAGGCAGCATTTTAAACAGCAGAGACATTACTTTGCCAACAAAGGTCCAGATAGTCAAAGCTATGATTTTTCCAGTAGTGATGTATGGAAGTGAATGCTGGAGCATCAAGAAGGCTGATACCTTCAGAATTGACACCTTTGTGCTGTGGTGCTGGAGGAGACTCTTGAGAGTCTCCTGGACTGCAAGGAGATCAAACCTATACATCCTGAAAGAAATCAAGTCTGGATGTTCACTGGAAGGACAGATTTTGAAGCTGAAGCTCTAGTACTTTGGCCACCTCATGATGAGAGAGGACTCCTTGGAAAAGTCCCTGATGTTGGAAAAGATTGAAGACAAAAGGAAAAGGGGATGGCATAGAATGAGATGGTTGGGGGTTTCATTGATAAAACCAACGTGGATTTAACCAAACTCTGGGAGGCAATGGAAAACAGGAGGGTTTGGTGTCCATGGGGTCACGAAGAGTCAGACACGACTGAATGACTGAACAACAAGTATTTGCTTATACTGCTTTTCCACCTCCGTGTATATATTACTTTCTAATTGTTAAATGGATTTAAACTATTAAGGAGTTAATTTAACTCTTGTGTTTAGCTCTGGGTTCCCTTCGGTGTTGTTTAAGTCATTTAGACAAACATAGTGTAAAAGCCAGTTAATATGGAGTTTCTAGATTCAAACCACTGCATTTGAAACTATAAAAAAATGTTACTTCGGTGAGCCGGTTTGTGTGTTGGTTTGGTTATAGTGTTGGCTTGGGAATGAACCAATAAAAGAATTCATGCTGAACTAGAATGCTTTTAAAAATTCCTTTGCAGACAGCTTAATCACACAATGGGAAACTATTCATTGTGGTTATATAAGAGATAAACAAGCATGGAATTAGAACCATGCAAATCTTTGCATAAGCTATGAGTTCTTTAATTTGCAGATATCGGCAGTGTCTTTAACCCCTTCAATAGGGCTGTGCTTATTAAAGAATCTGAAATGCAAGAGAATTACTGTGTCATACTGTAAGTGTTTACAGACAATTATTGTGCGTGGGAGAGCATTGAGATTGTGGAAGAAATGTTAAGAAATACTTTGTCACCACTAAAGCTTTCAGTGAAAGACTTGGCATTCAAGGAGCTTTAAACTCTCTATATAATAAGTAGTTTGCAAACTTTTGCTTTGTGCATATTTTAAACATTTAATTCATGTCACAACCAACCTATTTTGCTGCCTTAGGATAATGACAAAATGACATCCACTCTACTTGACAACAGGCTAGCACTGTGAAATCAGCTGGTCACTTTAGGGAATCTGGATCAAGGCATTGGGCAGTGTGTCCTAGAAATATGAGGAAGAACTGAGGACAAACAACCAAAGGATACCACTACTGCCTCCTCCGTGCATCACTCAATGTGCCAAATGGTAGGACCAGCCTTGCAAAGAAACACACACACACACACACACACACAGACACACACACACACACACACACACACACACACACACACACACACACACACACACACACTTACATCATAGGTGGGTCTCCACTGCCCATATTTTAGAAATGCCATCTGATTCCCTTTTAAACCATCATTATGTGACTTTTATATGGATTACAGTCACCCCCTGCCATTTCACAGTGCAGGTACTGCGGTCCCACTATATCCCGGGATCAGAGTACCTGCCCTGGCTCCAGCTAATTAGCGCTGGGCTGGGGGAGAAAAACCTTTATTTCCCCACCTAGTGCCAATAAGCTGGAGCCCAGGGTGTGGGGAAGGGGGGAGGTTTAAAAGCCCAGGCTTTTAAAACCTTCCCCCCTTCCCCAAGCCCTGGATCCGATCCCCCATCGCTGCCGGCACACGTGGGGCCTTGCAGGCGGCCGGCGGGGGGTGATTGCATCACCCCACACAGCTGGCCCACGTTCCTCCCGCATTGTCCCATGCCGCCGGCCCATGCTCCTCCGAGACACCTCAGGGCCATGCACCCACGCTGCCCCAGGCTTCTCGGAGGAGCATGGGCCGGCGGCATTGGGCGCTACCCCGAAATCTCCATTGAAATGTATTGGCTCAATGCATTTCAATGGAGAAATTTTTCCCCATTGGAATGCATTGAGCCAATGTATTCCAATGGGGAAAATTTTCTCCATTGAAATGCCCCGGATGAGAAGTCTCGGGGCAGACGAGAAGTCTCGGATGAGAAGTCTCAGGGCGGCGCAGGCGGGTGGGCAGCGGGAGGTCAGTTCCCCCTGCTTCCGCCAGTGCATGCCGGTCCAAGAAGTCTTGGGGCGGCGGTGGCAGGCAGCGGCGGGAGGTCAGATCCTGCAATGCCGCCAGTGTACTCCGCCCCAAGACTTCTTGGGCTGGTGCGCGCCGGCAGCGGCTGGGGAATCTGATTGCCCACCGCCACCAGGCCACACCTGACCCGCGTATGCATATCACAGATTTTCAGTCATCACAGGTCAGGTGGGTCCCTAACCCTCGCGATAGGCGGGGGGGGGGTTACTATACCACGCATTATTGCGTTGACTGATTTCATAAGAACACCAGTGTTTTCCATGTTATTTTCCATCCCTCATCATGGAATTTTTTCTTCTTTTCGCATGCTCTTTGTAATTTTAATGTTACCTTTTAATGTTGTAAGTTGCCTCTTCTAATTTCCTGTTCTTAACTTGAATATATCTTAAATGTTTTGGGCTGTATATTGTCCCTCATTATTGTAAGCCATTTTGGGTCCTTTTCCAAGGAGAAAGGTGGGGTAAAATATTCTACATACATACATACATACATACATACATACATACATACATACATACATACATACATACATACATACATACATACATACATACTAGATTTACTGGATTTCAAGCTAGCTTGCTTTTCTTACCATTACAGAAGCAAAGTGAATCACAGAGTCAGTGCTTGAGCTTACCATTTGGGAGAAATAAACTTTTCTGTATGAGCAGTAAATTGCTGAGGCCACCCATAGCTTCACTAATAAATGTTACAATGTTATATTTTTACAGAAATCTTTTTGCAAAGGTACTTGGACTATTTTAATGCAAACATAGTATAGAAATCATTTAATTCATAAAAGGCAATGTTGGCTGAGGGATTTCGGGGGGCGTGCTCTAAAGAAAAAGGACTTCTCGACACTGTGACACTATGGGCCTTACTGCAGTTCCTACTTTTATTAGAAGTTGAACTTGACCCTTACAGTCTGTTCTAAGTATACAAGTCTATGATGCCTTCTGGAAATGTTAAGTTCTGGTTTATGTTCCCCTGGCTTCTCGGAACTTGGCTGAGAATTTAGCCAGAAGCTTCCATAACTTAGGAAAGTTTGAGGAAAACGGGTGGGGTAGGTTAAGACTATAAATTATTAAAACTTCCTGCTTGCATCTGCAGGTCCATGTGGGTGCCACTTCTGCTGCCACCCCAATGTTCCAGGTGAGCAGCGTGGCATGGGCACCTCTTCTGCTGTCAGCCTTGATGTCCTCCACCCCTCCAGAGGGTGCCTGGCTGGCCCACAGTGGAGACGAGGAGGAGGGCTTCCAGCAAAAGTAAGTTTTATTTTTATTTTTCCCCCTCCTTGCCACACCCCCCCCGGCTGATCACCAACTGTGGACAACTGAATCAGTGGTTAGTGAATCAGCGGATACAGGGGTCATCCTGTACGCTTAATTTGCATAACATGATGAAACCTCTAAATGAATTAACGTATTAGGCAAATTTCTTTAGCATTCAATTTCAAATTCTCTAATTTGCATCATGTACAAAATAGGAAGGCCATATTTGGAGAACAGGGATAAGGCAACTCTAACTGATGATCACATTTTGCGGTTTAACATTTATGTAATGACTCCCTTCTTTACAGAGTCCACTGCCACACCCATTCTGGGAATGTAAAATTGAAACATACCTGCCATTTCTTTAGAAATGTCCAGAAATTCAGAATCTAAAAATCTGGGGGGATGCTCAGAGGAAGACATATTTATGAATAATGGACATCTATCACACTCTTAGGGCTAGTGTACATCTATCTATATGCCAAGTGTATAGACCTTGCAGTTTGGAAGCACAGTTTAAATGCAAACCAGTTTCCAATTACAGTATGCAGGCTACACATTGCCCCCCCCAAGTATGTATTCCAAAAATATATAGTAAAAAGTATAGATAGATAGATAGATAGATAGATAGATAGATAGATAGATAGATAGAATTTCCCTTTAGATCATATTAAAACTTTTAAAAAATATTGGCCACAGTCAATATTTTTCACTTGAGAATGTATAGCAAAGAAGCAGGATTAAATGCTGATAAAAATCAATGTATTACACAATAGAACTCTCAGTGGCATTAATGGTGATACAGTTAATTTTGAAAGCAACCTGATCAGATGAACTCCAAAGTTACAAAATGGTCACACTGTGCTCTTATGGGTACAGATGGCACTGTGGTCAAATGTTAAGTAGTAATGTTCAAAGCCACATGGCTTCTATAACTTAAGAATTATCTCTTACTGATAAGGGAAAAGGGAGGGGGGAAGCTGAATATCAGCTGAATATGATTGAATAGGTCAGTGTCCCACAAACATTCATTGCTAAGGACCTCTGCTGCCCACTGCTTTTCTGAGAGTAAAACTAAGCAATATGAATAGTATATAATTAGAAGCCCTGTCAATTGATGGAAATTGATCATAAGAACATAAGAACATAAGAAGAGCCATGCTGGATCAGGCCAAAGGCCCATCTAGTCCAGCTTCCTGTACCCCCACCAAATGCATATAGGAGCACATGAGACTAGATATCTGTTTCCTGATACTACTCCCCTACATCTGGCCCTTGAAATACCCTGGTTTCAAGCCTGGAGATGACACATCTTCATTGTGGTTTGTAACCTGCGATGGACTTTTCCTCCAGGAATCTGTCCAATCCCCTTGTGAAGGCATCCAGGCCAGATGCCATCACCACATCCTATGGCAGGGAGTTCCACAGACCAACAACGCGCTGTTAGTCAGGTTTTTAGCTTTAGTTTGGCTTTGAGGCACCTGATCCCAAAGCCACATTTTGTCAGTCACCTTGGCTCCACCGCTGGGAGTCACCACTCACCTGCTCGCCCCCTTGCTGGGTCAGGACTGCTGGCTTCTGGCTGCTGCAGACCCAGAACTGAAGTGGTGGCTGCGCTGCAGGTGAGCAGGTGAACAGTGAATCCCAGCAGGGAAACTGAGGTGACTGTTAAAAAGCAGCTGTGGGACCAAGCATCCCAAAAACCAATCGGAAGCTTGTGTTATGTAAACTGCCTAGTGTTCCAACTGGGAAAATTGGTTGTGGTATAGAAATATAAAATAAATAAATAAATAAATAAATAAATAAATAAATAAATAAATAAATAAATAAATAAACTTTGGGGTCCCTGATCCCAAAGCCGCTTTTTGACAGTCACCTCCGTTTCCTTGCTGGGAGTCACCACTCACCCCCTTGCCCCCTTGCTGGGTCAAGACTGCCAGCTTCGGACTGCTGCAGCCCTAGGAGTGAAGCAGTGGCTCCGCTGCATGCAAGTGGGCAAGCGGTGACTCCTCGCTGCCCAGTCAGATCCTGGATCAGTGGAGCCACCGCTTCAGTCCTGGGGCTGCAGCAGCCTGAAGCCAGCAGTCCCAACCCAGTGAGGGTGTGAACGGGTGAGTGGTGACTCCCAGCAGGGGAAACAAGGTGACTGTCAAAAAGCAGAACCCAGCAAAGTAGCAAAATGGCTTCCCCACTTTGCTGTGTTCCTCTTTTTGACAGCCGCATTGAGGTGCCCCCAAAACCTCAACATGGCAAAGCAGGGAAAGGCTTTTTGGCTTCCTCGTTTTGCTGCATTGGGCTTTTGGGCATCTGCCCCAATGTGGCTATCAAATATCCATACAATACAAAGTGCTGCCCCAGTGCATACTGTGCATGAAAGGAAATAATTGGAAACTGATGCTCTGGTTCTAGAAATGCTACTCACAGCATAGAGGGCAGTGACAAAAGGAAATCATTATCATGCCTTATGGGGAAAAATGTAAAGTGAAGTATTCGGATTTAAATTTTCTTAAAGTGAAACATCCCCATTTCTGGAAATTTCTTTTCATTAACTGTTTTTCGTTAACCAAGGCATTCGTAAACCAAGGTACCACTGTAGTGTAGTTATATCATTGGTATGATTAGGAAAATGAGTTTATAATAAGCAGCCAGTTATTTGCAAAAGATCTCCATGCTCTGGTCTCCCCATGAGTAACAGAAAGTTCAACTTAATGTATAACAGAGGAATTCGGATTCCAGGAGCCGATTTGATTATCTTTAATTAAATTCCTTAATATTGTTTATTGGATTGTTCTTCACTGGAACCACAAGATCCAATGCAGTTGGAGATATCTGTGACAGAATGCATCAGTACAGAAGACAGGGTTGTACTAAATGATAGTTCACATTCTCATGACAGCCAGCCTTGTTTAAAGTTCACTGATATTTTTTCAAACCATCTTTCTACTTTAAAAATAATAAAAAAATAAAATGGAGTGAATCATTCCCTCTACTCTTCAACTTCTTCAAAACTTTTTTCTGAGGCACTTTTTTCCCCTTATGCTTTTACTCTGGATGAATCCTCTACCCACAGAGATCGCATGCTTGCTCATATAGTAAAGAAAGCTGGTAGATGCCAGTTCTTTGGAGATAGAGTGCAATATTCATGTGACCTCCACTGAATGTGATGGACATACTTGGTGAGCGTTAGTTGTAACTAAATGGAAAGAAATGGAGCTGCTCTTTATGGTGTCTTTTTTATAAGACTAGGAAAGAACTGGTGTGTGTGTGTGTGGCTAAAAATCCATAGCATTGCACTCAACTTGCTCAAGGACTAACACTAAGTGATTTTTTTCTCATATATTAGCTTGTCTCATCCTGCATTCACAACAATCTTTTGCTGTGTTAGTCAGACTCTGAGATAACTCCCTGAAGGCCATCCAGTGTTATCATTCAGGAATTATAACTCACATCTTTCTTACCCAGTCCCAGTGTGGTATATTATAGCTGCTATTGGAGGACATTAATTCAGAAGTCCACTGTAATGCAGAAATGACTTGATAGTATGTAACAACAGATAGAAAAACTGATTTTCCTTTGAGACTGTGGTATTTCTTAGACATCTGTTTAGTTTGTCTATTGCCTCTGTTTCCATTGCTGCCATGGGCTTAAGGAACTGTATGACATCTATCTGTTGCTTATGGTTATGTGCTGGACAAAATACAGATCAGATATTTGAAACTTAACATGACTTTAGCTTTAGAAACAATCAGAAAAAGGTAAGATTTTTTTTCTGGTTCAGACTGAGCATCTGTTAGTATAGCAACTTTGTACAGTGGCAATTAGTCAGGTTCCTGTTGCTTTGTCTGAACATCTAATAATGCAATTGTTTGAACATCTAATACTCAGAAATATACACTACCGGGAAACTTCAGTACGCTAAAGTCCAATGTCCAGGCTGAAGAAAATTTTTGCAGGATTTGAAAGTGAGTTTAAAATTACTGTTAATTGTCCAATAAATATTTGTCTTCCCCTAATTCTGAATTTATCAATTTCCTCTCCTCTCCTTCAATGTATATACTTATTCAGATGGCTCTTTCCTAAGCATGGATACAAGGGCTTAAAAGGTAAAATAAAGGTAAAGGTAAAGGTTCCTCCTGCACATGTGTGCTAGGCGTGTCCAACTCTAGGGGTGGTGCTCATCTCCATATTCAAGCCAAAGAGCCAGTGTTATGCAAATCCATGGCCACATGGCTGGATGGCTGCAAGGAAACACTGTTTTACTTTCCTACATTTTATGGTGGTACCTATTTATCCACTTGCATTTACATACTTTTGAACTGCTAGGTGTTGGGTTTTCCTTCTCTTTGCAATGCAGCCATGTATGAAGGACTCTTCACCTTTAATGGCCTGAGCTCTCTAGAATCAAACTATCCAGGCTATTATGCTCTAGCTCTCACCTGTCCCCTCTTTAACTAGTATAAGAGAAGGTCTTCCCTTCTGTATAGTCAGCTGCCCGGCTACCCAGGTGCTGCTGCCGCCAGCTGCTGCCATGCTGAAAGCAGCCGCCTTTCTGCCAGAATGCTGACCTTGTCTTCCCTCTTTCTCCAAGATATATGTTAAGTATGTTTTGTTTTGTTCTATTGTTGTTTTCCCTTTTGTATATATTTTTACAGTAAAGCTATGTTATATTTTTGCTACATAAGCTTGTTCTTGTTCTCCTCATTAAGCCGTGCAAGTGGGTGCTGTGAGTGAGTATCCTTTGTTGCTGCCACAAACAGAGAGATATACTTGGGCTGACTGCCCTTCATACGTTTTTGTTCTGCCAGGGTGTTTTGTGTGACTAAAAACACTCAGAAGACTTATTTTATACTCTGCTAATATCTCTGGTCAGAGACTAAACTCCAACACTAGGTTGGCAGGAGCTGGGTTAGACATAACTCTACAAAATCAGGGTCAAATGATTTTTTCAACAATACTGGCTAAAAGGATAAGTAGTTTTATTAATAACTATGTTCATGGGGACCAGTATGGATTCATGTCTGCTAGACAGATGCAGAACACAACCCATAGAGTATTAAATGTTATACAAATAGCAAATAAGAGCAGAAGGAAGCTTGGATGCACTCAAGGCTTTTGACAGAGTGGAGTGGGTTTACATGTTAGAATTAATGAAAAATTAACATGGTGAAAATTTGTTAATGTGTTAAGAAAACTATATGTAGAAATGAGGGCAACAGTAATGATCAATGGATCAGAATCTGAAAATTTTCAGATACACAGAGGAACTAGAGACGGTGACCCATTGTCCCCATTAATTTTTGCATTAGTAATGGAACCATTAGCTGCACAAATTTGAGGGAATGAAAATATTAAGGGGCTAGAATTTAAGAATAGAAATCATAAAAGAAATTTATACCCTGATGATATGCTTTTGCTTTTGGAAGACCCATATAAAAGTACAGATGTACGTAAACAATTATTACAGGAATATAGAGTCTACACAGGTTTAAAAATTAATTATCAAAAATTCAAATTTTATGCCTTACTTTTCTATTACAGAACAAAAGGAAATCCAAAGGAGGTCAAATTTAGACCTATGCTCCCCAACTTTTAAATACCTTAGAATTTTGATATTAAAAAAGAAAATGAGTTCAGTCCAGAAAAGTTAGAAAATGTTATTGCAGGTGAAGGAAAAAAGATTAAGATTTGTTAACAGTATTAAGTATAGTGAAAGTGTAAAAGGAGGTTTGGCTATACCACAGTTACTGAAATATTATGAAGCTTTTCAGATCACTCAAATTTCCAAATTGATGCAGATGAAGAATGTACCTGAATGTGTTAAGTTGGAAGGAGGGGGGAGAGGAAAGTATAATGAATGAATGCGTATTTACAACAAAGTGATTTAAGAAGAATGACCAAACCCAGAATTTATATAATTTTGAATCATTACAAATATGGAAGAAACATATAGGAATTTTAGTCCCTCCTATAGCATCCCTCTGTCCCATTTTGGAACACCTTAATTTTAAATCTCAAGAGAACTTTGAACAATTTAGATACTGGACTGGCATTGGACTCTATAGAATCAGAGATTTAGTTGAATCAGGGAAGCCAATAACAATTAATCAATTAGAACAGAGAACAAGAGGAATTAAAACTAATTGGCTACAATTAAAACAGATAAGAAATTTTGCAGTGAAATTATACCAAGCTCAAGGCTCCATTAGACTGGTAACAGAGTTTGAACCATGCTGTGTAGAAAAAGATAAGAATATATACAAGGGGTTAACTTCAATAATATATAAATGCACTATGGATAAAAATTTACCAGAGGTTTAGGTTCTAAAATTGTCTGGGAAACAAACTTCAACAGTACTATATCAAATGAATTATGGGCAAGGATTTGGACCAGGCATCTTTATAAATCATTATCAGCAAAAGCTAAGGAAACAGTGATGAAGCTAGTACATAAAGGTATCCTGCCCCCCACAAAACTGCATAAAATTAACAGAAGGATGTCAGATGCATGTTGGCATAATTGCGGGTGTAAAGGTTCTTTAGAACATATGTGGTTGGCATGCCAAAATATAGAGACATTTTGGAATGGCCAGCTCCGCGGCGCGGCTGCGCAACGCGGAGCTCCCTTGCCCCAGCCCAGCCGGGAACCGCGCGAGACCTACCTGGTCTCGCAGAGGGCGGGGACCAGAGCCCTTATAAGGGCTAGCCACGTGGACCTCGCCCTCTTTCTCCGGCGACCGGCATTGGAGGAGGAGGCTGGAGCTCTTTGGCCGGCGGCCACCACCTGGGAGCCTCAGGGGCGGCGCGGCGGAGAGCTCGGCACTGAAGCGGCGATCCGGAGGCCTGGACCGTGGCCTCGACTCCCGGCGCAGGGAACGCGCCGACAGCGGAGCACGGAGGAGGCGGCAGGCGGACCGGAGGCGGCAGCGGGGAGACCGTCCGGGGAGGCGCGGCGGCGCCCTCCCCCAGGTTGGAGGCCCGACGGACCGCGGCGTGGGCGGCGCGGGGGTTTTTCTCCCCGGCGCGGCCTACCGCGGGTCACCGGACCGAAAGGGCCCCGGCGGGTGGTGAACGGGGGAGGAGACGGGCCGCGGGGGTGCCCTCCCTGCCCGGGGCGGCAGGCGCGGCCGGGCGGAGGGCGGCGGGCAGCGAGCGGCGGGCTCTCCCCAGGCGGCGGTAAACTTGAGGAGGCGGCGAAGCACCTCGCGAGCGGGACGCTGGGCCCTGGGAGCCCGGCGAGGCCCAGCGCTACCGGATAGGCCTGCGGCCTACGCCGAAACCTTGGGGCCGGCTGCGACCGACGAGCCGCGGCCTGTTCGGACAACAGGGGACCCCAGGGAGGCGGGGGACGGCGTGGCAGGGGGACAGGCCCAGGCTCACTGAGGGGCAGAAGGGGACGTTGTAGGCCGCACCCATACCTCCAGGGCACGTGATTCGGGGGGGTGGCCTACCAGGTGGGCGGCGGAGAGCTGATGGCGCCCAGGAGGCAGAAGGCAGGGCCCAAAGGCAAACACCCAGCTAAGAGGCCTGCCCCAGAGCTGTCCAACGAAGAATCCTCCTCTGATGAGGACAACTGGCAGGAGTGGGCAAGCCTGGAGGCCCGCCTGGAGGCCATGGAAGGGGGCCCCAGCGGGGACCAGCAGGCGGGAGAAGGGCCATCTACGGGCCGCAGCATGGGCAGGCTATCCAAGGCGAGAAGGAGAGCCAGGAGGAGGCAGTTGGTACGCAAGCTAACAGAATGTTTTGATGCCCTTGAACAGAGGTACATGGTAGCAGCAACCCCGCAGGGCGCGGCCCAGCCAGGCCGGGCAGTGCAGCCGGCACCAACCCCAGGGCCAGCGCTGGAAGGGGCGTCCTCGGGCAGCGGCCAGGATGGGATGGCGGCGACAGGAGTCGCAATGGCAGAACACGCACCGGCGGAGGCGGCAGGGGGCTCGGACCCCCAACCCAGGATAGTGACCAGCGTACAGCCTGATGGAAACAGTGAGTTGGCGTGTGCACCGGACATCACACCACAGGAGACATGGCCGTGGGGGCCAGTAGGGGGGACACAGCAGACTAGGGTAACGGGGCCAGTGGGCCCGGTGTGAGTCGACCAGCAGGCGGCGAGGATGGACTGGAACAGGGGCTCCGGCATGGGGGCGGCACCCCCCGGTTCGGGGTTGGAAGTCTGGGGGCCTACCTCCCACAGGTAAGTGGGGCGCAGACTCCAGCGGGGGGCTGCCCCTGGGGCACTCCACAGGCTACCCCGGGACCGGGATGGCATGGGCAGCACGAGATGGTAAGTGTAGTCCCCGGCGGGCCATGGCATCCCCCGCACCAGCAGGGAGGCTTCCAGGGGGCGTGCGGCCCCCAGGGGGCCCCGCCCGGGTGGGCGACAGGCCCGGTCTATGCTGGGGTCCCCTACACCGCTCTGCCCCATGCGGACTATGCGTCACCGCTGGGGGACCACTTGGCCCAAGCCACTAAAGAGCGGATATGGAGGGGGGACTATATAGACCTGTTCAGTCTTCTGAATAGGGAATTGGACTCCAAGGAATTGGAGAAGGAGGACGCCAAAGACAAGGATCGCCGTCTGCGGCGCAAGCCGGAACGGAATTGGGCCAATTGGTTGCCAGCATACAGCATATACATGTCTATGGTTCTGCACGCCCACCCGTGGAGGGCACAGTCCCTTATTAAATATCAGGACTTGATATATAGGGCGTTTGTAGATTTCCCCGGGCATGCTTGGCTGACCTACGATGAGCGTTTTCGCATGAAGGCGGCAACGCAGCCCCACTTGAGATGGGATGAGCCATACCCACCACTGTGGCTGCAGTACATGACCCCCGTGCGCCCAGCGCTGGGGGAGCGCTTTGATAGCGGGCACATAATAAGGCGCCCAGCCCAAGCCGCAGGAACCCACCCGGGCGCGGGCCAGCAGGTTCAACCCCGGCTGGTCTGCTGGGACTTTAACGGCCAGGGTGCCTGCAACCGGGCCCCATGCCGCTTCAAACATGAATGTTCGGTTTGCGGGGCCCAGCACGCAGCAGTCAACTGCCCCAGGGCTAAGGGAGCTTTCGGTAGACAGGGTAACGGGGGGCAGCAGAGAAGACCCCCGCAAGGGGGAGGCCCTAATCCGCCAAAAGGGTCCCAGCCCAATCAACCGTAGGGTCCTGGAAGAGTGGTTGCGCCTGTACCCGGATAGGGAGGGCGCTCAGTTTCTGGCGGAAGGTTTCGCCGTTGGTTTTCGTATTCGGTTCGAAGGGGTTAGGCGGGCGTTCAGGGCACCCAACCTTAAGTCCTTGAGGGGCATGGAAAGGGTGGCGCAGGAGAAGATTGGGAAGGAGGTTGATAAAGGTAGGGTCCTGGGCCCGTTTGACTACCCCCCGTTGCCCAACTTTAGGGTATCTCCCCTGGGACTGGTACCTAAGAAGTCGCCGGGTGAATACCGGCTCATACACCACCTGTCCTTCCCGGAGGGGGCGTCAGTCAATGACGGGATCCCCCAGGAACTCTGTTCGGTGAAGTACACTTCCTTTGACGCTGCGGTGGCTATGGTCCGGGCGTGCGGGGTGGGAGCCGAGATGGCCAAATGCGACATTCAGTCCGCATTCCGGCTCCTACCAGTACACCCCGACGACTTCGATTTGTTGGGTTTTCAGTTCCAGGAGAAATTTTACCTGGATAGGGCGTTGCCTTTTGGCTGTTCGATATCTTGTGCAGTTTTTGAACGGTTTAGTTCTTTTGTCGAGTGGCAGTTGCGCCACGTCACCGGGGGATGGACTCTATAGCCCATTATCTTGACGACTATATATTTTGCGGACGGAGGGATTCTGGGGCATGTGGGTTCCTGCTCAGATCCTTCCAAGACATGGCTGGGGAACTGGGGCTCCCCCTGGCAGCGGATAAGACGGAGGGCCCGGCAACCTGCCTTACCTTTCTGGGGGTGGAGCTGGACACGTGGAACCAATCCTGCAGACTACCGGACGACAAGTTGGGAGACCTCAAGGCCAGGGTGGCGGGCCTCCTGCGGCGTAAGAGCACCACACTAAGAGAGCTACAGGAGCTGGTAGGTCACCTTAACTTCGCGTGCCGGGTGGTGGCACCGGGACGCCCCTTTATACGGCGCTTCTGCAACGCAATGCGGGGCCTGAAAAAGCCGGCCCACAGAACGAAGGTGACGGGGGGTATGAGGGAAGACCTAAGTATGTGGCTGAAATTCCTGCAAGGGTTTAATGGGGTGTCCTTCTGGCGGGAGGAGCGCAGGCTGGGGGCTGACTTCCAGGGCCATACAGATGCTGCCGGGTCCCAGGGTTACGGCATCTACTGGAAAGGTAAGTGGTGCTGTGGCACCTGGCCGCACCACTGGTCGGCAGCCGGGATTACACGGGACCTAACGTTCTTGGAGCTGTTTCCCATAGTGGGGGCCCTGTGGCTGTGGTCTGAGGACTGGGCCAACTCCACCGTTCGCTTCTGGTGCGACAACATGGCTGTCGTGTATACTGTCAACGAATTAACATCCAAGTCAGGACGGGTGATGGAGTTGGTCCGGGCCCTGACGTTGCGCGCGCTCCAGTATAACATCGTGGTGCGCGCGCGCCATGTCCCGGGGCTTGATAATTCCATCGCCGATGCTCTTTCCCGCCAGCAGTTCGATCGCTTCAGGGCGCTGGCTCCGGAGGCATCCGAACTTCCCCAGAGGCTGCCAGAAGAAATATGGCAGATTGGCGGGAGGAGGCGGACGGGGCCCTGGAGCTCGCATTGGCACCAAGCACAAGGCGAGGATACGAGGCGGCGATCAAGGACTTCGGTAACTTTCGAAGCTTGATGGAGCTAACGGCCGCCTGGCCTGCCCCAGTAGATCATATCCGACAGTACCTGGTATATCTGCACAGGAGGGGGCTTAAGCCGGGCACCATGCAGGGGAGGTTGGCCGCGTTGGCATTCCACGCGAAGGCCCGGGGGTGCGAGGACATGACGCGGGACTTCCGGGTACGGAAGATGTTGGAGGGCTGGGCCAGGGCGGGGGGGGGCGGGAGGCGGACACCCGTTTCCCCCTTACGCGGAGATCTTGGCCCGGATGGGCAAGCAATGGGCCCAGATATGCAGGGACAACTATGAGACATCCCTGCTGAGGGCAGCAGCTCTCGTGGCCTTTTTCGGGGCCTTCCGGATCAGCGAGCTGGTCGCGGCAGGCAAGTGAGACGCTTCCAGGCGGGCGTTGCAATGGGCGGACTTCCATCAGCACAAAGGTAAGGTGGTGTTCCTGGTGCGCCGGTCAAAGACTGACCAGCGGGCCAGAGGGCAAAGGGTGGAACTGGGGACCTGCGCAAGGGAAGAGGTTTGCCCGGTCCGCGCCATGGCTGAATACGTGGCCCTGCGGGGGGAAGGGGACGGCCCCCTGTTCCGGCATGCAGACGGGGACCCCTTAACTAAATTCCAGTTCTGGAGCCTGACGCAGCGGGCGTTAGGGAAATTGGGTTTGGAAGGTATGAAGTTTGGGACCCATTCCTTTAGGATTGGTGCGGCGTCCACAGCAGCGGCCCTGGGGTACGGGCCACGGGAGATACAGTCTCTGGGACGGTGGGCTTCGGCGAGTTTCAAAACCTATGTGCGCCCCCTCCCCCACTGTTAATAGTTTGGTTTTGTTTCCTTACAGGACCCGGGCCGGGACGCTCGAGGTGCCGAGTGCTTATACTGGGCCATAGTTACATTTACTGGGCCGCAAAGTACGCGGCCAGGTCGGCCTGGGGAGTTAACTTGGGAATGGGGGGAAGGGCGGTTATTGAGTGGAGGGGCATCAGAGGAATGCGGTGGTGCCAGTTCGAACGGACAGCATGGCAGGAAGCCAGAGGCCGCCCCCCCGATGTAATGGTGGTACACTTGGGGGGCAACGACGTGGGTTTCCAGTCGGGTAAGTCCCTAGCCCAGGACATTGTCAGGGATCTGACAGCCTGGAAGGAGGCCTTTCCCCGGTCAGAGTTGGTGTGGTCTAATATTGTGCCCCGCCGCCAGTGGACGGCACGATGTGCCCCGCAGGTAATGAACACAGTGCGCAGGGGCATTAACAGGGACGTCTGCAGGGCGGTAGTCCGACAACTGGGTGCTGTGGTAGGGCACCCACGAATTTTGGCTGCTGTCCCGGAGCTGTATCGGGGGGACGGGGTGCATCTCTCGGATCGGGGGATGGAATTATTCCTGGCGGACTTGAAGAGGGGCCTGCTGGAGGTTGTGTCTGGTTGGTGGGGTAGGTAGAGGCCGTGGCAAGGCCAGGCCTCTACCGTGGCGGTAGTGCGGGGTATGGAGAGGCAGCCGGGAGTCAGGTCTCAATTTCCCTACAGGGCGTACACTCTCACGGCGTTGCGGATCGGAGATCACAAAGCCGCGGGGGATGGATGCACCTGGAGGGCCCACTGGACTGGCAGGCACAGAGGACGGGCCTGAGCAGTCCAGATGGGGAAAGGGGGCCGGCCGGCCGAGGCCGCCCTGCTCATGGGCAGGGCGTCCTCGGGGCCATCGACTCACCCAGATAGGCTGTCAGGAAAAGGGGGTCCGGGGAGACCCAAAGGAAAAACGCTGAACCCGCACTACAGCAGGCCCCTGGTTAAAGTGTTTTTATGTTGTGTTAGCAGTTAATAAAGTGGCCCGGACATTGAACCCAACACCCTGTCTCGCGTGGTTATTCTGGCGTGGGGGGGCAATGGCCAGCTCCGCGGCGCGGCTGCGCAACGCGGAGCTCCCTTGCCCCAGCCCAGCCGGGAACCGCGCGAGACCTACCTGGTCTCGCAGAGGGCGGGGACCAGAGCCCTTATAAGGGCTAGCCACGTGGACCTCGCCCTCTTTCTCCGGCGACCGGCATTGCCCGCCCACCCGCCACATTGAAGCAGTAGTATGAGTTCATCTGGTCGCTTCGGGGCCGGATAGGAATTTTTGACCCAGATGCACAATTGGCAAATAGCACCTGGGGATTTTTCGCCTATCCCATAGTACTGCGGCGTGATGGGCATTCACGGTAGGCTGCCGGACTTGGCCACTTGGGGCGGTAGTGCGGGGTATGGAGAGGCAGCCGGGAGTCAGGTCTCAATTTCCCTACAGGGGCGTACACTCTCACGGCGTTGCGGATCGGAGATCACAAAGCCGCGGGGGATGGATGCACCTGGAGGGCCCACTGGACTGGCAGGCACAGAGGACGGGCCTGAGCAGTCCAGATGGGGAAAGGGGGCCGGCCGGCCGAGGCCGCCCTGCTCATGGGCAGGGCGTCCTCGGGGCCATCGACTCACCCAGATAGGCTGTCAGGAAAAGGGGGTCCGGGGAGACCCAAAGGAAGAACGCTGAACCCGCACTACAGCAGGCCCCTGGTTAAAGTGTTTTTATGTTGTGTTAGCAGTTAATAAAGTGGCCCGGACATTGAACCCAACACCCTGTCTCGCGTGGTTATTCTGGCGTGGGGGGGCAATAAGGTTATTAACTAGATAGAGAAATTAACTAAACAGAAAATAGTTCCAAATGAAATGTTGTTATTATTCTCATTATCTACTGAGGGAAATGAAAAACAGCTAATAAAGAATTAATAGCAATTCTCATGGGTGTGGCTAAAATGGAAATTACTCACAATTGGAAATATGCCCAGGATCTCTCACTTACAAAATTTGTTAGCCAAACATACGACGTAGCAGTTATGGAAAAGCTGACTCGGAGGTTTAAATTATACAGGGGAGAGATAAACTAGATAATTTTCTGGAAAATATGGCAGCTTCTACTGGCCTCAGATCTTATACAAAAAACTAAATTGGACAAATCATAATATGGATTGGACTGCTGGATAGTTTAAGAATGTTTAATTTGTGGTGTTATTCTGTATTATATACATAACAAGCTATATTAGGTGGTATGTATTACCTCAAATGGATTTTCAATAAAACTATTTTTAAAAAGCAGTGGGAACTCACAGCGCCCAGCTGCCAACTTTGCAGCTGACCGTTTTCAGTACTCCAGCCCGCTGAGCCACCACACCGTCCTTACTAGGGCTTACTAGGACTAACAGTCAAAAGAATAGTTTGATTGTATTAGTTTTGTGGAAAACACGTTTGTCTTCCATGTGTTAACTGGTTTTGAATGCTCAGTTGGGCAGCAAAACTGTGTTGAAGATAGCTAGCCAATAGAAGCACCAAACATTAGTGTGCCAGAGCTGTGGTTCAGGCAGACCTTTGTGGCTGAGCAATTGAACTTACAAATATAGCCTGTGCTTACCTCCAGAGGGCCAACTAAAAGATAAATTAAGCTACAGAAATTGTGAAAAGCTCCTGCTGTGACAAATAAATATTTTCAGTAATTAAAGGAATTTCTTATCTAATGACAGGCTATCTGGAACACAGATTGGCTTTCAGTGTTCACAAAAATATTTGGCAGGGTTGACTGTCTGCCATCTGCCCCCCACCCCTTGCCCAAAAATCCAGGAACTTTACCTACAGCAAGGGAAACGGGTAAAAGAGGCAGCAATCCCACCTGTAACAGGAACAGCTATTTGTGGGACAGTAGATCTCTCTGTTTGCCATGCATGTTTCCTGCCTTTAATGCCTCTCCTTGTTTTCTTAATTACTTTAAGGACATTTCATGTGCTTCCAGAGGTGATAGACAACCAGAGATGAGGAAGATAGGAAGTCATGGCCTGCAACTGTCTAACATTACATTCTTGAATTTCTCTCTAAAGACAGCAAGATGGTGGAAGGGAAGGAGGGAGGGAGGGAGGGAGAGAGAGAGAGAGAGAGAGAGAGAGAGAGAGAGAGAGAGAGAGAGAGAGAGAGAGAGAGAGAGAGAGAGAGAGAGAGAGAGAGAGAGAGAGAGAGAGAGAGAGAGAGAGAGAGAGAGAGAGATCTTTGTGCTGTGTATAATATGTTCATGGAAGAAAGATATGCTATTTTCCCCCTTTCAGTTTTCAGTAACATTAGAGTGCTTGGCCATTCCTTATTGTCTCTGAGAAATGGTTACAGAGATAGCAGAATTATACTATAGGAGGAATATGACAGCAAATGTGCAATTCAGCACATATTTCAGCAGGCTCATTCCCTTCTGTGTCACATAGATATATAGGAGAACATTTCATCCATGTTCATGAGCATAATCCATCCTTGCCACACTGGGTCTCCAATCTACTGGGAAATATGAACTTGGAGGCAGCCACAGAGGCTAAGCATAAGCAGAGGTAGATGTTGTACAGTATAGTTGTGAAAACAGGAGAACCTGGTGGTTTCTCAGCGGATGTAAATCATTAGATATAGGGCTCATGCAGAGGACCTGCCATGGGACAGGAGAAACAGGTTGGATGTGCTTATTTTAAGTGTTTAGTGTTAATTGGTGAGAAAAAATTCTAGCCTACTATTGCCTGATCTGAATGGCAGCAGTCATTCTCCAAGTTCTCAAGAAGAGGTATTCTTAAATACTGTATTTTCATTCTAAAAGTCTGGTTGTGTGATGTACAGAATCCCACATATAACACCCTTTATCCACCATATCTCAGCAATCCATTCCCACTGTTTCAGATATTTCACCTTCTGTGGTAGTCATCATAAGTCAAGCTGCATCAGTGATCCAAGACAAGTGGGAAACACGCAGTAAATATGTAGACAACTTATTTACAGTGTGACTCCCACTTGTCTAGGATCACTGACAAGTGGGGAACACACAGTGTATATGATGTTAAGTAAATCAGAAAGCACATGGGAAGAAAAAACAAAAGCACAAATCAGTCAATTACTAAATCCCCCAAATTAGCACTTCTTGCCCTTTTCTTTCTGCGCTCCCCGCCTCCTGCATGTCCAGTCAGCGGATCCTGACGGAGAGAGCAGGACTTCACCTCGCGGCTCCTCGTTGGCTCCGCAAGTCTTCTCTTCTCCCGGGGGGAAGGGGAGGTGGGCGGGCAGCCTAGCTAGGCTCCTGTGAGCCTGCTGGGCATGGAGGGCGGCGGGAGGGGTTCTATCAGGGGGGAGAAGCGGCGGATGGGTAGTTGGTGGGCGCGCGGCTCCCGCGGTCTCGATCCTTGTGAAGGTTTCGCTGCACTGCCCCGTTGCCATGGCCCCTCGGGCCCTGAGGGTGTGCGGGTCCGGCGGTGGTGGCCAGAACGACTGGCTGGCACTGTGGACCCTGGAACTCCCTCGTGGAGCAAGCTGTGCAGTGCTGCACTTCAGTGCGCCCGGGCGATCCCTGGGTGTTTTGGGCGTTCTTGGGGAGAACCTGGTGATTGCCGGATAGTCAGGCCTGCGGCCTACGAGCTTTAGCTCAAGTGTGCAGGCCCTAGTTGGTAGGCCCCGCCATTAGGCAGTGGACATTGTTATTGTCATCCAGCACAATCCTCCTTCCATAGTGGCCATCCGGGCCATGTCTTCACCCTTGGAGCTGGGAGGTTGGGGCGCATGGACGGACTGTCATCCTTTTGGTGTTTTGGCTACCGTGGCCTCAACTGGGGGCCGAAGTCTGTCATTTCTACTGCCCTTGCCATCCCGGCCGCCACCTTGTTTTTCTATCCACTGTAATCTGCCCTCCACAGCAGTCATCCGGGTTGGGCTTTGATCCCTTTGGAGCAGGGAGGTTGGCCACGTGGCCGGTGGGGCAGTCTTTTCTTAGTTTGGGCTGCAGTCTCCTCAACTGGCGCAGAGGCCCATATTTTGTTCTGCCATCGCGTTATCCTGCGGCCATTTTGTTTTTTCAACCCCTTGGGTACCAATCACCTCATGTACATCAATCTGAGGACATCCATCCCCCAGATTAGCTTAACACGGTTGGGGCTGACCCCTACCATAGTCACCCTAGTCCGGCTGGTAGCCCCGTATATATTTCTCCACAATGCTGCCCAAAACAGGCTCTGGCAAGGGAAAAGGCAAGGCCCCTGCTAAGAAGAGGCCTCCCCCTCAACCTGCCCCTGAGATCTCGTCATCATCTGATGATGAGTGGCCGCAATTTGCAGCTTCTTGGGAAAAATTATCCCGCTTAGAGTGAGAGCACGCCAAGCGGCAAGGGATGGCTATGTCATACGGTGGGGGGCGGGCACATAAAAGTCACAGGAGGTCAGCGCTAAAGGTGATGGGTGACCTAATGATATCGTGTATTACTTCTCTTGAGGCTGCTCTGGCTGGGCCTTCTGGCCAAGATGCTGCAGTTCCACAACCCAGGCCCATCGAGGGCACAGCCCTCCCAGAAGACCTACCTGTGTCGTGCTCTGCTCCAGATGTGCCGGCCCAGCTTTCTACACCCCAGCCTGGCACCCAGGAATTGCAACACCAAGCCATTGACCTTTCGCTCACCACGAGCCCAAGGGGCCAACCATCTACACTTCATGCTAGCCAGCCAGCTATGGGTGAGTCTTTTCCAGTTTCCACACACACACCTAGGCACATTACTTAGACTTGGCCTAGTGGCACAGTAGAGACACGCTCACATGCAGAACCTTCACTGGTGGTACGGCCGCAGTGCACATCTCCTGGATACATTTTGGGTGGCAGGCCCTTGGCTATGGCTGAGGCTGCCGCCCAAACCAACCCTGCAATTGATCTGTCTGTCGGGGCAGTATCGGGGCAGGGAGCAGCCGCTGAAGGGGTATCACAACCGGCTCCTTCTTCAGCCACTGCCAAGGAACCTGATACCTCCCGACCAGGGATGACGTATCCCTACCATTGGGTGATTACCTCTCGGAGGTGATGGTAGAGTGGATAATATCTGGGAAGTTTCTTGACATATTCAAACTTTTAAATAGAGAAATTGATTCTAAAGAGCTAGAAAAATTAGATGACAAAGAAAAGGAATGGATCCGCAAGCGCAAGCTGGACCGATCCTGGAATAATTGGTTGAACGCCTTCATTATTTACGCTGGCATTTACACAAAAGCGCACCCCAAAAAGGGCTCAGTACTTTGACACTATTTGGACCTGATTATCAGGGAACACCTTGAATTACCTGCGGCGGCATGGCTGATGAACGACGAGGGCTTTCGTTGTTCTATCGCCAAAGACCCTAGCCTCCGCTGGGATAGGCCTCATAGCTACCTATGGTTGAGGGTGATTAGCTCATCCTGCTCCAATGAACGCTTTGATAGCGGTCACCCAGTATTGCGTTCTGGAGCCCCAGGAGCCCCCCCCCACGCTGCTGCGGGCCAGTCGGTTCAACCCCGGCTGGTCTGCTTTGATTAAAACAGCAAGGGTTCCTGTGGGCGCCGGCAATGCAAGTTTAGGCACCTCTGTTCCACCTGTGGGGCTAATCACCCAGCCTCCACTTGCCCGCGGGGGAAACCAGCTGGCGATGGGGGGAGGGACGCGGGTGGAAGACGCAACCCGCCAGGCCCCACTCTGCCCCCAAAGGGGACCTAGCCCAATAAGGATTTCAGTCTTGAGGGAGTGGCTGCGTAGCTACCCCTTGCAGGCAGACACCTGTTATTTGCTAGAGGGGTTCCAGTATGGGTTTCACATCCCAGCCCTCGGCGACCGGGAACCATACATGGCTCCTAACCTGAAGTCGGTAATTGGCATGGAGGACATCGTTCGAGCTAAAATAGTTGCTGAACTGTCAGCTGGGCGAATCTTCGGACCCTTTGAGCTGCCAGCTACTCCTAACTTTCGAGTTTCACCATCGGGGGTTGTACCTAAGAAAGCTCTGGGCGAGTATCGTTTAATCCACCACCTTTCTTACCCGGCCGGTGAGTCGGTTAACGATAAGATACCCCAGGAGCTGTGTAGTGTCCACTACACGTCCTTCGATGCGACCGTTAGGATGGTCCGCAGCTGTGGTGTTGGGGCTGAAATCGGGAAGTGTGATGTTAAATCGGCTTTCCGCTTGCTCCCAGTGCACCCCGATGACTGCGAGCTGCTGGGTTTCGCATTTGACGGTGCCTTTTATATGGATAGGGCCATGCCTTTTGGCTGTTCGATATCTTGTTCCGCTTTTGAATGTTTTAGTTCCTTTGTTGAATGGGCGATTCGGCACTGAACTCGTGATGCCCACGTTGTTCATTATTTAGATGACTTTTTATTTGCTGGAGTGGTGGGCACCGGCCAGTGCCTTAACCTTATGACCTCCTTTAAGGCTATGGCGGGAGAATTGGGTCTACCCTTGGCAGAGGATAAAACGGAAGGCCCCATGACTGTGCTGACATTCCTGAGTATCGAACTGGACATCATTGCCCAGGTTTCTCGATTGCCTCCTCAAAAACTGGAGGACCTGCATCAACGTCTCTTGTTGATGAGGTCACGTAAAACGGCCACTCTGAGGGAGTTGCAACAACTTATCGGACATCTTAATTTTGCCTGCAGGGTTGTTGCACCCGGGTGTCCATTTTGTGCAGGTTGTGCGATAGCATTGCCGGGCTTCGTAGCCTGCATCACAGGCGCCGCATTACGGCCAATATTAAGGAAGATCTTGGCATGTGGCTCGAATTTCTATCCAAATTCAATGGCATCTGTTTTTGGTGCTCAGAGGCATTCGCAGCAACTGACCTCCAGGTTCAGACAGACGCTTCCGGAGCCTTGGTTTTAGGCTGTTCTTTAGGGCATGTTGGTGCTCCGGTTCGTGGCCCCAGGAGTGGCAGCACAAGGGACTGACAAGCGATCTCGCTTTCCTAGAATTGTTCCCAATCATAGGGGCCATTTTTCTTTGGGCAGAGCTTTGGGCTAATTCGGCTGTAAAATTCCGCTGCGACAACTTAGTAGTTGTGCACATTATTAACAATTTGACATCCAAATCTAAAAGGGTTATGCGCCTGGTCCGTGCCCTCACCCTCCGTTGCCTCCAGTTCAATATATTGTTCTGCGCTTGTCACATGCCAGGCATTCAGAATGAGCTTGCTGATGCTCTGTCCCACCAACAGATGGAACCATTCAGAGCGTTAGCCCCTTATGCCTTGAAGGACCCTGACCGGCTCCCACCAGAGGTATGGAGCCTTGGAGGGTAGAGGCCAACTGGGCTATGGGACTGGCGTTGGCACCCAGCACACGTCAGGCGTATTCTGCAGCTTGTGCTGAGTACGCTCGATTTTGTGCTGTGGAGGGGTTTCCCAAACTCTGACCTGCAACAGCGGACCAACTCGTTCAGTTCACTGTGCATCTGGATTTTAGGGATTTGCCCCCCCCGTACTATTCAGGGGAAAATGTCGGCACTATACTATGATGCCAAAGCCCAGGGTTTTGAAATTCCTGACTGCCAATTCCAGATAGCCAAGATGATTGAGGGTTGGTCACGGGAGCGGGGTAGGCCGCGGGATACCAGAACTCCTATCTCTCCTATGATGCTGTGTAGGCTGGCAGATGCATGGCCTCAGGTTTGCCTCGACAGTTTTGAGGTTATTTTATTTCAGGCAACTGCCCTTGTGGCCTTCTTTGCTGCCCTGCGTGTCAGAGAGCTGTTAGCCCACTCCAAGACTGATGCTTCAGGCACAGCACTGCAGTGGTTGGACATGGCCCTAGATAATGACCAGGTTTTACTACACATTCACAGATAAAAAATGGACCAACAGGGCCGGGGCAGTACGACACACCTCTTTAGGTGTTCGGTGCCTCAGATATGTCCTATCTTAGCTCTTCATAGATATGCCCGGTTGATTGGCACGTACCGGGGCTATTAATTTCAACATAGGGACGGGTCTCCCTTGACTCGATACCAATTTTGGAAAATCTCATTGAAGGCTTTTCAGGTCACTGGCATACTGGGTTTGCAATTTGGCACCCATTCATTTTGCATTGGGGCTGCATCCACTGCTGCTGCTATCGGCGTGGATTCAGCCGGGATTCAGCGAATCAGGTGATGGAGGTCCAAGCAGTTTAAGGCCTATGTTCGACCGCTAACTGACCCGTAATACCGGGCCAGTTGTTTCTGTTTTTTTCATTACAGGTTTAGCTGAAAGATGGCGCACCCAGATAACCTTATACGGCCACAGTTTTGTTTACTGGGCCTCCAAGTTTGCCGTTAAATCTGGACGTGGACGTGATCTCGGCCTGGGGCAATGGGCCGACTTGGTCTGGAGGGGACGAAGGGGGATGTGCTGGAATGCATTCCTTACTACCGCTCTCAGTGATCCCCCTGACCCTTTGCCATCCATTGCTGTTATCCATCTTGCAGGCAATGACTTGACCCACATGTCAGGCAAATCTTTGGTTCTCAAGGTCATCGATGACCTGAGAGTGTTAAAACGCAGCCGGCCCAATACCAGAATCATATGGTTTTCAATTATCCCTAGATTGGTTTGGGGTCCATATCATCACCCCCAAAGAATGCATAAGGCCCGTAAGGGTTCCAATAGGGAAAATGCCCATGTCGTTCAGGCAGAGATGGGTTCTGTTATTTGGCACCCGACCATCACCGCCCGTGATCTAAGTTTGTTTTGGCCGGACGGTGTACACCTGTCTGATAAGGGCCTTGGGATTCTTCTGGCAGATATTCAGGAGGGCCTGCGTGCCGAGCTATTCGACTGGTTGGGGTAAAGAGACAGCAGTGTGTCTCTTTGTTGGTGGGCAGTGCAGAATATAATGCTAATCGAATAGGTTCCATAGTTATTCAATAGCTCCTGCTCCTCTGCAGCCCTCAAATAATATATTAGCTTAGGGATTAGTTAGGGATCAATTAATACCAACCCAAGCATTCCTGAGAGGGCTGCCATTGATGAATAAATTTGGGGGACGCCCAAAAGATATCCAAGGCATCCTCGCTGCGGCAACATAACACACCGCAGGATATTGCAGGAGCAAGCGGACCTCCTAAATTGATGGCTTCACCTTATCTTGTGCTATGTTGCAGGCCCTCCTTTTAAAATTTACTGCTCATTTTAATAAAGTTTAAAAGTTGGCTCCTGTTATTAATAAATTGTGGCACTGTTTAAAACCAAAGCAAATGTGTGTCGCCTCGTTATTCCATTCTAGCTTGGCAAATAGCTAAAGGGATAAAATGTTAACTGAGTAGCATCCTTTTACTGTTTATATAAATGGAATAGATCATAAGGGAGCCCTGATGCATACAGGAATAATTGGTCTTTATAATATACTTGGAACAGAATTATAAATTTCCCAGGAAAGCCTCAAAACTATTAATCATTAATTAGTTTTGATTTTCAATGGAATCTTAATCCAAAGAAGACAGAGGTGTTCCTGGTTAGTCAAAAAGCAGATCAAGGAGCAGGGTTGCTGGGTGGATTACACCCTGAAATCACAGAACCACACCTTTGGCAGTGATGTCCATAGATTTGTCTCTGAGCCTGGATGCCCAGGTTTTGACAGTGGCCAGGAGTGTCCTTGGACAGTTAAAACTATCATGCTAGCTTGGACTGTTGTTTGAGAGGTCTGATCTGACCACATTAACGCACACCCTAGTTGTAACTCAGATGCATTACTGGGATGCATTCTATGTGGATCTGCCTTTGAAAGGCATTTGGGTCCAAAATGGTGTAGGCAGGTTGCGAACTGGGGCTCATTACAGGGATCATATAGTTCTCCTTTTACAGCAGCCTCACTGGCTGCTGATTTATTTCTGGGCAGCATTCAAAGTGCTGGTTTTAACCTATAAAGCCCTAATCTTAAGGTCCATATCTCCCTCTATGTGCCTATCTGAGAATTAAGATCATCAGAGGATACCTTTCTCTCACTCCCACCACCTTCCTAGGCATACTTGGTGGGGGCACAGAGGAGAGGGCCTTTTCTGTTGGTGTTCCCAGACATGAGAACCCCCTCCCATAGGAGGCTAGGCTGGCTTCATCTTTCCCTTCCTTTCTTCTCTTTAGGAATACTTTTTCTTAATAACCAGAACCCTGTTTTGGTTTTTTTAATGGGTTGTTGTGTGCTGGTTTTAAAATGTTTTCTGTTGATTATTTTTAATATAGTACTTGATTTTATCATTTTAAATATTTATACTGTATATTTACTGTTTTAGCTGTCAAATGTTGTGTTTTAATTCTTGTAAGCCACCTTGGGTCCTTTTAAGGAGAAGGGCAGGTTAAAACATTTTAAATAAATAATAAATTTTGCACTGAGTGAAAAAAAACCAGCAGTTGCTGCTTTTGCAATCAATCGGAAGACTGGGTTGCAGTCTGAAGACAAGAGGCTCAAGGTAGGTCCATTCTGATTCTCTAGATTCAAGAGCCCTTTGCAGAAATTACAATGAGTGCAATGAGAAGTCTCTCATCCTCTTCCTGATGCCATAGGATTGAGGTCTTTTGAAGGACCGGGGGTGTTCCCCTTTCACATATATGAGCTGCCTAGATGCCCAAAGCACATCCAATCTTGCCTGATTTTGGAAGCTAAGCAGGGTCGCCCCTGGTCAGTACTTGGATGGGAGACCACCAGGGAATACCAGGTGTTGTAGGCGCCTGGAGTAGAACTGGCAAACCATTCCATTATTCCTGCCAAGAAAACTCTATGGGCATGGAGTCATGAAGAGTCGGTCACGACTGTAATGACACAACACACACACACACACACACACACACACACAAACACACACACACACACACACACACACGCAAGAAAATGCTATTGCTTTTACCCTGAAGGAAGAAAGCACTTCCTTGTAACTTCCTTATTGGCATGAGCTTAGAGTGGTTGTTACAGATGTCAGCAATGGCTTTGAAACTGGGATAGTCTATAGTACAAATATTCCCTAGAGGTATTTGAACCTTGACGAAATCTAGATCTGTCTCAGACAGTGGTGGCCTTTGCAATTATTAGAACTCACAGGTGATCGATGCCACCCAGGCCAATTCATATTTTTCAGAACAAGGTTATTCACAGTGTAACCTTCAGATGTCTGGTATATAACAGAAAAGTAAGGAGGGATTTGGAGAATAGGCGTAAATACACCCTCCTCAACCAGCTAAAGTAACAAATTAGCCACACAACCTGTTCTTTAAAATAAAAGTAGTAACCCAGAGACATCAGATGTACCACACTGTTGCATTTAGCAACAGGCCACACAATCAATGTGCAGTCATTAACATAACTAAAACTGCCTAAAGACTAAGTTAAAAGAGGGGGAAGGAGTGAGAATCAGCCATTTTTCCTGCTTATCTTTCCTAAGCAGGGAAACAATTTTAGAAGGTTTCAGCAAAACATTTAAAATGTTCAGTCATTTAACATTCTTCAGTCTATTAAGCATTTAAAAAAACCCCACAGCAGAAGGGGGGGGGGAGAAATGAAGTGAAATATACACTAGCTGACTGGCTTCTCCCAAGCTTCTCTCTAAGGTTTCCATGGGAACCAAACTAGGACATCCATTTCAAAATAGACAAATAACTAACCAAGTCTTCCAAGGACCTCTGCGAAGATGGATTCCTGAAACTTAATGATTTCCTAGACTTCAGTCTGCTGGTATGAATGGAAAAGAACTTGAAAGTAACTGTTTCAATATAATAAATTACATTTAATTACTCTGTTTTTTGACAGCAAAGCATAACCAAAGCCTATTCAGTTTCACTTACTGAATTCTTGGAACATAATAATATAAGAACAGCCTTGCTGGAACAGGCCACAACTATCCAGTCCAGCATTCTGTTTCACACAGTGGTACACCATTTGCTTCAGGGTATTCCCAAGCAGATGTCTTCACCTGCTTACGATTCCCTGCAAATGGTATTGAGAGCTATCCTGCCTATCTCTCCAACCTGGAGGTTGTCCTTAGGCATCCATAATGATAGCCATTGATAAACTTGTTCTCCATGAACTTGTCCAATCCTTTCTTAAAGCTGTCAAGGCTGACAGCTATCACCACTTCTTCTGGCAGGGAGTTCCACAGACCAGTGATCCCCTGGGTGAAAAAGTATTTTCTCTTATTTGTTTGAGATCTAGCACCCAAAGTTTCATGGAGTGCCCCCTAGTTCTAGTGTTGTGCAATAGGAGAAACAGTGTTACCTTATTGACTTTGTCCACACCATGTATGATTTTATAAACTTCATTCAGGTCACCTGTTAGGTGCCGTTGTTCATGAGTGAAGAGGCTCAGCCATTGCAGCCTCAGACGGCAAGGAACATGTTCCAGTCCCCTATTCATTCTGGTTGCCTTCCTCTGCATTTTTTCCATTTCCATAATATCCTTCTGGAGGTATGGTGACCAGAACTGTACACAATACTCCAGATAGGGCCTCACCATAGATTTATAAAGAGGCAAAAGGTCACTTGCTGAATCTGACTTAGTTTCTATACCCTTCCTAATGATCCTAGCATTGAGTTTGCTTTTTTCACCGCTGTGGCACACTGGGTTGGTACCTTCATTGAGCTATCCACCAGGACACGTTTCTTGTTTTGTTGAAGAGATTTCAGACCCGATCAGTTTATAAATGTAATTAGGGTTTTTTGCCCCAATGTGCATCACTCTGCACTTACTAATGTTGAAGCTTTTTTGCCAGTGGTTTGCCCACTCCCTCAGTGTCAAGAGATCCCTCTGGATCTCCTCAGAATCTCTCTCAGTTTTTACTATCCTGTATAATTTAGTGTCATTGGCAAATTTGGCTAACTTGCTATTTACTCCTACTTCTAGATAATTTATGAAGAGGTTGAAAAGCAGGGGTCCAAGTACAGAACCTTGGGGGACACCACTCTTTACCTCCTGCCACTTGGAGAAGTGTCCATTTAGTGCTACCCTCTGTTTCCTGTCCCTTAGCCAGTTGCTGATCCAGGACAAGACCTGTCCCTTGATTCCATACTAGCAAGTTTATTCAAGAGCCTTTGGTGCAGTACTTTGTCAAAAGCCTTGTAAAAGTCCAGATAAACAATGTCAACTGGATCTTGCTTATCCACATGCTTGTTGACACACTCAAACAATTCCAACAGATTAGTGAGGCATGAGTGGCCCTTGCAGAAGCCATTTTGGCTCTCCTTCAGCAGCACCTTCTCTTCTATGTGCCTATTAAATTTATCTTTTAGGATGGTTTCCATCAATTTATCTGGGACACATTTCAAACTGACAGGCCAGTAATTTCCTGGATCACTTCTGGATCCTTTTTTGAAGATTGGTGTTACATTCACTATCTTCCAGTCATTAGGCACAATGCCTGAGTTGAAGGAAAGATTATATATTTTGGCTAGGATGAGAACTTGTGGATGGATGCCATCTGGTCCTGGTGATTTCTAAGCATTTAGTTTAACAAGACATGTGAGGACCTCCTCCCTGGTTATTTCTATCTGGTGTAATTCTTTGGTTTTCCACCCTACAAAGATAGGCTCTGTTTTGGGCATGTGGTCTCTGTCTTATACAGTGAATACTGAAGCAAAGAATTCATTGAGTCTCCCTGCAATCTCTGTTTGCTCTTTAATAAATGCTTGCCTTCCATTGTCATCTAATGGTCCAATGGCCTTTCTAGTTGGGTTCTTACTTCTAATGTAGCTAAAGAAGTCCATACTATTTCTTTTAGTTTCTATAGATATATGCCCCTCAAGGTCTTGCTTTGCTTTCCTGATTGTTTCCTTGCATTTGTTCTGCCATAATTTATGTTTCTGCCTGTTGTCCTCATTTGGACAAGCCTTCTATCTTCCAAATTAGCTTTTCTTGCTTTTGATCACTTCCTGAACAGCTCCTGTAAGCCACATCAAAGTCCTACTGACCTGGCAGTGCCCTTTTCCCCTTTGGGTATGCATTCCAATTTGGCCTATGTTATTGTTTTTGTGAATAGCCTCCATGCCTCTTGGAGTGTTTGGACTTTCTCAATTTTCCCTTTCAGCTTTTTTTTTTTACTAGTTTCCTTATCTTTGGGAAATTGCCCTTTTGAAAATTTAAGATGTTTTTGTTAGATTTTATCAGTGATTGGCAGTCTATGATTACATTAAAAGTAATTGTGTTGTGGTCACTGTTCCCTATTGGATCAGTCTCGGTAACATTTTGCACCAGATCCTGTGTATTACTCAGGATCAAGTCAAGGATTCTTGTACCTCTAGTTGGGTCTTCAACCATCTGTTCCAGAGAACAATCATTTAGCATGGTTGGGTCTAGTTGTCTCAGCAGAGCCTTTACTTTAGCCCGCTGTTCAGTTATTCCTACAATGGTTTTAGAAGGGAGATATAAGAAAATTGTCTATGAAGATAGACACTGCATGTGCTCCCAAAGGGAGGTGGAATCTATGGTACATATGTTTTTTGTTGTCCTCTTCACAATCTTTATAGAGAGAGATTCATTCACCCATGCTTAGATAGACTTACAGTAGACCCAAACGAGATGGGCCTGGAAAGACTTTTAAGTGATGAAAAATCTTTTATTGCCAAACAAATAGCCAAATTCTGCTTATACCTGATTAAATTCCATTCTAAGAAGGCGGGCTAGTTTTAACTAGAAAATTCTCTATTTTCTTTTACTGGTTTAGTTTCTTTTTTCGTTTTAATATTTCTATGTATATTGTTATATCTACACTGTTTTTGTAACTCTACAATTTTGCAATCATGTTTTAATGACTTTTAATGACTTTTATGGTTTTATACCGCAATAAAAACCTGACTGATTGGGTCTAGTTGGGTCTTCAACCATTTGTTCCAGGGAACAATCATTTAGCATGGTTGGAAATTAGAAAGAAAATTCCCACCCCACTCCCTCTCTACTGTCATTTTTGTCACATGTAAAAGTGACATCTTACCTGCTTGGCAAAGTTTTGCCTGGTTGGCCATGGTTAGACATGCCACTTAATGTCCTTTTAGTTTATCTCAAAGTGTATTTTTTTTAAAAAAGTAAATCTCTAACCATTATAGAAACAGAAATATAAGGCAAAACATCCCCCACAATGTTTGAACATATATTTCTTTCATTCTGAAAGTACTGGATATCTCAGTGATTTAGATCTCTGAATTTCAGGAATTCATTGTCTTCTTGCTTCCTTTTAGGAGCAGCCTCCTTATCCTGGTTATGGCTCCCAGTACTGGAATTCATCCCCTAGACCTCCTTATTCAAGTCCATATCCAGTTGGACCGGACATCCAAGGCCAGGTAGAGATACAGGATGGTGTTTTCCATTGTGACTGGAGAGTGGCCTGTTATTGAACCATCTGGATTCTGACCAAGAAAAATAGTGACCCATTGTTTAAAGTGCCAGAAGTTGAGAGCTCAATTTCCCTTTGGGCCTCCTTGACAAGGGCTGGACTCCATGAACCAGAGGGGCCCTTCCAGTTCTGTAGTTCTAAGATGATGAAGGTTAGTTGAAAATGGGGGCAGGGACAAATGAGAGAAATGGTGAGTCATTTTTTTTTTTTGTAATTCATCAATGTTGTTGAATCACAAAAATGAATTTATGATTTCCCCCCCTGATGAATCAATTTATAAAGTAATATTTTCTTTAGTACCCCCCAAAAAATAGCCTCCAAGGCACCTGGAAACAATAAATCTCAAGAAAAGCTTCCCATTACTCTCTACTATAGTTCCTGCAAGTTTGGTGAAATTTGGATTCTGGGTGTCTGAGTTATGAACCCCTCAAACAACACTCCCCAAGGAAGGTGCCCTCCCCAACAACTAGATATACCAACTTTACCAGGAAGCCTACAATGACTATCCTTTATAAGTCCTACATGTTTGGTGAAGATTGGGTGGTTTCAGACGCCTGAGTTATACATCCACAAAGTGAGGCCCTTAGGAGAGTGCCTTTTAGTAACTGGCTTGGGAAAACACAGTCTCCATCAAATATGGACTAGAGATGGGCACGACCAGAAAAAATGACGTTTCGAGTTGTCGTTTGTCGGGACGGGTCCGTTTTGGGTCGTTTCCGTTTGTCGCGGAAATTTTCAAAAATTTGTCATTTCCGTTTGTCGTTTATCGTTTGTGTTGGGGTTGGGGTAAGTGGGCTCTGGGGGGCACCTCTCTGGGTGACTCTGACGTCTGACCCACTAAGAAGGGAAGGGAAGTGTTTCGCGTAGCCGCCGCGTACCATACATTACATTATGTTAGGGTTGGGGGGTAAGTGGCAGAGGCACCTCTCTGGGTGCCTCTGACTCACTAAGAAGGGAAGCGTACTTGCATACGGATCTGGGTTAGGGTTGGGGTTAGGGTAAGGGCTAGGTTTAGGGTTACAGTTAAGGTTAGGGTGGGTTATTGGGCTGCACCTCTGGGTGCCTCTGACCCACTAAGAAGGACAGTGTACTGGCGTATGGGTTAGGGTTAGGGTTTGGGTTAGGGTTAGGGTTAGTGGGCTTTTTATTCGCTCTGGCACATCCAGAGGTCTCAGTCAAAACCTGGCCATGCGATTGGTGGAATGGGTCCAAAAATTTGCATGGTCCCATCCCATGGCCAGCCCATCATTGCGCAGGTGTAAAAAAATAAAAATAAAAATAAAATCAATGGAGACGTTTTATTGCAAGAAAAACCCACTACTGCTACTATAAAAAAAATCAGGCATTTAAAATACCTAATTTTCAAATGTTTCTGTGGTGCTTTGGTGGGTTTTTGGACCACGATTAAAAATAAATATTGTGGTCGCCATTTTGGATCCCCCCCACCGCATGGCAAATGGAGATGACGAGGATGCCCCCCCCAGCCTGGTACCTGCAGCCCAGGACAGGAGAGGGGGGAAGGCCGGGGACCCCCCCAGAAACCACCCCTCTCTGGTAGGTGCCCTCACTGAGGCAGGCATATTTTCGCCTGCTTTTATGGCTGGGAATCGGGTTTTTTTTTAATTTTTAAAACTTTTTTCTGTGCTGCTTGGCATCGCGCGATCGCCGCGATGCCATGAATGACAATGAAAATTCAGACCCAATTTATCTTTATCGGGTTGGGTTCCAGCTGGAGCGGAGTAATTCTCGTTACCGTTACCCGTTACGTAACGATAACGATAACCGAAAATGGAAACGAGAATTTCGCCGCTCCGTGCCCATGTCTAATATGGAGAGACGGACAAAGAGAGTCATGGGAAGTTTCTCTGCAAGTTTGGCATCTCTAGGTGCCTTGGGCACCATTGTATAGCCCAGGGAATCAACAAATCAAAAACCACTAAAATTCCTCTGTTTTGTATTTGTTGGGGGTATCAATTCATATAAATACAAACTGACAAATTAGACATGTTTGAACAGATTTTGCAAATCATTTTTTAAAAAAATCTGCCCATCTGTAGTTGAGAGTTTAGGTAGCTTCTGCTTTAAGAAAAGGAAATTGTACAAATTAAACATTTGCACCAACTTCAGAAAAAAGGGCTCCAAGGAGGCAATACAAGAGTAATTAGACCTTATTGGAAGAGATGCAGGGCCGTCCAAAAAAGGCTTCCAATCACTGTAGTTTGCTACTGCATTTTTGGGATTGAAATACAAAGACATGGACAAAAATACTAAGTGAGAGTTGCTATTCTACAATAAAGAACCAATAAAGCATGAATGAATGAATGAATGTTTATTTACGGTTATTAACCAAATTGTAGTACAATTAAAATAAAATGTGATAAAACAGTATAAAATAATACAATAAAACAGTATAAAATATTATGATAAAACAGTATAAAATATATTACTAGAAAATACAGAGCTTGTAAAAACGACAATTTATGGGTAAAACACTACATATAGTTAGGAGAGCTCGAATCTCTATCAGTTATACGTCTACGTTTGGTCATAGCAGCGTAACAGAATCTGGCAACACAATTTGTGATCTGAGGGGACCTGTCTGAAAGGAGTAGCTTAGCGTAGTAGTTGGTAGGTCTCCCAGGATGTTTGCAAATAATAGGATGTATAAGCTCCTTGCGTAGTTCTTGATAAAAGGAGCAGCATAAAAGGACATGGGTCACAGACTCAATTTGGCTATTATTGCAAGGACATAGCCTCTCGGGGTAAGGGATATTTTGAAATTTCCCATCCAAAAGTTTGGAAGGGAGCACATTCAATCTGGCTAGGGAAAAGGCCCGGATTATTTTTGTAGACATAGAGCTGGAGAGGTAAAAAGACATCTTGAATGCATTGTATGTAACTATGCTATTGGTGCCCATTTGGCTCAGGTGTTCCTGGAAATCTATATCCCATATCCTACGCTTGACGGTCGCTTTGGCATTGGTGTAGCCCATCGCTATAAGGGTGTTAATAGAGAGACCTATCCGTTGCGTTTCTTTAACTACAAAAGATTTCCAATCTGACTGGAAGGTGTCTAGGAGGGTCAGGGGAGCCAGACCGACAGGAAGAAGCATAAGTTTGAGCCAGTAATTAATCATGTGGGCTTTTACCCGTGCTCTAATGGAAACTAATCCAGTCTCCAGGCGTAGGGCTGTGTTAGGGGTGCAAGGAGGCACACCGAGGATTGATCTCAAAAATTTGGTCTGGACAGATTCAAAGGAATGTATATTTGCATATGCAAATATTGGGGAGCCATACAGCAACTGTGAAATCACCTTGCCCTTGAAAACTTGTACTGCTGAGGGAACATGTCGTCCACCATTAGAAAAAAAGAATCTGTTTAAAGCTGTGGTACTTTTCTGAGCATTTGATAATGAGTATTTTATATGGGATGTCCAAGAGCCTGAGGAGCTGAATACTATGCCCAGATATTTATAGCACGCCACCTGTTCTATAGAGTGATTATTTATTACCCATTTGTGTTTAGCCCTCCTTCTGCTGGTGACAAGTACTTTGGTCTTGGCATAATTAATAACAAGTTGTTCCTGATTACAGTATGAGGAAAAGGCTTTCAAAAATCTTCTAAGGCCAATACAAGTTAAAGATAGTAATACTGCATCATCGGCATAAAGTAGCATGGAGATAGGGCGTGAGAACAGTTTAGGGGGATGGAAGTCAGATTTTGATAATTTATCTACTATGCCATTGATATAAAAATTGAACAAAGTTGGGGCTAGAATACAACCCTGTTTTACACCATTGAACACTGGGATTGAATTAGATAAAGCTCCTGTTGAGTTGCAGAGAACTTGCAACCTGGTATTTTGGTAAAGGCGTTGAATTAGAAGAAGGAGCCTCCTGTCTATGTTGGTTTCCTCAAACTTTGCCCAGAGTTTGCATCTTGGAATAAGGTCGAAAGCTGACTTAAAGTCAATAAAAGCCGCATACAAGGCACCTCCCTTAGGGGACGAGTATTTCTGAGCAAGATGAAGAAAAATAAGTCCCTGATCTAGTGTGGACCGTCCAGACCTAAAGCCAGCCTGCTCCTCTGCCAAGAGGTTCTCTGCTTGTAACCAGTCAGTTAGTTTATTCAAAAGGTGACTAGCATACAGCTTGCTGACTGAGCTAAGTAAACTAATTGGCCGATAGTTGGCTGGATCTCCTCTGTTTCCCCTTTTAAAGATTGGGACAATGATGGCAAGGCCCTAGTCCTCTGGAATACATCCTGTTTGGTTAATCCAGGAGAACAGGGATGCCAGTACTGGGGCCCACCAGTCGGAGTTGGACTTTAAAAGATCCGTGGTAATATAATCCATCCCTGGAGCTTTGCCTGCTTTCAATTTACAAATCAAGGTGGAAATTTCTGCAGGGGAAACTGGGGGCCAATCAGGGAGCTTTTCATTAACTACTGTTGAACTTTGAGCATGGTCAGGGTGGATGGCATAAATATTCCGAAAGTGTTCCTCCCAGGCACTTGGTAAAATGTGGGATACATGTCTAAGGGAATATTCCCTCATTCCCCCTGCCACTAACTTCCAGAAGGTAGCCGAATCTTTAAGGTTGGCTGCAGCCTTCAATCTGTGCCAGGACTCTCGTTGGGCTTGAAGTTTTTTCTTTTTGATCAAGGCCTTATATTTACTCTTAAGAGTGAACCATTCAGAAGGGATTCTGACCAGGTTCTGCTCACGATAACATTTGTACTTGGCCATTAAGTCCTTTTTAGCTGCCTTACACTCAAGATCAAACCATGTATTCCCTTTGGCTGCTCTGGAGGGGCTGGAGATTGTGGTGTTGTGTCTTAGGTGTGGTTGTAGCTCTTGAACCAACTCATCATAGGTCTCAAGAGCTGTATAAATTGAGTCTGCTTTTGAAATTAGCATACCAATATTAGAAAGGGGGTCTGAGGTTAACAGTTTTCTCATGGAGACCTCCCTTTCAGTGGACCACTTAATGCGAGCAGCTCTTATTTCTATAGAGGGCGGCAGTGCTATTTCACTCTCAGTGGACACTTTTATACCTCCAAGATTAATTAAAAGAAGTAAAGGAAAGTGGTCACTCTCAGGACGACATTCAATCCCAAAGTCAATAATTGGGGTCAACAAATCCTTGGTTACTAGAACATAATCTATGGTGGAGGCACCCATGTGTGATGTGAATGTGAAATCCCCAGGCCTGTCCCCCTCCACATTTCCATTTAATAACACAAGATCCAACTCATTGGCCATCTGCATTAGGTGAACGCCCACATAGTTGCACCCGCCGTCCTTGGATTGCCTATGATAAAGGCACTGGGGGTGCACTGGATCTGGAGGTATCATATTGAAATGTTCATATAGCATCTTGTCATTTTCTCCTATTCTAGCATTAAAGTCCCCTGCTATCAAAACGGAAGCTCCTGGATACAATAATATCAGGCTTTCAATATAAGCTACCAAATTGACCCAATGATCACTACACTGTGTGCGAGATTGTTGAGGAGGGATATATACATTGATAATAATTATCAGTTGTGAGGTGAACTTAAGGGTAGCAGCAAGAACCAATAAAGCAGAAAAGGATTGATATCAGAATGAAAGCCAAAACCTATCCTAGAAATTCTGATACTTGAGTCTTGATTCTTGGATCAAACTAACTGTACCCCCCCCCCCGAAGCATGCATTTTGCATCCAGGCATGACATCCGCCACACTTCTAAAACGTATGTTCTCACTGCAGTTTGTCCTGGTTTTTACAGCAAATATTTGAACACTAAGTAGACTGGGCAACATTGACATTCCTCTAGTACAAATTAGGAGAAGCTTCTGTTCATTTCAGTTGAATTTTGAACTTATGGTTACTGTGAATATTACATTTCTGGAAATGGGTTTCAAACAGCCATGAACAGATAATAATGTCTTTTTTGAGAACTAAGGCATCTGTCTTGGGAATATGGTGCAGCTTTTCAAATTTCTTATTCTAATATCTATTGGTGAGCAGGGGAATACAGGCCTGCAGCTAACATTGACCTCTTCCCTGGCAAATGCAGCTGAAGGTCAAACAAAAATATGAATGGGAATCCTTCCCCATGCCTTTACTTTCAAACAGTAACATTTTCCCTTAGTTGGCAGTTTGAAGGGTACATGAGGTCAAGAGGAGGGAAAAGGTAGAACAGTTCTCATGCAAGGAGCTTCCCACTCAGCTGGGATTATAAAAGGACAAGGAAAACCTGCAAGGAAGACTGAGAAAGAACTGAACTGATTATGGTGGTGGTGGTGGTGGTGGTGGTGGTGGTGATTTATTTATTTATTTAGTTACCACATCATTTAGCAACATGGCTACTCTGGGCAGTTTATAAGCTACAAACAAATATCAAAATACAAATCATGAATGGCAAACTATACAGTGAATAAACAATACAGCACAATAAAGCATAATAACATAGCAGATCAAATGAGATCAGAACAGAGAGCAAGATGACCTAAAGACAAAGTGAGAAAATATTACAGAAAAATTGATAGAATGAGCCGGATTCGGACTATTGTAATCAATAGTTAATTGACCATAGTCGGGCTACTACCGAACTGGTGGCAAAATTCTGGGCAGCATGTCAAAGTATAGATAGCTAAATTTGCAAACCCTGGTTTTATACAGTTACATTTGTTGTCTTAAGGGTTTTTAAACTTTTTTCCCATTTTATAATGATCACTGTAATGTATGCCAGTTTTTAAACTTTTTAGCCAATGTCTTTCATATCCTATTTTGCTATTCCATTTTATTTTATGTTTGGCTTGACACTGCAACAATAAACCTAAAGAAAGAGAATGAGCTGATACCCAGGGAAAGACTTTTTGTAAAGGCATGTCTTCAGATGATTCATGAGGACAGGAAGCAAACAACCAAAGAAATATAATAAACAAAATAAACATAACTAAATCGACAATAAAATCATAAAGATCACTCAAAGGACAAAAGTTAACTAAAGTCAGAAAGGGCAGATTAAGAACAGTGAATCAAAAGAACATGATTAGTAGCCAGGGAAAGCCATTCTGAATCACCAAGTCTTCAGATGTGTTTTGAAGATTGACAGTGTATAGGCAGGCAAATTTCAGCAGGGTGGTATTTTGTGGTAGGAGCCATTTGGATAGATAACAAGGCCCTAAACCATTTAGGACTTTGTATGTCAGCATTAAAACTTTGAAGTCAATGTGGTAATGATCAGCAGCCAGTGCAGTGCATCCAAAGTAAGGGTGATATGATGGTGTCTTTTCAACCCTGTTACTAGTCTAGTCGCATAATTCTGTACTAGCTGGAGCCTCCACATTAACTTCCAAGGCACCCCACGTAAAGAGTACTATAGTCAAGGAACTGACCTGAAATATGCTGGCTAGACATATTAATTATTGCAATAAGGACCTTGCCTTTCTATATAATTCATTTTATGAACATATTTTTCCTGTTATTTGTGGAGACAGCCAATTGATTCCAGCCACAGAAGCTGCTAAGCACATGTTTCAATGCATTGGGATATGGTACAACTATTGTGGCTGTAAACTATTAAGCATGCTGATTGGGAGAGATGTTTTGTTTTGTTTCTGTAGGGTCTTTGAAGGTAAATTGTTTGCTCATTTTAGCACCATCGGCGGGCGAGAGAAAAGGAATGGGCAAACAAACAAATCCCCAAACAAACCAAAATGGTCGCTCCACGGGTGGACCCTCCACCCGCGGAGCGTGTTTGCCCGCCTGCATGGGGGGCGGGACAGGCAGGACGCCAACAGGCATCCAGAGGGGAGGGGGAGGAGCACCCTTGAAAAGGGGCTGCTCCGACCCCTCCCATCAGCAGTCCTCAGGAGCGTTCCCCGCCCGCCCACCCTTTAAGAACTAGTGTGAGTGTTGCTGGTCACCTTCGGGGGCCGGATGGGAATTTTTGACCTGCACTCTAGATTGGCCGAGGAGAGCGGGGATTTTTCGCCTATCCCACACTGGTACCTGGGCATTAATTAAAGCCACATTGGAATTTTGGTGACACTAGCGGCTAAAGCGGATGGAGGGCAGTGGTGAGACGTTTAAACATCTGACCCCAGGTACTCTTTAGCCCAGGCACTGCCGATCGGAAGGTCACAGTGCTGGGGTTGGGGTACAAGGAGACGCCTCCCTGCGCTGGGGATAACCCAGCTTTATTAGAAGGAGATGCAGGGATGGTAAGTATCGGACTGGCCTGGGTGGTGTTGTCGGCTGACCGTGCCACCTGGGGGTCAAAACTCACCCAATGCTGCCCGGTTGGAGGGGTCAGATACGACCCCGGGGTTCCAAACATGATTGCTGAAGCCAGGCCCCTCCTTGTTACTGTTGTTGTTGTTTTAAAGTTGTGTTAATAAAGTGTGGCCCAGTTTCACCCCATTTTACTGCCTGGTCTCGTCATTCCATGTGGGTGGGCAATAAACCGCAACAAAACCTTAGAATTTGGGCATATCCTTTCTCTATATCTCTAGATTTTAATTTTTACTAAAGTAGAATTTGCCCAGTATGCTACCACATTTATACCTCTTATCCTGCTTTGGTTGCTTTTGTTCACACTAGAATAAATATATCAGTGAATATTGCAATCATCATTAACATTCTCATAGAGGGAAAAATGCCGCTGAAGTTGCAGTTAAGATGATTACTCTGAATTGATTTCTCCATATTAAAAGGCACTCCAATTACTAAAAAACAGGAAAAGCTGAAACACCCTTCATGCTAATAAGCCTGATTAGAATGGATTTGCAACAAGCTTTAGCTGCACAGATTAATAACTTGAGTCATCGACTCATCGTCATAGGGACAGAAGGAAACAGTTCCTGGATTTCCTGTCTTATGATGCTTTGATGCAACCAAGAGTTTGCACTTAAGGAAAGTTTGTCCAGAGAAGCAATTGCCTCTGCTTTCATATGGTTGTCCGTGGTTCTCACTGACTGCCATCTGTGGTCCACTTCATAGGAAGAAGCCAAGTTTGCCTCTGACATTCTTTGCCCTGCCCTCCACTAATATGATTTTATAGTAAATCAGTCTCCAATGCTCCTATGTGTTTGGAGCACACAGTTGCCCATTACAGCTTCCAGGATTCCTCCGATATGTAAGATTTTCCTCTCCCTCCTGTCATCATAATGATGGATGTTTTGATGGTGAATTTTATCTATTCATGCCGCTGCTTTCCTACCTGCAAGCATGCATAAAGCTAAGTTGTCTCTCTCACTGGGCTTCCTTCTTTTTTTTCTCTCCCTCCCCCCATCTGCCACGACATTATTTGTTGAGAATTCACTGGAGAGGTTTTGAAGCCAAGCTGCCTTGGTTACAGAACTTAAAACAGACAGACAGATACAAGGGCAGCTCTGGGCATGACAGAGTTCAGGGCAGGGTGTTTTTGCCTGCTTCCCCTGGACTTTTGGTGCGAAGGCTTCACGCTGATCCAGGCGCATATAAGGTGGCTCCCGCCCTGCCCCAACCCCCTTGTCGTGAGATCTTCAGCCCCACCCTCCCACCCTAACAAAAGGAGAATGAGATTACCTGGTCGCTATGGGGGCCGGATGGGAATTTTTGGTGGTTACTCTGATTGGCCTTGAGTAGCCACGTGTTTTTGCTCATCCCATTCTCTTTTTCATGTGGGATGAGTACCTTTAATCTTTCACAGTCATAACCCTAGTAGGCAGGTAGTGCAAGAGTTGATGGTATTCAGATAGGCCCAAATAAGTTGCCCTTAAGGTGCTATACAGCCCTCAAATAAAGTTCAGAAGTTTAAGAGTTAAATAAAGCCAGCAAATTAATTTTAGACTGAATTGAGGGCTGTGGAGTGCTAGCAGATTCACCCAAGCTGGCACAATGCTGAACAGGTGGGCAGCATCTTCCCAGGGGTGAATCTCTGTGAATATATAACAGGCTGATAGGGGATTGTTCCTGCCCATTACCTGCTTGTACTACATTCCCAGGTCCCCTTAACAGGATACAGGCATGTTAGTATTTTAAGTAAATATGTTATGAATAAAGTAATGGCCCAATGTATCCCAAAAATGGAAGTTGTCTCACCTCTTTATTTCTGGGGCTTGGAGTGCAAATGCCTTTCTCAGCCAGCTGAACAGACATGCATGCACAAAACTTCTCTGATCCTTCCAGAAGTCTTCATTTTATTAATCTTATCTATGTTTACAAGCAATATATTGGAGAGATTACAAAAACAGGAGCTTGGATAGGGGGCAGGTACCCTTTAGCCTTTTGGTCCTGCTTCAAAGCAAAAGGTCAGGGGAAATAGAAGGTCACTTCCCTTCCAGATATGCCACATCGACCAGGAGTATGTGCACATCACTTCGGTCCTCTGGAACACACCCTTCAAAGAAATGTTTCCACAATCATAGAGCAACGTTACAAGTATTCAGAAGTTGCAAGCATTAAGGAGAATCTGGAATCTGTTCCTGCCCATCGTCCAAACTCCAAGTTCATTGAGAAGATCTATTGAGGAAAACAAAAGATGTTCAAGTGAACTGCCTTATGAGGTGTCCCCATTGCATGGAGTTTGGAACTGTACCCATTTGAACATGGCTACATTCATTCCCAAACTTTCCCACCCTGTATCAGGAAGTCATAAATGGAAGGGACTAGCCTGAAGAAGGCAACTTCTTTCTTCTTTAAAACCTATTAAATGCCTGGATTATGCGAGAGGAGAAAATGACAGGTGGTAGACAATAGACATGGGCACGACTCGGCAAAATCCTCGTTTCCGTTTCTGTTCCTCGTTTCCGTTACGTAACGAAACGAAGAACGACAATTACTCCGCCAGAACTCGAACTCAAACCGACTAAAGAAAAATTGGGTCTGATTTGTCGTGGCCGTTCCTGGCGGCATCGCAGCGATCGCGCGATACCAAGCTGCACATGAAAAAAGTTTTAAAAATTAAAAAAAAAACCCGATTCCCGGGCAAAAAAGCAGGCGAAAATATGCCTGCCTGAGGGCACCTACCAGAGGGGTGGTTTCTGGGGGGGGGGTCCCCGGCCTCCCCCCCTTCCTCTCCTGGGCTGCACATCCTCGTCATCTCGCCAACTCGCCAAGCGGCGTGGCACAGAAAAAAAGTTTAAAAAAAAAACGATTCCTGGCCAAAAAAGCAGGCAAAAATATGCCTGCCTGAGTGAGGGCACCTACCAGAGGGGTGGTTTCTGGGGGTGGGGTCCCCGGCCTCCCCCCCTCTCCTGTCCTGGGCTGATCTGGTGGGGGGCATCCTCATCGTCTCGCCAACTCGCTCGCCATGCCATGCGGTGCGAGTGGGGGATCCAAAATGGGGCGACCACAATATTTATTTTGAAATTGTGGTCCAAAAACACACCAAAGCACCACAGAAACATGCGAAAATAGCTATTTTAAAACTGCCTGAATTTTTACAGTAGCAGCAGTGGGTTTTTCTTGCAACAAAACGTCTCCATTGATTTTATTTTATTTTATTTTTATTTTTATTTTTTTACACCTGCGCAATGATGGGCTGGCCATGGGAGTGGACCATGCAAATTTTTGGAGCCATTCCACCAATTGCATGGCCACTTGGCCAGGTTTTGACCGATACTTCTGGGATGTGCCAGTCGGGCATAAAAAGCCCACTAACCCTAGCCCGAACCCGAACCCGAACCCGAACCCTTACGCCAGTACACTGTCCTTCTTAGTGGGTCAGAGAGGCACCCAGAGGTGCACCCCACTAACTCACCCTAACCTTACCCGTAACCCTAAGCCTAGCCCTTGCGCTAACCCCTAACCAGTAAGCCAGATCTGTGTACTCGCATTGCACTACAGCAAGTACACTTCCCTTCTTAGTGAGCCAGAGGGCACCCATAGGGGTCCTCTCTCACTTTGTTCCCCAGCCCAAGTTCACCGTATGCAGGCAGGCAGTGAGTCACAGAGGCACCCGAAAGAGAGGTGCCTCTGCCTGCCACTGCAACTTGGTATGCATATCCAATTGGCTATGCATGCCATTTTGTAGCGGGCCAGAGGAGGCACCCACCCCAGAGAGGTGCCTCCAGGAGCCCGCTTTCCCTTCATAGCGGGCCAGAGGAGGCACCCACCCCAGAGAGGTGCCTCCAGGAGGCCGCTTTCCCTTCATAGTGGGCCAGAGGAGGCACCCACCCCAGAGAGGTGCCTCCAGGAGGCCGCTTTCCCTTCATAGCGGGCCAGAGGAGGCACCCACCCCAGAGAGGTGCCTCCAGGAGCCCGCTACCCCCCCCAAAACCAGTACTAATGACAGACAAAAAAATGACATATGAGTTTATTTATTTATTTATTTATTTGTTTGTTTGTTTGTTTGTTTGTTTGTTTGTTTGTTAGATTTTTTTAATACTGCCTGTCTGGCAGTGAGGGCACTCTGGGTGGTTAACAACAATTAATCAATACAAAACAATACATACATACAAAACACATGTAATTCATAGAATAAAATCAAATAAACATAAAATACAGTAAATATAATAAAAATTAAATTAAAATAACATGAAATGACATATAATTTCCATAAACCTATGATATTATTGACAGGCAGAATTACTATTTTGACAATCCTCATTACAATTCTATCATCCATATTTGACTAAAAAATGTATCACGAATGCAACAGGTCAGTAACTCCACTATCAGTGTCACTGCTTGGGTATTAATGATCAGTTCAAGGGTGAGCAATGAACTATTTTCTCCTCATTTGCCATGTTACCCAGAAAATAGCGATCATGTTTTATTTTAGAATTTAATCAGGATGGGGCCAAGATGAGATACTATCAAGGAATACTAAAGTCTCCAGACAGGGTTGAGAAAGATTCCTGCTTGCAAGTCTGAAAAACTATTACCAACCAAAATTTGACAAAATAGGGCAAATTCAGACTTGTGGTTTCAATTGGTATAGAGCAGCTTCCTCCAACTTCTAGTGTTTATTTTCTTAAGGCTTGCGATATGGGTGGGTAGAGTGTTTAGAAATTTCATTAAACATAATCATCTCATTTTTAGTTTTCTCAAAATGTCAACAGATGTTTCTGCTGAGCTAGATATGCCCAGTTTACTTAGTGTTTTGCTTAGACAACACCGTACTGGCTCCCTCCAAAGTGAGCATGCTGTGATCCAATGAGACTGCACAGTGCCTTTCCTTTGTTCTGTTTGTCTCTGGACAAAAAAAGAAAAATACTGAATAATACCTCAATCCACAGTTTGCCTTTGATTTCCTCTGGTTACACTTGGGAAAGCCTGAACAGTTATTTCTTTGTCTTGAGGTAAGAGAAAGGCTCCATTGCATTGTGACAACATTTGAGAACTGATACAGAGAATTTCTGAAAAGAAATATCATAGTAGGGACAGTCACAAGCAGCATCTTTCTTCAAAACAGCTAACATGAGGTCTTCCTGGGTTGCTTCAGCCAAAATCATGTAGGTAGGATAATGTAGCACAGGAGTAAGCAGATGTCAACTATTTGGGGATCTACCTTAAAAAAACCAGGAACTTCAAAATAGAATAACTAGAGTGTAGTGCAGAAAACATGCATTTCAAATTCAAAAATTCTGACACCAGGCATTTCTTTGGAGTACCAGAAGAACCGTGTTGCTTTGGTCCCCAATATTTTATTTCAGTGCCAGAATTTAAGGTGGAAGATACTCATGTTGTCATTGCTGTTATGGAATAATTTGGAGTCACTGACAGACAAGTGCAAGACCAATCTAAGTTATGGACCCAATTTACCTCCCACACACATTGAAAAAGGGCACACAAGTGGAAAAATATTATCTTTCAAGTAAAAATCTTCATGGAATATCAGCCATTGGCACCATAGGGTATAAGTATGCGTCCCTTCTATGGGCTCGGTCCCATGTCCCTTTAAAAGCAGTTTAAATTACTAGATAAACCGTGTCTAAAAATGCCATCCCCACAGCCACCAGGCTTTTTGAAAAAGGAAAAAGAAAACAGAAAACCCGGTAATGCCCCTTTAAGCGAGGTTTTTGTGACTCACCCAAGAGGTAGGGAATTTTTTGCCTCACTTGGATAATCCACCTTTTAAGGAAGCAGACGCCATGGGACCATGCAGATGATCTGGGTTTCTTCTTTTTTTAAACTCATAGCACTGACCGGCTGTTCCTGGGGCTGATCGGCACTGTTTTTTTTAATTTATTTTCACCTTCAGAGAAACAGGAAGCTCCATGTGGTGCCCTAAGCTTTAATTTCCCCCAGCCAAGTGGTCTGTTTTTTCAAATGCTAGCGCCACCTGCTGGCCAAGAGGGCTGAACTGAACTTTAAATTAAAAAACAGCTTTGGACGTGGAAACTCCTGTCCCACTTATTCAATCACGTGATGGGACAAAGAGGAAAAGCCAGACCTTCAGAAGACCAGGATCAAAACCCAGGTGAGATAGCAGCCTATGTCACAAAGGAAATGTCAGAAGACCAAGATCTCATGGAAGAAGTCAATAATAAAGTTCTTTCTTGTATAGCAGTGATACTCTTGGAATCATAGCACGGGAAGAACATTTAGATTCCTATAGGTTGTAGACCACTTTTTAAAGCATTGTCCTACACAGTGGTAGGATAGTTAAAAATTTCAGTGTTTGTCTTGGGGGTTATTAGGATTTCTAAGTTTTTGCTCTTGTTGCTATGCAGCATTCTACCGAAATGACAGCAGTGTACATTCCCAAGAGACTTCCAACTAGTAATTTTCAAAAGGAAATATGTTCATTAAAAATAAGCACTTTGCTTACCAAAATAACTGACGTCTATGTTGTATAAAATAAATGCTGAAATAGTTAAAAGAGCTCTCTCTCTCTCTCTCTTTTCATGGAAGGTGAAAATTAAAGAGCAAAACTCACCAACAGTTTTCATGCATTATGTTCCAGGATGTTTTTAACTGAAGTTAGTAAGATTTAGGTAGCAAACTGCAGATAGATTTCAGGGTCACTGAGTCCAAAGTCCTGCTCAAGGCAGGAATGCACATAATGGGACATCTGCTGGATGGTTCTCTAAATGTCTCTTGAATTCTCCAGCATTGGAACACTCACAACCTCTCGCGGTAAGTAGTTCCACTGCCATACCGCTGCTACAGTTAGGAAGTTTTTCCTGATATTCAACAGAAATCTGTCTTCCTCTAACGTGAGCCCATTATTCTATGTCCTGCATTCTTGGCTGATCAAGAACAGATATTGCCCCTCCTCTGCAGGCCAGCCTTTCAAGTATTTGAAAAAGGGCTATCATAACTTTCCCCAGTCTCCTTTTCTCAAGGTTAAATGTACCCAGTTGTAAAACTTGGTTTCTTAGTCCCCTAATCATCCTCTGAACTTATTTCAATTTGTCTGTATCCTTCTTGAAGTCTAGTGCCCAGAACATGGAGTGCAGTATCCAATTTGATGGTTCCGTTCATGGAAAGAACTTTCTTGCTCAGTGTTCTTGTTTCCTCCATCTTAGAAATTAATGACATTTATTGTCTTGGGGATTTTTCTTTTCACGTTATATAAAAGCATTTCCCCAAATTCACAATTTAGTCCACCTCTGGAATTAAAAAAAAACAACACAACGAACTAGCCAGTAAAGTGAAATTGAATATGATAGATTCATTCATCCATACTCTGGGGTTTCAGTGTGTAACATGTAATAATCTTGGCTTGAATCCTGCATCTATGTCTGCAAATGACTTAAGTCGCATAGCATAAACCACAGTTGCAAATTGCCACTTATTAAGGAGTTGGGGCTTTTATTTCTTACTGCAGACCCCTTATATGACTTGGCATATGATAAAGAATTTAAGCCTTGACTCTTTAACTAGCAGTGCTGGGATGTGAAGTAGCAGAATTCTGAATAATAAATCTCGTCTACAACAAAAAAAAAACAGGATTTGTACCAGTTTTCACACTAGAACCTACTTTATACTCTGGAACTTCTAATACACCAAGCTGAACATAGCCCACAAGCCTTGAATGGCAGCCCATCTGGGGCTCGATAATCCGTGAGTTTTTTCCCACTGGGAATGCAAAAAAAAAGGCCATGTACCTGGTAGGTGCAATGCATAGCTGGGAAGCTTTGTTCAATTTGGTGAGTCACACAAATTATGCAGTGCCACTTGATACACTTCACAGTGATATATTTTGGTGGACTTTGGAATGAATTTCATATCCTAGCTTGTCTAGGGCTTTGAGCAGAATGCTATAGGAGCTTTAGTCTGATCCCTAGCAGGACTGGTGGATTTCACCATCAAGCACTTGCTTCTCAATTTTTGAGATTCCATGTTTATGAATGTTCATAACACTCACAGAACTGAGTAGGTAGTTTATATCAGTGTCGCTGCAGAGAAATTGCATGCAGATGTGTGGACACAAAACCCCATCAGATTTGTAGCAGCCTATATCCAAGGGACAAACCATCAGTTTCAGACAATTTAGTAGACCATCACTTTCAGACTATGCGCAGGCGAGAAGTCAGTGATATTTTTTATTTTTTATTTTTGGCTTTGTGAATATCAGCAGTTATTATAGAAGGCTTCCAATCTCCTGAATGGCTGCTCTTGTAGTCACATAGAAGTTGTGCATATTTTGGCTAAATTATGAAGGAATCTAATGGCAGTGTGGTGGATTTCATGAAATCTCTTAATCTCCAGAGCTTTCACCCATCAATTGAAGTACAACTGAAGTCACTTAGTGAATCATTTCTGGATGACTTCATGAACAAAACATGCTGGAGCCACTTGGCTGTGCTTTTTATGACTGCACCCTATTTGGAGAATAGAAGAGTTAATTTGCTAGACCACGGGACCCATTTTTCCATTTCTTATCTGCTGTTTTCTTTCTCTCCCTCCATCTCTGGTGGCAAATTATCCATGTTCATTCATGGGACAATTCCCAGCTCAAGAAAAAGAAGACCTGGAATCCTATGCGTGCAAGATTGTGGTTGCATATTTGAGCCACTCAGCTATGTTTAACAAGAGAAAGCAGTTTCTAATTCGCAATGACAAATGCCATAACATGAATATCTGTAGGAAAAAGAAATTAGTTCCCAAAGTTAGCACAAGCAATTAATTTAATATGTTAACCTTCTAAATTGAATCCAGGTCTACCTCCAGCAGAGAAAAAAACTCTGTTTTGTCACTGATATGTGGGGGGAAACAGCTTCAGCCAACTCACAGATTCACTGGCACTTGTGTGTTTTGGTTTTGTTTGCTGTTGTTCTAGAAGTATTTTTCAATGTGGATATTACTATGGGGGATGTAGAGAATACACACTTTATCCCAATATATACATGCTTGCATACAACACATATTTAAACAGTTATTTGGATCAATTCCAAAGGCTTAATTTCAAAATTAAGTTCTTCAAAAACAAATCTCCATTTTATGAATATTGTGCTTTGGAATCCATGATTCAAAGTGCCAGGAAATGGTCTTATATTGCTGCACAATATTGTCCCTGGGTTTCTAGCAGGAAAACTTATGCAAAATTGTACATAGCAAGAGCAATCTGAAGATTGTCAGTAACCAAAATGGTCTACAGATCTTCAGGATACCATTTTGGGCTCCCTACAATTTCTTCTAGGCATTCTGATTACTTTCTGGGTCCAAGCAATTAGATAACTAGATAACTTGTTGGGATGGGGGACTCTTGAAAATTGCTTTGTGTTTGGGTGAGAAACTGATAAAAAAAGGAAATCAGATTATGGAATATCTCCCGGCTTGGTGTCTGTTTATGAATGTTAGACACCAAGAGACACCAAGCAGGGGTGGGGTGGGATCCCACAACTTTACTCCTTTGTTCCATCAGTCAACCATTTCTTGTCCAAATCAAAAGCAATGGGCGGGACATCCCCAAATTGTGGCACATCACACTAACAGATGGTCTCTTACAATTGTGCCAGATTTGGGGCTGATCCAAAGTCTGGTTTAAAAGTTATTGCTCTCATGCAGTAATAATGACTGAATTATTTGGAAGACTATCATGTCATTGATATTCACCACTGATACTTAGAATGAAAGATTTTTATATGCTGTTTGAAGCTCCTCAACTTTGACTCTCTCAGCACAAGGATATCAAAAAGATGCTGTTTCTGCTTTTCTATGGTAATCTGATCATTAGCATTCATGAATGGAATTGTATAAAGGTTGTGCGGAATGGTGCAGTAATAAAAATGAGAATGAACGCATGTTGAGAAGGAAGTGGGAAATATTGTTTGTATTTCCATCTGCAGCAGGCTAGTCACTGTTTTCATAGTAGCGGGTCTCATGTTCAACATTCCTGGGTCAAGTTGTATTTGAAGGAGGATTCAATAAAGATATGCTGAGGCCCTAATCTAGGGTTAAGAGCCCTCATGGCATCATCCTAAAATGTATACTATCCTAACAGAGGCAGTGGTGGGCATAGGGAATGAAGGTTTTCTTTGCTTGATTAGGGAGTGATAAGGGAGACAATAGTATCCATAGCCTTAAGGCCTCAGGCATAGTCTATCTGCTACTTATCAGGGTGTGCTTTCCAAAGTACCCAGACAAATCAAAATCCTTCACCACCAAGGCCATAGCTAACGACTCATTCTTGATAGGTTTCAGCACCTTAGGCCATTGTTCACCTTAAGGCTATGGATACTATTGTCTCCCTAACGACCCTATTCAGGCCATTGTTCATCTTATGAGCCTAATTCAGATCAGGGTGACAAGAGGTCAAAGCTGTCTATAAGATGGAGGACTCGCAGTAGCTGTATCCAGACTGATGAAGCTGTTTGGATGAGCAGTGAAACATTTCTATCTCTCAAAAAAGATGTCCAGTAGCCATGGCTCAACTTTCAGATATTACTATTATTATTATTTTACTAAACAGGAGCACCTTTTTGTTTACATTAAGCTTTTCTGTGATGTCCATTTGATTAACGGCTCCATACATTGCTTTAGGAATTTTAACAGTTTCCTTCCAACTAAGTGAAAAGGAGAAATAGTTGGATGTCATCCATATTCTGCCATGACAGAACCTGGACAATTTCTTCTACTGATCAGCCACAATATTAAAGCCACTGACAGGTGAAATGAATAGCAGTTGTTATATCATTACCATGGCACCTGCCAAGGGGTGAGATATATTAGGCAGTGAGTGAACAGTCAGTTCTTGAATTTCATGTGCTGAAAGCAGGAAATATAGGCAAGTAAAAAGATCTGAGTGATTTTGACAAGTGCCAAATAGTGATGGCTCGACAACTGGGTCAAAGCATTTCTCAAACAGCAAGTTTTGTAAGATGTTCCTATTATGCATTGGTTAGTACCTACCAAAAGTGGTCCAAAGAAGAACAACCAATGAATCAGCATCAGGGTTGTGGGTGCCCAGGCCTCATTGATACACATGGAGAGTGAAGGCTGGCCTCCTCATTCTGATCACACAGAAGAGCAACTGTAGGTCAAGTTGCAGAAAAACATAATGTTGGCCATGATAGAAAAGTGTCAGAACATACAGTGCATCACAGTTTGCTGTGTATAGGCCGGCATAGCCACAGATGAGTCAGAGAACCCATGGTGACCTCTGTCCATCTCCAAAACCACCTACAGTGGGGTTCTGAGCATCAGAACTGGATCATGGAGAAACGGGAGAAGCTTTCCCGGTCTGATTAATAACATTCTATTTTAGATCAGGTGGATGGCCAATTATATGGCAGTCATTTACCTGGGGAAGAGAAGGCAGCAGGATGTTATGACAAGAAGGCAGGTTGGCAGAAGCAGTGTTATGCTCTGGACAATGTTCTGCAGGTGAAACCTTTGGAGCTGTATTTCATGTGGATGTTACTTTGGTATGTACCACCTACTTAGAGATTATTGCAGACCACAAACATATTTTCATGGCAGGGATGTTTCCTGAGGCAGTGGTTTCTTTCAGCAGGACTGGTCTGAGGAACATGACAGAGAGTACAAGGTGTTGCCTTGGCCTCCAAATTCCCCTGATCTTAATCCAATCAAGCATCTATGAGAAATGCTGGAATACTAAATCCAATCCATGGAGCCCCCCTCTTGCAACATGCAGGGCTTCAGGGATCTACTAATAATATCTTGGTGCCAGGTACTACAGGGCACATTCAGATGTCTTGTGGAGTCTACGCCTTGATGCATCAGAGCTGTTTTGGCAGCATGAGGGTGATCTACATGATTTTAGGCAGCTGGTTTTAATGATCAGTATACACTAGTGTTGGTGAATCTATGGCATGGGTGCCAAAGATGGCACTCAGAGCCCTTTCTGTGAGCACCTGACATAGCCCCTTCATAGCCACTTGTATTTGGATTGAATTGCTGTATTGGCACTTTGCAAAAAATTAGTGGGTTTTGAATCACAGTTTGGTCACTCAGTCTCTAAAAGAGTCACCATCACTGGTATATACTGTAATACCTCAGATAACGAATGCCTTGGATAACAAATGTTTCAGATAGCAAATAGAAATTTCTGGGTATAGGCTGCCTCAGATAACAAATGTTCCCCATGGGCTGCCCCAGATAACAAATGTTTCATCATTCCTTGCAAAAAAAAAAAAAGTATATCCAGGATGCATTGCACCCCCCATAGTTTTTGGAGGGTTGGGAGGAATTAGAACATTTTTCATGGTGTTTTGGAGCCATTCAGAACAATTTTTGCTGAGAGATTTGGACCTTTGGAACTTGGAAAGGTAGGGAGCTGTGGTTTCCTTCAATTGCTTTCCATTGCAATGTGGAGGGTGTTGCAGAGAATCTTCCTGGCTTTCTTTTTTTTCCTTTTTCCTTTTTCCTTTTTTCTTTTTTTGGTCTTCCCATTGCTTTCCATTGCAAAATAGAGGAGTAAGCTGAGGAGGGGGTTGCAGAGAATCATCCTGGCTTTTTTGTGTGTGTTTGGCAGGAATGACCAGGTGGTTTTTTTGGAGCTTTGTTTTATTGATCTTTGAACTGTTTTCCATTGAATTTTGGTGGGAAAAGGCTGGGGTAGTCTTGCTGGATTCTTTTGTCCATATTTGCATTGCACTGCAGGGGCGGTGTTCTGGGGGGTGGGCGGTCCAGCACTGCAAGCCTTTAAAATGCACTTTATAAAGAGGTCTGTAAATAAACAACAGCTTTTTTGTCTTGTTCTAGACCTCTGGAATGGATTAATCAGTTTCCCATTCATTTCAATGGGAAACCACATTTCAATTAACAAATTGCCTCAAATAATGAATAGCCTTGGAAAACAAATTAAATTCATTATCAGAGGTACCACTGTACTATATATAAACTAACACAGGAAACAGAACTGAGTCCTGAGAACTTCACAAGCCAATTGTTGGGATCATTAAAAAAAAGTCCTTCAGCTCCCATCAAGAAGGAGCAATAGCACAGCAGATATGTGCCTCCATGTTTCATTTTCAGATATGACATAGAAGAATGCCATGAAGTACAACAAAACTGACAGGGACATCTTTCCTTATTCTGTCCCTCATGTGGACCATCCTTCAAGGTAACAAAAGTCATATCTGTGCCATGATCTAAAGAAATCATTTTAAAGTTTGCATCTTATATAGACTGTAAATTGGCACATGCAGTGTTATGCAAGTCAACATCCCATGTTGGTCTTATTTTTTGTTACATGTGCCCTCCCTTCTGGAAATGTGTAAGAGGCACTCCGACCATATACATGATAATGAGACAGATCTTAATATTTGCAGTCCATACTCAAGACTAGAGATGGGCACGACTAGGGAAAATGACGTTTTCGAGTTGTCGTGTCGGAGGCGGCCTGTGTCGGCTCGTTTCCATTTTTCGCGAAACTTCACAAAAATTTGTCGTTTTGTTTTTAATTTTTTGGCTGTCGTTAAACTGGTTTGGGGGGTAGCGGGCTCCTGGAGGCACCTCTTTTTTGGGGGGTGGGTGCCTCCTATCCTCACCCGCTAGGGAAAGCAGGCTCCTGGAGATCCCTTATGGGGGTCTCCTCTCCTCACCTGCTGCAAAAGGGCATGCATGCATAGCCATATGGCTATGATTGCATACCCAGTTGCACGCAGAGACACAGCAGACTGGCAGAGGCACCCCTCTTTTGGGGGTGCATACTGCCTTCCCTGCATCAGACAGGCCTTGGGGGCATGGTTTGCATGATGTCACACATGCTGCCGGCCGAGCCAAGCCTGTGCAGGAGTCACCCAGAGCCACAAGTGGCGGACTGGCAGACTCTCTCTGCACCCGCTGTGTCTCACTGAGAAGGGAATTGTACTTGCTAGTGCAATGCAAGTACAGATCTGGCTTAGGCAACAGGGTTAGCGCAAGGGCTAGGGTTAGGCTAGTTACGGGTGAGGTTAGGGTGAGTATTGGGGTGCACCTCTGGGGGCCTCTCTGACCCACTTAGAAGGACAGTGTACTGGCGTATGGATTAGGGTTACTGGGTTAGGGTTAGGGTTCGGGCTACGGTTAGTGGGCTTTTTATGCCCGGTTGGCACATCCCAGAAGTCTCTGTGGTCAACCTGGCCAAGTGGCCATGCGATTGGTGGAATGGCTCCAAAAATTTGCATGGTCACTCCCATGGCCAGCCCATCATTGCGCAGGTGTAAAAATAAAATAAAATAAAATAAAATAAAATCAATGGAGAGAGGAAAGAGGAGACATTTTGTTGCAAGAAAAACCCACTGCTGCTACTGTAAAAATTCTGGCAGTTTTAAAATAGCAATTTTCGCATGTTTCTGTGTGGTGCTTGTGTGTTTTTGGACCACAATTTCAAAAAAAAATTGCGGTCGCTGCCCCATTTTGGATCCCCCGCCTGCACCGCATGGCATGGCGACTCGAGTCCGGCTGCCCAGGACAGGAGGGGGGGAGGCCGGGACCCCCCCCCCAGAAACCACCCCTCTGGTAGGTGCACTCTGCACTGCAGGCATATTTTCGCCTGCTTTTTGGCCCGGGAATGGGGGGGGAGTTTAAAACTTTTTTTCTGTGCCGCTTCCGCTTGAATAGCGGCGGCCGGCGGTGAGTCCGGTGCTTGTTGCGACTTGCGAGTGACTACGACGAAGATTTCCCCCACCACCAGAGCAGCCCAGGACAGGAGGGGGGGTCAACCACCCCTCTGGTAGGTGCCCTGAGCCCTCACTCAGGCAGGCATATTTCCGCCTGCTTTTTGGCTGGGAATCGGGTTTTTTTTAACTTTTAAAAACTTTTTTTCTGTGCCGTTTGGCATCGCGGGATCGCCGTGATGCCAGGAACGACCACGACAAATCAGACCCAATTATTCTTTAGTCGGTTCGAGTTCGAGTTCTGGTGGAGTAATTCCCATTACCGTTTCCGTTCCGTAACGGAAACGAGGAACGGAAACGGAAACGGGAATTCCGCCAAGTCGTGCCCATCTCTACTCAAGACTCTCCCTAGTTCTGTGTGCTAAGTGCTCTTTGCACAGGGCTTTGCCTTTTATCATTTTCAGTTCTCAGTTTTTACCACCTGCTTTGGCATCTTCTAAAATGGCACCTCTAGTGCTTCAGTGGAACATATCAAATATCTGCAGATAACTGAATCCACCATTGCTCTACTTATTGTACCAATAAAGATAATGCATATTATCAATCTGCTAATGGCAGTAACCAGGAGGTGTCTGGAAGTTGAGTCATGGCAACTGGACTTCTTTTCTTGAGAGACAAATGTTTCACTGCTCATCCAACAGCCTCATCAGTCTGAAGAAAGCTACCTGCGAGTCCTCCATCTTATAGTCCACTTTGACCTCCTGTTGTCACCCTGGTCTGAAATAGGCTCATAAGGTGATTTAGATTGGAGCAAGTGACATATCCCACTGAGTGTGTGTGTTGTGTTGTTACAGTCATGACCGACTCTACATGACTCCATGTCCATGGAGTTTTCTTGGCAGGAGTACTGGAGTGGCTTGCCAGTTCCTACTCCAGGAGTAAGTTCCAATAAATTGAGTGGTTCTGATTCTCCTGAGAATATAGTATTGCAGCCTTATTTAGGATACAGGAACCAATTTTCTGTCTACCAGCAATTGCTTAGTAGCCCTCCAGCTGCCAAAGTGTAATTAAAGCTAGTTAAATAAAGAGTCCCACTTCAGAAGATAGCAGTAATTAATACATTTCAAACAATATGTAGATATCTTGCACATCAGTTTTCTATGTAGTGCACATTCCATTGAGAAAGGAGGGAGTAATGAAATTTAAAAAGTGTATGTAACAAATAATGTTATAATAAAGTTATAAATAATATCCTACTTTTGCTCTACCTACTCTGTCACCCACCTTTGACACTGTATTTACCCAGTTTCCTAAAATAATCACTGGTGTGTTTTCACCTTCATTTAGCTCTCTAGATTGAGATTACATCCTCCCCTTTCATCGTCACTTGTTCAAGAAGAGATGCTAAGGAGAGCAGATGGAAACCAAAGGTGTCTGGGCTTAAAGACCTGAGTGCAGTTCCTCCACCCCATCCCCTCCTCTTTTTTGGCTATAATCAGTATTTTTGAATGGCAAAGTTCCAGTTTCTCTTAGGATGCAATAATCACAGTCACTCTGTCTTTGTCAACCTGAGCTTAAGTCAAGGTGATTTGTACTCATGGCTTCTTTGTAATGCATTCCATTCACATGTGAAATGGGGGGCTAACTCTAATATGCATTGTCATTTTTTATCAATGGTTACAAAGAGTGGAAGGGGGTGGAGAAGGCGCTATGCTTTCTTCAACTCCTCTCCAAGACATTCCGACATTTGCTGCAATCAAGTATGACAGATAAAAACCCCGGCTGCTACTGGCTTTTCTTTTCTCTACTCCACTCATAAGTAAGCAGAGGGGGTGGTTGATTTTGCCCAAGTGGGCTGTTAATCCAAGTGGCTGGATGTTTTCTTCTTTGTCTAGTCCTGGAGACTTGTTTTAAAGAAAAGAGTATAAGAGTTTAAGGCATGTGAACACAGCTGTATGTTATCAGCACTGGTGAAAATTAGACACTTGTTTACATTTTAGTGCATGCGTTAAAGTTAATTTTGTGTCTGTTTTTGTCTTTTTTTTCTATCTTCATTATTTTATTTTTAATATTGTATTATGTTATTATATTTAATGATATTGTACACCACCCAGAGCTGCCCTTGGGCTAGATGGTTTTGCAGTAGTGATTAAATAAATAAATAAATAAATAAATAAATAAATAAATAAATAAATAAATAAATAAAAGTTGATTGTGCATGAGTGTTGTGTACCTAAAATAATCCTTAATCAGTGATTATTTGTCTCTGGTGATGGCATAATCCCTATTATGCAGGGTTGTGCAATAGGATTTCATCCAGTGAATATTGTCACACGTAGCTGTTTCTCTAATTTCAGAACTACATCAGATGCTACAAATGTTAAACATACTCACTAGTTCTTCTTTTTTTCTCATTTAGCCTGTCTCAATTTAGGTGGTTTTTATGCCACACAACATCCTTGTCTCCAGGTGAAAGCAATATAGTTATACCTCGTAAGATGGATGCCCCTTACAATGAAAAATTTGAGAGCTGCACACCCACCATAACAAGCCCCTCATCCACCACCCCAAGGTCCCTGACACTGGTGGCAGGGGCAGGGGAGCCTCCACTGATCCCCAAGCTCTCCATGTTGGTGGCAGAAGCAGAGGGTCGCTCACTCACCCGCCCACCTCCCCAAGCTACCTGACTCTGGAGGTGGCAGCAGCAAAAGGAGGCCCGCTCACCCACCACCCACCCACCAAGCTCACCGGTGGTGATGGTGGCAGCCTCGGAAGGTCACCCACTCACCTGCCTGGAAGATCAGTGGCAGTGGTGGCAGTGGTGGAGGAGGCAGCCATGCAGCCGGGGATAGCCCAACCCCCACACGGGTAAGTGCCATGGTGGGGTTCCCCGGAGTGCTGATGGGCTGGTGGCTGTCCCCTCAATGTTTTAGAAAGTATCCCCATAGGAATGCATTTAAAAAACTATTCATCCATTCCCTCCAGAACAGATTAATTGGTTTTCAATGTGTTCCTATGGAAAACTGTGATTCGTAAGACAAATGATTTGTAAGACGATTGATATCATAGAATGAATTAAATTCATCTTACTAGGTATTACTATACAAGAATTTTATTTTATTTTGTCATCCAGGCCCCTTTGATTAGCTGAAACTGCCTCTGAAAAACAAATATACAAATAGCAAACACAGAACTGGCTGATAGTTTTAAGAGATTTAAAAAACACTAGTCAATGCTTGTAATTTTTAAAGAGATTATTCCTAAAGGCAACACCAGCTGTAGTTTTGTGTTAATGTTATCTGCAGTTTTAAAATTGTCTTTATTTAAAAAATTGGGTGTTTTTGCAACAGTCCATAGAGATCAACAAGAATGTGAAGTAAGAAAATACAGATTAGAGACAGAGATGAATAAAATGGTGATTCATTGTGACTTGTGATTCAACTAATCAACAAAGTGATGAATTTCCACCAGCAATGAATTGATGAAACAATTAATCAACAATCAACAAACTGATGAATTTCCAGCAATGAATTGATGAAACAATTAATTGACTAGTCTCCACTTTAAAATGTTATAAAAATCTTCCCTACCTCAGGAATGTAGAGCCCACACATTTTCTGGATGCTTCTCCTGCCTCTCCTCTACAAGCCATGCAGGTTTGGTGAAGATTGATGTTCAGGCATCTGGGGGTTTGTACCCCCAAAGAGGGGACCTCCAGGAAAGTTTTCCCCCAGGCACCTAAAGATACCAAACTTGCATAGAGGCTTCTGCCATCTCCGTTCTAAAATTCCACTAAGTTTGTTGAAGATTGTGTTTCAAACACCTGAGTTATACACTCACAAATTGCAACTCCCACACAGCCACCGAGGAAAGCAACCTGGTTGGTTGCTATGTCTACTTTAAAACTACATTGCTAAGCATTAGTCCATTAGTTCATCTTGCAGAATCCGTTTGGGAAAAAGCTCCCAGCCTCTGACTTCTCCCAGACTGTTCACAGCATGAGAAAAACATCACATGTCACCTCTTTGACCAATCAGGATTCACTTACTTCTTAGGTGGAATGTGCCTTGGCTGAAGTTTACACAGACATCTGATATAACAGATCTACAACAAGTCCAGCTTGCACCTTAATGTTGGCATTGTTTACATTTGGCCTCAGAAAAAGGCTTCCCTACTTCTAAAATTTGTTACACTCATTCTTCACCAAATATGAAGGCATTGTAAAGGAAATTTAGGGGGAGCTTCTCTGCAAATTTGGAATCTCTGGGTACCTATGGAGAAGTTTCTGGGGAGCATATTTGGGGATGCATAATTAAAACATCAACAATACAATCTTCACCAAATGTGGAGGGACTGTAGAGAAGACTCAGAGATTGTGTTCCTCCAAATTTAGTGTCTCTAGGTCCCTTTCAGGCCATATGATAGCCCAATGAAGTAAAGAAATAGACATGACTAAAAAACTACCAATTTGTATTTGTCAGGGACCCCATTAATAATAAATACTAATTAATTTTTAATGAATTGGCCAAATTTGTCAAAATGTGATTTATTTCTCAATTTGTCCTTATGTCTCATACACATAAGTAGTGATGATAACTCCGGGACAAGAATAACACATGTAGAATCCTCTCCATAATCTATAGTCACCTAACTGACAAGAATCAACATAGAGTAGAGATCAGCATGAACCACGAGTTCAGCAGATCATGCCCTTGCCTCCTTTAGGTGAGTAGGTATTCAGCACTTCCCAGCCATGCCTTCTGCAAGACAGCTCACCAGCTTCTCTGCCCCTCCTCCTCTGGGTACTGCCTCTGATTGGGCACCTACCGGTGGAAATAGGGCTGGGAAACACAAAATAGCTGTTCTTCTGAAGGACAAAATGGTATAAACAGAGAAAGTGGGGTCATACACATTTGTAATAGATATATTGTTATGTCAGCCCATAATATATTTTTGCATTCTTCATGGATGGAAGATTACTACATTTCATGTAATAAGTAAAGGAAAAACTAAATTTCACCTTTGTGGCACTGTGCCTGCATCTGCTGTGTAAGTTTCGCTATTAGTATTAACACCCATAATCTGATTTTTCATTTCACTATGATAATATTTTCATCTTTTTTTCCAGGCAAGCACAATTTACATATAGGCTGCCAGAATAAAGGAAACAGTTCTTTATGCAACGATGCCTGATTATTCCACTTATCGAGTGCCAAAATGCCCAGTATTTTTGAGTGGTTATTTCGGTAGCTTCATTGTAAATCTGTTCCTAGAATGAACGGACCATCACACTCTCAATACATATGAATATATTGGGCCAATGCTTGCAATTTCTCCAACACTCCTTACTTATAGCATCAGTTACATAGCTCAACTTCAGGGGGTTAGTTACCGTGTTTCCACAAAAATAAGACATACCCAAAAAATAACCCCAAGCAGGATTTCTATGCATTTCTTAAATATAAGCCGTACCCTGATAATAAGACCTAGTGATCGGCGTGGCTGTGCTTGTGTGTATGCATGCAGGGGCATGTGTGTGCGCGCACACACACATATGACACACGTTGTCCCTCCCTGTTCCTCTTCCAAGTGAAAAGTCGCCAACCCAACACTGTCAAAGTGGTCGGCAATGGGGCTCAACCACAGACAACACAACCAAACAAGGCAGAATCAAGGCAAGCCAGATGCGGAAAGCACCGGTTGCTTCCCCAATTATCCCTCCTTTATCATTCTTTTCCCCTCACTCTTTAACCCTTCTGTTTTGCATTACTTTTTTTCTCTTGTTATTTTCCCCTTTCTGCTGCACTGAGTTCCCACACGGGCATCGGGAAAAGAAAAAAGAGAGGAAAACACAGGTATTGAAACCCCCCCCCCCACACACACACCAAGTTCACAGAGGCTCCTGCGAGCTGTGTGGGGAAAACACCGGTTGATTCCCCACCCCCAATTACCGTAGCAAGATGTGAACCACCAGTTCCCATTTTCCCTGCTGCTTCTCTTTGCCCTTGCTTCCTGCCTGTTCATTCTTCTATAAAAGTGAGCAAGGAGAAGGAGCCAGAAGGGATACATTGCTTTCTCTTTCCAGCGAGATGAGACCAGGGAGAGAGAAAGAGAGCATTTTTGGGAGGGGCAAATATATATTTAAATACAGTATCCCTCCATGATCATTCTCCCCCCACTCTTTAACTCTTCTGTTTCGCATTACTTTTCCTCTCTTGTGCTTTTCTTCTTTCTGCTGTGCTGAGTTCCCACACGGGCCTCAGGGAAAGAAAAAGAGAGAGAGAAACACAGGCATTGACCCAGAGACACAGCAAGATGATTGCTTGCATGCCAGAATTTTTCACAAAGGCTCTGGCGAGGGACTTACCTGGCAAGTGCAAGCAGGGACCAGCAGTCTGGGCTAAAGAACTGTGTTGGACTGCGAGAAGGTTACAATAATAAAAATAAGACATCCCCTGAAAATAAGCCCAAGTGTACCTTCTTGAGAAAAAATAAATATAAGACATTGTCTCATTTTCGGGGAAACACGGTATCTCCTATAAGGAAGCTGCAGACAATGGTTGCTATGACCAGCCCCATGACAGGATGGGCTCGTTTGTCCACCTGCTCATGATGGGACGGTTTGGTCAGGGTTCATGTGGTCCTAAAGAACACTCCCACCTGCCGAACCATCTAAGGCCAGGGCTGACCATGGGTCACATGCCCTAGCGACCACAGGCAACTTAAGTTACAGCTCGGAAGTGAACAGCCTCTTTGTCATCCGGCCACTCTCCCCTGTAAGAGAATGGGATTAGCTGGTCGCGCAAGGGATGGATGGGAATTTTTGCTCACCTCTCTTATTGGCCTTGAGCAGTGACACATTTTCACCCATCCCATTCTCTTTGTTATGGGGTCCACCGCAGCAATTAAAGCCTGGTCACAACTGGCGGTCAGGACAAGGGGTGAAATGACCTCAGGATAGTCGTAAAGCAAAGCAAAGCAAGGTCTGGCTCCGCGGCGCGGCTGCGCTGCGCGGAGCCTCTTTGCCCCCAGCCCGGCCGGAAGCCTCGCGAGACTTACCAGGTCTCGTAAAGAGGCGGAGGGACCGAGCCCTTATAAGGGCTAGCCACGCGGTCCCCGACATCTTCTGTTCTCCGGCTTGTCGGAGGACGGATCCGGGCGCTCGACGGGCTGCGTCCGCCATTTTGTTGCGCGGCGGCGCGGCGGCGAGCGGTGCGGCAGCGAGCGGCGAGCGGCGGCGGCGAGCAGCGGATCCAGGCGGCGGAGCCGACGGCGGCGCGGGACCTCTGGAGCGGCGGGCCGGCGGACAGGAGCGGCGGCTGGGGAGGCACGGCTGCGCTTCCCCCAGGTTGGATCCGGCGGCGAGCCGCGGCGTGGGCGGCGGGGGAATTGTTCCCGGCCTGCCTACCGCGGCCCGCCGGCGCAGCGGAAGACCCAGCGGGGGGTGGGCGACTCACCGGGGGCGGGGGGGTCGGTGGAGGGGACCCGACCGTGAGCCCGGCACCCAGGTGGGCGGCGACCATCGTGGCCCACGGCCGACAGGCCGAGGGCGGGGCGCGGCTTGAGGAGCACCCCGGGGTTGGGCTGGTGGATTGTGGGTTGGGCTGGCCCGAGGATCGGCGGGGGGCCCAAGGAAGAACCAGAGGCGGCGGGTCGGGCCGTCTGGCTCTCGTGGAGCCGGCCGGCCGCGCGGTGCGGCCTAGTGCCCTAACCCGGGGGAGGGCTTAGGGGAGGCAGGCTGGGCCCTCACAGCTTCGCCCCTGGGTAGCGTGGAGGGGAGGCGGCGCGGCCCTTGTAGGCCCATCGGGGCTCGAGGTGCCCCCAGCTCGAGCCTATACCCGGCCTACACCCTAGCCAGCAGGCCGGCCTGGGCCTCTCAATTGTTCACGGCGCCTGAGGACGAGAGGGGGCCCTGGGGGGTGGGGTGGCCGATAGAGCCAGGGATACGGAAAGCCAGGCCTCGGAAGAGGGAGATCACTGGGCGGGTGGGAAGGCCTGAGGCATGGCCCCCAGGAGGACCAAAGGGGGCCCTAAAGGCAAGCATCTGGCCAAGCGCCCAGCACCGCAGCCTTCCAGCTCGGACTCCTCTTCCGCCGAGGAGGACTGGGCCAGATGGGCCCACCTGGAGGCGCGCATGGAGGAGATTGAAGGGGGCCCCAGCGGGGTCCAGCCGGCAGGGGGAGGCCAAGCCCCCGGCCGGTCCATGGCACGCCCGTCCAAGGCCCGCAGGAGGGCTAGGAGGAATCGGCTGTTACAGCGCTTAACCACTCGCTTTGATATGTTAATTCAGAGACCGGCAGACCCTACCCCAGCAGGGCAGGCACGCGTCAAGGAGACGGCCCGTGTGGACGTGGGAGCGCGCCCAGCAACGGAGGAAGCAGACCAGGTCGGGCACAGGGGATCGGCGGCGGCTGCCGCGCCAGGGCCCATGGAGTGCTTGCTGGAGGATCCGGGGGCAGGGCCCATGCAGCCCACCGGGACGACGGGCGGACAACAGGCCCACTGTAACAGTGAGTTGGCGTGCGCACCGGGCACTACACACCAGGAAACATGGCCCTGGGGCCCAGTGGGGATGGCGCAACAGGAAATTGCGGGCAGACCGACGGGCCAGTCTGGGGCGCCCCTCCAGGCGGTAAACACCGGGTGGGGGGGAGGCCCAAGTTCGAGTGCACCTCCCACCATCGCACCCCAGGTGGGGCCGGGCGGGGCCCCCCTGCAGGTAGGTGTAGCAGTTGGCCAGGGGGTATACGGCCAAGGCCCATCGCAGCAGACAGCACCGGCCCAGGCGTGGCATTGGCCGCTGTCCCCACAAGGGGCGGTAGGTATGGCCCAGGTCGGGCCCTGGTGCGCACCCCAGCAGGCCGGGGGCGGCCCGGGCGGGTATATACAGCAGGGGTGCCCAAGCATGGGGGCGGTGGGTCCAGTCTACACAGGGGTCCCATATACGGCGCTGCCCTATGCGGACTATGCGTCACCCCTGGGGGACCACCTGGCCCAAGCGACCAAGGAGCGCATCTGGAGGGGGGATTACATAGATCTGTTCAGCCTCCTCAATAGGGAATTGGATAATAAGGAACTGGAGAAGGAGGACGCGAAAGACAAAGAGCGCCGGCTGAGGCGCAAACCGGAACGGAATTGGGCTAACTGGCTCCCGGCATATAGTATCTATATGTCAATGGTCCTGCATGCACACCCCTGGAGAGCTCAATCACTCATTAAATATCAAGACTTGATTTATAGGGCCTTCGTTGATTTTCCAGGGTACGCTTGGCTTACGTATGACGAGCGTTTCAGGATGAAGGCGGCCACGCAGCCGCACCTGAGGTGGGATGAACCCTACCCCCCACTGTGGCTGCAGTACATGACCCCCATGCGCCCGGCGCTTGGGGATCGTTTCGATAGCGGCCACATCATTAGGCGCCCAGCGCAAGCAGCCACCACCCGCCAGGGGGCGGGCCAGCAGGTTCAACCCCGGCTGGTTTGCTGGGATTTCAACGGCCAGGGATCCTGTAACCGAGCACAATGCCGTTTTAAACACGATTGCTCGGTCTGTGGGGCCCAGCATGCAGCGGTTAATTGCCCCAGAGCCAGGGGAGCGCTTGGCAAGCAAGGGGGCGGGGGGCAACAGCGGCGACCCCCACAAGGGGGCGGACCTAATCCGCCGAAAGGGCCCCAGCCCAATCAGCCGTAAAGTGCTGGAAACGTGGCTGGGCAGTTACCCGGACAAAGAGGGCGCCCACTTTCTAGCGGAAGGCTTTGCTGAGGGTTTTCGGATTCAGTTTAAGGGGGTGCGGCGCCCCTTTTGGGCGCCTAATTTGAGGTCATTAGCGGGGATGGAGCAGGTAGCCAGGGATAAGATCATGAAGGAGGTGGCAAACGGGAGAGTCCTGGGGCCGTTCGACGAACCACCACTGCCCAACTTTCGGGTATCCCCCTTGGGCTTGGTACCTAAAAAGGTGCCGGGGGAATTTAGGCTCATTCACCATCTATCGTATCCCGAAGGGGAATCGGTCAATGACGGGATCCCCCAGGACCTCTGCTCGGTAAAGTATACCTCCTTCGATGCGGCGGTGGCCATGGTCCGGGCATGTGGGGCGGGAGCGGAAATGGCTAAATGTGACATACAGTCCGCATTTCGGCTCCTGCCAGTTCACCCTGATGACTTTGACTTGCTGGGTTTTCAGTTCCAGGGGAAGTTTTACTTAGATAGGGCCTTACCGTTTGGGTGCTCGATTTCATGCGCCGTGTTCGAGCGGTTCAGTTCTTTTATTGAGTGGCAGTTACGCCGCACGACGGGGCTGGGCAGTGTTGCCCATTACCTAGACGATTTTATATTTTGTGGGAGGAGGGACTCGGGAGTTTGTGGTTTCCTCCTTAGATCCTTCCAGGGCATGGCCAAGGACCTGGGGCTCCCCCTGGCGGAGGATAAAACGGAGGGCCTGGCGACATGCCTTACATTTCTGGGCGTGGAGTTGGACACATGGAACCAAACGTGCCGGCTGCCGGGTGACAAACTGGACGACCTTCGGAGCAGGGTGGCGGCGCTCCTGCGTCGCAAGAGAGTAACGCTGCGGGAACTGCAAGAACTCGTGGGGCACCTTAACTTTGCCTGCCGTGTGGTGGCCCCCGGGAGGCCGTTCATTCGCCGCTTTTGTGATGCCATGCGGGGCCTCAGAAAACCGGTGCACAGGACAAAAATAACGGGAGGCATGAGGGAGGACCTACGGATGTGGCTGGAATTCCTACAGGAATTTAACGGAGTGTCCTTTTGGCGGAATGAACTTCGGTTAGGGGCGGACTTCCAAGTGCACACCGATGCCGCCGGGTCCCTGGGATACGGCATCTATTGGAGGGGCAAGTGGTGCTCGGGAACCTGGCCGCCCGAGTGGGAGGCGGAAAGGGTTACCAGGGACTTAACCTTCCTGGAGCTGTTTCCCATAGTGGGGGCCTTATGGCTTTGGGCCGGGGACTGGGCCAACTCAGTAGTCCGCTTCTGGTGCGACAACATGGCTGTCGTTTATACCATCAACGACTTAACGTCGAAATCGGAGCGGGTTATGAGGTTGGTTCGGGCCCTGACGCTCCGAGCGCTGCAATACAATATTGTGGTGCGCGCACGTCATGTGCCGGGGCTGGATAACTCCATTGCCGATGCTCTTTCTGGCCAGCAATTCGATCGCTTCAAGGTCCTGGCTCCAGAGGCGGCCGATTTTCCCGAGCGGCTGCCAGAGGAAGTATGGCAGATTGGCGGGAGGAAGCGGATGGGGCGCTGGAGCTGGCGCTCGCACCGCGGACGAGGCGAGGATACGAAGCGGCGCTTGGGGACTTCGCCGCCTTCCGAGACCTGATGGAACTCCAGCCAGCTTGGCCTGCCCCCGTAGACCACATTCGGCAGTACTTGGTATACCTACACAGGAAGGGGCTCACGCCGGGCACTATGCAGGGGCGCTTGGCGGCTCTGGCGTTTCATGCCAAGGCGCGGGGGTGTGAGGACTCAACCCGCGACTTTAGGGTGCGGAAAATGCTGGAGGGCTGGGGTAAGGCGAGGGGTAGGGCGGCGGACCCCCGTTTTCCCCTGACGCCGGACATACTGGCTAAGATGGGCAAGTCGTGGGCCCAGCTATGTAGGGATGACTACGAGGCTTCCCTGATGAGGGCGGCGTCCCTTGTGGCCTTTTTTGGGGCGTTCCGTATTAGCGAGCTGGTAGCAGCGGGTAAGCGGGACGAATCCCGGGCGGCGTTGCAGTGGGCTGATTTCCATCAGCAGCCAGGTAAGGTCGTGTTCCTGGTGCGCCGGTCAAAGACAGACCAGAGGGCAAGGGGGCAGCGGGTGGCCTTGGGGGCATGCTCGGTGGGGGAAGTTTGCCCGGTCAGTGCCATGGAGGATTACGTGAGGTTGCGAGGGCAGGGGGAGGGCCCACTGTTTCGGCATGCCAACGGGGACCCGTTAACCAAATTCCAGTTTTGGAGCCTGACTCAGAAGGCTCTCGGGAGGTTGGGCATGGAGGGGTGGAAGTTTGGGACCCACTCCTTTAGGATTGGCGCCGCATCGACGGCGGCAGCCTTGGGTTACGGACCCCAGCAAATAAAGTCCCTGGGACGGTGGGCGTCAGCACGTTTTGCGACCTACGTGCGCCCACTACCACCCTGTTAACTGTTTGGTTTGTCTTCCCCTAGGACCGGGCCCTGGACGTTCGAGGTGCCGCATTCTGGTTCTGGGACATAGTTATGTTTATTGGGCGGCGAGGTATGCGGCCAGGACGGCCTGGGGAGTTAATTTGGGATTGGGGGGCCGGGCGGTTATCGAATGGAAGGGCCTCCGGGGCATGAGATGGTGCCAGTTCGAGCGGGTGGCACGGACGGAATCCGGGGGCCGCCCGCCAGACGTAATGGTAGTACACTTGGGTGGGAATGACCTCGGGTCACAGTCTAGTCGGTCCTTAGCCCAGGATATAGTCAGGGACCTGACAGCCTGGAAGCTGAATTTCCCCCAGTCCGTCCTGGTCTGGTCGAATATCGTGCCACGGCGCCAATGGAGGGCGCGGTGCGACCCACAGGTAATGAATACGGCAAGGAGAGGAGTGAATAGGGACATCTGCAGGGCAGTGGCTTCTAGACTGGGTACAGTGGTGGGCCACCCGAGGATTGTGGCAGCGATACCAGAGCTATATCGAGGGGATGGGGTGCACCTTTCAGATCAGGGGACGGAAATATTCTTGACTGACCTGAAGCGGGGCCTGCTGGAAGTGGTTGCACGTTGGTGGGGTGGGTAGGGGCCATAGCAAGGCTAGGCCCCTACCGTGGCGGTAGTGCGGGTATGGAAAAGGCAGTTGGGAGTCAGGTCTCTAATTCCCTCCGGGGCATCTGCTCTCACGGCGTTGCGGAGCTGAGATCACAACGCCGGGGGGGATGGATGTACCGGGAGGGCCCACCGGCCTGCCAGGCTCTAAGGATGGGCCTGGACAGTCCGGTTGGGGAAAGGGGACTGGCTGGCCGAGGGCGCCCTGCCGATGGGCAGGGCGCTCTCGGGGCTCTGGACTCACCCGGATATACTGCCAGAGGAGGGGGTCCCGGGAGACCCAACTAACAACAATTAACCCGCACTGCAGCAGGCCCCTGTTGGAAGTTGTGTTACGTTGTTAAGACTGTTAATAAAGTGGCCCGGAGTTAGTACCCAACACACTGTCTCGCGTGGTTATTCCGCCGTGGGGGGGCAAGGTCTGGCTCCGCGGCGCGGCTGCGCTGCGCGGAGCCTCTTTGCCCCCAGCCCGGCCGGAAGCCTCGCGAGACTTACCAGGTCTCGTAAAGAGGCGGAGGGACCGAGCCCTTATAAGGGCTAGCCACGCGGTCCCCGACATCTTCTGTTCTCCGGCTTGCCCACCCACCCGCCACGTTGAGCGGTAGCATGAGTTCGTCTGGTCGCTACGGGGCCGGATAGGAATTTTTTGACCTAGATGCACAATTGGCACATAGCATCGGGGGTTTTTTCGCCTATCCCATGCTACTGCGGCGCGAGGGGCACCTTAGGTAGGATGCATCCTTTGGCCACTCGGGGCGGTAGTGTGGGTATGGAAAAGGCAGTTGGGAGTCAGGTCTCTAATTCCCTCCGGGGCATCCGCTCTCACGGCATTGCGGAGCTGAGATCACAACGCCGGGGGGGATGGATGTACTGGGAGGGCCCACCGGCCTGCCAGGCTCTAAGGATGGGCCTGGACAGTCCGGTTGGGGAAAGGGGACTGGCTGGCCGAGGGCGCCCTGCCGATGGGCAGGGTGCTCTCGGGGCTCTGGACTCACCCGGATATACTGCCAGAGGAGGGGGTCCCGGGAGACCCAACTAACAACAATTAACCCGCACTGCAGCAGGCCCCTGTTGGAAGTTGTGTTACGTTGTTAAGACTGTTAATAAAGTGGCCCGGAGTTAGTACCCAACACACTGTCTCGCGTGGTTATTCCGCCGTGGGGGGGCAAAGTGTTCTGCTTATATACCACCCAATAGTGTTTAAGCACTCTTTGGGCAGTTTACAATTTAATTATGCAGGCTACACATAATCATAGGCAAATAAGAGCTAGTACATCGGCAGCTCTCAACGCTTCTCAGAAATAGACAATGATATTAGATATTGCAGTTCAGGGTGATTTATGACCCAGCCCTGAAAGTGATTGATGAGGGCTGCCCACTTACAATAATTCCAGAATATCACTTCCAGAATATCACTGAGCCACTTGAATTGTCAGGTCCCCCTTGGAGGAGATAGCAGAAGCAATAGCAGAAACTGATATCAATATATTGTGGCTCAAATTTAAATCCCACAGACTTGTCTCATCTCTGTATTTCTGGGCTGGGGGGGGGCAATGTTAACTTGACCTGGCTGAGATAGATTTTAAAGGAGCTCCACTCCAAAATCCCAGCCAGTTCTTCTCTAATGTCTGACCACCAAGATCTTTCTCCAGGGTGTTTCTTCTTCCATTTTACCAGACATTGAGAAATAAGTTGTAAACTCGAGAAGCCTTACTTTGTATGTTTTTATCAGAATGCATTATTAAAGACTCCAAATGAGAAGGAACTCTCATTACTTGTAGTTCCACTGTAGGACTTTAAAAGAAATAAACAGCTCAGTGGGCTGGCAACCAATTAGACTGAGTTGACTGAATTTTTTCTACTAACTGGGGCCCTGACTTTGGAGTTAAGCCTACAAAAGCTTCTTCAAGTGTGTGTGTGTGTGTGTGTGTGTGTGTGTGTGTGTGTGTGTGTGTGTGTGTGTGTGTGTGTGTACAACCCTCTTTCATTTTTGTTGTTTGCCTTGTCAAAAAAAATGAGGGTGTGGGATACAAATGTGAGGATAAAATACTGTAGATACAAATAGAAAGTCATTTTTAAAAAATAATATCCATTTCATACTTGTGACTGTGATGCTTACAAAAGGATCCCCCCACCCATATTTTAAAGTACTCTTATTAAATTGCATCAGTAGTTTGTGTAGCATTTTAGCTAGAAATGAGAAGCTTCTAGTTAAGTACCAAAAAAGAGGAAGAAGAAATCCCTTCTTTTGTGCAAAAAGTTGGAAAAGGAGGTTTTATATCCCCAGAGGGATATAGCAAACATTGAAGTCAGATGGGGATTTATCTGATGTACTGCAGGGATGGCATGGTTCACTCCTTTATCAAATGAGATAACTGCTGGACTGGACTACACCAACCCCAAATCATTCCTACTTTGTCCTTTATGGGTTCCTGTCAAGGACTATTCTTATTTAGGTGCAGGTAGAGTCATTCCAATTTGGTTTGTTTTCAGTACATGTGATTACTGGAAATAATCCAAAGTGGAGCTTGGGTCTTTTGTTTCCTTTCTGCTGTCCATTTGATTTAAGAAGATAGCATAGACACATCACAATAGAGAAAAATTACACCAAATTAAATATTTCTTTTATTCTGTGGATGGGCAGAAGGAAGTAAAAGGTTTTCTTTTCTATTAGGACAGTGCTAATATGTTGCATCAAGTATAAGAATTTATTTATTTTTAAAAAAGAAAACTTCCCAGAATTGAGAGGAGACAGAAAGGGTCAATGTGAGGATATCCCCACTCTTTTTCATTGATTTATCTTAAAAGACAGGTTTAAAACTGACCTAAATCTGAATCCACTGCCAAGCCCTTGTCAGTGTTGGCTTCATATGTTCATGAGTTTTCAACCTGACCATTAAGATAAAGCAAAGGGGAAAAATGGGGGGGGGGGGGACTCAATCTCCCTTTCAGTCTCCCACCACTTCTAGGTGATTTTTTTTGTTTTTAAATGTTTTGTAAGGGATGCCATTCATCAGCACAGCCCTAATAAAGTCCTTAAAATACTTCAGAGTAAAGTGATTAATTTGCAAATATCCCACAGTAGCTATAATCTTAAACCGCTTCACAATGTGAGAAAAGAAGGATGAGATGAACCAATTAGGATCACTTTGGGTTGTTTGTCATTTGCATGCAAGGGTAACAGCATATGGCATGCAGGATATCTCTGTGGCCTTTAGCAACCTGATTTAGCTTGCTCCGATAAGCATATATCATGGTTCAAGTAATCTGGTATACAGTGGTACCTTGTATAAAGGAATTAATTCATTCCAAATGAAATCATGTTAAGCAAATTTTCCTTTATACAAATTCTCATAGGAATGCATTGAAAATGGAGTAATCCCATTTTATGTTGTATGGATTATCCCCATAGGCTATTATGCTAAGCAAATTTCCCCTATCTCTGGAATTTTTTATGTTGTACAAATTTTACTTTATACAAGCTGTTTGTTATACAAGGGTCCACTGTACCTTTCCTCCTAGATTTTATTTTTATGTGTGTAGATTTAACATAAAAAGACAAAATTAATTTGAACTAGCAAAAAAAATGGTACAGTATCAATAGAACTGATTATAAACCACCATTATAAATTTGGAATATGATTTTGCTTCATAAAGCAAAAGCAAAGTATTCTGCTTATATACCGCCCCATACCACTACAAGTAGTCTCTGGGCGGTTTACAATTTTAATTACTGAGTGCAGGCTACACATTGCCCCCCCCAGCAAGCTGGGTACTCATTTTACCGACCTTGGAAGGATGGAAGGCTGAGTGAACCTTGAGCCTGCTACCGGGGATTGAACCCAGGTCGTGAGCACAGTTTTACTTGGAGTACAGGCATTTAACCACTGCACCACGAAGCTCATAATCTTATATTAAGCATATAAACCAATATATGCCTTTTGGATGTTCAGGTAAATGTCATCTTGAAATTGGTATCTATATAATATTTATTTCAATGAAGGTCGTCCAACTATTGTGTAGTTGATAGTGGATGTTTATCCTTCCAGAATTGGAGAACACAGTAAGTGTCTCAGCCAAAGCTTATAAAGTTCAGATTCCTCTTGTCAGCGCCATATGACAAGAATATAATAAAATAGATTATGATTATCCAGAAATATCAAGGATTTCCCAATATTGCTTTTTGCATGCTCTTTGTAGCTTTATTGTTAAGATGCCTCTTCTAATTCCCTGTTGGTAACTTAAATTATGTCTTAAATGTTCTGGGCTGTATATTGTCCCTCATTATTAGCAACCTGAGGCACTCTAAGGCACTTAATTTAGAAATGATCAAACCAAAATCTGGCCAATCTTCATTGTCAGATGAGACGGCTGACACTGCTGAGCAGCTTTACATTTTACTGCTTGCCTTTTTTGGTCCTCTGACCCTTCTTAGGACCTATAACTAACCTAAACTATTCAAAACAGCAAATGGCTCACACTCTATCTATCTATCTATCTATCTATCTATCTATCTATCTATCTATCTATCTATCTATCTATCTATCTATCTATCTATCTATCTATCTATCTATCTATCTATCTATCTATCTATCTATCTATCCTTAATGGTCCCTAAAAGCGATCCATCCAGGGCCAGGGAGGCAATTCTCAGCTCCTTTTGCTCTCACTCTCCCTACCTGTTATTTATTTATTTATTTATTTATTTATTTATTTATTTATTTATTTATTTATTTATTTACTTATACAACTTATATGCCACCCACTACCCAAAGGTCTCTGGGTGGCTTACAATCAAAGAATTAAAACAGTTAAAACATCAAATATCAATAAATAATTAAAACAATAATAAAAACCTTACACTAAAAAAACTAAAACTTTGTAACTATACAATTATAAATGCTATTTATTTATTTATTTATTTATTTATTTATTTATTTATTTATTTATTTATTTATTTATTTATTTATTTATTATAATTACTAAGTATAAATCTGTCATGTTAGAGGGTGCTATTATCCACTAACTATTCACGACCAATTTATATATAATAGGATCCAATGAAGGAAATGGGCTGCCTGATCCAGACTAAAAGACGGCCTTAACTTCCTTCAATTAACACTAGGAAGTCCTCTAGTGATTACCTGCATCAGAGATTACCAGCAGGTTCCCCCCCGTACCCCACCCCTTCCCTCCCTATTCTGCTGCCTAATTAAATTGAAAACTTCCTTCTATTTTCCTTTCTTTGCTCTCTATCTCCTTTTTATAATACAAAATTTGGGTCAGTGATAGCCTTGCTAATGCGACCCCAAACCTACAGGGAATGAACCCGCTACCCCACCACCACCAAACCGTGCCACGAAGCAGCAAAAATGAAAGCTCCTTCACAGAGCTACACAGGTTCCTCAAGCATTGCCTCAATATCACTTGTTCAAAAGAGACTGGAGAAATGGACAAGCTCCCTTATAAAAGGTAAGCCTTGCCTGAGCCTCCATGGCCACCATCCCCAGTCTCTCTTTGTCCCCGCCCCACACGGGCAGGTGGGCAAATCACTCCCACACCATATTTTGGCATGACAGGAGCATTAATAAAAGTGACAAATTCAAAATAAATGTATTATTAGGCAAGTCCAGATCATAAGTGCCATGCATTTTCAATATTACATTTCCAACACCTGTCAGAATTTGACAATCCCCTCCTGAACAACTAATTTAGAGTACAATATACTCTAAATACCATGTGTTTTTGTTGCTGAATCAATCTTTAGATTTCATTTTAGATTGTTTAGATTTCATTTTACCATCTGACTCTCCATTTCAGGTGTCCTTGAGCTCTTGAATGTCTCTTTTATAAAGATCCATTAAACATTTTTATAAAGATCCATTAAATATATATAGTGTGATTACTGGCTTGGATTTCTGGGCAGATCCAGTAACTCCCAACAGGAACTTAGTGCAGATGGTCCAGAAATAGAACCAGCAAATGCTGAAGCTGGAGACCTTGCCATTTTCCACTTGCAAATAGATAGTATTAAGCATGTAAAGTGAAAAATGTAACAAAATGATTTAGAATACTTAATTGTGACTGTGGTTCTCCTATTGATTTGCTAGGTTTTGATTTGAAACAAAGATTGTGGAGGATGTCATCTCAATATAACCAAATTGGAGAGAATTGATGTCAACCATTTCCCTGTTTTCAGATGTTAAATTCCTTCCCTCATATTTCTGCAAAATCTGCATCATTTTTAAAAAAGATCACAATAATCTGTGTACCTTTCAGTGGACATTTTTCAAATATATACATATTGTTTTCATTTGTTCCACACATTTCTACAATTATATTTTCCAAAATGAAAGCATTATTCCATACATCTCTCAGAAGACTTTGGAATTTATTGTGGGGAGAACCCTGAATATTATGGGTTTGTGAGAAAGCACCAAAACAGTGTCATATTGAACTGGAGCTCTGCAAATCACTCATAGTAAATTAATTATTGTTTCTAAGTCAAATAAATTAGATCTAGTTGAGTGGATACTAGTTTTTTAGTCTATTTGTATATTTCTGTAAGATTCTGGCAGAGTACTTCCCCCTTCTTTTTGAACCACATTAATACATTGGGAGAATTTGGCATTTGAGACATCAAATTGTATTTTAGCTTATTTTCAGGAGGTCCATGCAAAGGTATTATTTAGGCATTTTAAGTCTGTATTAAAATGCCTAAAGAATACCTTTGCATTGCAAATGTTAGCTATTTTGCTCAACGAAACACATTGTTTGTTTTTGCCCTACTTTGGAGTAATTGTTCATAACAATATTCTTGTCCCAAACACCCAAAAATAAAAGGAATAACTATTCATGACTTCCTTGTTTAGTACTGTGTTCAGCGCCCACCCTTATCACACTGAACCTATAAATGACAATTCATATGTACGTTGCACTGAGCTTAGCAAGACTCATACCAGAGAAGCTTGTCAATAACTGAAACCTTTATGAATGGCAGACACAGGCTTTTCTTGCGGGCCAGAATTTGTAATGTGAATGATGATGACAGCTGAAGGAAGAATCCTGATGTTATCAAATACAATTACATAATTCTGATGAAATGAGAACAGTTGTCAGAGAGAGTAAGCAAAGCAAGATTTGGCTTGGTATTTCAGAAAGTGAATGCTATGCACTGACAAAGGATATTAATGTAAATGTGAGAAAAATGTTTACCATCAATATAATTTAATCATGAACGAAGTTCTAGCAAGATACAGACTAATAACAATGGAAATTAATCAAGCATATAATAGTACTAGGGATGTAACTAATTTCTTGTCTTATCCTGGTAGCCATTGACAAAAATAATAATAATGAAACATTATTCCCTGTTTCTCTCATGCTATTAATAAAAGAAAAGACTAGAACAAGAATTATCCTCCCCCACAAATTAAGCTGAATGACACAACATACATTTCAAAGCAAAGTGTGCAAAATGATAGTGGTGGCTGTTTTGTTATGTGGATTTTTAAGAACTGGAAAAATCAAAGCATCTTGCTTATACAGTGGTACCTTGTATAAAGGAATTAATTCATTCCAAATGAAATTATGTTAAACAAATTTTCCTTTATACAAATTTCCCCTGGGAATGCATTGAAAATGGAGTTATCCCATTTTATGTTGTACGGATTTGCCCCATAGGTGATTCTGTTACACAGATTTCCCCTATCTCTGGAATATTTTATGTACAAATTTTATGTTATCCAAACTGTTTGTTATACAAGAGTCCACTGTATATCCCCCTATGGCTCTTTAAGCACTCTTTGGGTAGTTTAAAATTTAACTACGTAGGCTACATGTTGCCCTCTCCCCCTGTGAGTATTGAAGGCTGAGTCAACCTTGAGCCGGCTGCCTGGCTGTAGAACAGCAGAGTAACCACTGTGCCGCGAGGCTCATTTTATTGGGAAAACTGGAAGGGTTGTTTAGATATTTTAAAACAATTGGTAATCCGTTCTACATTGGTTCTGTGTGTAGACTTTTCAAAGGAGGAACACTATGGTGCAGAGATTTCAACAAGAAACACAAAGCAAAGCAAAAGGAAATAAAATATTTTCACACCTTAAAGTCCAACAATGGGTGTATTTTAATATAAATATTAAATTTGAGCCAATAGCTTGGTTAGATCAACTCCTCTCAGCCTGCCCATTCAGATATTAGTGATACAAATCAGGTCAGCTATCTCAGCTATGATACGAAATGAGCATGCTTTTATGATGCAACAACCTGGCATCTAATAGCAGTGCAAATAGTTTTGGAGACACACTATAGAGGCAGGCAAACACTTACCTTAAAGGGCGTTTATACACGACCCCTAAGCTCCGCTGCAAATGGCTGCAAGCTCCGGAGCTTAAAAACGTTTCCCCACCAGCTCCGGAGTTTGCAGACAATTAAGTGCGACCCCGCCCACCTAAGCACGACCCAGCGCACTTTTCTTGTACCTGCTCGAGGAGGGTGAAAATTGCCAGGTCCGGATTTAATCTGGTCAGTGCGGGGCTCTCCTGGCTTCTGTTTTGTTTTGTTTTTTGCCTCCCGCCCCTTTAAGAGAAGGGGCGGGAGGGAAAAAAAGCAAACAAAGAGAAGGAATCAGCACAATGGAGCTCCAGCAGCTTCTCCGAGGTGAGTCTGCATTTCCCCCCCACACTTTCTTCCTCCCTCCCCTAAGCAGACAGGTGTGAAGTGGTGGGGAGGAAGGAAGAGCAACGAAACCCTAAGATCTCTGGTCCGAATTTAAGTGGCCAGCGGATCTTAGGGGTTGTGTGAAAAGGCCCTAAGTTAGGCTGGCAGGGACCATACCAATGTCCCTCTCTATCTATGACCTGAATAGTGGTTGCAACACAGCTACCTTTCTTTTCACATATGAATTTAGGTACATTTCACACTCTACTCTCTCTACTTCACAAACAAAAACCACATTACTCAGATAAACTATCCACACTAACACAAGCCCATGAATCTCCAGGCATGTGTAAAAAAATCCCTACATTTCCCACATATAGCTGTGTTGAATTCCCCATCCCCACCTCTTAAATTAAAAGGTTTATTATTTTATGAATACAGTCCAAAGGGGCTGAGCTAAAAAGCAAAAAAGCAAAGTGTTCCACGCTTAAATCTCTAAGAAAATGAAGGCAGAGAGAAATCTTCCTTTGATTACTGAGATTTCTTTTATTACTTTCTCCCCGACTTCCTCAATTTCATGGACACAAGGAAAACAACAAATTATGAGGATAATACAAACAACTACTACTGCAACCATCTCACAAATTCATCAGTAGAACCTAAAGGAAAACCATCTTTATAACTGGTCTAAGCACTTTTTGAAAAGGAAGGTTTTTTTTCTGACACTCTGGGCAGGGGTCTAAAAATTGCAAGACTGGTGTATCTGTAAAGAGGGTATAACAACTATGGAACCATCATGGATGGCAGCTTATGAAACAGGACTTCCACAGAAGATATAGGGGGCTAAAAAGAGTATACATACAATCAAAGAACCAAGTGTCAATACTAGTATCCACACCACATTGACTCTCGCACTGAAGGAGGTATTTTTCCAATTAGTTTTTTAATGTCATTGTCAATAGTAGTGGCTCCTGGAACATTAGGTTTTTAATTTGGTGTTGTTAAAAGTTAGACATTCAGAAGTTTGCGCCTGTTAACATTTAGAATGGGGAAAAATCAACTCAGTGAATTAGCATTATTAATTCATTACTCAAATCAATAGTTCTGGGATAAACACTGGGATTTATGAACTGCTGGGTAGCTCAGTGGTTTAAGTATCTGGCGATGGAGCCAGAGGTTGGAAGTTCACTGTGCTTCATTGACAGGGGCTGGACTGAAATGATCCATATGGTACTTTCCAGCTCTGAAGTTCTGAAATTGTTATTATTTACAGTGCGTCCTAAATGGTCTTCCCCAGAATGGCACATTCTGTCAAACACAAACTTCTAATCCCAAATAGAGTTGCAATGTGTCTGAAAATTAAAGTTGAGGCTGCCCTTTGAAGAAAAACTCCAAACAAAGAAAATTCCATGATCTACTAACAAGACTGGTTTTATTATGTAGTCAATAATTATTTTACCATTTTCATACACTTTTTAGCACATATGCAGAAAGTATTAAGAGAAACTTGAATTTCCTCTTCTGCACAGGTCAAACAGTCAGACACATGGAATTACTGGCTTCCAGTGTCCGATGGATAAAATACTTTGAGAAATGGTCTTAGAAATTTGAGCATGGTTCTTGAAGAAAACGTTTTGGAAGGGGGGAGATTATGTGCAGATGATTTGAATGCCTCATTTTAAGGGAAGTTTTCTTGGTGTATTTGTGTGAAATGGATGTTAGCATTTATATTATACCCAGTATTGTTTTTCTGAGCATTGTGTAAATTGCATATTAAATACTCTGTCATTTCACTTCAAAGGGGTTTAGAATACAGTTAACCTAAATAGAGTTAAAACTTCAAATTAATTTGACTGGGAGCAGTATTTCTGCTGCAAACAAGACATTCAGAGTTGTCAACCCTTAGGAGAGGAGGGTGTGATCACTATGTTAAAGTCAAGAGTGCTTAAATTGAGGAGTGAAGTACAGTGGTACCTCAAATTATAAATGATTCGGGTTAAGAAAAAATTGAGTTACAAAAGGAAATCATTGATTTCTTTTCAAATAGAAAACTGAGGCCCCAGTTCTGGAAATGCTACACACCCAATGTGGCTGTCAATGGCCCTTACTTCACGAGGCGCGGCGCTCCGCAGCGATATTGCCTTCGATTTGAATTCGGAGGTGGTCACGTGGCGGTCACGTGTTCTCGCTTCGCTCCCGCCCCTGTTTCTCAGTACTCACGAGCTGCAGTTTTAGGACCGATTCGAGCACAACCTCATGTGCTCCCTTCGCATTCGCATGCCACTTTTCAACATTCGTTATTTCCCATCCGTCCTTTAAAAAAATTCCTACCGACGGCGTATCGATGCACTGATGCTGGACTGTCAGTTGCAATGGCTCTACTGATTTCAACTGTTTCCTGGCATCATTGGCAGCCCCCCCCGCCGCCGCCGCCGCTACTCAGGGGGAGCCCCGCATGGCACAGCCGCCCGCCCTCCGCCGCTTGCACGCTGCCTGCCCCGGGTGCCCTGCTCTGGCCAGGCGAGGCGGCAGCGGCTCCTCCTGCTCCCGCCGCCGCCGCCGCCGGCGCCGCCGCCGCCCCTACTTGAGCGAGGAAGTAACAGCGCAAAGCGATGAAATGATATAGCGATGCATCGATATCCCTGTTTGAATATTTTTTAAAAAAACTTGAAATAAAAGCCAAAAACCGAGACCACACGTGATGTTGGGAGCGAAGCAAGATGCGAAGCGAACAGATTCCCGGCAGCAGCCAGGGGAACCACTCGCCCCGCTTGGAGCACGGTAAAGGGGGCGTGGTCGGGGTGGCATCGCAGCCAAAAAGGAGGAGCGTGCGGACTGAAACGATCGATTCGCACAGAAAAGAAGGCTAGCCGCGAAGCGAGCGGCTCGTGAAGTAACGGCCAATATCATTTTTGATAGCTCAACAATCGGCTAGCTGTTAGAGATGCAAGGAAAAGTTTTTAGCTGCCAGTTGATTGGGTGTGAGTGTGGGTGTGGGAGAGGACCTTTCGACTTGGCAGGACCATCCTCATTCTGAGGTTCCCCGATTATGTCAGGCACAGGATCCCCTTCCCTGCTCCTAGATTGTGTTGCAGGGGAAGAATTGCTTCAGACCTGAGCCACAGCCCCACTCACAGAATCTTTCTCTCTCTCCTCCTCCTCCTCCTGACTCTGGAGTGTGTGTGTGTGTGTGTGTGTGTGTGTGTGTGTGTGTGTGTGTGTGTGTGTACACATGTGGGCTGCATTTCATGCACCTGCTGCAGCAGAAGGCTCTTTGGGTTACCCCCCACTCTCTCACACACACACAAGCACTCTCCTCCTCCTCCTCCTGACTCTGCAGTGTGTGTGTGTGTGTGTGTGTGTGTGTGTGTGTGTGTGTGAGAGAGAGAGAGAGAGAGAGAGAGAGAGAGAGAGAGGATGGAGAGGGACAGGGAGAAGGAGAGAGAGACTTTGAGGGTGCAAGGAAGAGGGGAAGCTTGGAAAGGGGGAAGCGTGGAAGAGAAAGACATGGAGGACAAAAAGAGGAAGAAAGAAAAAGAAGGAAAGAAGGAGAAGGAAAATAAATCTGAGCAGGGTGCCTGCCCCAACCCAGCAAAGGAGGGGGGAAGTTTCCCCCTTCGCTGTTTTTTTTTTTGGGGGGGGGACCTGACAATCAACCAGAAGCTGCTGCTCGTCAATAGCTAGGTGATTTTCCATGCTGTCAAAATCTGATGGGTGTCAGATTGGAAGGAGCAGCCTTCTGCTGCTGGTCGATTGATGGGGTTTCTCCCCTCCATTGCTGGGCTGGGGCAAGCTTCCAAAAGCCCACCTCCCCCACAGACAGCAAAATCCCTTTTCGGTATTTGGAGGTGGAGGGTTTTTGACATTTCCCATAGCTCCTTGTCATTGGGTGTGTCAAAAATCCAATGCCTCCAAAGAGGGGAAAAGGTGGTTCTCATTTTCCTGGCATTGGGACAGCCTTCTCATAGTAATGCATTGAAAACCAATTCAATAATGCAATCCATTCTCTCTGACTTCTCTGACCTCCAGAACGGATTAATTGGTTTTCATTGCATTCCTATGGGAAACTGTGTTATGAGATACAAAAAGAATGATATATGAAAATTTCCATAGAACAGACTAATTTTGTATCTCGAAACACCACTCTACATGAGTGAGTAGGTAAAACCTGACAAAACAAAGCAAAGGCAGTAATATATGATTGCGTGCAGCAATGCACTTCCAATGGCTCAGATAAGAGGATGATTTCTCAAGATACCCACTGCACCAATGTGGTTATGATTGTCTCCTGTTAGAACATGATTTCCCTTCCCATATCTTCTTCTACAGTCCAAAATATGGAAAAGGAACAAAGTATTTCTCAAGCAAAAATAAAAGAAAAACAAAACAAAAAGACAAAAAAGTGGCACCTTAAACACTGTCATATCTTAATGTATAGAGATGGGCACGACTTAGCGGTATTCCCGTTTCTATTTCCGTTACTCGTATCCGTTACTCTACGGAAACAGTAACGGGAATTACTCCGCCAGAATTCGAGCTCGAACCGACGAATGAATAATTTGGTCTGATTTGTCATGCTCGTTACTTGCATCGCGGCGATCGCGCAATGCCAAGCGGTACAGAAAAAAAGTTTTTAAAAGTTAAAAAAAAAACGATTCCCGGCCCTAAAAGTAGGCGAAAACTCTCTGAGGGCACCTACCAGGCCAGAAGGGTGTTTTATTTGGGGGGGGGGTTCCCCGCCCCCCTCTCCTTGGCTATTGCTACTGCTGCGCTGCTGGTACCAGGCTGGGAGGGCGCATCCATTTGCCATGCAGTGCGGGGGATCCAAAATGGCGACCGCAATATTTTTTTTGAAATCGTTGCCCAAAACCCCACCAAAGCACCACAGTTGTGAGTTGATTTAAACTGATTGTTTTCCTTTCTTGATTAGGTAGGATGTTATTTTTGATGTTTTCCTTCCTTTTCTCCCTGTGCTGATCAGCTGTTGAGTTTCTCTTTACCATCTGTATCTGAGGTGCAACTAGCCATTAGGTTTCTTGCTAGATTAGAGAGGGGTCTTTGTTTGAAAGCAAATTAATTGGAAGGTTTGAAGAAGGTCTTTGACTTAAAAGGGAGGACAACCAGAATTATTATCCTTACTATCTGAGGCTGCAACAGCTGGGCCTTTTCACTCTTGAATGACGGTGATTGAAGTTTATAAACTCATACACGGTGTGAACAAAGTAGATAAGGAAAAACTATTTCCCCTATCACACAACTCTAGAACTAGGGGACATTCCATGAAACTTTTGGGTGCTAGATCTAAAACAAATAAGCGGAAGTAATTTTTCACCCAGAGGATCACTGGTATATGGAACTCCATGCCAGAAGAAGTGGTGACAGCTGTCAGCCTTGACAGCTTTAAGAAAGGATTAGACAAACTCATGGAGAACAAGAGTATCATTGGCTATCATTATGGATGCCTAAGGACAAAGACGCCTCTCAATGCCATGTGGGGAATCATAAGCAGGTGAATACATATGCTTGGGAATACCCTGAAGCAAATGGTGAACCACTGTGTAAGATGGAATGCTGGACTAGACGGGATGTGGCCTTTTCCAGCAAGGCTGTTCTTATGTTCTTATGTTATGTTAAACTCGGTCAGTGGGTTCCCTGTTAAATAAAAAATATTCCCCATTATTTATAACCTTATGAATCATTTCATTTAATGATGAAAATCCTTTTTAAAAATTCGTTATTAACAAAATGAAACAAAAGGAAGAATGAAATGAAATGAAACGAAACACTATATTTCCTCTTTGTACCCATCTCTAGCTTCCACCATTGAGGCATTAATCACTCTCTAAACTAACTATAATGTTTAATTACTACAGGAGGAAAGAACAATTTGAAGTTAATGCAGAAACAGAATGTATTCCTACCTCCAATGGCCTTTGATGTATCAGAGGAACTGAACATAGATCTACTGATTCTCAATGCAGGGAGTCCATTTGTTTGAAAAATATGTTGTGTGACTCCTAAGATTTCAAGGTTTAGATGACATGGGTTATTAAACTCGCACAAATGACTCAAAGAGAAGCTGTGGAAGGTAGCTGAATTTACGGTATGATGTTTTCCTTTCACACCTTACTGCTCTGCTTAGTTTGCACTTTGGTGGCTCCATTAAAACCATATTTACTGCACTTTTTGTAGTAAATAGTGGAAATTTACATCTGAGTTAAAGTGTTTTGTTTATGCTTTTCCCCACCCAGTTAATGATTCATTTTAATGGATTCATAATATATCTCTTTTAGTTTCAAATTAATCAGATCCAAAATGGAGATGTGAAAGGCTTTAGCCATCAGATTGAAAAAGAAAATAATTTTCTGAGATGTATCCATTGCCCTTCCAGCCAGGAAATAAAAAGTCAAGACACATTTGTGGGAGTAAAATTGGGCCACAATTTATTGATAGGAAAATATGCATTCCCGCTACAAGGCATATTTGCATCATGTAACAAGTACCTAATTGTATGAGTTGCCCCATACCGCCTTGATTCGTCTTTGATCTATGGAGAGTCAGGACAATAATGTCCTGCTTAATAATTAGATCAGTCATCTGCAATGAGCACAATGATTGGTCGGTCTTAGAGGAAGGGACTAGCTGGCTAACTCAAAATGCTGCAAAAATGTAATCACTGATGCAGCATGAAATAATGTAACTTCGTAGTCATCCCTGCATATTTGACTCCAAACTGTTCTAAGTGTACACAACATTTGAAAAATAGGTGTTCTAGTGTCTGTTGTTGTTGTTCAGTCGTTCAGTCATATCCGTCTCTTCATGGCCCCATGGACCATTTCTCGCCAGGCCTTCCTATCTTCCACTGCCTCCCGGAGTTTGGTCAAATCCATATTGGTTGCATTGATGACACTGTCCAACCATCTCATTCTCTGCCGTCCTCTTTTCCTTTTGCCTTCAATCTTTCCCAACATCAGGGACTTTTCCAAGGACTCCTCTCTCCTCATGAGGTGGCCAAAGTACTGGAGCCTCAGCTTCAAAATCTGTCCTTCCAGTGAACATTCGGGGTTGATTTCTTTCAGGATGGATAGGTTTGATCTCCTTGCAATCCAGGAGACTCTCAAGACTCTCCTCCAGCATCACAGCTCAAAAGCATCAATTCTTTGGTGATCAGCCTTCTTTATAGTCCAGCTCTCACTTCCATACATCACTACTGGAAAAACCATGGCTTTGACTATCCTGACCTTAGTTGGCAAAGTGATGTCTCTGCTCTTTAGGATGCTATCTAGGTCTTTGGATAACCCTTTTTCCTTAGACCATCCTTCTAACATCTTTGGCTGCTTTCACACAACCCCTAAAATCCGCTGCAAAGTGCTCGCAGATGCAGAGCATAAAATTGTTTTCCCACCAGCAGCAGACTTAAAAAAAAGTATGACCACACCCACTTAAGCGTGACCCAGTGCATTTTACAAGTACCTGGTCTCAGGGAGGTAAAATTGTTCCGATGTGGATTTTAAAGCAGTGCATGCCTGGCCGCCTCCTCTGCCTTCTGTTTGTTTTGTTGTCCCCCCCCCCCCTGTTAAGACAGGAATCCCTAATGGGCTTCCTGTCCTGCTACAATTTGCTGCTGCCGACTGGGGGAAGTGTGTTGGGCTGGCGGAGGTGAGTCTGAATTTTTTTCTCCCACCCCTCAATCCACAGCAGACAGAAGCAACAGAATTGGAGTGCAGAAGGGCGGGAACACAGGAACCAGGACAACATCCACATGATCTTTGGTTGGGGGGATCCACATTTAAGTTGCCAGCAGATTTTAGTGGTCGTGTTAAAGCAGCCTTTTGGATTCTAAAATGATTGCTTATAACCTTGGGCCTTTGCATAAAATGAGAGACCAGACAGCTTGCTTGGATATTTCTTGGGACCAAACTCTTGAAGTGCAAGTGCACTGCAAATTGTGTTAATTGGTCAGAAGATGCTGGCCACAAATGCTCAAAACCTTCCCAAAAACAGAATTTTGTAAACTCAGCACACGCAGCTGAATAACTGTAACACATCATGGGTGCTAATGCTAAGCTAATAGCCCAATTGGCATCTACCCACCAAGCTCTTCTGGTACGATCTTTGGTTCCTGCAAAGCCTGTGGTGCCAACAACCTGAACTGTGTAATCTGTTGGCAGGACAGGGCATCAGCGATCTCATTCTGGACAAACAGAATATGATGTACATGAAAAACTATATTAAATTGCAGACATTTCAATGTAAATGCTCTGGCTAACTTCAGAATTGCCCTGTTTTATTGTACCTTTCTCACCACCCTTTCGTTTTGCATCTTGCCAGTTTTTTATAGCATTGTGTGTTTGGTTTATGTCCTGGCTGTTTATTGTTTTGTTTCTTCTTAATTGTCTTCTATTTATTTGGCTTTTGTGTCAATTGCCCATAGTCCCTCCTGGAAAATTGGGCGATCTAGAAATGCATAAATAAATAAATAAATAAATAAATAAATAAATAAATAAATAAATACTGCACAATTTTTAGGATAAATTATTCACAATGTGTACAACTGCCAAGTTATTGCAACAAAATCAGACTGAATAATTGGGCCAACACTCAGCCCAAATCCACACCACACACACAACTGGAAAGAAAGTTAAATCCCTAGTCAAACCTCTTTTAACTCAATCAAGTGGTCATGGTCTCTCACACCACCTCTTCTGAAAAAATAAGCCAAAACCCAGCGCTCCTGATGCATCCATCTGAACCTGCAATTTAGCTCCAAGAAGTTCCAATAGCCAGAATGACACACCATTAAATTCCTATAAAAATTGCAACCAAACAATAAGATCTCTCTTTATATCCACCAATATACAACACCTATGATGTGGTCTTTTTAGACCAAACACACCTTCACACGACCTCTTTGGAAAGCCCTACCTGGCACTACCACTTTACAAGCAACATTCAAGTGACCAACAATTCATTGGAGTTCCTTCAACATTATTTTCTTGCTTGATAGTAAATCTGCAATATAGGTTCTCAAATTGCTCACCTGCCATCTGCTGGAATGTCACCATCAGAGCAGCACACTTGCGAGTACCCGCTTTCCCAGAGAACAAATAATCGTCTAAATAGTGTATCACATGGGTATCACCAGTCCTAGACCTAAACACTCGTTCCAGAAATGAAATGAAATGCTCAAACACTGCACAGGAAATTGAACAGCCAAAAGGCATGGCCCTATCCGTGTAATAGTGATGCTTGAATGCAAAACCTAAATAATTTAAAATCCGCTGGGTGAACCGGGAGTAAATGAAATGCTGACTTAATGTCACACTTCCCTATCTCATAAACCCTTGCCACAACTCCTAACCATCCACTAGGGATTTAACTGCACCATTGAACAAAGTGTAACTTATGCTACACAACTCGTGTGGGATCCTGTCGTTAACTGATTCACCTGCAGGGTAAGATAAATGATGAATCAAATGGTAGTCCCCCAGTACCTTTTTCTGTCACCATGCCCAGTGGGGACACACTAAATTGTTGAGAAGGGGGTTCATCAAATGGTCCCAACACCCTGCCTTCCCTAATTCCCTTGGATATTTTGTCCCTGACCACATCGTCAAAAGCTTGGACTGGTTTCAAACTCCTAACCATCTTGTGGACAACCTCAACCTCAACAGCAAGTAGAGTGTAGAATGAATTAGAGACTTTAAGAAGGCAATGGGCATAGCCCTCTTTGGTTTTAGGGATGTTGGATGACTACAGAGACAAGTTTCAAACAGCAGAGATTTAATGATTTAATCAAACATTTTTACAGCAGGAAAGGCAGGGAAGTTCCATTTTGTAGGCAAGGAGCATACTCCCTCTTCACTGGCATTAACTCAGGATCTTCCTTAATTTCTCTTCCCTCCCCCTAATTGTACTAGCTTTGTCTGTTTTAAAAATGCATTTTAACCCTGCAGTGGTTGAATTTAGCACAAAGCTTGTGGGTTGATTGCCACTTCATCCTATAAGTGCCCCTGAACTGTCTGCTGTTTCCCATGAGTACTCTGGAATCACACAAATCCCTCATTCAGTCCATTATTACACATTTGTCCAAAGAAGAATGCACAGCGTTAAACATACAGGAGAATTTAAAAAGGAATCCACAGGCCAATGCAGAAGAGGTTTATGAGAAACTCCACACCACTGTAACATGGCTTACCCCCAAATTATTTATGCTTTCATTATGTCAAATAGCAATTTTTGTGGAAGGTTTCCAGATTAAAGAGCAGAATGAGAATATGTGCCTGACTCAGTTGCTGATGGCCTTTGTATTGTGCAATTGCAATGCAATTGGCTTAATGCTAGACATCACCAGTAACACAGATCCCCCCAAGGGATATTTGATAACTGCTTTGAAGCCAGTTGCACACTATATTTTGGACACTTTTCCACTCCAGCAAATATCCTATAAGTGAAATGCAGAGATATCTACTGTACCTCAGACTTTATACCAGGCTCAACTGATAATAATTTGACAAAAAAATTTAAAGATTTTCCCTGACAGAGGGAATCAAAGCAGGATCTTCAGATAAAATAGTCAGTGAGAAGATGCCTATTACTATTGTAAGGGATGAGCTCTTCTGCTCCCTTTGTGGTCAGGTGAGCCATAGCCTCACTGACTGAAAACTGAGGACTGATTAACAGAAACATCTGCAGACCATGCAGTTGAATTCATACATTCCTATTCATAGCGCCTTCCAAGGTGTTCTCAATCTACTTCAGGTGAACATGTGGAGGGAAGGATATAAGGCTGTCCCCTCTGTCACTGCTCTCCTTGTGTGGAGTCTGACAGTCTGAAGAAGACCACCTCTGCAGTGCATGGAGGCTCACCTCTTCTGAATCTTGCCTGCCACATATAGAGCACAAAGCCACAACAACAGTGATTGGGTTAAAGGCCCTGCATGGCCCCATCACAAATTCAAAAGTCAAGCATCTCCATCGAGCTTCTGAGTTCTGAACTGGCTGCCATGGATCTAGTGACATTTGTTAGGGAAAGTCTTTATCTTACTATCAGGCTTTTGTGAAAATATTACCCGGACAGTTTTCTAAAAGTTACACACAGAGAGACACATTGTGTTATCTGCATGTATCTGCAGTAGAGATGGGCAAGAACAAAAATATAGCATTTTGTTTCATTTCTCCTTTTGTTTCATTTAGTTTTCTTAGTAACAATATTTTAAAAGTTTGTTTTGGAATGAAATGAAACAATTCGCTACACTATATAATGGCTCCCCTGGGTCTTAGAGGTAATAAATTTGGGGGTTGGCTTCTTTGGACTATTCCCTTTAAGCCCCAGAAATATGGAGATGTTTGGGGCTCAGGGGGCTGAGTTATTAAACTCCAAAGTGGGTCCCCCAGTGAAAATCATTTCTAATTATTAATGGAAGCACTTAATTGCTCACCACAGGGGTAGTAATTAAGTGCTTCCCTTAATAATTCTCCTGGGGGACTAAATTTGGAGCTTAATAACTCAGCCCCCTAAACCCCAAACCTCTCCAAATTTGGAGGGCTTAAAGGAAAGCACCCAAGGACGCTACCTTGCGATTTTGGTGCCTTCAGGACCCAGGGGAGCCACTAACAAACTATTTCACTTCATTTCATTCTGAAAATTATTGAAAAATACATTAGTAATGAAAAAAATGAAACTACTAAAGAAACTAAACAAAACAAAACACTATATTTTCATTCAGTTCCCATCATTATTCACAAACTTCAAAAAAAAGATTCAAAAGAAACCAGCAAGAGGGTTACACCCCATGGGCAGCGGCGTGGGGGGGGGAGAGATTAAGCACTTCCCTTAATATTTACAAATGATTTTTTCTGGGAGACCCACTTTGGAGTTTAATAAATCAGCACCTGAACCCCAAACCTCTCCAAATTTCATAGAACCATAGAACCATAGAATCATAGAGTTGAAAGAGACCTCATGGACCATCCAGTCCAACCCCCTGCCATGCAGGAATCCCCATTACAGTATTTCCAACAGATGGCCATCCAGCCTCTGCTTAAAAACCTCCAAAGAAGGAGACTCCACCACCCTCCATGGCAGCAGATCCCACTGCCGAACAGCTCTAACTGTCGTTAAGTTCTTCCTAATGTTCAAATTGAACCTCTTTTCCTGTAGTTTGAAACCATTGCCCCGAGTCCTAGTCTCTGAAGCCATGGAAAACAAACCAGTCCCCTCTTCAATGTGACATCCTTTCAAATATTTAAACATAGCTATTAGAGATGGGCACGACTTAGCGGTATTCCCGTTTCCGTTTCCGTTACTCGTTTCCGTTACTCTACGGAAATGGTAACGGGAATTACTCCGCCAGACTTCGAGCTCGAACCGACGAACGAACAATTTTGGTCTGATTTGTCGTGCTCGTTACTTGCATCGCGCAATCGCACGATGCCACGCGGCACAGGAAAAAAGTTTTTAAAAGTTAAAAAAACCCGGTTCCCGTCCGAAAAGCAGGCGGAAAAATGCCTGTCGTGCCTCAGGGCACCTACCAGAGGGGTTGTTTCTGGAGGTCCCCGGCCTCCCCCCCATCCCCCGTCCTTGTGGGCTGCTCTGTGGGACTCGCCGCAGGCTCGCAGCCAGCCAGCAAAAAGCCCAGTCTCGCCGGCCACCAGCCGCCGCAATTAAAGCGCAAGCAAGCGGCACGGACAGCACAGGAAAAAACTTTTAAACTCTCCCCCCACCCATTCCCGGGCCAAAAAAGCAGGCGGAAAAATGCCTGCTTGACTAAGGGCACAGGGCACCTACCGGAGGGGTGGTTTCTGGAGGGGGGGTCCTGCCTCACCCCCGTCCTGGGCAGCCGGACTCGCGAGTCGCCATCGCCATGCCATGCGGTGCGGGCAGGGGATCCAAAATGGGGCGGCAAACGCAATATTGTTTTTGAAATCGTGGTCCAAAAACACACAAGCACAACAGAAACACACGGAAATTTATAAACTGCCAGATTTTTCACAGTAGCAGTGGTTTTTTTCTTGCAACAAAATGTCTCTCCTCTCCTCCTCTGTCCTCCATTGATTTTATTTTATTTTATTTTATTTACACCTGCGCAATGATGGGCTGGCCGAGTGGCCAGCCATGTGGGAGTGGACGACCATGCAAATTTTTGGAGCCATCCCACCAATCGCATGGCCACTTGGCCATGGAGACTTCTGGGATGTGCCAAAAAGCCCCCTAAAACCTGCCCTAGCCCCCCTAACCCTAACCCTAACCCTTGACTCCGTACCCATACGTCACAGACTGTCTTCTTAGTGGGTCAGAGAGGCACCCAGAGGTGCAACCCACTAGCCCACCATAACCTTACCCGTCACTAGCCTAACCCTAGCCCTTGCACTAAGCCACCTTAAAGCCAGATCTACTTGCTTGCATTGCACTACACGCAGCAAGTACAATTCCCTTCTGTGTGAGACATGGTGGTGCGAGAGCCTTAGTTAGGCATCTCACTATGGCTCTGGGTTCACAGTCACTGTCTGCACATTCTGTTATGCAATATCCATATAGCTATTGCATAGCATTTTGCAGCAGCAGCAGGTGAGGAGGGGAGACCCCCATGTTGAGGGGTCTCTTGGAGCCTGCTTCCCCTTTCCTAGTGGGTGAGGATAGGAGGCACCCACGGGTGCCTCCAGGAGCCCACTTTCCCTTTATAGCGGGCCAGAGGAGGCACCCACCCCAGAGAGGTGCCTCCAGGAGCCCGCTCCCCCCCAAAAAAACCAGTACTAACGAAAACGAAAAAACAAAAAAACGAACCGACTAATTTTTGCGAATTTTCACGAAAAACGGAGACGACCCGAAACGGGACCGGCCCGACTAACGACAACTCGAAAAAAATTTTTTTCAAGTCGTGCCCATCTCTAATAGCTATCATATCCCCACTCAGCCTTCTTTTTGAAAGGCTAAACACTCCCAATTCCCTAAGCTGTTCCTCATAAGACATTTCTTCCAGACCTTCAACCATCCTGGTCACCCTCCTCTGCATCCACTCGAGGTTGTCAACATCCTTTTTAAATTGAGGCACAGAGAACTGGACACAGTACTCCAGGTGGGGTCTGAATAGAGTGGTACTATCACTTCCCTTGATCTAGACACTATGCTTCTGTTGATGCAACCAAGAATCGTGTTGTCTTTCTTGGCCTCTGTATAACACTGCTGACTCATGTTCAATTTGTGGTCCACCACAATGCTTCTGTTGATGCAACCAAGAATCGTGTTGTCTTTCTTGGCCTCTGTATAACACTGCTGACTCATGTTCAATTTGTGGTCCACCAAGACTCCCAGATCCCTTTCACATGTACTATTTTCCAGCCAGGTGTCTCCCATCCTATATCTGTGCAATTCATTCTTTTTACCTAGATGAAGCACCCTACATTTCCCTCTGTTGAAATCCATTCTGTTAGCTTTGGCCCAGCACTCTAATCTGTCAAGTTCATTTTGGATTTCTATCCTATCCTCTAGAGAATTAGCAACCCCTCCCAATTTGGTATATCTGCAAATTTAATTATCATACTCTCTATTCCTTCCTCCAAGTCATTAATATAGATATTGAACAGCACTAGACCCAGAACTGAACCCCGGGGCACCCCACTGATAGATCTCTCCAAGCTGAAGAGAGGCCATTTGTGATCACCCTTTGGGTGCAATCAGTGAAATCACCTAACAGTAGCACTATCTATCCCACTTTCTACTAACTTGGGTGCTTGCAGGGGGTGGGCTTAAAGGAAAGAGCCCAAAGAAGCTACCCTCCAAATTTGATTCCTCTAGGATGAATCACTTTGTTTCTGGACAAAAAAAAGTTGTTTCTGTTTGTTTCATAACAAAATGATTTGTTATGTAGCAAAATGACAAAATAGTATTTCATTTTTTTAATGTTGTGCCCATCTCTAATCTGCAGACTCAGCTGCAGTCAGCAACTGGCTTCTTGTGTTTGAGGCATATATTTTCTACGTATTTTTTGTAGCAATGTTGTAGTTTGTGATATTTCCAATGAATCTGTAACTTAAAAGCAATGTATTAAGTTGACTTCACCTTTCTGTGTTTGAGTACCAATTTATTTATTTATTTATTTATTTATTTATTTATTTATTTATTTATTTATGCATTTATTGACTGCCCATTTTCCCTGAAAGGCAACTCTGGGCAGTTCACATTCAAACAAGAGATAAAATAACAAAGAAATAACAAAGTTTCAAAGCTCCCCCCCCCAAAAAAAAGAATCAAAAGAAACCAGCGAGAGGGCAGCAAAATAAACAGATTCCCAGGACAATGAACAACAGAGGACAATGCCAACAACCATACACATTAAGGGTCACCAAAGGCCTGTTTAAAGAGCTAGATTTTAAGAGCTGGTCTAAAGGCAGGCAGGGGCTGTCTTAGGCGTATCTTGCTAGGAAGGTGGTTCCATAAAGTTGGGGCAGACACGGAGAAGGCCCAATTTCAAGTGATCGCTTTGCACGCCTCTTTAAATTAGCTGCCTGAAGCAAGAATGCCTGCAAAGCTCTGGTGGGCCAGGACGTGGCTGTCCTTAGGGAGATTCGCTCTGCCAGGTACTCTGGCCCCAAGCAATTGAGGGTTTTGTATGTCAAACCCAGCACCTTGAACCTTATTTGGGAGGCAATGATGAGGCAATGTAGGCAGGCCAAGATCAGGGTGATGCAGTAAAATCTGCCCATACCAACAAACAATGGGGCCGCCACATTTTTCACCCAGTGCGGTCTCCATACAATGTATCTATTTTCCTGCTGTCTGGGTTCATTAGCCTTTAAAAAACGGTGCCCTTTATATATATGGGCCATAATAGAGTATGTACAGTAGAAATCCAAAACTGTGCAAGTAATATGCACAGTTACAGCTGGCTATCATATGTTTGGTCACAGGTAGGTCACATATCAGGTTGTGTGCTTTGTTGTGAGGCTGGACATGTGACAGAAAACTAGGAAATGGCAAAATAAATAAACAGAAAAACATTTCTTACATAATTTCCCTTTCATGTGATAATTTACAATAGGATTCTGGCTACAGAGATAATAACTGAAATTTATCTTGTCTTTTAAAATACTTTGAAGACCATGAGCATTATATTCCTTAAAATGGGTGATCTTCATGGCAGCTGGAGATATATGAAGCTTTTTTGAGAAGTGTTACTTCTATTCTTAATTCACCCCTCCTCCCCCAAAAAACAAACAAACAAAAAACCTTCCAGTTCATTGCAATATTTTGGCAGCATTATCCCATAATTTCAAATTAGAATAATTTTTTCCATTGCTATCTAGCAATACTGTTTTTATTCCACCTCCTTTAAAATATTTTATAAATAAAATATTATATGCCCATAAAATATTATATTAATAGGCTGTGAGTACAAAAAATGATGCCACCTTGTTTAGTGGAAATAAAAACATTGGTTTCCCCCCAACACACATAGATGGTCATACTCAAAACCCTTACAAAGATAATTTCTAGCACATAAAAAGGATATTTCTAAGTTCATACTTATTTTATGGGTGTGTAGAAGAGGTGCTAAAGCTCATTTCAGCTTTTAATAACCGCAGGAAATAAAGAAGAAACTGTTATTAACTGCCTCCTCCCCACTGCTGGCCATCTTCTGCAATTGTCTGCTTTTGTGAAGGGGAAAAGTAAATGTCACACAACGAGGTTGATTTCAGATGGCATTTTAGCACACTGCTTGGTTAACAGTAGATGCCAACTTCATCTTTGAAAAAAAGTTTCCAGTAGCATTTTCCTGTGTGCTAGAATGCTCTCTCTCTCTCTCTCTCTCTCTCTCTCTCTCTCTCTCTCTCTCTCTCTCTCTCTCTCTCTCTCTCTCTCTCTCTCTCTCTCTCTCTCTCTTTCATATTATGATTTCAGGAGGACTGGAATTATACTGGAAAGTAGGGATGGCGCTGATGCATTACCAAAATGGAGGACAGATAAATAGGATGACAAAGAAGGGCAAGCTTGGATATGCTACTATAAAATGATGCATGTGCATTTATTTATTTATTTATTTATTTATTTATTTAGAATATTTTTACCCCACCTTTCTCCTTGGAAAAGGACCCAAGGTGGCTTACAATAATGAAGGACAGTATACAGCCCAAGACATTCAAAACATATTCAGGTTAAGAATAGGGAATTAGAAGAGGTGTCTTTCAACATTAAAAGGTAACATTAAAGCTATCGAGAACACACACAGACAAAAAAATCCATTATGAGGGATTGAAACTAATTTGGAAACACTAGTGTTTTTATGAGCTCAGCCAATGCAACCATGCATGATATAATCCATCTAAAAGTCACAACATAGATAGTCCATCATTCAGGGAAAGCTTGCCTGAAGAGGAAGGTCTTTGCCTGCTTCCAGAAAGGTCAGCACCTTGAATTATGCCCGATAGGTGATTGGCAGCCAGTGGAGCTGTTTAGTAGGGATGTAATATGATATCTGTAACCCACCCCTGTCAGCATTCTGGCGGCTGCATTTTGGACCCGTTGATGTTTCCTAAGACTTTCTATCAGCAGCCCCATATGGAGTGCATTACAGTAGTCCAGATGTGATATCACTAGGGCATGTGTCACAATGGACAGAACAGGTTTCTCAAGAAATAGGCATAATTGGTGTACTGGTTTTAATTGTGTAAATGCACTCCTGGCCACACTATGCATGCAGGCATAACGGCTGTAACCCAAGTAGAAATATAGTACCATTTGTTGGAATGTGGCAAGATCTACATTCAGACATTAGAGCATTAATGTCAGGTGGACTTCACCTGGAACTGTGAACCAATGAGTCTTGTTTCTTTAACTAGCATGGCCCTACAAAAAAGTTGTGCCTGCCTGCTTACCAGCCTTGTCTTCTTTCTTTCTAACCTGCACTCATGCAGATCATCTGAGTGAGGCAGAGATTGTGAGTGTTTGCTTGACTTCATGGGCATTGCCTGAGCTGCTGTTGCCTTACTTGTTTTTACTTTGTACTTAGATAAAGTTTATGTTTTACACTTCACTTGCATCTTGGTGTCTTTATCCCAACAGATTGGTAGCAGAAGGATGGTTTGTTTTTTCAAACTGCAAACAGATAACAGATAAGCTGTTTTGCAAAGACGCTGAAGGTTGCTGCTGATTTTGTTTTTGGATTATTATTATTATTATTATTTTGGACTTTCCTTTTGAAACTCCAAGAGTGAAACAGAGGGCTTTTGGCAAACATTCCTTTCATTCTAAATTGGTCAGCGTGTTGTATTTGCCTCTGTTAAAGCTGAAGAACAAAAGTAAGTCAGTGTTTGAGTTTCCAAGGGACTGTAAATGCCTTTTAAAGTGATAAAACTATGTATTCTTGAAGACTTTCACAGCTGGGATCTGATAGTTGTGAGTTTTTCTGGCTGTTTGGCTGTGTTCTGGAAGGTTTTTTTTTGTAGACTGCACAAACCGAAACTGTGAAGCTGAAGTCCTCAACACTAAACTCAGCCACCTGAATTGGGCCCTAAAGGCAAATGGCTATTCCAAGAATGAAATCAAAAGAGCCACTAAACCAAATAAAGCCCACCAAACTGAAAAAGAAAAACAGCCTCCAACAAACGAAGTATTTCTGCCATACATAAAAGGGGCCACTGACCGTGTTGAAAAAAAAAACGCAACCTACAAACAGTATTTAGATCCACCTCAAAAATACAACAGATGCTACAGTCAGCAAAGGACAAAGGGAACCCACTTGTCACTGCAGGATTATACCGGATACCTTGTAGTTGTGGCCAGGTAGATACTGGGACACAACAAAACACATCATCCAAACTGGAATCAAAGAACATGAAGGACACTGCAGACTAAAACAACCTGAAAAAATAGCACCTCTCACTTTCCCATACCCCATTTGCAGGTGCCATTTTTATTTTTTTATTTTTATTTACATTTTCCAGTGCCAACCACGCGGCCCCTGGGGCTGGGTTCATGCTGTTTTTATTTTATTTATTTATTTTTTTACTTTATTGTGATGACCACGCATCTCCTCAGGCAGGTCGGCACTTTTTTAAAAAAAAATTGCTGTTTTTTTTTTAAAGTCCCATATGCCAGGGCCTTTCCCCCCATTTCTTTTCACAGCTGAGAGATGCTTGCTTCCTAGCACCCAGGGCCAGGAGCTCCAGCAGAAGAGAAGGGTAACTCCTGGAGGACTCCACTCTTTGGGCATGGTAATTGCCAGGAATGAAAAACAAAGCAACAAAATGAAAAATTCCATTCCATTTCATTTCATTTTTCTTTGATAGATTGGGTCTTTATTCGTTTCATTAGATAACAAAGTGAATAACGAATAACGAAACGAATTAAAAATTCATTTCATGCCCATCTCTAATGATAATGTAAACACTGCTTTAGATGGAGGAAGGTATGCTTTTTAAACTAGGCAAGATATTTGTGATCATAAAACCTGTCTTTATTCATGGCATGTGAAATTAGCGCATAGAAACATGAAGAGTATTGGAAAATTATTGATATAATGTGGAATTAATGCTTCTAAATGTAATAAGGCAAAAGAGATATGTGAAATTTGCATAAAAGCAAAGGGAACTGCTCCCAGGTATACAGGACAACCTAATGCACAGGACAAGGAATTCCTGGAAGAGGCCTATTCAGGTTTAGTCAGTCCCATGCCATTATCTGCAGGCAGATTTTCTTACCTTCACTGAATTCAAGAGTAAGTACAATTATTTATATATACTTAAAATTAAAGCTGAGACTCTTGAAATGTTCAAATCCTATGTAACAGCAATTAAGAATCAATTTGGTAAAGCACCCTTAAAATTATGTACTGATCGGAATGGATAATATTGTAATTCATATTTTAAGAGATTTATGGAGAAGGAAAGCATAGAACATAAAGATATTATACCCCATTCCCCACAACAAAATGGATGTTCTGAAAAATTAAACCATACACTGCAGGAGATGGCTAGATCTATGTTAATGCAAGCTGGATTATCCAATCCTCTGTGTGCTGAAGCAACATATGTTACAGCAACATATTTACATAATAGAATCCCTAGTACAGTAACAGGTAAAACACCTTTTGAATTATGGTTTGGATAGAGAGCGGGTTTACAACATATAAAAGCTTTTGGTGCTAAAGCATACTTTCATATTCCAAATGAGAAAAGAGGAAAAACTTGATCCTCAAGCTGAAATTGGAATTATAGTTGGGTACCCCATTGGAGGGAAAGGGTACAAAATTTTGGACTCTGAGACTTTTGAAGTTAAATGTTGTAATGTTGTATGCGTAGATGACAGAAACATGAGTACAGAGGTTGTTTCTCAAGAACTGGTTGATTGGTTACCTGTAGAGACCACCAGTCAGCTGGCATGTCCACCTTCTGGAGAGCTTACCAGAACAGAAGGAGAAGCAGGAACTGGACCAAATGAAATAGAAACAACAAGCACTGTAAGATGATCAGATGGAAGTAATAAAAGCAAACCTTCAGAAAGATACGGATTTTCGAAAATCTTCAAACCATCAAGGACCAGCAAACTGAAAAGAAATAAGTAAGATCTGCTTTAGAGAGAAACAAATGGAGAGAAGCCATGGAAGAAGAATATCACAATTCAACATACATCTGTGACCAAATGATGTCTATGCCTGCTTTGTCTGCTAGCCAGGTGTTGTTTAGAGCAATTTTCTGCATCCTTTACCATCTACAGCTCTTCTTGCTCTCCCACCACTTTCTAGGGCCCAGCAAAAGCATGAATAAAAAACCCTCTAAATTTTAAAGTGGATGTGGCCCCAGCAAGGCCCCAACAACTGTCTGTAACGCTTTCTTTTTCCTTAACACAATAGTTATAGTTCCCTTCAATTCATACTAGGGGAAAGGAGAGGAGAGTAAGAGAAAATCAGTGGCAGATATGGTGGCTCTATCATCTCAGAACAGTGGAAAACTTCGCAGAGAAAAAGACTGACTCTTAAAAGTATCTTCCCAGATGGGAACAAAGCAGCCAAATGAGAACTGAGCCAGGCCAGTGAGCATGGAAAACTGGGGAAGAATTAGAATGGAGACTTCAATGAGGGAACTCCAAAACACCAACATTTATATGACTTACATATTCTTTTCATTATGTTGAACTCAAACAATTTAGACCTGTCACATATCTTACTTACTTACAAACCAATTCAAACACTGCCCAGTGTTAGTTGTGGGAATAGAAATGGGCACAAATAAAAAAAATGGAATTTCATTTGTCGTTTGTCGTTTAGGGGGTCCGTTTCGGTTCATTTCTGTTTTTTGCGAATTTTTTGCAAAAAAATCGTTTTTGTTTTTGTTCATTTTGTTACCGTTTTGTTACCATTTATTTCATTTTTTGTGATTTTTTTAGCATTTAAAGCCGTTCAATGTATTACCGTAACGAAAACGAAACGGATGACAAAATTTCTGGCGTTTCTGTTCGTTTCGTTTCATTTTAGAGACAAAATTCATTTGTCATTTCATTATGTAACAAAATGAAAAAATGAAAACAGAAACGAAAAATTGTTCGTTTTGTGCCCATCTCTATGTGGAAATGTAGGACCTCACAGCCATGCCCTTCTACTGAACAAAGAAGCTCTGCTTTCAGTTGCTTGCATCTTCAATGGAAACTCCTCCTCTTCTGGAAGACAAGAATGTTGTTAGGAAGCTAGCAGTGGAAAGCTACTACCAACAGCATACTAGTGGTGGCAAGCATATCAGAAATAGTCGTGCTGTTGGCTGTGGATCGGGGGGGTGGGAGTGTCAGCTTTGGATGCATGGAACCTAAATCCACTACAATTCATTAAAAGAGGCCTGATGAAAATGCATCCCCTTCAGTAGCCTGTAGCTGGCATGGGGAGGGAGCACCTATGTTTACCTATCTGTCATTTGACCTGGAAATCACAATTTATGTGAGACACTGCATTTGTAGTATTCCATGTAGCTTTTTGAATTTAGTGTAAAGACAGCATAAACCACAGTCATGCTGTTACTAGCTTTGATTGATCATCTTGTCTCCCCTTTTCATTGCTTGGTGCTGGCACATTGTATAAATATGCAATAGAACAATTTTGCAATGATCTTTGCAAAAACATATTTTTCGTTCCTTGCCATTCATTTTCAGATAAGACATTTGCATGAGAATTATGTTGCACATTTTATATACATATCTCCTCCAGAGACAAGTTTAATCCAAAACTGCCAAGATTGAATACATGTAGGTTTGTCCCAAATATCTGTAATAATTTGAATGAAAAATTGATGGCTGTGTGGTAGGCAGTTATATAAATTATTGGAAAAGAAATTTAAGTTATCCTGGGCTGCTTAGCAATCTGCTTCTTTTGAGCCAAGAGATTCATATGCAACGGCATGGTTTTTCATAACGAACTGTATATATAAAAGTGATTGCTTTGGAAAAGAAAAGGTTTACTACCAAAAGAAAGTATTAGCTACTTTCCTGATACCAAAAAGTATAGAATGAATAAGCAGTGCTGACCACAAGTGCATGCACCATTTAAGTTTGCTGTGCCATTTTTGCTGGAATAAGTACAGGCTAGAAAAGACATCTGATAAGCCACTTGGGCTTACAGCTTTGGCAAAGAATGTTATGTTCCTTGTTTACACAAGTGATCCCAGCTTTCAAAAGTCAGAATGCACATGCAGTCCTTCTTTCAAGAATGTATCCATCCTAGAAACCCCAAGCCAAACTACAGTTTCTGTTTCCTACATGACTTACCTCTTTGCTTATATACCACCCCATAGCACTTAAACACTCTCTGGGCATTCAACAATTTAATTATGCAGGCTACAGATTGCCCCCCTCCCCCCAAGCAGTCTGGGTATTCAATTGACTGACTTCAGAATTATGGAAGGCTGAATCAGCCTTGAACCAGATACCTGGGTTTTTTGACAATGCGAAGTGCCCACAAAGTTACATGTGCAGACTCACACCAAACATGTTTTTTTCATATATTTTATGGATTGAAGGCATCCATTATTGTTCTTTTTTGCTGCACTTGGATCTCATAGCATTAGCAAGTTTGAAAGCTGAGGCACAGATCTCACCAATCACATTGTGGGAGGGAAATGGCACAGTACTAACTAGCCAAATGTCTATCCCGCAGGCCAACTGAAGTTGGGATTAATTTCAAACTCCATTCAATGAATCTTGCAAATTATTTATCTTGGCCTAACAATTTGCTAACATAGTAGTTGTGAAGTGAGAGTGGAAAAGGTTTCTAACTGGCCTGATTTCCCTTCTGCTTTTCTGACCAATCAATTTTTCTTCCTCCCTCCCTCCCTCCCTCCCTTTTTCTTTTGTTTTCTTTTTTGGCTCATCTGTTCACAGGTCTTAGTAAGTAGTACCATTGTTTTGCTGGTAGAGCTTCTGGATTTGCAGCTATGTCATTCCTTGACATCCCTGCCCATTCCTTTCCCACTACAGTGAGCAAATCTTCAAAAGTGTTCTGCTTATATACCACCCCATACAACTTCAAGTAGTTTCTGGGAAGATTACAGTTTAATTACAGTACAGTATGCAGGCTACACATTCCCCCACCCATCCCCAGCAAGCTGGGTACTCATTTTACCGACCTCCAAAGGATGGAAGGCTGAGTCAACCATGAGCTGGCTACCTGGGATTGAACCCCAGGTCATTAGCACAGTTTAGCTGTAGTACAGACATTTAATCACTGCACCATGAGTTTCCTCATGGCTTCAAGTTAAGATTGTCCTGCTAATGGTTTATAATTACAGGGGATATGTATTATCCAATCTGAACTAACATGTCTATCCTCCTCTGTATTTCTGTTCATTTATTAAAGGCCTCATTAAAATTCCATGTAACCTTTTAAAAACATAACTGTTACCTAGCAGAATTGTCCATGGTAAGATTGATCACTGACAGAAAGGAAAATGGGGACCATATTTCCCCATTTTATAATCTTTACCCTGATAATGAACTGATTTCAGAATGTAAGTGGGTTGCTGGGCATTGCTTCCTCTGTCCTTGCCAAGATGATGAAATCTCAGCCTCTCTTCACTTTCCAACTGTGGCAGACACTCTGCAGGTTAGTCTATTAATTATCCCTAAATATAAAATAGAAACCAGCAGGTGTGAGAGTTTCAAGAAACTGCACTTTAATGAATCCCTGAGCTATACCAACAGTAGACCAGCAGCTGTTCCATATGTAGGCTCCTAAGAAAACCAAATATACATTTGACCTGGATTTCTCAAGATCTCTTTTCAACAATTCTTAGCAGAGCATACAAAATAAAAACTAGACAGTATCCCAATGAAATTCACGTATAGTAGAGAAACACATCAAAATGCTTTAAGTTGATGCTAATGTTGTTATCTTTTAAAAAGTGTTATCTATCTTTTTGAATAAAATCAACTTTGCTGCACAGCATCTCAAGGCACCTCTCTTTTGAACTGAAGTAAAACAAGTTGAGGAGCTGTATAGCCATTACAAAAACCAAATACAAAAGTACAACAGGTGATACCTTTAGGCTACTAGAAAAATAACAAAAAGTTGCTAATATTTCAAGGGCAAAATTGCTCTTTTTCAGAGGTGTACCAACAGGTTAAAACATGGCAAAAGATGACGTTGCCAGGAGTTATTTCTTAGATGTAAAGTCCTTGGCAAGGTGGAAAATATGCCAGGTTTGCCAGGTAGCCTCAACTAAAAAACTACCTGGCATATTTTCCACCTGTCCAAGAACTTTACATCTAAGAAATAACTAGTAGCCTAAAAGTATCACCTGTTCTACTTTTGTATCTCTTTTTAATGTGAGTTCGTGGGCAACTCTTGTCACAAAAATGATTTACAGTGGAAGCTAACTTGATAACCTGTAATTTGTCAGGGAGCTAAAATGCCATTTTTTTTATTCGTGCCCATCTCTAAACAGCACCATGGAGTTGGAGTCAATGTTTCTTTTTTCCATTGCACCATGAGGGAACTGTGGCCTGGCCCAGTCAGCAGAAAGCTAACCCAACTGGCAGATGTGGGATGTCACAAAGGACAATTGCTAGTTTCATAATTTACTACTTCTGCTGGCTCCGCAGCGGTGCTTCCGCCCGGCGGAGCCGATTTGCCCTCTCGCGAGGAGGCGCGAGACGGGCAGGACGCTCTCTGCGTCCAGAAGGGAGGGGGAGGAGCGCCCTTTAAGAGGGCGGCTCCCACCCCTCCACAGCAGCCATTTCGAGCGGCGTTCGGCGGAGTCGGAGCTGCCGAACGCCTGTGAGCGCCGCCGTTTGCCGCCCGCCATTTTGGGGGCGACAGAGCGGCAGCGCAGGACCCGGGCCGGGAGCAGGCCCTGACTGGCGCGGGGCCTGCTTGCCCGGCGGGAGTGGCTGCGCACCTGCGCGCGGCAGCGGTGGCGGCAACCCGGCATGGAGGCCGGGACGAGCCGTGGGAGCGCGGCGCTCGCCCTCACCCGGCGTGACCGGGCCCGGCTGGGCCGCGGTAGCGGCAACTGCCGCGAAGGGGCCTAGCGCGACCCGCTTGCCGTGGGGCCGTCCGAGGTGGGCGGCCACGAGGAGGACCCCAGGCGGGGGTGGCACCGAGCCAACGGAGCGGCGGACTGGGGGGTAGTGGCATCGGCCCTCCCCCCCACGTGAGCAGACTTGGGCCGCGGGCCCCTTCTCTAGCAGCAGACGGACGTGGGTTGGGGGGAGCACCGGGGGTGGGGCGGCACGCCGGTTGGGTGGGGATCACGCGATCTGCGGCGGGGGGGAAACGGTCTGTGGCTCCCCTCCCTCCTCCACCATTCCTCGGCCGCCCGGGCCTCGCCCGCGGCCTCCGCCCGTGGTTCCAACTCCATCCCCGGGACAGAGGGGTGGCCCGTGGGGGTGGCTGGTGGGCACCTCCCTGACCCAGGATTGATTGCACTCCCTGCTACGGGTGGTCTGCAGGGCGGCTGGTGCCTGCTCCCCCCAGCTAGAGCCAACCCCTGGGAGTCCCAGACCAGGCTTACTCTGGGCCCGGGCTGGCACGGGCCCCTAGGCCTACGCCAGCGTTAGGGAGTGGCAAGGGGCCCGAGCCCCAGGGAGCACCTTTTCGTTTCAATGCCCCCTAAGAAGGGTACAGGGCCCAGTAAGGGCAAGAAGCCAGCGAAGGGGCCCCGGTCAGCAGGCCGCACTCCTGCCAGCTCCTCGGACGAGGAGAGCTGGCCTATATGGCTGCAGCTGGAGTCGCGCCTGCTGGCTTTGGAGGCTGCCAAGGGGGTAGAGGGCCAACAGGCTGGCCCAGGGCCGCAACCCAGGGCTGGCTCAAGGCCCTCCAAGGCCCGGAAGCGAGCGCAGCTCCGCGGGCTCGCTGATAACCTGTCGGCTCGCTTTGCAGTCCTGGAGGAGGCAGAGACGCCTCGGGCGGCGGCCAGCCAGGCCCCGGGCCCCGCGAAGCGCCCGCGACATTCGCAGCAGCGCCAGGCCGGACCCTTGGAGGACACTGCTGAGATGGACAGCGAGGACCAGACAGACCCTGTGGCAGCCCCTGCGGAGACCCCGTCGACGAGTGAGTTGGCTTGCGCGCCCGACCCAGCGCACACAGTCGCTTGGCCGTGGACGGTTCCCACGGTGGGGGGGGCATGGCGGCACCCGCCTGCTGGACTACGCAGCCGCCCACGGGTACAGCGGCCGCGTCCGGCCTGGTGTCACCCTGGGGCGGGGTGTCCACATCCCCGCCAACAGCCCAGCCACCACAGGGTCCGCCGGCCCCGGCTCAGCAGTCCCTGCAGTTCGGGGCCGGTTGTATGTGGCCCTCATCGATGACGCCTGTCGCGCAGGGATGGCCGCATGGCCAATCGCCCGCCTGGCCCGCACCCGGTCACCCGGTCACGGGCACCCCTCCCTGGCCCTACCATGGCCTGGTTTCAGGATTTGCCGGGGTGCCGGCAGGTGCAATCCCCTATGGGGGCTATGCGTCTCCTTTTGGGCACCATCTTGCCCAGGCGACCAAGGAAAAAATATGGAGGGGGGAGTTCTTAGATATCTTTAGCCTCCTAAATAGGGAGTTGGATAACAAGGAGCTCGAAAAGGAGGACCCTCAGGATAGGGACCGGAGGCTCAGGAAGAAGCCGGAACGCTCATGGGCAACGTGGCTTCCGGCATATATGATCTATATGTCCCTGTCTTTGCAGGCTCATCCCTGGAGGGCCCAGTCCATGTTGAAGTACATGGACATCATTTACCGGGCCTTCGTCGATTTCCCGGCGCATACGTGGCTGCAGTACGACGAAGAATTTCGTCGTAGAGCAGCCCTGGACCCCCTTATTAGATGGGATGAGCCCCTCCCACCAATTTGGCTGCAATTTATGACCCCCGTCAGGCCGGCGCTGGGAGAGAGATACGACAGCGGGCACCTGATCAGGAAGGGAACGGCTAACACATCTGCCCGCGCCTCGGCGGGCCAGTCGGTTCAAGTCCGGCTGGTCTGTTGGGACTACAACGGGCAGGGCACCTGTAACAGGAAGCCCTGCCGATTCAAACATGAATGTTCTGTCTGCGGCGCACAGCACCCGGCCACCAATTGTAGCCGAGCCCGTCCTCCTCAAGGAAGGGTCAGGGACCCGACGGGCCCCAAAAAATATGGACCCGGCGATAACTCCCCTGCAAAAGGGCCCCAGCCCAATTAGGCTGGCGGTTCTGCAGCGATGGGCGTCCAGGTACCCGGACCCGGTCGCAGCTGAGTTCCTGGTTCAAGGGTTTACGTTGGGTTTCCGGATACCGTTTGAAGGGGTGAGGGAGCCAGTGTACTCCCGGAACCTGCGGGTCCCTGGAGGGCTTGGAGGGTGTAGTGGAGGAAAAGATCCTAAAGGAAGTACAGGAGGGCAGGGTCCTGGGGCCGTTCCAGACGCCCCCCGTACCAAACCTCCGGGTGTCACCACTGGGTCTGGTTCCCAAGAAAGCCCCGGGGGAGTTCAGACTCATACACCACCTATCCCATCCCTCCGGGTCCTCAGTCAACGACGGCATACCACACGAGCTGTGCTCGGTTAAATACACGTCTTTTGATGCGGCGGTCCGCATGGTACGCACCTGCGGGGTGGCCGCAGAGATGGCGAAATGCGACATTAAGTCGGCCTTTCGCCTTCTCCCAGTACACCCCGAGGATTTCGAGCTACTCGGTTTCCAGTTCCGGAATCAATTTTTTATGGACCGTGCGCTGCCGTTCGGTTGTTCGGTTTCTTGTGCTGTGTTCGAAAGGTTCAGTTCATTTGTGGAATGGCGTCTCCGCCAGGTCACGGGCCTTTCCAGCACGGCCCATTATCTGGACGACTACCTCTTTTGCGGGCCCGCCGGAACGGGCAGGTGCCGGTTCCTCCTGGAAAGCTTTAGGACGCTGGCCAGCGAGCTCGGCTTGCCGCTAGCCGAGGAAAAAACAGAGGGCCCACTGCCGATAATCACCTTCCTGGGCATAGAGATTGACACTTGCGCTCAGGCGTGCCGCCTCCCGCGGGACAATTTGGTGGCCCTCAGGGAGCGGGTCCGGGAGGCCCAGGCCCGCCGTAAAATCTCTCTACGGGAGCTGCAGGAATTGGCTGGCCACCTTAACTTCGCGTGTAGGGTGGTCGCCCCCGGCAGGGCCTTCCTCCGCCGCCTTTGTGCGGCCACGGCGGGCCTGCGCAGGCCAACACACAGGACACGGGTCACGGTGGGCATGAAGGAAGATTTGGCAGTGTGGCGGATCTTCCTGGACGGGTTTAATGGGATTTCATTCTGGAGGGACGAGCTCCGGCTGGAGGCCCAGTTTCAGGTCCAGACCGATGCGGCGGGGGGCATAGGGTTTGGCATCTTCTGGAAGGGTTCCTGGTGTAGTGGTTCCTGGCCCCTAGTTTGGCACACGGATGGCACCACCCGTGACCTCACCTTTTTGGAATTGTTTCCCATTTGGGTCGCCCTCTACATTTGGTCCGAGCCCTGGGCCAACTCCGTTGTGCGCTTCTGGTGCGACAACATGGCAGTGGTCCACGTAATCAACAACCTCACATCCCGCTCAAACAGGGTGATGCAACTGGTGAGGTCTTTGACCTTGAGGTCCCTGCAATATAACATAGTCATGCATGCCCGCCATGCCCCGGGGGTCAATAATGAAATAGCTGACGCTTTGTCCCGCCGACAGGCCGAGCGTTTCCGGGCCCTGGCCCCAGGAGCGGCCCCCCATCCTGTGGAGATCCCGGAAGAGGTATGGCGGGTTGGCGAGCTGAGGCCGACCGAGCTCTCTGCCTCTCGGTCGCTCCCAGGACTCGGAGGGGATACACGTCAGTAATGGAGGAGTTCACCTCATTTCGGACTGAGCAGGGCATGGACCATCAGTGGCCTCTCCCGGTTGAACATCTTCAGCGCTTCCTGGTACACTTACACAGGAAGGGGTTGGCCCCCAGCTCCATGCAGGGAAAGCTGGCTGCCCTAGCATTCTTCTCCAAGCTTCAGGGTTATAGGGACCTGACCGGGGATTTTAGAGTGAGGGGCATGATTACGGGCTGGGCCAGGGAGCGTGGCAGGGCACAGGACCCACGCTTTCCTGTCACGCCCCAGATTTTAGCGGAGATGTGCGCTCGTTGGCCCCTGCTGTGCCGTGATGTCTTTGAGGCCGCCTTATTCAGGGCCGCCTCCCTCCTGGCCTTTTTTGGGGCCCTGCGGATAAGCGAGCTTGTGGCAGCCAGCCACCGGGACGGCTCTTTTAGGGCCCTGCGGGTCACTGACGTCTCCTTGGGGCAAAGTCAGCTGACGGTGCGCATCAACAGATCCAAGACAGATCAGGGGGGACGGGGGGCGACTATCGTATTGGGACCCTGTTCCAGGGCCGACATTTGCCCTTTAAGGGCGCTCGAATCGTATTTGGATTTGAGAGGATCGGCCGAGGGTTATCTTTTCCAGCATAGTAATGGGAGGCCCCTGACGAAGTTCCAGTTTGGGCAGTTGACGGGACGAGTGCTCCAAGATATGGGACTGGGAGCGTTGAAATTTGGTACCCACTCCTTTCGGATTGGCGCCGCCTCCACGGCCGCGGCGCTTGGTTACGATAAGGGTGCAATCTGCCGGCTGGGCAGGTGGGCCTCCCACTGTTACAAGCGGTACGTGCGGCCGCTCCCGGCATTCTAACCTCTTGCTTATATCTCTCCAGGACTGCATCGCCGAGCCGCCCGTGCAAGAGTGGTATTTATCGGCCACAGCTACGTGTACTGGGCCGAACGGTTTGCCCGCAGGACCAGCTGGGGTCCTAATTTGGGGCTTGGCAATGCCGCCACAGTGGAGTGGTGGGGGAGGCGGGGCAGGAGGTGGCAGGAATTTCTTCAGACGGCCATGACCGCGGCGGTGGGTAGCCCCCCGGACATCCTGCTAATTCATTTGGGGGGCAATGACTTGACGGAGCAGACGGGCAAGTCTCTGATACTTGACATTTTGAGAGACTTGGCCACATGGAAGGCCGCATATTCGGCATGCAGGGTGGTGTGGTCCACAATTATACCCCGTCAACGCTGGCGTGCCGCCTGCGATCCCCAAAAGTTGAATCGCTCCCGGAGGGGGGTAAATAAGGAGGTCTGCCGGGCGGTGCGCCGGGACTTCGGATCAGTGGTGGGCCACGCTGATTTCAATGTAAACAGGGCGGAGCTGTATCGCGCAGATGGAGTCCATTTGACAGACGCGGGTACAGAGCTGTTCCTGAGGGATATTCGGGGGGGTCTGGAAGCTGAGCTGGCTTTGTTGGATGGGTGCCCGGGGCCATAGCACGGCTAGGCCCGCGGTTGTGGTGGTGGAAGCTGGCTAGGGCAGTGGTGAGTATTTAACATCTGTCCCCAAGTACCCGATAACCAGGGCACTCCCGATCAGGAGGTCACAGTGCCCTGGTGGGTGCAAGGGGACGCCTCCCTGCGCTGGGGGGATAACCCAGATTGATGCTACGCATTGCAGGGAGGGGGATAACTGCGACTGGCCCGGGCGGGTGCCGTCGGCTGACCGCACCACCCGGGGGTCGTTCTCGCCCAATGCTGCCTGGTTGGAGGGGTCTCGGACGACCCCGGGGTTCCAACCTTCTGCCGATGCCAGACCCCCCCTTTTGGGTTGTTGTTGTGGTTAATGTTTTCCATGTTAATAAAGTGTGGCCCAGTTACCCCCACTTACTGCCTCGTCTCGTCATTCCGAGTGGGGGGGCAATGCTGGCTCCGCAGCGGTGCTTCCGCCCGGCGGAGCCGATTTGCCCTCTCGCGAGGAGGCGCGAGACGGGCAGGACGCTCTCTGCGTCCAGAAGGGAGGGGGAGGAGCGCCCTTTAAGAGGGCGGCTCCCACCCCTCCACAGCAGCCATTTCGAGCGGCGTTCCCCACCCGCCCACCCTTTATGGACTAGTGTGAGCGTAGCTGGTCGCCTGAGGGGGCCGGATAGGAATTTTTGACCCGCTCTCTGATTGGCTGTTGAGAGCGGGGATTTTTCGCCTATCCCACACTAGTACCAGGGCAGTAGGTTGGTCACCAAGGTTTATTGGTCACACTGGCGGGGGAAGCTGGCTAGGGCAGTGGTGAGTATTTAACATCTGTCCCTAAGTACCCGATAACCAGGGCACTCCCGATCAGGAGGTCACAGTGCCCTGGTGGGTGCAAGGGGACGCCTCCCTGCGCTGGGGGGATAACCCAGATTGATGCTACGCATCGCAGGGAGGGGGATAACTGCGACTGGCCCGGGCGGGTGCCGTCGGCTGACCGCACCACCCGGGGGTCGTTCTCACCCAATGCTGCCTGGTTGGAGGGGTCTCGGACGACCCCGGGGTTCCAACCTTCTGCCGATGCCAGACCCCCCCTTTTGGGTTGTTGTTGTGGTTAATGTTTTCCATGTTAATAAAGTGTGGCCCAGTTACCCCCACTTGCCTGCCTCGTCTCGTCATTCCGAGTGGGGGGGCAATGGTTTTTTATTATTTTTACTACTTCGGAGAGATTGTTATCTGTAGGATTTTCTGTCTCAGATATTAACTTGGCTAGTGTAAGGCACAATTTACTTCAGCTGGTGATGTTGGAGGATATTTGCCTTCCTTTCACAGAAAGAGGGAGGGATTAAAAGGAATCCCAGGACCTGAGCCTCTGGAATCTGGTTATTTTTCCAGCCTCCATTGGCTCTCCCCTGCAGAACAACCACAGCTGATCTATTGCAGGAGCCAAGAGACCTTCAAAAACCTGTGGGTTCATTACTAGATCAATTGAACACCTTCCCCAGCTCTTTGAGACTTTTTTTGCTTCTCCATAGAAAACCTGGAGGAAATTTGTCTGCTACCCTTCAAAATGATAGTGTAACAGAATTAGGATGATGGGATATAGTATGATTTATTAGGCTCAATATTAACTGCACATTTACAGCTTTTCGTCACACGCTTATCTAAGGAATGCAACAGTCAAGACACAATAAGCCAAGTTAGAGAAAATTAGACAGCTACCATTAGACAATTGTTTCACATGACCTCTGGAAATTGTTCATAGCTGGGAAAAGAGAAGTTTATATTTAAGTCTACGAGAGAGGCTTGCATGGAATCTGGCTTCAAGATGTAGTCAGCTAGATTTAGACCTAGCCAGCATAGGCTTGTAATTTTTCATAGTATTAAGATAGTGAGACTATCACAAGCTTCATTATTTTTCAGGCAATATTATATGATTGCATCTGATAAGTATTTTTATATTTTCATTGATTTTTATGAGTTATTTTTTTCATTTTTGTAACTTAGAATAGAGAATAAAAGGATTTCATTAAATTGATGCTCTCAGGCCATTTGTTTTCTTTTAAAGAACCCACAGAAACTCAACTAATTCTTGGCTAGCTACGCTCCCTACTCCTGAGTTTCCTTACAGGTAGTGCTTGGAGGCCATAATAACAGTGGAAGGTGGTAAAGGAGTTTTAATATGCATTTGAACAATGAGCAAACAGCAGTGACCTTAATTTCTGGGCAGGGTTAGATTTTAGAATAGTGGTACTCTGGTAAGCTTCATAAATTTCCATGCTGCTTCCTGTGTGGCTCTGATCTGCCACATGCTTTTAATGCCTGTTCATGCTCATAGTTCACATTGTAGCTTCACTTTTTCCAGAAAATATGGCAACCTGGTATGGGAAGGAAGAGAAGCAGACCAAAACATTGTTACTGAATGTGAATATACTACAGTACCCATGGTCACTCTGTCAACAGCCTTAGTACCCAAAGCTGAGCAAGACATTTTGTTTGCCTCCTCTAGGACCTGCTGCAGAAAATCTCACAAGCATCCCTCCTGGGAAAGAAAAATATTGTAATAATCGGACAAACAATTAACCTTCTCTCTCTGATTTGCATAATGCTTTGCTTTCAGATATGAGTTTCAGTGTGGCTGATGCATTCATGATACCCAAGATCAGCATCAATAACAGGCTGACGAAGGTGTATTCCTCATGTTTTATGTGTTTATCCAAGAAACACAGCAAGAGAGAAAGGCATATAATCATGTTACTTAAGATGCAACAGCAGATCAAATCTGTGCAAAACAAATTATTTTTCTCAAAGGAATGAAACCTCCATGTTTAGCTGTAGTTCAACATGCTCATGGATTTATGAAGATAAGTTCAACTGTATAAAACTACAATCTGAAGTACCCAATAAGGTCAGATTAGAAAAAAATGTCCATGCACTTAGCTATTCATAGTGATATTTTTGTCCCCAAACCGCTAGTAGTTCCATTAATCTCAGTGGTGCTACCTCTGAACAATTACTCTATGGCAGGCATGTCCAAAGTCAGGCCCGGGGGCCAAATGCAGCCCATTTACAAATTTCAAGTGGCCCATGGCCTCTTCTCCTCACCGGCTCAGCCTGTCATGCATCCCCGCCAGCTGGCCCTTCCCCATACCGGATGGAGGCATCAGCTTGCTGTTTTTATGTTTTGCCTGCCTTCCCTGCCTCTGTCCACCACCACCCAGCCACCTTCCCAGCCTACCCACCCCACCCCCGGCTCCATTGCTGCAGCATCCTCCCTTCCTCACATGTTATAGAGATTGTCCAAAGTCTAGCCCGGGGGCCCAATGCGGCTGAATGGTCAGCCCCACACATTTTCACCTTGCCAAATCTGGCCCTCCTTGCAAAAAGTTTGGACACCCCTGCTCTATGGACTGCCACCCAGACTGTCCAGTTGCTGAATATTATTAGGCCAGCATTCCTTATCTGTATTCCTTTCTAAATGTCTTCCTTTTTATAACTTCCTTGGAAGTAGTCTTTAAAAGACAGCTCCATAATATTAAAATAGCCTGTTCATTTTCTTTGGATTTTGTTTTGTTCCCCTGGCTTCTTCCCTCCTCGGGCCCAGAGGCACACAATGGGAACAAGACAAGTGCTGTTTTCAAAGATTTATCCTGTCTGTGAAAGAGGAAGACAGTTTTGCCAATGTTCTTTTTCATTCTCCATGAAAAACCTTCCCCTGCACTCTCTCTCCTCCTCCTCCTCCTCCTCCTCCTCTCTCTCATTCTCTTGCTGACACTTAGTCCTCATAGTTCTGAAGTGGTTCTTTTCCTTTGCCTTGTTGTATTCTACACTTTTGGCTTTTCAAGATAAGGCTGCCTGTGCCTTCTGAGGTACAGTGTTCCATTTGCAGAAGAGCGCCTTGTGGAAATGCACAGAGTGCTGCAATCACCTTCACTCAGCTATACACTCAAGACTGGAGAGAGTTTGAGAGGCCATTTGACATAGTTGACAAGGTAAGGGTGGGAAAAAAAACCACACTCTCCCCCTCCCCTCTACTTTTGGTCTCCAAATGATTTGTGTCTGCAGTGTGTGTCTGTATGAATGTGCAAGCAAGCATGCATGTGTGTGTGCCTGCACCTCGGCCATGCACTACATATACTACCAATGTGATTCAAATCAGGCGGGAACGTCCTCATCAGACAAATGTGCAGTTCCAGAACAAATCATTCTGGAGCTACCACAGGACAGAACAAGGAGACACTGTTGAATCTGAGGGCTACACGATGCCACAATGGATCTTTTGCATCCCCCATTTAGCCTTTATATGGCTACAGTTTGGAACTGAGGAAAGAAGCAATCAAATGGTTCTATAGTAGACTGAGCTCCTGACACCAAAGGAAAAGGTGAATGGCAAGTAGGGGAAGGGAGAGGGAGTGATATATGTGAATATTTAAATTTAGTACAGTGGACCCTTGTATAACAAACAGTTTGTATAACATAAAATCTGTACAACATAAAAAATTTCAGAGATAGGGGAAATTTGCTTAACATAATTGCCTATGGGGGAAATCTGTACAACATAAAAATGGGATTACTCCATTTTCAATGCATTCCTATGGGAATTTGTATAAAGGAAAATTTGCTTAACATAATTTCATTTGGAATGAATTAATTCCTTTATACAAGGTACCACTGTTCTTGGCAGAGTATTTTGTGCTTAATGAAGAGGCCAACGCCTCAAACTGAGACTGAATTTTACCTTATATACCTGTACATGTGTGGCACATCCCATGCAGCAACCCTTCTTTAATAAGATGATGATGATGATGATGATGATGATGATGATGATGATGATGATTGTCTTTGAATTGCAGAGCTAGGAAGGAACCTATGGATCACTGAGTCCAGAACTTCTCAAGGAGGCACAACTGAACTCCAGATCTCTAGCAGCCAGAGACCCAAAGCCACTGAGTTAACCAACAAACTCAAAAGAGTGTGGAGGAAATATACAGCATGTCCAAACATCGTGTGGATGTTTTGCCTTCTATCCCTGTCGTTTTAAGGGCCAGAGAGGTTTTTAAAAAATCAAAGCTTAGAGATGGATCAAATGGGCATGGTGTGGCATGTCTAACCCTGGCCAACCAGATAACACCTCATCAACCAGGTCACATGCCATTCTTACATGTCTAGAAAGTCACAGCAGAAAGGGAAGGGCATGGTATTTCTTTATAAGCATGTGTCCAAGAATTGGGTAAGTGAAACTGAATTTGGGCTTTGGCTGTAATATTGTACTATACATATTGCACACTAGACATGGGCACGACCAGAAAAAAATGATGATTCGAGTTTTCGTTTGTCGGAAGAGGTCCATTTTGGGTCATTTCCGTTTGTCGTGAAATTTTTCAAAAATTTGTCATTTTCATTTGTCGTTTGTCGTTTGTCGTTTGTCGTTTGTCGTTTCCACCGCGATTTAGCGTGATTTGACTTCCCAGAGCATAGGGGTGTCCCGCAATCAGGGCCGGCGCTAGGTGTTTTTGCGCCCTAGGCAGCGGGGTGGGGTGGGGGCAGGCAGCGGGGGGAGGTGTGGGCGGGCGGCGGTGGCGGGGGGCCACGGGTGGGCAGTGGCCGCGGGCGGGCGAGTGGGCAGGCGGCAGCGCGGGCCGCAGGTGGGTGGCGGCGCAGGTGGAAGGGCGACTGGGCAGTTAGGATATCACTTAGGATAGAGGTTCTGTTCTTGGCTTGCACCCCAAATGTGCATTTGTGCAAGCAAACTGAAGTTGGGAAAATAGAAAATAAATGGTAGTATATAATATATTTTTAAAATAAATCCACACCTCCCACTCCCAGTCGAACCTCCCCCTTTATCCAATATCAGAAAAAAAATCCTCACAAACTGCCAGAGAAGAAATAAAAAATAAACTGCTATTCCCTTCAGCAGACAAAGCTGCAGGGAATCAAAGAAATTATTTTCTAAATTCAATTCCCTCCCTCCCTGCCTAACTTAAATCCTAAAGCCTCCAGCCTCCCTCCTCAATCTCGATCGGATCACACCAGCACCAGCAGCCAGCCCTCCTCCCTCAACCACATCCATACACCCGACTGCGATTTCTGGAAGGTGCCTTGGCTTTTTATGCCCTCCGAGACATCCAGAAGTGTCAGTCAAAAACCTGGCAATGCCATTGGTGGAATGGTTCAAAAAATTTGCATAGTCCCATCCCTTGCCCAGCCCAAATGGGGAGGTCTAAAAAAATAAAAAATAAAATAAAATAAAATAAATACGACATTTTATTGCTATAAAAAACCCACTGCTGCTACTATTAAAATTCAGGCATTTAAAATAAATAAATTTCACATGTTTCTCTGGTGATTTGGTGTGTTTTTGACCACAATTTCAAAAGAAAAATTGCAGTCGCCATTTTGGATCCTCCCCCCACCGCATGGCATGCAGCGAGACAGACGACGAGGATGACCCCCACCAGCCTGGTGCAAGCAGCCCAGGACAGGAGAAGAGGGGGGGGGAAGGCCAGGGACCCCCCAGAAACCACCCCTCTGGTAGGTGGCAAAGCCTCAGGCAGGCATATTTTTGCCTGCTTTTTTGGCCGGGACTCGGGGTTTTTTAAAAAATCTTTTAAAAACTTTTTCTGTGCTTCACATCGTGCGATCGCCGTGATGCCACAAACGGAAACGAAAAACCTGACCAAATTTTTCTTTTTTCGGTTCGAGTTCGAGTTCTGACGGCTTAATTATCGTTACCGTTTCCGTTACGTAATGGAAAAGATAACCAAAAACGGAAACGACAGTTTCTCCAAGTCGTGCCCATGTCTATTGCACACTGTGTTGCCGGTCCCGCTTGCTTCAGTGTCCTAGTCGTGTAAAGGCTGAAATTGTGCAGTAAGTTACAGTTAAAGTAGGACCATGGAATCACTGGGGCCTTTGAGTGTCAACATCTGTACAAATTCAGTAGGACTGCTTTAGTTGTAGCTTACTTCTGGATTTCAGGCAAGGTATGTTTACCTTTAGGGACATCTTAAACAATACTACAATAGTGGCCAGAATCCTGCTGTTTTCAGCTGCCAGAGTTGCTTTCATTAGCACAAAATTTGGCACAGAATTGCCACAAGTTAAGAAGCTGGCATAGGCATTTACTATTGCATACCCTTAGTGTGACCCATTGCCTGGCACCCAAAAATATCACACTCTTGCTTAGCATAGTAACATACAATATATTAAGCCCATTGTATCAATGGAGATTTAGTGAGCCAACTCTTCTTTAAGTACCATTGATTCAAATAGGCCTACTCTAACCGTGCATCCCAAATCTTCTTTTGTTCAATAGGTCTACTTTAATGCAATTTACAACATTAAACAGCCGGTATTGTGCAATAGCAAATGCCCACGTGACTTCCTTGCATGTAAAAAATTGACACAAAAATTAGCTCTGATGGGGCTACTCCATCATAAGCATATATAGTAGTATGATTCCAACTAATAAATAATATAAATATCTGTATTTCATCAAGCTCATAGGAAGTGTTCAGCTATATATCTAGGGCAAAATGAAAAAAAACTTTTTAGTTGATGAAATTCATGAAAGCGTTGCAAGCCCTGTACTGAAAATATTATTGTATGTTATAATCTTTTATTATATTATTAATTCAAAGTATGTTTAAATAGGATTACAGAAGTACATGTTTGTCTTTGTTATTTGGTTATATTTCTTTGCCATGTGTACTATTGATTCTACTTTATTGCTGAATATATCTGAGGGTGCAGCTACGGATTTTTGATATTTGTTTTGCATGGGAGAGGAAAGAAAGTGGGGACGCTGTTTCAGTGAGGCATTCATCCATAGCTTTTTCATACAAAAATTATTTTGACTAAAACAAATGGAAATTAGCATTTTTATTTGGTTCAAACTATCAATTTTGTGGAGGGTATTGTACCCCCCATTTTTCTTTTTCCCCCGTTGTTGTTTGTTTTAATTGTAAACTGCCCAGAGTTCCGCTCCAGAAGATGGGTGGCATATAAATGTAATAAATAAATAAATAATAAATAAATAAATTTTTAAAGTCAATTTTTTAAAATGATGGTATGAAACTTTTTGTATCATGTATTGTGAGAAAAGTGTTCTTGCTTCTCTAGTAAGTGACAACCTGTGTTTCTGTCACACCTTCCCAAACAATAATTGTTTGCAATTTCCCCTTTCCTTTTTAGTCTCAAAGTGCTGAGTTCAATCTTCGGGTTATCCCATAATTCTCTATAGACTACCAAGATGGATGAAATGTGTCATTTTGAGACACAATGCACTTTCCTCATGATAAGTTGCATTTGTCAATATGCCTTCTTCTTGAGAGTCATTAAAGGCGGATGCACACTGTTCACATCTAGTTATCCTGTGACTATAACAGAGGCTTGGGCAGACAGCAGAAAGAGATAATTGGTTTATCAGTCACCTCCCAAAGGAATTCAAGATTTCTTCCATGTTGCAACTGAAAACATTACCAAGTTCCTTCCCCCACCCTAGTGCCGATCAGCTGGCAGGCAAGGCTTGGAGGGAGGGAAATTTTTTTTTAAAAAAGGCCCTCCCCCCAAGTCCCACCTGCCAGCTGATCAGTGCCTGCCTGCCAGGGGGAAAAAGATTTTTAAAAAGCCTGGGGCTTTAAAAACAACTTTTCCCTCTTTCGTCACTTTCCAGCCTTCCCCACATGAACCATTTTGTTAGTGGTTCATTTGATTTGTTTGGAAAAACTTTATATGAAAAGAAATGAAAAAATGTGAGGGGGGGGGACAAAATGAAACTTTTTTTTCCGTTTCATTCCCATTCCTAATGCTCTTCATGTGAAAACATTGATCTGATTTTAATTTGGCACAGTTGGCATCTTATACTTGGTGGTGGTGGGGAAATCAAATTATCATCCCCAACTTGTGCTAGAGGGTGCTACATCGTTGTATTGCTTTTCTCCATCTCCAGAGCCAAGAAGCCTTATGTTTTAAGCAGGTATTGTGGGGGCAACAGGTTGTTGGAGAACAATCATGGGATAATTGACAGCCTTTTGGTCTTAGAAACAGACTATAAAAATTGCAAACCATGCTGCTAGGATCCTTGAGACTGCAGCCTCAAAAGGACCAACCTATCCACTCACAGACACATACCATCAATTTTTGGACCCTTATCTACAATTTCTCTGCACTATCCAGGAAGGAGTTGTGCTCGGCCTGATGAAGTGGAATTTTCTCCACAAAAGCTTGTGATTTGTTTGATTTCTAGTGCTTCAATAAAAAGTATCTTACATTGGTGCAATAGCAATCTTGGCAACCACACAGACCTTTCTTTGTTCTTTCTTAAGGGGAAAATATAGTGTTTTATAAAGGGCTCTGTTGCTAGAGATGGGCGCAAAATGGAAATATAGCATTTCATTTTGTTTCTTTAGTAGTTTGATTTTGTTTCATTACTAACAATTTTTAAAGTGGTTTCATTACAAAACGAAATCAAACAAAATAAAACAGTATGCTTCCCTGGGTCCTAGAGGCGCCAACAACACTGTGGAGCTTCCTCAAGCTGTTTCCTGTAAGTCCCCCAAATTTGGAGATGTATGGGGTTCAGGGGGTGAGTTATTAAACTCCAAATGTGGTCTCACAAGGAAAAAGACATGTCTAGGGATGGGCACGAAACACCAAAATGGCATTTCATTTTGTTTCATTTTGTTTTTTCCTCTTTTGCTTCATTTCATTTGAAATGATTTTTTTAAAAAGCATTGATTGATTGATTGATTGATTGATTGATTGATTGATTGATTGATTGATTTTGACAACTAGTTGGGACCCTGCTGGCCAATCAGCACTTTATTTTTCAAGCACTGATCAGCTGGCACGTGGCCCCATGCACTGGCTGATCAGTGCTTTTTTATTATTTATTTTGAAAAGCACCACTCTCAGTGCTTGTCAAAATAAATAATAAAAATTTAAAAATGAAAAATGAAACAGAACGGAACAAAATTTTCCATTTCGTTACGTTTCATATTTTAAAGGCACTTCATATTTTGTTTTGTTAGGAACCAAAATGAAAAATGAAAAATGAAACAAAAAAACCATTTCATGTCCACCTCTAGTCATTTATAATTGAGTTGAAAGCTGCTAATTGCTCGCCCACGGATGGGGGGGCTATTATCTGCTTAGTTCTAAACTTCCAACTGAATTAGACTGATTTCCCCCCCCCCCAGGGAACGCCCTTTGGAGTTTTATAACTCAGCCCCCTGAACCACAAACCTCTCCAAATTTGGGGGGGGGGGGCTTGCAAGGAAGAGATTTAGGAAGCTCCACAGCGATTTTGGTGCTGAAACTCATTATTTTGGAGTACATCTTTTTATGTACTCGTCCTAGATGAACCAAAATGGCTGATGAGCTTCCTCAAGCTCTTCCCTGTTAGCCCCCAAAATTTGGAGAGGTTTGGGGGTCATAATAACATAATAACATAAGAAGAGCCATACTGGATCAGGCCAAAGGCCCATCTAGTCCAGCTTCCTGTATCTCACAGTGGCCGCACCAAATTTGTCCGTGAGTGCACAAGACTAGATATCTGTCTCTTCATACCACTCCCCTGCATCTGGTCCTTGAAGTATCCCAGTTTTAAGACTGGAGATTACACATCTTCATGGTTTGTAACCTGTGATGGACTTTTCCAGAAATCTGTTCAATCCGTTTTTGAAGGCATCCAGGCCAGATGCCATCATCACATCCTGTGGCAGGGAGTTCCACAAACTAACAATATGCTGGGTAAAAAATATTTTCTTTTGTCTGTTCTTACTCTCCCAGCCCTCAATTTGAGTGTATGTCCTCTAGTTCTGGTATTTTGTGTGAGAGAGAAGAGTGTCTTTCTATCCACTTTACTCATGCCCTGCATTATTTTGTACGTCTCAATCATATCCCCCCTCAGGCACCTTTTTTCCAGACTAAAGGTGGTCAGGGGGCTGAGTTATCAAATTCCAAAGGGGGTGCCCCTAAGAAAAAATATTATAATTGAAGGAAGCCAAGCCACTAACTGCTTGCCCACCGGGGGGGGGGGCTATTGTGGTTTCCTGATTCAGTTTGAATGATATTTAGGGTCTGTGACACATTGGGCAAAAATGGATTCCACGCATACCCCATCAGATATGCACTAGCACAAAATAAGGCATTGGAGGCACATATTCTACCTGCCCCCCCACACACACACCGGTTCCACCCCTGGCCTGAGCTCAAGTGCCAATGAAAAATTGGCAGCCTTGATCAAGGAATCCCTAGAAGTTAATCCCTCTGTCTATGTGATCAGTAATCGTTTTGTGAGGATGGTATGTTGCAGAGAAAGATAACAGTTTGCTTCTCTTTCATTATTACAAATAATTGTTGTCCTCTTTTCTAGACAGCTACAGCTTTAAATCCAATTCACTGAATGCTGTGTGTGTGAAATTCATCTCATTGTGCTGTGTTTGAGTGGGTAGGTCACAAAAACATTAGGGACAGGAACAGCTTTTTCTAAATTGCACAGATTCCATCAAGGGGAGGGGGAGATGATAGCTGGAAGTTTGTCTGTACATTTTATTTGATGACACCACCCCTTCCATTCTCAGCCAGAGTCTTTTATCTGCCCCACGTTCATGTTTATTTCCCCTTCTGTTTTGTGATCCACGTAACTCACACACAAATACTACAGAATACTTGGATACAAATTGATGCAGGCGGGCTGCAAATTGGCTCAAAGAAAATTGGTTGCGACTTGTAGGGCCGATCATTCAGCCTGAATTGAAGCAGGCGTTATTCACACCCTCCTAATTTTTATTGATTTGTAAATTGCTATGAAATCTTTTCCACTTTGCAGTAGGGATACAAATGCTATAAATAAATGTTAAATAAAAGCACTGCGAGTCAATGGGTCTTTACAGCTTCATCTCACTGAATTCAAATCAGATTTCCTGAATGTAAATGTGCATACGAATATAACTTGTGGACCGAGTGTGCAGCTCTAGCAACACAGAATTAGGAAAATGCTAGGGGAATGTGGCTAGAATACATAAAAAGATGTGATTCTTTACAAGTCAAGAAGACACTGTCCTTTGTTTAAGAAGAGAGGAATATTTTTCAGCTGCAGAACACTTCAGACAATTCTGCCTATTAAAAAGCCATTAAACCAAGGAAAGCACAGAACCATATCCACAGCATCTGCTCTCAGGAAATACTTTGTATTAGAAACTGTTACTGGAAGCTGAAGGTCAGGAAGAACAATGGTGTTCAATTCAGGTTGCTTTCTTCTTCTCATTGTTCCCCCTCACAAGGAAAAAAGTGTAAAATGCTTTGTGCTTTTAGAATGGAATAGATGAAGGAGGACATGCAGGAAACTACAGCTGAGCTGAAGTCCCTGTGACTATAATGCTGATGATCGATGGCTAAACATAAAATGACTGAATGTAAGTCCCCTACAACACTCTTCCCTATGGATGCACAAAAAGCAGATTTTTTTTGAGCCAAGGTCACACAGTCTCTGCATTTGGCTACAGAAACATTTGGGTCCTGATCATAATGCAAGGAGTGACCTTTAGCTGCAGGTCTGCCCTGATTAACAAGGCAGGAACCTAACAGAAATGAAGCAATATGTTTCTTTTTCAGTATGTAAAAGCAAAGTGTGCTGCTTATATCAGTTTCCAGCAAGATGGCGGCCAGCAGAGGAAATTTGCCTCTGTCTCTGCTACGAGTTTTGTTTTCTATGTTTTTTTTCTCTTTATTTTGCTTTTGTTTTGTTATTTTTAGTTTTGCTGGTTCCTTGCCACTGCCTGTATGGGGATAGGGACTGATTGTTAACCCTCCCTTGCTTTCTCTATCAGCGGGCTCAATGTCCACCCCTGCTATGGTGGACCGCTTCGCTCGCTGCTTGTCCTGCTGCCACGCTGGGTATGGGCATGTCGGCGGTCCGGGTCCCGCTGCTCGTGGCTGGGTTGGTGTGCTGGCGGTGGTGGTGAGTGGTGAAGGAGAGAGCCGCATCGCTACAGTGTGGTGAGCTGTGGTGATGACAATTATGGTGGTGGTGGCGGCCGCGGTGTCCTGGAGGTTGAGGTGGTGAGGGAAGCAGCAGGAACGAGCTGGCATAACCTCCCCCCACCCCGATGGATGGGGGCAAGGTCGGTGAGGTGTCGGTGGTGACAAGGATGAGGATGGCCAGAGTGGCAGCAGCACCCATGCCGGTTTCACCGCTGCCACCTCAGTTGGATCGACCACATGGCATGCCATGGAGGAGCTCCCAGGATGGTGAGTGCCTGGTGGAGCCATCTGCCTTCTCTCTCTGCTTGCTGAACTAGTCTGGATCCCTGAAGATCTTGTGGATTTGTGCCCCGTTTGTGGCTTGGGGCATTTGTCACTTGGGATATTTGCCAGTTTGGAACACTGCCTTGGTTTAGGGACACTGCCTAGTTAATATCTGCTGCCATTATTGGGCTGGACCTCTGGCATGGGAAGCAGGCATTTAGCCCACTGAGATTTTCTGTTTGACCATCTGGAGGCTTGTGGCTGTGGGTCTAGCATACTATGTTTTTTAATGATTTTATTGCTACTAGTATTAGTATTTAATTTTGTTGTTATATTGTTTTCTATTTAATCTAATTTAATTTTTTTGGGGAGAGGCTGGGTTTTGTGTCTAACAATTTTAGACAAAAATATAGTCTTATCCACAGAATAACACTGTAAAAGCTATGGTTTTACCCATTCACATTGCTAGCTACAGTAATACTGTCACCACTAGAGATGGGCACGAAACAGAAAAAATGTGTTTCGGTTTTTTGTTTGTCGTTGTGAGGTCTGTTTCGGTTCGTTTCCGTTTGTCAGAATTTTTTTGAAAATTTTTGAAACCGTTTTTTGTTTTTTGGTTTGTCGTTTCTACCCGCTTTTGGCACGATTTTTAAAGCATTTCCGTGCGCAGGCATCCCCCAATGCCCCAGACCAGAGGGAAAACACTAAAAAAAAATGGATGCTGGCAGAGACACAGTATAGAGAAGGTATGCAGGGAGGCTGCAAAGGCAGCGGCGGGCATTGCCCAGGGTGCAAGGCAGCCGCAAAGTGACTGCACTGCGGGGCAGGGGAGGGTACTCACCGAGAGGTACGCAGCATGCACGCACACAGGGAGGCTGCAGGACTGAAGCTAGAGTCGCAGAGACAGCAATCCCACCCTAACTCCCACCAGAGACTGCAAGGAGGACGGGGGCTGCCAGAGCTTTTTATGCCCTCTGTGGCTGCCAGACCTGCCCTCCCAGTCTGCAACCTGGGCATGCTATTGGTTGAACATGATCCCACATCACATGGCTTGCCTCCATTTTGTGGCTGGTGGCAACATCCATTTTAAAGGGAAAAGAAAAATACATTGCAATGGGAGAAGACAAAAACAAACGTTTTAAGGACCCCAACCCGCCTGGTAGGTATTATCAGACAATATAAATAATTATCACTGCATTTTTACGGATGTCCAGGGCATTTTTTTACATTTAAAACAGCTCATTTCATTGTGCGTCGCCATTAACGGAAATGAAACGTAACTACCACAATTTTTGTGGTTGTGTTCATTTCGTTTCATTTTCATCACAATTTTTGTTTGTCGTTTCATTACGTAACGGAAACGACAAATGGTAACGGAAACGAAAAAATGTTCATTCCGTGCCCATCTCTAGTCACCACACATGCATTTGTCCATTGAGTTCATCTTTAGATTTCTGCTACATTTCTTTGTTTTCTGAATTAATTTCCAAATGGTGTGTGTGTGTGTGTGTGTGTGTGTGTGTGTGTGTGTGTGTGTGTGTGTGTGTGTGTGTGTGTGTGTGTGTGTGAGAGAGAGAGAGAGAGAGAGAGAGAGAGAGAGAGAGAGAGAGAGAGAGAGAGAGAGAGAGAGAGAGAGAGAGAGAGAGAAACTGGGTTTGAAATGTGGCTATGTAAAATAATTGGACCTGCTTAGTGCTACAACCATGTTATCAGTTTTGACCATGGAAGCATGATTTCACTAAGGCATGTCAAAATGCCTTTTCATGCTTGCATGTGTTAATACTGACAGTTTGGCACCTAAAAAAGACAGGTAGGCAAGCTTCAAATTAGACCATTTGTTCCTCTTTATTAACAAAGCAAAAATAGCAGCCATTTTGGCACACTGCCTGTATAAGCTGCCCCTTCAGCATCACATGGCACCATCATTAATTATATTTGTGACTTCCCTCCACTCTTTCTCTGTAGCAAGACTCAGTGATGAAGTTAAAGTGAGTTTTTTTCAAGCTGACCTCATACTGGTGTTTCAAAGACACCTAACATTTGCATTATTGATTTCCTTAACAACAACAACAACAAAAGTAATAGTAGTTAGCTGCTTTTGGTCACCTTGACTAAATGCCAGTCTTTGGAATGCCACTAAGAGGAAGAAAGTTGCTGTTCCCTTCGGAATGCAGATGTAGCCTAGGAATACATTAAATAATCAAAATAAAATGGATGTCCTAACTCGGATCACAATTCTAAACTGGTATGTTTCAATCATGTTTAAGTAAGAATTAGAGATGGGCACAAAATGGAAAAATAGTATTTTGTTTCATTTCATTTTGTTTCTGTAGTAGTTTCATTTTGTTTCATTAGTAACAAATTTTAAAATAGTTTCATTACGAAACAAAACAAAATGATGGACCAACCAGATGGGCATGAAAAGGAAAAATAGTGTTTTGTTTCTGTCGTAGTTTCATTTTGTTTTATTAGTAACAAATTTAAAGTAGTTTCTTTACAAAACAAAACAAAATTAAACAAAACACTATGCTCCCCAGGGTCCAGAAGGACCAAAATGGCAAGGGAGCTTCCTTAAGCTCTTCTCTGTAAGCCCCCTGAAATTTGAAAAAGTTTGGGGGGGGGGTCAGGGAGCTAAGTTATGAAGCTCCAAAGGGTTGGAGGGTTACTCTTCCCAGTAAGCCCCTGGAAATTTGGAAAGGTTTTGGGATTCTGGGAGCTGAGCTATGAAGCTCCAAAGGGGGAAAATTCTTTCTAATTGGAATTAGAAGGTGATTGGATGAGTGATAGCGCTGTCACCACTTCCCATTGATTCCAATTAGAAAAGTTTTTTCCCCCTAGGGGCACCCTCTTTGGAGCTTCATAACTCAGCTCCCTGACTCCCCCCAAACCTTTCCAAATTTCAGAGGCCTAACAGGGAAGAGCTTAAGGAAGCTCCCCTGCCATTTCCTTTAAAATGAATTGTTTCATTCTAGAGGGAAAATTATTTCATTTTGTTTCATAATTAAACACTGTCTGCCACTTTGTTTCATTTTGAAATATTTCAAAACCTTATCTGTAAATTGAGTCATGCAATTCGACTTCGTTTTCTTGAGAGCCTGAAATGTTCCATTGCTCATCCAAACATAGCAGTGAAACATTTCAATCTCTCAAGAAAAAGAAGTGCAGTTGCCATGACACAACTTCCAAATAGAATCACCTGGATGATGGAGAATTTTCACATACATGTTTCAAAACCATATGACATGACAAAACAGCATGTCATTTTTCATTTTGTGCCCATCTCTATTAAGAATACATCTACCTTAGAAGTGGGTCTGAGAGATGTGGTTGTTTACCCAGGGATCTGTAACAGAGGACAAATAAATGTCTGGCCCTCTAGATTTTGTTGCACCCTAACTAAAATTCCCACCATTCATGTACCACTGCTATAAGAAATCAATTTATGTTATAAGCCTCACATATTACAGTTTATAGCTTTAAAAGGGTGGGGGGGAGTGAGAAACCATGACAACTGAATGTTTTTCATTTATTTCATTCTTGATCTTCCTGCAAGAATCTTATGGTTGCCTAGATGGGACTTCCCTTCCTTATTTTGTCCAGACATAATCCTATGAAGCAAGTACCACTGAGAAAAAAGAACTGGGCAACAGGTGGCCAAATAGGGATTTGAACCCAAGTTTTCATTGTTCTGGACAGGGATGTGGACATCACTTCATATCAATGCTTTTGAATTTATTTGGTTATCACTGCCATATTTTTGTCCTCTCCTTATTTTATACAAGAGTTTAAAGCCTTTGTGTCTTCTCCTGCCCCTCAGTGTGGTTTGGGGGTGGGGGTGGGAAAGGGAGTATCCCTCCTTCCACACCCCTCACCTGTTAAAATGCCCCAGCTGGGAGGTGGAGGGGGCAACATGCCAGAAGGCTTTTGCTGCCTGCTCCCTTCTGGTGTGTTTCCCCTCCCATCATTTCCCAGCTGGGGCTTTTTGACAGGGGTGGGGTAGAAGGGGAGGGAGCTCTCCTCTCCACACCCCGACCTGTCAAAAAGCCCCAGTTGGGAGGTGGGAGAGGGGCAAAAGGCAGAAAGAAGCAAGAAGTGGGGAAAACTGCTTCTTTCTGCCTTTTTGCCCTCCCCAACAGCTTGGGCTTTTTGAGATGGGGTGGGGTGGGGTGGGGTGGGAAGGGAGGGTGGTCCCCCTCTCCACACCCTGACCTGTCAAAAGCCCTAGCTGGGAGGTGGGGAGGGGGAAAAGGCAGAAAGAAGCAGGAAGCAGGAGAAAAAACTGCTGCCACATGCCCCTCCTCCTGCTTGCCAGGTAGGGATTTTTGACAGGTTGGAATGTGTGGGAGGGGGCAGCCCCTCTCCACACCCTGACCTGTCAAAAAGCCCCAGCTTGGAGGCAGGGGGGAATAGGCAGAAAGGATCAGGTAGCGGGGGGGGGGAGAGCACAGACCCTTTCTGCCTTTTGCCCCTCTACTGCCTCCCAGCTGGGGCTTTTTGACAGGTCAGGGTGAGGGAGGGACCTCTCCCCTCTCTGCATGGCAACCTGTCAAAAAACCTCAGCTGGGAGGCAGGGGAAGGGCTATAGGCAGAAAGGAGTAGGCAGCAATAAAAATGGTACTTTCTGGCTATCATCCCTCCCCTGCCTCCCAGCTGGGGCTTTTTGACAGGTCAGGGTGTGGGGGGAGGGTCTTCCCCTCTCCACATCCCTCCCTGTTAAAAAAAATCCAGCTGGGAGGCACTGAAAGACTAGGGAATTTCCTGCTACTGCCAGCCAGTCCCCACAGCACTACCTGTCCAAAACACCCCCTTGGGAGGAGGGGTGGCATGGGGGAAAGGAGCAGTAAGGCAGTGAATTTACTGCTCCCTGGCTGCTGTGTTCTCCCTATATGCCCATCTCCTAGCTGGGATTTTTTTTACAGCTTGAGCTGTCAAAACCAGCTGGGAGGTAGTGGCAGGCAAGAACGGAGCAGGGAAACACTTGGCAGATTTCGCTGCTCAAGCAAGATCTGGTGGCAGCTCCCCAGTTTGGTTCCTCCCAAACTGAAAACATTGCTTTGTTTCGGTTCAGGATGACACACTGTCTGTCGTTTTGTTTTGAAATGGTTCAAAACGTTACAAAATGATGAACCAGTGTGTTGTTGTTCATAATGTCCCCTTCCCTAGTCAAAAATGTTTCAAAAGCCATGCAAATATCTGAATCCTTTCCGGAAATCTAGAGGATCTCCAAAAGGGAACAGAACTCTTATTACACATTTATTATTATTATTATTATTATTATTATTATTATTATTATTATTATTATTATTATTATTATTATTATTATTATTATTATTATTTTAAACAGAAAACCTCATTGCCTCAGCAAAGGGGTCCACTTCTTTTTAAAATGAGAATAATTTTGCAGTAAGGGTAAGTGAAAGTAAATTGACTGTATGGGCTAGAAGCAGTGAAGGCAATTCAGAATAGAAACTTGAAAAAAATGAATTAATACATAGTGAATAATTTTGTAAAAAGTCCTAAAATGCAACAATAAAAATACACAATACAAAATAAAAAGGTGTATTTTTATTATACAAAATATTAATTAGTTGAAAAACTGCTCAACTAGGTTTGGTTCGGCTTTAATATCACCATCAGTATGTTAACTACAGTAATTTAGACTGTACTTCAGCTGTGAATGGAATCACCCTGAGCCATGCAACTGGTGGGCGATAGCAAATGACTACACTGACTTCTTAAATTGTGACAACTTACAGCTAAGGTTTACACCAGGGGATCTATTCCAGTGGGCACAAATAATAAGATCCTCAGCTTTGTTTAGAGTATTGCTATGATTTGAGACATACAGTTTGTTTACGAGCATAATCTATTCTGGAAACATGCTTGTAACCAAAACATCCATCTCAAACCAAATTTCCCCATAAGAAATAATGGAAAATCACATGATTCATTCTGGGTTCCCATACACCACTTAGTTAGTGTATACACAAAATGCCCAAATTCACAAAAGAATTTGGCTAGAACTCCACTGTGCACACCATGGTTTAGGTACCTGGCTGCAGAATCTGCTCTGCCTGGGACTAACAACTGCGTTTTACTCTGTGATTTTAGTGTGACAATAATAAAATGCAATTTGTAGCTCTACACACACCTGACTAGCTGCCCCATTACTAGAGATCATTTGAAAAAATAAGAAATGTCATTGAAAACAAATTAACTTAAAAATAAAAATAAAAATAAAAATAAAACTCTAACCTGCACTGCTTTTCCAAGGAGAAAGTTAGGGTAAAATACTCTAAAATAAATAAAATAAATACATTTGAAAACGTTGGTGGTTGGTGCAATTGAGACCTGCATTTTTCTCCTATCCCTCTGCTATGGAGGCTGTCTGAGATGGAAGGTTTCAGAGAATCCTCCACAATCCAGCAGATGGAGAAATAGAGAGCCACCATTCGCTCAGTTGTGATCATGTGACCTGCTCCAGTGCTTGTATATCAAGACAGTGCTTGTTGATCAAGGCAACATTTAGAATAAATGTTTGCTTGTCTTGCAAAACACTCTTAAACCAAGTTACTCTTAAACCAAGGTATTGCTGTTTTCCCTTATAAGTTGAGAATCCATTTTAATTATAATCTTAAATGGCCTTGGAGTTGAATAAAGCAATAACAGGCTTCAAACAACAGCTAGAGTATTTCTAGCAGTAGGTGTTCTCTGTGCTGCAGATGTTTTATTGCCTGATGACCCAAAAAGGCTCAGACCACCACCTAGGTGCAGATCTTCTGATATCTGAGGTGTTTACAGTAAGTTGAACAGCAGGTAGGTGACTTATCATCAAGCTTCTAAAACATAAGGTTGACTTCTTTGTTCTTTTGCATCTGCCTCCTGAAGAAAGCACCTAAATCCAACTGTTATTTATTTGGGAACTTCTTCTATATCAAGAAAAGCTTTCTTCCTCTTCAGCTTCAGCTCCAGCTGTGATAACCCTCATGGAGAAAACTAAATCAGCTCCTAGTGGGAGCATGAGCCGGTGATACATCTTTAGGTGTTGTTTTGTTACAGAAACAAAGAGAAAACCTGCACTGAGCTTTTTTTATTTCAATTCACCCTCTCCAAACAAATCATAGGCATGCTTGCAGGAAAAATGTGTAGGAAGCACAATTACCACACCACTTTATGACAATCAAACAACATATATTTTCTTACTATTTCCTACCTGTTTGCAAATGATTTGACTCTCATCTTCAACAATTGGTACTTATCCAGTGCTGCTCCTCATGTGTCCCCAGAAACAGGTGTATTGGGGGAAACCATGGCAACAGCAGGTTCCCACCATTCAAGCTTATAAGTCTAGGGCATGGTTCACTGAGGAAACACAGTTGATCATACCAGTGGTTTGCATTCAGTTTTACACATGGCAGCACCTCCAGCCACCTGAAAAATCTAACATCTACAATTGTCAGCTAAATAAAATGAGTTGTGCTTCACAAGGGGAGGGTCCCTCAAATGGCACAAAGGGAGCTTTCACTAGCAGAGCCTTTCCAAGGATGATCCTGGATCCTTTCCAAAGAATTTAAACTGGTCCACTTATGTTTTTGGACAACCATAAATACTCAGCTCTGAGGGAATCAGAGCACTGACTGGCTGAACGTCCTTTATGCAACATGAGCAAATTCCTATGTTTCAGTCCATTCCTCATTCCCTGACAATAAAATAAGAATTATACCTCTGTGAACTACATACAACTATGAGGAATGACCTCTACATTATCTGTAACAATCAAAGTCCTTCGATAGATAGGTGTTCTTAATTGGAATAATGGGATAGTGTGTAGACTGCAGTTATTCAGTGGTGGCTTGGCAGTAACACCTACACTGTATTCAGAGCCTGATCAGAGCATTCCCCATCAGTAAATGCAATCCTTTTGAGACGACAGGAAGTGTGGGTGATATTGTTGCTTTTAAAACTTTCTGCACAAGGCATATTTGCATAGACCCTTCTGTGAATATTACACTTCTTCCTTGCTTCAAAACTGGCCTTTACTTACCAATCGATATATCTCAAGATCCAGGACAATGCCCAGACTCCTCACCCTTTCTGCCAGCTGGAGGACAGTCCCACCTAGACTGGGGAGATGGCCACTGTACCCTCCCTCCCACCCCAAAGAACAGAACCTCAGTCTTCTCAGTGTTGCGTTTGAGCCTGCTGGTCTTGGTCCATTCCAGAACCGCAGCCAGGCAGTGATCAAGGGTTTGGACAGCCTCTACTGCAAAAGTGGGAAAGGAGAGGTAGAACTGTATGTCATCAGCATACTGACTAGACTTTTGAAGACAAGTATTCCATTTCACATAGTGGGATCTAATCAGCTAATTGAAGCCAAAGGTAGAAAGGTCAGAGGTGTGGTGGTGAGCAGTGAGGCCGGGGTGATCATGGCAGTAGCATCCTGGGGCTTTCAGCGGCAAGGGCAGTGGTGGAGATGAAGCAGTGAGGTCCTTATCCCTAGGCAGCTGTTGACAATGGAGGTGAGGGCAATGGCAATGGCAGTGAAGGCAGTGGCAGCATTTTTGCTGGTTTGGCAGACCGCATCCCTGCTCGAGTGATAATGTGTAATGTCATGGAAGAGCTGCTGAAGGGGGCTACACTGGGGGGGGGGGCTTGGTTTCCTCATCCTGCCTGCCCTGTAGGCTTGAAGTACTTGTTTGTTGTGAAGCTTGTTAGTGGCCTGGGGCATCATTGCTGTACCTGGAGTGGCCGCGGGGCTGGTATGTGCCTCATCTGTATGGACTGGGATGCTGCCTGGATACCATCTGGATACCATCTGGCTGCCAAGTCTAGGCTGGACTTCTAGCATGGTGGGGAGGCCCTTCATCTTTGCTGATTAATGCCAGGTTGGTTCATAATAAGATGCATGAGCGGGCTGATCTGGTCTTCCTTGTGGAAATCTGATTGGCCACAGAGGGGGGAGTCTCTCTCTCTCCCAACTACATCCCCAAGGGTTTTGCATCCAGCATCTGGGCAGGTCAGAGGGTCATGGGTGGCCATTGTTTATAGGGAATCTCTTTATGTTGGGAAATCTGCGGTGATGGTGTGTCCTGGGTTGGAATGTCTACACCTTGTGGTGGGCTCCCTGTGACTCTGCACTCTCCCTCCCAGAGCTCTCTGAGTTCATATCGGCAGCACTGTTGAGGTCTCCCTGCCTTTTGGTGGTTGGGGATTCCAACATGCATGCTGGGCTGTCAGGAGTGGCTCTGGAGTTCATGGAGTCCGTGGCCTCCATGATCCTGTTCCAGTTTGCCATCAGTCCCACTCACAGGGGTAGACATACCCTGGACCTGGTGTTTGCCTCCACATCTGTGGTCTTTGATCTGGGGGTCAGAAATTTATGTTCCTGGCCTGTGTCATGGTCAGATTATTATTTGCTGACCTTTTCCTTATCAATTACCACCTCACCCTGGCCCAACCATTTGGGGCCACCCCCCAAAGTCTCCTGGCCCCTGTGCAGTTCTTGGAAGCCTTTAGGGACCTATTGGATGGGCTGGTTGGTGATATGGTCAACTTCCTGGTGAACAGATGGTTTGAGGATGTCACTGGAGCTGCTGACCAGATCAACCCCAAGCGCCTCATCCGATGCCGAGTCCACTCCTCCTTGTGGTTCACAGTGGAGTTGTGGGTGATGACACAAAGAGCAGAAGATGCTTGAGAGCAGATGGAGGAAGCATTGGACGGAATTGAACTGGGCTGAAGTTTGTGCATTTACCCGGTGCTATTACAAGCGATCAGGGATGCAAAAAGATCTTTTGCCTCCCTGAGAGTTGGTAGGGCCTCAAATCCCCAGGTGGAATTGTTCTGGGTGGTTCAAGATCTCAACAATCCTGGTCCACCAGGGCCTCCTCCTAGTGATTTCACTAGTGAGTTATTTGCAGCATTTTTAAAATCCAAAATTTATGCCATCCATTCTGATCTGAACTCCAGGAGCATGCCTGAATGGCCTTCACTGATTGCCACTGCCTCCTTCAGGAATGGGATTTTTCCTTGTTGGCTGAAGGAGATGGTGGTTAAGCCATTCTTAAAAAACCTGTCTTGGCTGTGGATGACATATCTAATTAACATTCAGTAGCCCATGTTCCTTTCCAGGGCAAGGTTCCACCGTGTGGCTCCAGAGATTCCAGGAGCACAGAACCGTGTCTTGGGCCGCAGTCTCACCAGCATTTTCTGTGCATTTTTGCTGCCGCAATCTGCGCAGTAAAAGATTGTGTCCTAACTGCAAAGGGAAGTAATTTGGTGCCCTGATTGACCATGTCCCCAGAAGCGCACTTTCACTGAAGTTTTTTAAACCACTGCTAGGGGTTGGTTTAAAAAACTTCCCTTAAAGATGCACAGTTCTTCCTGCCACTTCCTGTGGGTCCGGCTTAGAAAATCAACACAGGAAAAGGGAAAAGATGTGCAGTAAGCAAATAGAGATGGACACAGAGCAGTAAAATACTACCCTGTCGAGAGGACACTAACTGCGCATCAAATACCATGTGCCCCCCCCCCCCCAAATCACCTATGCATCAAATTAAGATATGCAGAAAACTTTAGTGAGACTGCGGCCTTGGATCTTTCCAATCTGGGTTCAGGCTGCATCACAGAACTGAGACTGCCATGGTCGCACTGCAGGATGGCTTATTGATGAGGGCTGACAGGGGTTGCATAGAGGGGAAATACATTGTATAGACTTGGTTTTGAGCTGGATGTGAAGACAAAAGAGAAACAGTAGGCCACACATTTTTAGAATCATAGAAAATATTAAAATAAGTGTGATTTAAAGGTGCAGCAAGGGAGGTTTGGGCAATTACCACAACCCAAATATATCAAGACATGAGGGCAGAGAGATAAGATGTTGGCAAATACATGAAGGTCTTTCAGGTTGTTACATTAATTGGCATTGCTAAGGTTGCAAAGCGTTCTTAAGCAAATTTGGAGTTTAAACTCCTCTTTTATTCAAAGGAAGACACTGTCACAGTTAGTCTTACACATGTTTAAACCCTGGCTGCAGTCCACTGGAAAGGCTGGAGAAGAGCTTGCATATTATTCCCAAGTGCCACATCCTAGAATATAAACCATATTCAGATGGGAACATTCACAATACAGGGCATGAAAAAAGCCTGGCAGGTGAAAAAGTCTAACTTTGTGTAACACAAAGACTGCTTGGATTGCCTGAGACTGATGGGCTTGGTGTCAGTACCATTGTTCATCTCTTTCCCAGATGCTGATTGAAGACTATTTATTTATTTATTAAATTTATATACTGCTCCAACTAGCTATGCGGCTACTCTGGGTGGTTTACAAGGTTGAACAAATATCAATCTAGATACACAATAAATAAACAATCCAGTAATAAAAGCATAGTAAGTAATAAAACAATATTTATCAAACAGGAGCAAGATGGCTTAAAAACAAACCAAAAAAGTGCATAATCAGTGCATCTTTAATAGCATATATTAATACCCAGGGGAATCCTTTTTAAATAGCCATGTATTTAGATGTTTCTTAAAGACCAGGATGGAAAATGCCAAACTAATCTCAGGGGGAAGTTGATTCCAAAGGCAAGGGGCTGCTACTGAGAATGCCTGATTTCTAGAGATGGTCATGAAATTCCTGATTGATGGTGACTTCGGCGGGGCAGGGGGAGCCTGGGTTCCCCCACATGGGGGGGGGGGGAACCACCAGCTTTTCCCCATAGCAATGCATTGCTTCAATGCATTCCTTCCATACATTCCTATGGGGAAATGAAAACCGAAGCAAACAAAACAGAAATTTCCATTTTGTTTCATTTCATTTTTCTTTGATGCGTCTGTTCCTTATTTGTTTCGTTCTGTAATGAAACAAATAACAAATAACAAAATGAATTAAAAATCATTTTTGCCCATCTCTGCTGATTTCTTGTCAAAGATTTACAAGCCTCCTTCAGAGATGGTACCCTCAGATGCCCAGCCTGAGATAATCGGGTGTTATGGGCAGTAATTTGCGGTAGGAGCCATTCTGACAACTATAGCTGTGTCTGCATTTCCGACTAAAGGGGTGGGGGAGAAAGGCTACTAATTATGCTACATAAGAGAAATAGGAAGTGCAGCCGGTGCGTGGACCACACAAATGTTCCAGGGTCTACAAATTGCCATTGTCCAGCTGAAGGCACTGTTAAGCATTCCCATTCTAAGCTCTCCCATTCTAAAAGGGACGTGTGGCACCTGTACTGACTCTCCAGTTCATGGCTGCTGAACCGTTGTTTTTCAAGTTCAGAAAGATCTATTTGGGACTTGGCCAGCGGGGATTTCAGTTTGCCATTTAAATGGGAGAAAGTAATAACAAGTTGTTCTGCTTTCCTAGACTTTAAAAATAAATCAAAACAAACAAACAAAATACTTGACTGGAGTAAACAGCCAGTTGGTGGAGGAAAGTTAATGTAGGCTTAACAAATGGCAACATTCAGAGTGAGCAGAAACTACTAGTGTTGCCTTACCTAAGCTGAAGATGGCACAATTTATTCTGAGAAGTTCTGTGCCTGATAAAAATCACCAGGCTGGTATTCAACAAACAAATGTGCAGGGCGACTTTGCTGTACCTGTAGTTGCTCTTTCCTCTGGCATTTGCACAAGAGCGTATTCTCACAGTGTATGTCAGACATCATGTTGCTTTCAGCAGGACAGTCTGTGGCTTGTGCAGCTGCAAGCCAGATTTTGTTTCATGCCCAAGAGTGGTGATGGGAAGGAACCTCAGAAGTTCCTATGTGCAGTACAACAGGTGCCACACATCACATTCCCCCAGTTCCTTGGTCTGTGACCTACTCATCAGCCAGAGTGCTCTCCTGTCCTCCTCCTCTTCAGCTATTTGACTAGTTCCTGGCAGGAGCATGGGGTTCCCTGTCCTGCCTCCTTGTCTGAGTGGGTAATCAGCCAAGGAGGCAGTGAAGGAAAGCCCATGTTCCTGCTGAGGACTGAATGTATAGCTGAATAGGAAGAGGAGAGGAGCACTTGCCAGTTGCAGAGTGGGGGATCCAGTCAGGGAGGTGGAGAAAAGGGAACGTGTGGCACCTGTACTGACACACATACAAACTGGGACAAAGCTCTGAACAGAGGTTTGTGCCCATCTCTATCCAAGAGGCATTGTGCTCCTTGTGGCTTAAAAGGATTCTGTTCCACAGAAAAAGAAGACAACCGAGCTTCCTTTTAGTAAAGATGGCGAGAAATCCTTTTTTAAAATCCCTCTATCCTAACCCAACACCTGAAATTCAACTGGAAGTCAACATAACTCCTGTCTGCACTACTGTCCTTCAGGACCTCTCAGTCCTTCCGATCTGATTGGATAGAAAGGGATATGTGACTGCTGACGGAAGGAAAATATCTCCTCATTTCTGCTGGCGATGGAAGCTTCACTCACTGGATCTTAACATTCAATACATTAAATACATTTTCAAAAAGAGAGAAAGCAATTAAACAAAGAAAGCTGGACAACAAAGAAAGTAAGGGTAGGGGAATGAACTGTGGTGCTGCGGGATATCTTTCTGGATATCCTGGATGGCCAGAAAGATGAACAAGTGAATCTTAGTTCAATTCAATCCTCCACTATCACTGGAGGCAGCAGTGCCGAAGCAAGGCTGTCCTACTTAGAACATAACATGAGAAGGCAGGATATTCAGGAAAATACAACAAGGCTGGGGAACTGGTATAGCAGCAGGAAAGTCCAAATACAGGATGGACTGACTCCCTAAAGGAAGCCATGGGCTTTCATTTACAAGAGCTGAGGTGGCTACTTGAGGACAGACATTTTGGAGATTGGGCATTCATGGAGTCGCCATTAGTTGCAGGTGAATTGACAGCACATAACAAAATTTGCTTCACAAGCAGCGGATTTGATACAGTGATTTTGGCAACTTTTTAGAGTGAAAAAGCAGTTTATGAGAGAAAAATAAAGTATACACAAACATTTATCAGATCAATTTAGATTACATACTGCAAATAATTTCACTTGGCAATGAAATCTTGACATCAGGCTTGACAGCATGGAAAGCTGTCAGGTAGATATGAGCACGAAACGAAAAAAATGTTTTGTTATTCGTTATTCATTTTGTTGTGTAACAAAATGAATAACAAAAATTGTGATGAAATTGGAACGAACTGAACAGAACCACAAAAATTATGTTTGTTACATTTCGTTTTCGTTAATGGTGACGTGCAATGAAATGAGCTGTTTTAAAATGTTAAAAAATGTCCTGAATATTCGTAAAAACCCAGCAATAATTATTTATTCTGCCTGATAATACCTACAAGGGGGGGGGGGTTGAGGTCCTTAAAACATGCATTTATGTCTTTTCTCAGATCACTGTATTTTTTTCCTTTAAGGGGAGTTAGGGGACATTGACCCAAAATGGCTCCCAGATGCCTAATATTGATTTCTTGGGTATTAAAATGCCCTAGACATCCGTAAAGCGCAGAAATAATTATTTGAAATTATTACCTACCAGGGGGTTGGGGTCCTTAAAACATTTGTTTTTGTCTTTCTCCCATCACGATTTTCCCTTTTCCCTTTAAGGATGACACAAAATGGATCCTAGCCACAAAATAGATGCAAGCCATGTGATGGGATCATGTAAATTCTTGGACAATTTCAATCAATAGCATGCCCAGGTTGCAGACTAGGTAGGTGTGGCAGCCACAGAGGGCATAAAAAGCTCTGGCAGCCGCCGTCCTCCTTGCAGTCTGCGGTGGGAGTTAGGTTGGGAAAGCTGTCTCTGCGACTCATTACTTTAGGCCAGCCAGGCAGGTGTGTGTGTCTGTGTTCCTGCTGGCTGCAGCCTGGCTCTTACGGGAGAGAAAGAAGAGATTTCTCTTGCAGCCTCCCTGTGTGCGTGCGTACCTCTTGGTGAGTACCCTCCCCTGCCCCGCAGTGCAGTCACTCTGCGGCTGCCTTACGCCCTGGGCAACACCTGCTGCCTTTGCAGCCTCCCTGCATACCCAGTCTATACTGTGTCTCTGCGAGCATCTTTTTAGTGTTTTCTGGGGTGTTGGGGATGCCCGCGCACGGAAATGCTTTAAATCTCACAAAAAGCAGGTAAAAACAAAAAACAAAAAATGAAACAATGAAACATTTTTTTCCAAAAAATTTGCAAAAAATGAAAACAAACCAAAATGGGACCCACAAAAAAAAAACAAAAAAAAAGAAATGTCATTTTTTTCTATTTGTGTCCATTTCTACTGTCATGCAATGAATTCTACAAAGATTTTCCAACCAATTGCCACTCTCCCTTTCACTTTTGAAGGCAGGAAGAATGAAGCAGGTTCTAGGTACTAGCTCATGCACTAGGAGACAATCTATTCTATTATTCCAAAGGGGAGACAAAGACTTTCCAGAGGCAAGGATCAAAATGGGTTCCTCCAGTTCTGTCCAAATACTGAAGCTGATCTGGTAGACAGGTGAATCTCACTGAAGCACTTGAGACAGCATCCTCCATAATAGCTGAAGATACAGCAGTTTATGTGACTGTACAGGAAGGGGGATAAAGGGTTAACACTTATGCCTAAATATGGAGTGTGGAGGTGGAGCCCTAGTGCTTAAATAGCTCCACCTGAGGTAGTTAGATTCTGATAGGGAAACTGATAGGGTGAAGTTAGGGAACATCCATCCTGAGAGATAGGGAGGAGAGAGGCTAGAGTTAGGGAACTGTCAAGTTTGAGTGAGGGAATTATATCAGTATTTGAGGGAACTGCTTTGTGTAACTTTAAAGTAACTGTATACAAGTGAACCTGATTTCAACATCTTTCTGTATTCAATAAACACATATTTTATTTTCACCACAATACATCTGGAACTCAGTAGTTGAACTGGGATATCCTGAATGGTGGCAACGATACCCAGAACTAAGATGGTACAGGTCAATGGTCCATGAGATGACTGGGGGCCTGTGCTAGAGTGAGGCAGTACTGATTGGAGTGTGGTACTTCGGCCACACTCCTGAACCTTCTGACCTCCAGAGATGGCCTACTGGGCAAGTGGGAAACCAGTTTATTGGGTGCAGAGGGAAAGGCAGGAGAGCTACTGCTGGTGCCTCACTGACCTGTATCTTCTGTCAGTAATGATAGGCCTAGCCCTGTTACTGTCGTCTCTGATAAACAAATTTTGTAGAGTTTTCAGGTGCTTTGAACCTCCTTCAGAACTTGCTTGATCCAAGATTATTTGTGGGAGAAAGGGCAAGAATGTGTAAATAATGGGCAATGATCCTTTTGCCAGCCAGCCTTCAAGTGCATTGGCTCTGTAAAACCTCTTTCTTCAGCCAAATAATTGCATAGGCATGGACGTATTCCCAGAGTCTGTCCACAGATGCAGCTATATTACACATTTGCATATGCCCAAAGGTTGTGCCTTTTGGAAATCCCTTCCGAGGTGCATATTGAAGGAGAATTTAGATGGGGAAAGTTACAAATTATGTATGCCCATCAAGAAACATCAAGCAGCACCAATCAAACATCTTAGGGTGTGACTACACTGATAGAAAATTCTTACCTAGTCCTTTCTGTAGGAAATATGTGTGTTGTGAAGTCCAGGGTGCATGTTGTCTACCACACAGTCTTCTTTTTCTCTCTCCTGATGCTGCTGGGGGCATGCAAATGCATCTGAATAATATAGAATTAGATACAGAAAAGCCATCTCCCAAATATATTGGGAACAACAGTGAGGTTCCCTTGGGAAGATGGGCGGGGTATAAAATCTAAATAAATAATAAAAATAAATAAATAAATAAATAAATAAGGTTGACAGAATTGCTTCATTAACTGGAAGCACTATCCAGGTTCAAATTGCTGGATTAAAAGACTAAAGGTTTTTGATGTTATGGCTTACTGAAGGTATGGAGGCAATGGAATAGAAGCAGATTTAGAAGTATTATGGGCTGCAAATAACCTGAGCCTAGTGGGGAGTGTAAAGCCCATAAATCAAGCTCAGCATGGATTTTTCTTTTTTCCCAATGACCTTTCCTAATGCATCTGCAAAAATTCTGATGAGGCGCAGAAACGTGTATATTGTGTCACATCATTCTAAAACCTGATGTACTGCAATGCTACGATATGAGAAAAAGGCAATAATAAATGGAATTGGGTTCTTTCAGATGTATAGCCCGAATGCGATAGTTGTTATCTGTATAAATGTACTCTGGTCAATGGAAAAGCCGAAGCGTTATGAATATTTCTCAGCATCTGCAAATTCAGCAGACGTGTGATTTCATCATTTCCTTTCCACATGCTGAAAGATTCTGTTCCAACAATGAGAGGGAAAATGAAAATTATGTACATTTAGGGAGTGGAGCATATTTTTAACACTAGCTTGTCGGGAGGAACATAATTACCACTTCCAGTGAGTCATGATCTTTCAAAAAGACTCATTTTCATTCTCCATACAAAAAGAGAATTTGCAGAGGCACCACATCTGAATTTTATGCAGCAGGTGACAATAAAACCTGTTTGGGTTATTGCCGTATGAATAAACAAGCTCCTGCAGAATGCCATGTGGCTTCTCTGAAACATATTGCATAATCTTACTCCCGAGGGGAGAAAAACTGCTATTAAATGCAATTGGAAAGATGTGATTGTAGGAATTCTATCAAAAGAACATAATCTAAACAGGATTGTAAGAAGTCATCCCCTCCTGCAAAATAGGAACGGAATAAAACTTAATAATAATCAGTGCCAATGCAGAAATGGTGCTACACAAAATGAAATATTGAGGTGTTATTTCTAAACTAGAAAATATACTATCCAAATTGTGCTCCGTACTTTTTGGTTTAAATAATTATTTTTCTCATTGTCTACATCCAACCACAAATGAATACATATAAATCCAATTTACTTGAACTGGAGCCATAATCATGTGCCTGTTTGTCGGTATAGTAATCCGCGAGCCTGTTCCAATTCCCTCTAGATACAATCTAATCCCACTATACTATTCAGTTCCATCCATTTCAGTGCAAAAACAAACAAAAAGCCATATCCTTTTACCACTAGTTTCAGGGCAACCCCACAGAACAACAATGTAATTTAAAATATGCTAACTTTATTTAGAGCATATACCATTTTTAAGAAGGGAGATATTTGCTGTTCTCATGTGCCAAGACAACTCCAATTTATGGTCACCCTGAGAATGAGCACTCTCTAAAATGTTCTGACCTCAAAAACCCTGCTCAGGTTTTACAGACACAAGCATCTTGCTTCCTTTAGAGAATTAGTCCATCTCGTAGTTGGCCTTCATATTTTCCTGCTACCTCCCCAAGAGAAACTTGGAGATTCCTGCACTGAATAGGATGTTGGACTCAGTGGCCATATGGATCCTCTCTATGGTTCTATGACAAGGAGTTCCAAAAGGAGGTCATTTTTACCTCAAAGAAAGGCATTTGTGCACAAATTACTATGCAAGTAAAACATTAACTCTCTACAAGAGTAGAAATTCATTGATTGAGGCTATTGTGCTTTGGACATATAATGAGAAGACGGAATTTACCAGGAAAAAAAACAAGATTGTTTGAGGGAAATGTGATGACTTAACATTAGAGAGATTGACTCATGGCTGTTGGCATATGCAGATTTAAACTAATATAGGCACATAGTCCTAATTACCCCAAAATAAGGAAATTTAAGTAGAAATATAGTACTATCCGCCATAATGCAAAGCACTATGACCTAGCTAGGCAATATACACACCTGCTTTGTCTGAAAGTGATCTAGATTTTGATAAGGGAGACCTTTCTGTGGCTCTTTATCTTTAAGTTAGTCCAGACGGACCTTTTTCATTCTGCACTGCTTTAATAGCCATTCTTTCAAAGGTCTACAAGTATATGTTGGTGCCATGATGCTGGCCATAGCAGGTGTGTACTCAGAGAGGAATTAGGGGAATGTGTGTGTGTGTGTGTGTGTGTGTGTGTGTGTGTGTGTGTGTGTGTGTGTGTGTGTGTGTGTGTAAATGTATTAAATGCAAACACAGTTGACTCCATGTCATTCCAGGTGCCTACTCCCAAGCTACCAATCAGCTGCAGGAAGAGCTGAAGAAATTATTATTGGTGATTAGTTTTGGGGTGATCAAGCAAAGCCCCAGCATCTCCCTACAGTGACTGACACCAACCTTGAAGTCCAGGGAAGGAGGTGGGAGGGTGCCAGGTGGGCAGCAAGGAGGCTTGACTCAGCTGGATTGGTATGCTGCCAGTTATAAAGGGAGTGCAGTGACCATATTCCCCAAACCTCAGTTCCTCTTTCTTTCTCAGAAATGTGCAGCTGGCACAAAGAAATGTCAAGGCAGTGTTCTTCCAGTGCACATGTTCAGAAATTATAAGGCTTCCTTGATAAAAAGTGCCGTCAACATCTAATGTTTCAGTCCCTTACAGAATATATTTACTCTTAAAGCAATGAAAAAGGGTGGAATAAGCATTAATCTATTAAGAAAAGAAAATCATAAATTCATTTCAGTTTATTTGAGAAGCTCCTGATCTGGTGTAACTGAAAGTCATTTGCTCCAACTGTGCCAGATTTGATGCTAATCTGAAACCCATTTTTAAGGTAAGATTTTGATTGGAGTTCCACCCTTTTAGAATTACCTGATGGTGTGCTGCTTATCTCAGCTGTACTAATGTTAATGCCTGTTAATTAGAGAATAGAAAAAATGGAGTTTCGTTTGTCGTTTGTCGTTTAGAGGTCCGTTTCGGTTCATTTACATTTGTGAAATTTTTCAAAAAATTCATTTTCCTTTCGTTACCATTTTGTTACCATTTCGTTACAATTTATTCCAATTTTTAATGATTTTTTTTTTAGCATTTAAAGCCGCTCACTTCATTGCAGTAACGGAAACAAAACACACGACAAAAATCCCCACGATTCTGTTTGTTTAGTTTCATTTTAGGGACAAATTTCGTTTGTAGTTTTGTTGCGTAACGAAACAAAAAACGAACAACGAAAGCAAAAAATTGTTCATTCCGTGCCCATCTCTACTGTTAATGTCTGGCATTCCATTTGTTCCTTAGTCTATGAAGCTTCAGTAATCAATGCTGTGCAGTTCCAGGTATGTTTCTATGTATCTCATGTTTAACTCTCTTCCATGGTCAGTAAACAGTACATGTGGCTTTCCATCAAATCACTGAGGTTCATACACCTGTGATTTCCTCATATCTGGCTTTTGAAGTCTGAGCAGACTTCAAATCACTGGGAGTAGAACTTTAAAGCTAACCAATAAAAAAATAAAAAAAAAATTTATTATTATTGTTGTTGTTGTTGTTGTTGTTGTTGTTATTATTATTATTATTATTATTATTATTATTATTATTATTATTATTATTATTATTATTATTATTATTATTATTATTATTTAACCACACAGCTAACTATGCTGGATTTTGTAATACAAATCACTAGTCGAACGCTTCCCAAGCGTTTAGGACTCAGTGGTGTATCGGCAAATTATGCGAGCAGATCCCAGTAAGGTAGCTTTCTGCAGCTGACTGATGGTGACTTTGTCAACTCCAATTTCTTCTAAATACTTGTTTAGTTCTTTAGGCATGCACCCAGTGTGCCAATTACCACTGGGACCACCTGTACCAGTTTATGCCAGAGTCCCTGAAGTTCTATTATTATTATTATTATTATTATTATTATTATTATTATTATTATTATTATTATTATTATTATTATTATTATTATTATTATTATTATTATTATTATTAATAATAATAATAATTATAATATAATAATAATAATAATAATAATAATAATAATAATAATAATAATAATAATTCAATTTATATGCTGCCCATTCTAGGTGGTTTACAACATTAAACAAACTGTTACAAAATACAGATACAAGCTATAATTTTAAAATAAAATATTACAAATGAGAACATAACTAAAACATCATTCATAAAAACCAAAGGCAAATAAGATAAGCTAATGGTGGATGAGATTAGATAACAAAGACAATGTAACAGTTAATAACCAGGGAAAGTAGGTTGAGATAACCAAGTCTTCAATCTTCTCTTGAAGATCAGCAATGAGGGGTCCTGGCAGATCTCTGAGGGGGGTTGGTTCCAAAGTCTCGGAGCCACCACCAAGGCCCAGTTCCTTTTTGTTGACTCGCAGGCCTTCCTCAGTATTGGCACCCTCAGATGACCTGCCTGCAATGAATGAGTGACATGGACAGACCTCCGGGATAGGAGCTGCTCTGAAAGATAGGAACGTCCCAAACCATTTAAGGCAGGCATGTCCAATGTCTGGCCCAGGGGCCAAATGCAGCCCATTTTCAAATTTTGAGCACCCCACAGCCTCTTCTCTCTGACAGCTCAGTCTGTCATGAATCCCCACTGGCCGGAACCTCCCCATGCCGGCTGAAGTCGTTACCTTAAATTGTTGTGGTTTGCCTGCCCCCTGCCTCTGTCTGTCCCCCTAGCCACCTGTCCAGCCTAGACACCCCAGCACACAACATTCCATCCCCAGCAAGACCCCAGAGAACTGATCTGCTGGGTTGCTCCATTTGTCTGTGTCATACCACACACCCCAAGACCCCAGGGAACCAATCTGCTGCTATTATTATTATTATTATTATTATTATTATTATTATTATTATTATTATTATTATTATTATTATTATTATTATTATTATTACCACCAGAAAAGCAGCTCTTACTTTCATTTTTGGATTATTTCCCTACTTTCTAGTAGAGAGCCTCTGAAGTCCAGATGATTTGATATTGTAAGAAAGATGGTAGTAACAGTATGTTATTTTGGGCTTTCCTCTATTATTTTTAGCCTCTTGTCTGCCAAATTGCCAAGAAATAGTTTAAACAAATAGCATCAGGAGTGCTGCGGTCAGCAGTGAATCAGCGCATATGGTGGACAAAGGGAATTTTGAGTGGTTGAAGAAACCAGATTGGTTAAAGCTGAGTGAAGAATTTTCTTTTTGTTTTAGTCCTTTCTTGGGGGTATGCTCTATGTGATGCTGAGCTTCATGGTGCCATCCATTTTGATTTTGCTTTCTGCCATTGCTTACTTGATTTATTTTTACCCCTGTATACTTTGGGGGATCCCACCACTACCACCTTTTCACACGCAACCTGCCTGTGATGCCATCTTGTCTTCTTGGGATTTTCCTTCCTTTCCACTATTTTTCCTTCCCTCTTTCCCCTGGTTATTATCATTGATAACTGCTCCATGCTAGTGCTAGGGTTAAGGAAGAAATTTTTTAAAAAATGAATAGTGAAGAGAGATAGATTTCCTCATATTTTACTTGGTTTGTTTTCTGGTGGAGCTTTGGCTGTAGTTTTTGCTTCTTTTTGCTTGAATTTCTTAGATTTTTTGGGAGAGGATCAGTGTGCAGTGTGATTTGGCTATGTTTTCTCCTTTGTGTGTGTGTTCCTTATTAGACTGATGCTTTAAAAAACATTTTTGTTTGTTTTAGAATGGCTTGTGCTTCCTTTCAAGTTGTTCGTAAAGGTTCTCCCAGTGCCAGGGAGAGGGAAAGATGATGCATCAGAGGCTTCACAAGCTTCTTCCTTGTTGGAGTTTAACCCACCCACCCACCCACACACACACACACGAGCTGAGCACAAGGTAAGTGATGGGATTATTGCATTCTTCCAGTTCTGAATGCCACCTGGGCTCCCACGGTTCATTTCGGAAGCTGACCATCTCTACTTTCTCCTATTTAACAAACTTCCTAGTTCATTTTTGAATACAAAACGGGTGCTTTGAAGTGCTTCTTGTTACAGCTTCAGCTATGCCTCATCAACTGATACCTTCCATCATCCCTCGAGACTAATGCAATAGACTTACTCATGGGAAGGGTATAATTTATATTAAAATATACTTCACTATAAGCCAACAGAATAAACATGTCTTCTAAGTACCAAGCTAATTTTATACCACTGATTTGGACACATGTTTTGTGGTATGCACCCATCTGTGGCAGGGTTTCAACATTTCTCTGTGAGATCAAGCCGCTGTACTCTGCTTGCATGGAATCTTTAGCTTGGTTAATCTGTATTCTAAGCAGAAGAAGGAATATTAGGTTGTTCTTAAGACCTCTTCCCATTAAAGGCAAATGCTCAGCTTGAACAATAGCAAACAACTTAGTTTGACAGCTCCCAGGTTGTGAGAACATAGTGTGCCATGCATTAATTAACTGGAGCTGAAAGAATTGGAAGAGGAAGAAGATTAAATCCAGCCAAGTGAACAAATTGATTGAAGGAGAGGACTTTGCTGTCAAATGCTCCACTTAATGATATTTAATTATGTATTGTTAACAAGTTATGTTTGCTCCCCTTGAACACAGGATCATTATGGAGAATTTGGTTCCTAGCCATTTGTACCTTCAATTAAGACACCCTCAAGCAGAAGTCATTAAGTCTCCAACACTGGGATGTCTTGGCCAGCTGTACTTCATTTTAAATGGCACAAGGTTTTCATGAAAGTAATGGACACATATGAAAGTGATCCTTAGTCTTTGGGCTGGATGAATTCCACAAGCAGCATTAGTGAGACCTGTGGCATAGTTTTTGTCATCCATATCAAAAGGGATTCAAATGAGCTGGCTCGAATTCAAAGACAGCTGGATTGCCCGTGCCAACCCAGTGACCCAGATGAAGCCATGGGTAGAATAGAACAAGTGCTGATTATTTACGGTCACTAGGTTTTATTCTAAAGAGGCATTAATTCTATCTAAAAGTATGCTCAGCAACAGTGAAAGGCTTAGAGATCAGGGGTCTACTCTTTATAGTGTGAGATTTTGGCAACAACGAAAGCTATTTTGATCTACGACACCATTGAGCCGTTAAGACAGAAACAAAGGTTTAAGAAAATTAAACATGTATATTTCTTTTAGTTAGAAGCAGAATTGCCAGATGGTTTTTAAAACTAATGTTAGTTGCTGTCTCTGGGAAACTCATAAAATCATAGACTGAGAGGATAATGGTGGCTCCGCTCGAGACTCGTTGTCAGGCGGGGCTTCTTTCCCACCTGACCGATGAGGCATGAAAGTTTTTGCACCTTTTACGGTGGTGGCTGTGTGGGCAAGGAGCAAGCCTATTTAAGGCTGCTCCAGCAAGCTCCCTGCCTCTTGCCTTTGCTGTCCGTTTGCCCCCACCCTCCCACCCTATATTGTGGATGGTGATGCTTTGCTGGTTGCTTCGGAGCCGGATGGGAATTTTTGGCTGTCACTCTGATTGGTCAGGGGTGATAGCGAGTTTTTGCCCATCCCATCATCCTCATTGTGCGGTTGGGTGTCATAACTATTTCCTTAAATGGTCACAATTGGCGGGTAGCATAAGTGGTATATTAATTCAGTTATGCCCCTCCTTTATATCGCACCTTTAAGGTGCTTGGCAGCCCTCATATAAAACTAAATAACAACAGGAATTAGAAATAGATAAGTTAAACTATAATATACAGTCAGGTAAATGAGGGCTGCCATTGGAGAAGGAGATTCAGTAGGGGAAGGATGCTTAAGTAGTTTGGCTGCATCTTTCCATATACATTCCGAATCTCTTAAAAGAGGGAGGGGCTGTTGGTTCATTATAACACCTACAGAGGTTTACCACTTGCGCTACGGCACAGGTCCTCTTTAGTTTACAGTTAAAGGTTAATATTTAAATATGGTTGTTAATAAAATTGTGGCCCATATTTAATCCAAAAACTTTGTCTCGTCTCATTATTTCAGTCTGGGTTGGGAATGGACTTTGGAGATGCCTACAAGGCCTTTGAATCCAACCTCCTGCTCAATGCAGGGAGCCAATTCAAAGTAGCTCTGAGAGATGGTTGTCTAATTTTCACTTGAATTCTCCAGAACTGGAGCGCGTACCACCTCCCAAGATAATGAGCTGCTCAGGTACCCAGCTGCGAAGCCAGAGATTGGGAGTTTGATTCCTCACTGTGCCTCCTTGACAGGGGAAGGACTGGATGAGCCATAGGATCCCTTCCAGCTCTGCAGTTCCATAATGATGATGATATAATTGGTTCCATTGTTGTACTGCCCTAACTGGTAGGGTCCTCCCCCCACCCCCCCACCCCACCCCCGATAATCAACTAAATTCTAGTTTTCTGTAACTTGAGTCCATTATGATGTGTCCTGCATTCTGGGATGATTGAAAACAGATCTTGATGGTTCTCTATGACAATCTTTCAAGGATTAAAGGATCAAAAATTAAAAGAGATAGTTGTTAGTTTCTGCATCTCCCCTTTTCTCAAGGCTAAACACATCAATTTATTTCAGCTTTTCCTCATAGGGCTTGGTTTCCACTACCCAATCATCCATATTGCCCTATTCTGAACTTACTGCAGTTTTCTTACATCCTTCTAAAAGTATAGTATCCAGAACTGGACACTGTACTCAAGATGAGGCCTAGCCAGGATTTAGAGACTATACTTCTATTAATGCGACCTAAAATACTATTTACTGTTTCTGCTGCCACATTGCACTGTTGGTTCACATTTAGCTTGTGAACTACAATAATTTCAAGTAGTAACATGTAGCATTATTGAGTCAATTATCCTTTATTTTGTAATTGTGCATTTGATTTCTTTTTCCTAGGTATTGACTTTACACTTATCTTGTTGACTTTTATTATGTTTTCAGCCCATTGATTGAGCCTATCAAGTTCTTCTTGAATTTTGTTTCTATCTGTCAGGGAATTAGCTATTTCACCCATGTTATATCATCCATAAATTTGATATGCAATCCCTGGTCCAGCATTCAGCCTTGTAGTTCCCTACTTGTTATCTCCTCCTAGTTTGAAAGGAGCCATTGATATAATCACTCCTTAAGTGAATTCTGTAACCTGCTCTTTATCCACTTGATCATTCTAGCCAACCCACACCCAGTCTGCTTGCTAATCAGAGTATCTTGCAGCACTTTGTGAAATGTTTTGCTGAAGTCAAGATATATTATGTAAAGCATTCCCACTGTCCAACAGGGAAGTTACCTGATCAAACATGAGAGATTTGCTCTAGAATTTCCCCTGAGACTGATATCAGGCTGACTGGTCTGTAGTCCCCAGGTTCCTCCGTTTAGCATTTTTTAAACAGAGGAACAAAATTAGCCCTCCTTCAATAATCTGGAATAAAGATGGGCACGACTTAGCGGTATTCCCGTTTCCGTTTCCGTTACTCGTATCCGTTACTCTACGGAAACGGAAACGGGAATTACTCCACCAGAATTCGAGCTCGAACCGACGAACGAACAATTTGGTCTGATTTGTCGTGCTCGTTACTTGCATCGCGGCGATCGCGCAATGCCAAGCGGCACAGAAAAAAAGTTTTTAAAAGTAAAAAAAAACCGATTCCCAGCCCTAAAAGTAGGCGAAAACTGTCTGAGGGCACCTACCAGGCCAGAAGGGTGTTTTATTTGGGGGGGGTTCCCCGCCCCCCTCTCCTTGGCTATTGCTACTGCTGCGCTGCTGGTACCAGGCTGGGAGGGCGCATCCATTTGCCATGCGGTGGGGGGGATCCAAAATGGCGACCCGCAATATTTTTTTTTGAAATCGTTGCCCAAAACCCCACCAAAGCACCACAGAAAGATGCGAAAATTGGCTATTTTAAATGCTTGAATTTTTACAGTAGCAGCAGTGGGTTTTTCTTGCAAAAAAAAAAGTCTCCGTTGATTTTATTTTATTTTTATTTTTTTACACCTGCACATTTGCAATGATGGGCTCGCCCATGAGAGTAGACCATGCAAGTTTTCCACCAATCGCATGGCCACTTGGCCAGGTTGACCACAGAGACTTCTGGGATGTGCCAATCGGGCATAAACAGCCCACTAATCGTAGCCCAAACCCGAACCCTAAGCCTAACCCATACGCCAGTACACTGTCCTTCTAAGTGGGTCAGAGAGGCACCCAGAGGTGCACCCCAATACTCACCCTAACCTCACCCGTAACTAGCCTAACCCTAGCCGTTCCGCTAACCCGTCTTAACCCTAAGCCAGATCTACTTGCATTGCACTACATGCAAGTACGTGAGACACAGCGGGTGCAAAGAGTCTGCCAGTCCGTCACTTGTGGCTCTGGCTGACTCCTGCAGCTCCCTCCAGGAGCCCGCTACCCCCTCCCCAAACGAGTACTAACGACAACGAAAAAACAAAATAACGAACCGACTAATTTTTGCAAATTTTCGCGAAAAACTGAAACGAGCCGAAACGGAACCGGCCTGACTAACGACAACTCGAAAAAATTTTTTTTTCAAGTCGTGCCCATCTCTAATCTGGAACATGCCTGATTCAAGAAAATAATAGACAGTGGTTCTGAGAGGTCATTTAAACTAACAATGTATTCTGTGAGTATTTATCATTATCAAGCTGCACTCAGACTGTCTTCACTTGTACTTTTGCCTAGAGAGTCACAGTGGGGGTTTTATTTTTTGGGGGGTGAGCTAAAAACTGAGCACTTCGGCTTTTTTGTTGTCATCTACAATTTTTCTACCTCTGCTAAACAACATCTATAATTTCTTTTCTCTGTTTTTTGTGGAAAAACACCTGAAAACTGCTTTTTGGTCATCTTTAGCAAACAAACAAACAAACAAAGTCTGAAGAATTATTTTCATTACTTTTTGCTGACCTCAGCTCATTCTTAGCTTTTGTCTTCCTATCAGTCATATAATTGGTTCCTACCTGTCCGTATTTTTTCTTTGTGGCCTGATCTTCCTTCCACTTCCTATATGTGTCTTTAAGCCTCAATTTTATTAAAGTTAAAAGGGATGTCAGAGGCTGAGATGTCTGATACTGTAGAAAGAGTCACAGACTTCATTGACTCTGTTAGGAGATGAGCTGTTGCCCTTAGACATGGGCACGACTTGGTGAAATTCTCGTTTCCGTTTCCGTTACTCATTTCCGTTATGCAATGGAAATGGTAACGACAATTACTCCCCCAGAACTCGAACTCGAACCGACAAAAGGAAATTGGGTCTGATTTGTCGTTGTCGTTCCTGGCATCGCAGCGATCGCGTGATGCCAAGCGGCACAAAAAAAAAGTTTTTGAAATAACCCCCCCCAAATTCCCGGCCAAAAAAGCAGGCGAAAATATGCCTGCCTGAGTGCACCTACCAGAGGGGTGGTTTCTGGTGGGGGTCCCCACTCCAGCCTTCCCCCCCTCCTGTCCTGGGCTGCTGGTACCGGGCTGGGAGGGGGCATCCTCGGTGGTGTCTCCATTTGCTATGCGCGCTGCGGGGGGATCCAAAATGGCGCCCGCAATATTTTTTTTGAAATCGTGGTCCAAAAACCCACCAAAGCACCACAGAAACATGCGAAAATTAGCTATTTTAAATGCTTGAATTTTTACAGTAGCAGCAGTGGGTTTTTCTTGCAACAAAACGTCTCCATTGATTTTATTTTATTTTATTTTATTTTTATTTTTTTACACCTGCGCACGCGCAATGATGGGCTGGCCATGGGATGGGACCATGCAAATTTTTGGAGCCATTCCACCAATCGCATGGCCAGGTTTTGCTGAGACTTGCTGGTACCAGGCTGGGAGGGGGCATCCTCGGCGTCTCCATTTGCCATGCGGTGCGGGGGGATCCAAAATGGCGACCACAATATTTTTTTTGAAATCATGGTCCAAAAACCCATCAAAGCACCACAGAAACATGCGAAAATTAGCTATTTTAAATGCTTGAATTTTTACAGTAGCAACAGTGGGTTTTTCTTGCAACAAAATGTCTCAATTGATTTTATTTTATTTTATTTTATTTTTATTTTTTTACACCTGCACACGCGCAATGATGGGCTGGCCATGGGATGGGACCATGCAAATTTTTGGAGCCATTCCACCAATCGCATGGCCAGGTTTTGCTGAGACTTCTGGATGTGCCAGAGAGGGCATAAAAAGCCCACCAACCCTAACCTTAACCCTAACCCTAACCCTAACCCATACGCCAGTACACTGTGTTCTTAGTGGGCCAGAGGCACCCAGAGGTACAGCCCACTAACCCACCCTAACCTTAACCGTTACCCTAAGCCTAGCCCTTACCCCCTAACCCCATGCTCTGGGAAGTCAAGTCGTGCTAAATTACGGTGGTAACAACAAACGACAAAAAACACGACGAAACAACAAATTTTTGAAAAATTTCACGAAAAACGGAAACGACCCGAAACGGACCCGTCCTGAAAAACGACAACTCGAAAAAACTCGTGCCCATCTCTAGTTGCCCTTTCAAGAATGTGTAATACCTCTCTGCCTTCTTGATTTCTGTAAATGTGGTTACCTAACAAATTACCATGGTTATGCTCTTTTACATATGCCAATAAAGGTTTCATCTATGTTTCTTTGTGCCTTTTAAAAATATTCAGGTCCACTCTAAACTTTTTGTACAGCCACAATAGCCCTTAAAAATTCTACCTCTTTTCTTTGTTTGAATTATGTGTACTTTTACCTTTTGGATTTTCTTTTCCAGAAAGTCCAGCCATCCTGGATTCATCTTCTTGTTGGGATCTTCTGTCATGGATCTTAATTATCTTTGTCCTGAGTTTTATAAAAGTTGTATTTCCTAAAACCCAGTAAACACATTTGTTTGCTTTTTTTTTAAGATCAAGAACTCTAGTGGAACTTGGTCACTATCCACTATAGTCCCGCTTACTGCTATGCCATCTACCTAAGTATCTCTTTTTTAGTTAGAATCAAGTCCGTGGTAGTTAATCCTCTAGTTTCTTCTTCCACATTATGTAGGGGAAAATATCAGTCCCACAAGCCAGACATTTCTTGGAAGGATCATGATTTGCCTCAAAATAGATATCAGGATTATTGAAAATATTCACATAGAAATGTCACAGTAATAAGCACAGAAGTGTGGGAGTAAAAGAGCATTGAAAAGAGTGATTAAACTATTTCTTGCCTTTCATTATCCCAGTGAAAATTATTTGTGTGTGCCTATTGGAGTTTCTTCTCACAGCAAATAGTAGCCTCAAGGGGGCAATTTTCATTAGCAGTTAGCACAGAGGAGGTGGAATGAAAAGGCTTAAAAATACTTTATATGTGCTGTGATATTAATGAAAGTCTCCTAACACTTTTTATTTCCTTTAAAATCAATGTCAGAAAGAGTTCCCACTGATGTGATTAATATATCTGCTGTGGTTGTATGAAGGTTATGATATGTTTTGTCTCATGTTTTGGCTAAGAGTTGGAGAGTTTCTGAATTCCATCAGTCTGTCGTTTACTCTCACAATCTGAACATTGGTGTTTTCCTCATGATCTTCCCTCCATGGCTCTCTTCTTCCTTCATATATCTCACCATGGGTGAGGTAGGGGGAGTTCCTAGAGCAGCACAGATAGACTCTTTCCAGATCACTGTGGTCAAAAGGGCGAATGGAGGAACAGTTGCCTGATCTGCTCTGCCACACTTTTAAGGAGAAAGGTGGGGTAAACATATTTTAAATAAATACATACCATCCTTAAACGTACCATCTCCTATTTGAATATTAAGCATGAGCATTCCTAGTTAGCACTTAATAGAAGAATCTCCAAAACATGAAGATTCTTCAGTCAGTCTTAGGAAAGAATCCTGTCAGAAAAACAGGAGGGCCTTTGCCTCACCAACCCGTAAATAATGAGGTGAGACAACTTCATATTGGGGGAAAATAGGGCCACAACTTTATTGAATAACAGCAATTATAACTAGATAACTAACAAGGGGACCTGAACCCGTAGTAGCAGGAGCTAAGCCATCGTTCAATGTATATTCAGTGAGAGTCAGTCTTCCAAAGGATGCTACTCACCTGTTCAGCATCCTTTGGACTTGATTGAATCTGCTAGTCAGGGAACAGCCATTGGATTGGCCTGTTATTACCTTGTTGATGCTTAATCCTAACCCTAGCCAGGGTGATTTTATTCTGAGGGCTGGGTGGCAACTTAGGGTGACTTACGAAGGCTGTAACTGAATACCTGTACCTCCTGTACTACCCCCCCGGGGGGGGTTGTGACCAGGTAACTTGGAGTACACCACCCCTGCGCCGTGAGGGGAATGGGATGGGCAAAAATGTGCAGGTACCCCTGGCCAATACAGGTACCTGCCAAAAAATTTCCATCTGGCCCCGAAGCGACCAGCTAGTCTCATTCTCCTGACAGTAGGGAGGGAGGGTGGGGAATCGCCTCCAGCTACAGAATGGCGGTGGTGGCAGGGGGAGGGCTCACATAAGCCCTCCGTTGGCCAGCCTCCCGGGGGACCCAGATCGGCGTGAACTTGCATGCCATGTGGTAAGGTGTTGGGGCAAATTAAGCCCCGCCCATGAACCGGGTTGCAGCAGAGCGGCCAATTGCTAGTCAGAAAGGACAAGATTGGCATAATGTACCAAGAATCATGAGGCTGACATCTTGTTTGCTCAGTTGTGCTTCATAAGGCTGGCAACGTCCTTGGCTATAGCGAGTTTTCAGAAATAAAATGCTCTGATCCCTCCTGGCAAATTTCCCAAGGTTCCCATAAAGTCCCCTTCAATATTGGGGGCTATGTGTGGGAGAAATTACCACATTTCCCCCGTCTATAAGACACACCCATGTAGAAGATAACCCCTACTTTTCCAACCTAACATTACAGTTTTGCAGCCATGTGGCTCATCTTGCTTCTATGTATAATATGCCCCTCAATTTTTAGTCTAACAATTTTAGACAAAAATATAGTTTTATACATGGAAAAATACTGTAATTTCTCAAAATTGTCATCAGTGTGCCTTTTCAGTATTAAAGACTTACCCCAATTTCACAATCCCACAGCCCCAACAGTTGCCCGAACCCCAAAAAGAATCTATGACAGCCTCGGGGCCTCTGGTGGAGGATCTGATATTTCCTCTTTTTCAAAAATATTGAATGTGGCTGATGATGTCATTAGCCTTATGTGGTGTAACTTATGGAAAAGGATTTCAGGCACTAAAATGTAGCTTCTTGTCATCTTATCTTTCATTTCTGGCAACCCTCAAAAGTTCTCAAGGTCCCCATCTCCAAACATGCTAGGTTGTCTATCTATGAGATTTTTCAGGTAGCTAGACTCTGAGATGATGATGACAATACTAGATATTATGATAAAAACCATCATCACCTCCACAAAATCTGTTGAAACTGATTCAAATTATAAAAAGAAGCAACTACTTCTTCGAAAATTCCATTTCATCTTAAGACAGTCTGTATTTTAATTAATATATTGGTATGAGATGATATTTTCTGTATCTGGATAATCAAATCAAGTTTTCCCATGAAGACACTATTTTATTCAGCCTACACTATTGGAGAAATCAGCTGTGATTGACCACTTGTCTGAAACAGAGCTCAATTGAGAAAGTGTGGAAAATAGTTACTTGACCCATTGCTTGTATCATTCTCTGATATTGCCTACAAATTATTAGTCTTGAGTGGCAGGGCTATCTGTTATCAGATCTACAAATAGTTTGCTGCAGGGCAGAGGCAAGTAATCACATACTTAACCCAGCTGACACTTTCTTGCAATCAGACCGAGTCTGTGATGGTATTGAATATCTTTTGTTTGTCACATTGGATGTTTTTAAACTATTAGCTGCAGGACAACCAAAATGGCAAGTACACTATACTAAATAATTGCAGCTTATCAATAGCAAATACATCTACATTTGTGTTCCAGAATCTTCCAAGAAATTCATCAAGCTCATCATAATGGAACAGCGGATGAATTATTTGGATAACAGAAAGCTAATTGCATTCTTAAAGTATTCAAGCTAGTGTTTAATTTACATATTGTAGTCCATGCTATGGACAGGTAATTTAGTAAAAGCAATGGAAAGAACCTATCAGGTACATCAGTCTGAAGACTTGCATGATCCCATTGGTCTTTTCATATCTCTCTATTTGGATTTCCATTTGATTTGTACCTGCTGTTTTTGCAAATATTTATCAGTTTGTGTTGCCTCCATCATGTTTTAGTTTGTGAAGGCCACCCCTCAATTTAAAAGAGACCTAAACATGATCTTAATGGATCATTGAGTGAACATTCTGCAGAAAGCAGAGGAAAGGTTTAATTATTAGCAGCTCACCTTGAAACCCTCTAAATCATCTGTCATATTATTATGGAAGGCTCTCCAACTTTCCACATCCATTTTTTGAGGAACATGAAGCTGAAATCTTGTAGTTGTATATTTTGTGAATGGAACTTGAAATCTGACTTTCTGTTCCTACCAGTCAAACTGGGGAAAGGCCAGAGGAACTATAGCTATGTCTCCTAAACAGCAAGACACCTTGGCGAGTTCTTGGAAGCCTCTAAGTCAGTGGTGGCCAAACTTCAGCCCTCCAGATGTTTTGGACCAAGACTCCCATAGTCCTTTGCCATTGACAATACAGGCTTGGGATTCAGGGAGTTGTGGTCCAAACATCTGGAGGGCCAAAGTTTGGCCACCACTGCTCTAAGGTTTTCCCCTAGCAGGATCATTCTCTTAGGTTAAAAAAGAAAACACAGAGAGTCCATCCATCTGTCAAAGGATACTCCCAGTCTAAATCTTTTGTGATTCTACTGTACTATTTTACAGACAAGCCCTGCTCTCACCATACTTTGTAATGCTCATTGGCCAGTTTTGAAGATGTCCCCATTTTCAAAAATGGGGAAAAAGATGACCCAAATAATTACTGTTCCATCAGCTTGATTTCAATTCCTGGAAAGACCCTAGAGCAGATTATTACGCAGACAGTCTATAATTATTTAACAAGCAGTGCTGTCTTTATTAGAAGGCAACATGGGTTTCTCTAAAAACAAGTCATGCCAGAGTAATTTGATATCTTTCTTTGATAAAGTTACAGGCCTGGTGGATGAGAGGAACACTGTGGATATTGCTTATCTAGATTTTAGTAAGGCCTTTGATAAGGTTCCCCATGATATACTTGCAAAGAAGTTAGTAGAATATGGAAAAGATAGTGTTACTGTTAGGTGAATTTTTAATTTTTAAATAGTTGACTGATCGCACCCAAAGGGTGATCATGAATGGCTAAACATTTGCACCCATAAATGATCATAAATTGGAGAAACATGACCAGTGGGTTGCCCCAGGGTTCTATTCTGAGTCCGGTGCTATTCAATATCTTTATTAATGACTTGGATGAAGAAACAGAGAGTATGCTATTAAATTTGCAGCTGATACCAAATTGGGAGGGATTGCTAATTCCCTAGAGGATAGAATGAACATCCAAAACAACCTTGACAGATTAGAGTGCTGGGCCAAAGCTAAAAGAAGGGGTTTCAACAGAGAGAAATGTAGAGTGCTGCATCTGGGTAATATATATATTACCTAGATTTGCACAGATATTACCTTGAATTGCACAGATATAGGATGTGAGAAACCTGGCTGGAGAATAATACATGTGAAACGGATCTCGGAGTCTGAGTGGACCACAAATTTAACATGAATCAGCAGCGTGATGTGGTGGCCAAGAAAGTGAAAGATCCCTACCGCACTTAGGTTTTGAATCGCCTTTTGCTTAAAGTCAAATCGTCTTAAAAATCACTTACCACATTTCCAATCGCTTTTTCCACAGAGCCCCCTTGGCCACACCCCTTTTCGGCCGCTGGGTTGATTTTTCTTGCGATGGCCACCAGGGGTGGTGTTTTTTAAAACCAATTTCTGGACCATTTTTGAAACATTTGGCTCAAACTGTGGACACTGTGCACCATTTTTTTCCGGGTTTCCCCCTCTGTATGCCTTATCCTGCTGTCAGAAAAGCCAAAAAAGAAATCCTCCTGCAGTGTAATCATTTCCTCCGACTTCTCCGGTCCTTCTACTTCCTCTTTTGGGTACAATTTTGCTTTTTTCCAGTCATGGAAGTAGGCTATCGATATCAATGTGCCACGTTGTAAAGGGAGAACCAGTAAATTAGCTACATTACTTTGAATGGAAGAACAACAGCATGATGTTATCCTAAAAAATAATTTCTGAAATTGAACCAGATAATGGGAAAATGTCGGACTAAATTGGAACAAAAAGTGGTTTAGCAAAGTGCGGATGGAGAAACCAGTTCTTGAGAAAATGCCCAAGTGCAGAATGCTGAATCGCTTCAGCAACTACGTGACCAGGGGAGGGCAAAGGGTGATTCAAAACAAAAAGTGGTTGCTGTTTGAAGTGTGGTAGCGGCCTTAGTTGCATCAGCAGAAGCATAGTGTCTAGATCAAGGAAAGTGATAGTACCACTCAATTCTGCTCTGGTCAGACCCCCACCTGGAATACTGTGTTCAGTTCTGTGCACCTAAATTAAAAAAGGATGTTGACAACCTTGAACAGATCCAGAGGAAGACCAGGACGGCTAAATATCTGGAAGAAATGTCTTATGAGGAATGGCTTCGGGAGCCGGGAATGTTTAGCCTTACAAAAAGAAGGCTGAGAGGGGATATGATAGCCATGTTTAAATATTTGAAAGGATGTCACATTGAAGAGGGGACTGGTTTGTTTTCCGTGGCTTCAGAGACTAGGACATGGAGCAATGGTTTCAAACTCTAGGAAAAGTTTAAACATTTGGACAAAACTTCATGATGGTTAGAGCTGTTTGGCAGTTGAATGTGCTGCCACGGAGCATGGTGGAGTCTCCTTCTTTGGAGGTTTTAAGCAAAGGCTGTGTGACCATCCATCGGGAGTACTGTGATGGGGGTTCCTGCATGGCAGGGGATGGAACTAGATGGCCCTCAAGGTCTCTTCAAACTCTATGATTCTATTATTCTTACACCCACTGCAACTGAGTGCCTGATCCTAACATAACATTGAATGGGAATGGGAATGGAGTCTGCAAATCTGTTCAGCAAGTAACAAATCCAACTGTGGGCAATCCAAAGCCAAATGTGTCACCATCCATGTCAGAAATGAGTGCCTGTCTTTAGGGTCCAGTAGATGCATGCTGAGATAAAACGCTGATGCTGGTGTGTGTGTGTGTGTGTGTGTGTGTGTGTGTGTGTGTGTGTGTGTGTGTGTGTGTGTGTGTGTGTGTGTGTGTGTGTGTGTGTGTGTGTGAGAGAGAGAGAGAGAGAGAGAGAGAGAGAGAGAGAGAGAATTCTTTTCCCTCAGGCAATATATCCCAGTTGATTAATTTAAAGTGACCTTTATTCTTTTATGCAGCATGCATTTCTGTTATGATACATATACTGTATACTACTTTCTTCATGATGTCCACCATAGCTAGGTTTTATAACTGTCTATAAAATGTGTGCCTTCAAATCTTTACTAGGTACCCATTGAGTAGCACATAAAATCTGTGCCTCCTCTTCCACTCATTTTGTGTGTGTGTGTGCTGACAAAACAAGTTCTTGTTTAGTCACCCTGTTGCTTCCCAACTATCTCAGCTCCACAGCTAGAACAAAGAGAGGGATGACACTTGCAGCTGTGTCCCAATTTCACATTCAGAAAAAAAGGGGGGTCCCAATTTCACACTCAGATGACCCAATGGAATGAAATTCAAGGACAAAAAGGAAATAAAACAGGAAGTAAGCTCAGAGAACAGGAGGTCTGCTTGTTAGTCCTCCAAAGTCTGGTTAACATGTGACATTTTAAAACAAACAAACAACTTTTTTGTTATTTATTTAGCTATAGTATAGATATCTATACTATAAAAATAGAATAGAAAAATAGATGTAGATATATATTTCAAATATATAAATAGCTATTATTTTCCCATCTTTTAGGATTCCAAGCCTTCTGAGACAGATTATTTAATAATTATGGATGGGCATGAAATGGAAAATAGTGTTTTGTTTTGTTCTGTTTCACACCTCCCATATTTTGTTTTGTATTGTAACTAAGTTTTTTTTAAAAAAAATTATTACTTAAGAAACAAAAGGAAATGAAATGAATCCCCTACACCACCAAGCGCTCTAGATAGTGTGGTGGGAAATTCAAAAGCCTCATCTCCACTGCCTCTCAGTTGATTTTGACTCCTCAAGCTGTAAAAAAATCCCAGCTGGGAGGCCGGTGGCTAGGGAGAATGGAGCAGACAAGCAGAAGTAAATTCCCTCCCTGCCTGCTCCTTTTACCCCTGCCATCCCTTCCTCCTGGGGTGTGTGTGTGTGTGTGCTTTGGACAGGGAGTGCTGTAGACAGCTGGGGCAGATCCCACTGCCCACAGAACTCCCTGTCCAAAACACCCCCCCCTGGGAAGAGGAGAAAGGAGCAGGGGCAGTGTGGAAGCTTTTGAATCCCCCACCGCACCAGCACACCACCCTTTTTAAAATTACCTACCCCAAACAGCAAGAGGCTTGCTGTTGGGGGGCATTTTAACCAGGCTCCAGCCCAGGTGTTAAAGGCTGGAGCCTGGTTAAAATGCTCCCCCCCCCCGCCAACAGCAAGCCTCTCACTGTTGCTGGCAGTTGATTTAAGAAGTGCTTCACTGGAGTCTTTTTAAAATCGCCCACCAGAAATAGAGGGCCTCTTGCTGTTTGGGGGGGCAATTTATAAAGGCTCCAGCAGCTCCTGGCTCCTGTTTCTGTCAGGCAGGTTTAAGAAGGTTCTACCAGAGCCTTGGCTCCAGTGGAGCACTTCTTAAATCACCCACCCACAACAGAGAGTGGCTCGCTGTTGGGGGGGAGGAACATTTTAACCAGGCTCCAGCCATTGGAGAGGCTTGCCGTTTCTGGTGGGTGATTTTAAAAAGGCTCCACCGGAGCACTTTTTAAATCACCCACCAGAAACAGCTAGAGGCTCGTGGGGGGGATTTTAAACAGGCTCCAGACTCCGACAGCTAGGCTGGATCCTGTTTAAAATGACCCAGGGGATTCCTTTACCAGTGGAGTCTGTCTGGTAAGGGAATCCTCCAGCAGGGGGCTGAGAGGGTAACACTGATGTCAGCTCTGCCCTGTCAGCCCCCTGCTGGGGGATTCCCCACTGCCTCCCAGCTGAGGTGTTTTGACAGCTTGAACTGTCAAAATCAGCTGGGAGGTGGTGATGAGCACAAGGAAACAGCTTCCGGATCGCAGCCCCTTGCCTTAAGATAGATCTGGAGGCAGCTTCCTGGTTCAGAGGAACCAAACTGAAAACATCATTTTGTTCTTGGTTCGGATGACATGCTGTCCACATTTCATTTCAATTTGTAACATTTCAAAACCTTACAAAATATGAAACATTGTGTCATTTTTCAAAAGGTGCCCATCCCTAATAATTATATAATGATACTTTAATAAGTTTGCAATAACTTGTATTGTATAACAAGAGAATATATAGAGTTGACAACAGGACAATATTGCATAGAGGCCAGCAGTATTCTACCAACTGATATTTCAGAGCCAAAAATATAGACTGGGGCAATCTCTTATAATGTTGCAGAGGCAGGACACAGAACATTTTTAGAGGAGAAACAGAACTGCTTCTCTGTCAATTGGCTCTAAAAAATAAGGGGGGGGGGAGCAGGGATCATATGAACAAAAGGAACCAGAATCTCATCGGCCCACAGCTAAATAGGTAACATCCCAATCCAGAATGAGAGGAATCCCCACTTTTTGTCTTTTACCAGGTAGCACCTTGGTATTGAGGGGTTGCAGTGGTTTATTTCATTGTCACTAGGACTTACAATCTGTGTAGTATGCATGTTACTTGGATGATTTCCCACCACTACCACACAGGCCGTATGCTACTGGTGTAACGTTCCCTCCCCCCTCTTTTTAAGGCTTGCACAACAAGATGGCTCAGTAGACATGCTGCTGGCACTCCTTCCCATACTGGAATGTCCACATGTGGATCTAAATGCATCATCAGTTTTCCCTTGTGTGTGTGTGTGTGTGTGTGTGTGTGTGTGTGTGTGTGTGAAATCAGTGGTTCCCAAAGGGGTCTTTTTTAGCTTGCAGGGCATCTATGACAGTGAGAAAAAATGGGGGTCCACAAAATGTAAATGGGGGTCTACATGAGCGGAACCCATTTAGGCAGATCATTATTAACATTTAGGCATTTTGTAAATGTCTTACACCAAATATTTTTGCTGACATCTTAGTAAGATTATGCAGCAACTTTTGGGAAATTTTAAGCTTTTTTTAGTGCATTCATCACGTGGTGCAAAGGTAGGGACCTAATCCTTGTGATGTGCATACCTTTAAAGTCCATTTTGCATTGTGTGTGCAAGGTGGGGGTATTGTATCATTTTTCGGAACTATGGCAAGTTTTTTAAAGTCCGTTTTGCAAAGGTTGGCGACTCATGTTTTGCAGCCAGATGATAGATATGTGTACCCAAATCAGTTGTTTGAAATTCAAATCAACTATATTCATAGTCATATTTTGGTTAACATTTAACAATTAACTTGGCTTAAGAGCATTTTGATGAGCAAACAAAAATTTCTGAACATTTTTGTTTTATTAATGAGCAGTGTCTTGATATACCAGCACTCTCATGTGTGTCACATAAAAGTGACCTAAGTCAATGGCATCTCTCCTTCTCTCCCCCCCTCCTGCTGGAAGTGGGTGATTGTCTGTTTCAGTTTCTGTTTTAGGCAACAGTAGCAGCAGAGTTGAAGGAAGGGCAACAGGTTCAGCAAAGGTAAAACAGTTGCCACCCCCAACAACCCCAGTTCCCAAAGAGGCTACCTTTGTGGGGCCTCTCAACACCATCTCTGCCACCACCACTGCAACCAGGACACACCCACCTCCCATTGCCCCATTTTTAAAACAACCCCCTCCACAGAGGCTTTCACCCTCCTCTGCTCTAGTTGGGATTCCTCCCATCACCCTTTTTTAAAACAGACCCCTCCGTGGAGGCTTCCCACATCCTCAGCATCTGCCACAAAGGTTTTCAAATTCAGGTTATTGTTTTTTGTACTGTACTGTATTTTGTACTTTCTACAGTATGTTTTGTATTTTATTTAGTACCTTGTATTATATTACATTTTTGGGCTGTGGAACAAATCATCTGAGTTTCCATTATTTCTCATGGGAAAATTTGCTTTGATATGCAAGTGTTTTGGTTTCAAGCATGCTTCCGGAATGGATTATGCTATTTAACTAAGGTACTAATGTACACATGTTTTCCCTAATGGAGTTCCCTTCCCTGTTTTAGCAATCAGTATTATGTACTTAAATCTTTATAGAAAAGATTCATTGGTTCATGGCACAGCCAAGATTGAACCAAGGACCCAGTCATTTCAGTCCTCACCCTTTGAAATTGTACCACCAATGCTTACTGAGTACCATTACAAAAGCAACATCTTTATCCTGATTCCTCTCTATATCTACCTAGCTAAAGATATAATTAAGGATTTCCTCCATCCAAACAACACACAGTATTTCAAATTATTTTATAGAAATATTTCTATACGCTGTTTTTGCAGATATTTCAACACTTTTGGAAATATTTTTAAAATATTTCCAATATTATCAAAATGATTTTAAAATGTTTTTAAAACATTTGTATGCTGTCTGGGCAGGAATCCATTTTGAATTGCTCTATTTTATCATATTTAAATAGCTTTATTTTTTTCAATAGACAACTTCTACTCAAGGCTACTGAGGCTAAAAAGAAATGTAGGCACTTGTAGCATTGATTATTTGAAGTTTGGCTTCATTCCATTCCTGTTTGATAAATGTGCAACAGAGTTTTAAACAATGATGCTATGAAACCATCCAAACTGGAGGATCATCTGAGAAGGTGTCATGCTGATAAGACAGATAAAGATTTGACATACTTTAAATCACTAAAAGAAAAACTTCAGAAGAGGACAACAGTGGACAGTATATTTACTTCAACATCAAAATGAGACTATGATGGTTTCTGGGGGTCTTACAATATCTCACAACTCAGCAAAATCAAGAAAACCTCATACTATGGAGGAAGAGCTGATTTTACCAGCCAGTGAAGAGGTTTTAAAAACTGTTCTACACAAGCCTGCATATGATTCACTCAAAACAATTCCTTTGAGAAACAACTCAGTTCAAAGATGTATTGATGAAATGAGTTGTGATGTTGAAAGCTTCTTGTGTAATTATCAGAAAATGAACCATTTATCTCTTCAACTGGATAAATCAACTTTACCTGATAATGAAGCACTATTATTGGCATATGTTCGGTTTTTTTTTTAATGGACCAAGAAATCCATGAAGAATGGATTCCTTTGCAAGAACTTTGACAAAAGACACTAAAAGTGAATTAATGTTAAATGTTTTGAAAGATTATTTCATGAAAAAAACAATCCCTTTATGAAATATAATATCAGCAGCAGATGGAGCACCAGCTATGTTGCGTGATATCGTGGTTTTATAAGCCATTTAAAACTAAATGTACCTGGGGTGTTTGCAATTCACTGTGTCATTCATCGACAACATTTAGTAGCTAAAAATCAGAGTGCCAGATTGCATCAATCTCTTCAATTAGTCATAAATGCAGTAAATAAGATCTGTATCAACATGTTGAATTTTACGTTATTTACACACTTGCTTGAAGTAAATGACGAGGACTTTCATTGATTACTCCTACACACTGAAGCACACTGGCTCTCGAAAGGCTTATGTTTGACCAAAAAAAAATTATCATTTTTTGAGATGGTTTTAGAGTTTTTGGATGCTAAAGCCCATTTTGAAAGAAAATTTAATCAAATGAAAACCAGACATTGCTTATATAACAGATTTAATTTAATGAGGTTAACTTGCAGTTACAAGGTGGCAGTCTGAATTTAATAAAAACAAAGTCCATCATTGCAGCTTTTCTTGCCAGAATTAATCTAATGAAGCAAAACATTGGATGGTGTGAATTTTCCCAGTTCCCCAACTGGTCATTGACAAATGTCCAGGATGATGACACTTTGGTCTAAGTCCAACATTTAAGTTCTTCCTTCACACAGACTTTAAAACCAGATTTGAGGATGTTTTGAATATGGAAATACCACAGTGGATTATCAATCCATATGGTGACATTGAAGAAACGGATGTCACATTACAAGAAGAACTGATTGGAATAAGCACTAACAAAGAACTTAAAGTGCAGTTCAGAATGGGGTATCAGCAGTTCTGGCTTCAGAAAGATATATAACTGTTGCTTATCCTGCATTATGCATTATCGCAAGAAAATTTTTGATAGCTTTTCCATCTTCATACCTTGTGGAAAGGGGGTTTAGCATGGTTGCCAATCTTCTTACAAAAAAATAAATAAAAAGAAGTTGATTGCAAATCACTGAACATGGAGATTTTAGATGATACCTCACTAATTTGAAGCTGAATATTGAACAGTTTCTATCAGACCATCAGGCTCATCCCTCCCATTAACACCAATATTTGTGTATTAATTTTATGTAAGAATTTTTTTGTGTGTGTGTTGTGTCGTTACAGTTATGACCCTGTGTGACTCCATGTCCATGGAGTTTTCTTGGCAGGTGCCTACAGCACCTGGTGGTCTCCCATCCAAGTACTAACCAGGGCTGACCCTGCTTAGCTTCCAAAATCAGGTGAGATAATATATGCTTAGGGCATCTAGGCAGCTCTCTTAACATCCCTATTTTACTAGGTTCTTATTTGTTTCATTCCAAATCCAAATATTTACTTGCATGTTGTGTCTTTTAAATAAACGTATGAATAAAATTTGTACATATTTTTCTTTTTTTTTAACAATTGTCCATGCTACAAAAGCCCCTATCAAAGTGTATAGCACTGTGTCAGCTCCCAAAGACACATTTGAAATTAATAAGTTTAGGAAAATTCAATATTAGACAGGCAGGGGTTCTACAGAAAACAAAATAAATGGCAGGTGGTCTACAGGGAGAAAAAGTTTGGGAACCATTGTGTTAAATACATTCAAATATTGAATTTATGCTATTTTAATAAAATCTCATCAACCGAAATTCAACATGTGAATATACTCAACATGAAATTATTTCATTTACGACATGCTTTTGTACTAATGACCCACATTGACTGGCTGAACAGAGAAGCCAGTCAGAAGTGCTCTGTGATTTTCAAACAGCCTTATTTAATCACTGTTCAGGATTTTCTCCACCAACTTCAAAAGGCACTGTATCAACCCCGTTTAATAGTCATAACACAAAAGAACCCTATTTGCTTTTGTTTTCATTGTTTTGCCATCCATTACTACATTTCTCCCTACATCAACAGATAAAAGCCTCTGTAAGACAGCAAGTAAGGCAATCTGTTTAGTACCACTAATGACTCCCTTTGATTATAATGATGTAAGTGGATCAATTTAGCACAATGTGGCAAAGGGAAATGGGATGGGCCACTGCTTCTGCCTTTTAGAAACCAGGTCACTTAGTCCACTTTACTGTCACACTTATATAAAAGGCCCCAAATATTGGCTATGCCTCAGGGAGAAAAAGGATATTTCCTAAAGTTTGCTTTGTCTCAGTGTTGCCTATGGCACTATAAATCAACGGTGAGAACAGAATCTATAAAATAACTAAAAATTGGCGATGAACAATACAGAACAGTGGGCACCCTAAACACATTCACTTGGGAAAATGAAACTACCAACATCAAACCATATGGATTCCAAATAAAATTACAAGAGCTCAGGGAAGTGCAATAAAGTTAAGAGCTTAATGGCTAGGAACTGCTTTCCAGCATTAAAACTTTTTAACTGGTTATATGTCAGGTGGATGTTTTTGTTAGAGAGCCTTCTGCAGAGTAGTCACCACCACAGAAAGGGTCTTGTCCATTGCCTTGGCAAATTCATTTATTTTAGACATGGAAAAACCAAATGCAGCCTCTCCATATGGAAGGGAATAGAAAAGGACACAGCAGAAATGATTTCTCTCCATTGAACACTGAAAATGAAGCCATAAATACCTGGTAAATTTTTTGTTCCCAAAGGAAAAAACTAGATGGGTTAGGCTACTGCACAGTGTTATATATATAATGTTTCTAGACTTTGACTAATTCAACATGAGGATTACATGGACCTCACCTAGAGATGTGAAGGCTGGGATTTTTTTTTCGGGGGGGGGGGCAATTTTTCCTGTTTTTTCTTTCTTTCCTGAAGCCATTTTGTTTTTTGTTTTTTGTTTTTTCTGAACAATTGGAAAAATTGAAAAAATATTATGGAATGTTTTATTTTAACATAATGAATAAAATGTTTTAAGGCAGGGTGTTTAAATATTTTCCAAGTCATTTTAAAAATATATATGATTAGAACTAGTCTCACTCATTCCTATACATTCCTCCCCTCTTCAATTCTTTTTATGAGAATGAGATTTGTGTTTTCTGATAGAATCCAGGTGTCGAGAAATATTATTTTCTACTATGGTAAACCCCCGCGGGGGTTTACTGTACTAGAAACTTATTGCGGGGTTTATGGACCCAACCCAACCCACGAAAATTGAAAATTAATTGATAATTGAAAATTCAATTGAAAATTGATAATTGAAAATTGATAATTGAAAATTCAATTGATAATTGAAAATAATTGATAATTGATAATTGAAAATCCGCAATATGTGGATATTGGATTGGGTCAACACTGCGGGGGCTCTCTTCGGGCTCTGGTACTTACCCCAGGCCTGGTGCTGCTCTGAATGGGCCTGCAAGGGGCTTCCTGGGCCCTCGGAGGCCCCAAAAGTGTTTTCTAGTGATCTGGAGGTCACTTCTGTTTTACAAAAATCACTTCTGGTTTGTGGGAAAGAACTTTTGGGACCTCTGATGGGCCTGGGAAGGCCTTTCCTCCTTACCCCAGGAGGCCTTTTTTCATATACTGCGGACCTGTGATATACCGGATCTGCAGTATATGAACCATGAAAGGGCAGGGGACAACTATACATTATTGTGTTCCATACTACTTATTTTTTAATTCTTATTTCCTTATGGCTTGTGTTTGTTCCTCTACATTCTGTTTTGCTGATATTGCCAGTCAGCCCACCTGTCGCAATATGCTTCCTTCGGATTATTATTTTTAATAATTTTGCAATAACTTGTTTTTTTATTTCTGCTTCCTTTTTTGGGAGGGGTGCCCTCTTTGATCCTTTTTTGTATTATTGTGGCTGTTTACTGGCCTGTCTGCTGGACTCAGAGAGAGAGAGAGAGAGAGAGAGAGAGAGAGAGAGAGAGAGAGAGAGAGAGAGAGAGAGAGAGAGAGAGAGAGAGAGAAGGTAATGAGTGGTTGTTGTTCAGTCATTAAGCCATGTCTGAATCTTTGTGACCCCATGGACCAGAGCATGCCAGGCCCTCCTGTCTCTCTGCCACTGAATGAGTGGTAGGGAGGTTAAAAAAACCTCCTCTTACTCCAGTTCTTGTTTTGAGGAAGAGTATTGATGGTATTTTTGTCTTTATTTGCTTAATTGCATGTTCCCATTTTATTGTTTTTTAAAATATATATTCTTTGTTTAATTTGTTGTGCATTTTTAAAAGCAATATGTCTGTGAAGATTCTCAGTCATCCAGGTGAGTTTATCTGGAAGTTGAGTCATGGCTACTGGACTTCTTTTTTGACAGATTGAAACATTTCGCTGTTCATCCAAACAGCTTCATCGGTCTTTGCACTAGCTGTATTCAGACCGATGAAGCTGTTTGGATGAACAGTGAAACGTTTCTATCTCTCAAAAAAGAAGTCCAGTAGCCATGACTCAACTTCCAGATTTTTAAAAGCAGTATATTTTTGTCAGGTATTAGTTAGTGAAATATGGATTAGACAGGATGTTCTATATGTATTTTATATGCATTTAATTGATTAAAGATGGAGTCTGTAAAAAGTGCAAAGTCACAGTGACTCAGTGTATAGTTTTTTCAAATGGAGTACAAGTGTAAAGAATTAACATAATAAGTTTCGGCTGATGCAAGAGGTTGCAATAGCTACAATGTAATGTAATTTATGATTGGACAGACGTGTGTATAAAATGCTCTGTAAATCACTGTTCATTGGGCCTTCAGTGAGTAAAGGCACCCACTTTGTTTCTCTGTTATATATTTTGTCTATGTACTGTATTACTGTATTCTCTGTTATATATTTTGTCTGTGTACTGCATTATGCTGTTAAATTTTGTATCAGTGTACTAATGTGATTTTCCCCTCTATGCCTTGTTGAACTTTGTAGAAGTTCTGTGATGCTGTGATATATTTTGTACATATGTAATATAGGTGTTACTTTTTAAGAAAACTCTGTCCCTGAGTCGAACAATTTATTCATTGAGTATTGCTTCTGCTGGCTGATTAAATAGCATATACTCTGACAATTTTGCTGGGAGCTCAGACTCTTCTTCTGAGGTTATTGTTATTAGCTGTACTGTAACCTGTTTTTGGAGCACATTGATTCTCTGTTTTCTTGCCTCTGCTTTTTTGGAGTAGTTTATGTTAAATGCATTAGGGCTCTTAGAGTACTGTATAATATGAAACTATGTGAAATATACCTTCTTCTTGTGGTACAATTAAAGGACCAGAACATGAAAAACACAAAAATTAAAAGAGATACCCTGCAAAATTCAGCCAATGCTCTAAAATCTAGCACCATGAGTTCTGAATAAGATTTACAGCCTCAGTGTATTTCCACAAGCAGCCCTATAGGATAATTCTCAAATAACAGTTGTAGCCTATAACCGGTGTGGGTATAGTGAATACAACGATGACCACACTGTAGGCTCAGAAAACCTACACTTGAGTTCCTGCTCAGTTGTGGAAATTGACTAAGGGCCTTTTTACACGACCCCTAAGATCCGCTGGTCCCTTAAATTCGGACCAGAGATCTTGAGGGTTCGTTGCTGTTCTTCCCTCCCTACCCGCTCGGCACTTCTTTGTTCTGTCTGCGGGAGGGGGGGAGGAAAAAAAGCCTTAGACAGAGACAAAAGAATAAAAGGCTTACGTCCCGGTGTTGGGGGAAGTTGCTCTGATCTCCGTTTACTTCCTGGTTCCTCTTTAAGGGGCGGAGGCAAAAGAAAAACAACAGAAAGAAGCGAGGAGACCTCAGGCAGTCTCCGGATCAAATATTTTTCACCATAAAAAAGCAGGTACAAGAAAACTGCTGTTTGGTCACGCTAAGTGGGCGGGGTCACACTTAATTGTCTGCAAACTCCGGACCTGGTGGGTAAACATTTTTATCATCTGGAGCTTGCAGCCATTTGCGGCGGAGCTTAGGGGTCGTGTATAAACGCCCTAAGGGAACAGCAGCTGTAAAGCCAACTCTTAAATATCTCAATTACCTTGAAAGTTCTACTAGGGATTTTATAAATTGGTTCTGACTTAATGGACATAACCCACACATACACAGTTGTAGTCTGAAGTGCTTCATCCATGTTTTATATGGGCTACCAAGAAATTTTGGAAATAAAGCGATAGGTTTAACACAGTGATAATTAAATCATTGCTTTTGTGTTAAGCAGAATAAGCCAAAAAAGTTTAATCCTCTAAAAAGACTTTCAAAGTATCATTCCAGTGTCTTAAAAATAGCATTTTAATGTGACTTTCAGTCTCTTATTTTTAAATAAAAAATCAAGTGTTCCCACTGATAAACTAACACTAACATTATTCCCATCATCCAGCTATGAAGTTCAGAAACTAAATGGATTCTACTCAATAAATGATGGATACATTCCCTGTGCTGGAGAAGTAACCTGGTTGTTAGTATATTTGGGGCTGCATTCAAAATAGTCGTTTAAACCTGAAAAAACTCAATAATGTATTTAACTAAAGATCATAGTACTGTAAGGAAGAGGAATCAAATTCAGTTTACTTCTGCATTAGCATGGGAGGGGGTCCAGTATGAATCATGTACAATTTTCAAAAGAGAAAGAAAAATCAGGTACAACAAGGCCATGATGCAGCCAGTGATACTGATAAATATAAATGCTTGTTTAAATTAAAAACTAAATCGATTGTTTCCTTAAGTGCAAGCTATGGACTTGATTGCCTTGTCTATGAGGCCAGGTGATGCACAGTTACATTTCTGCTTCATCATACTCAAACTCTACTGAATAAAACCTGTCCTCCACTATACTTAAGCAGTAAATCATAGCAGCATATTAAATGCACAAACTGCCTTCTCCCATCAGGCGAGCTAGAGGGCAGAATGGATTCTTCCTACACTTTGGCAGAATGTATAAAATAGATGATTGAAGTCAGCCCAATAGATGCATTTCATTATTGCCTTTACTTCACTGAACATTTCAAGGGACAGACAGAGAAGTTGTTCCGGTGTCATGGATAAAGAAATATTATATTTAACATTCTATTTTTCCATAGTCCAACTCTTTCAGTGGGATTGTACTTTGACTGTATCCATTAATTAGAAGAGGAAAATCATATCAGGGATTCATCACAAGCAGGATGGCCAGAGTAAATACAGTACAGCTGCTTTTTGCATATTACTTAATGATGCACCAAGATGCCAAACTGCAGTTCATGCCCATGTCATCTTATGCAACAATACAAATATACTAGAATGATTGAGACGTACAAAATAATGCAGGGCATGAGTAAAGTGGATAGAGGGACACTCTCCTCCCTCTCACAAAATACCAGAATTAGGGGACATAACACTCAAATTGAGGGCTGGGAGAGTGAGAGCAGACAAAACAAAATATTTTTTCACCCAGCATGTTTTAGTCTGTGGAACTGCCTGCCACAGGATGTGGTGATGGCATCTGACCTGGCTGCCTTCAAAAGGGGATTGGACAGATTCATGAAGGAGAAGTCCATCACAGGTTACAAACCATGATGGAGATGTGTAATCTATAGGCTTAAAACCGGGGTACTTCAAGGGCGAGATGCAGGGGAATGGTATCAGGAGACAGATATCTAGTGTTGTGCGCTCTCAGACACATCTGGTGGGGCCACTGTGAGATACAGGAAGCTGGATTAGATGGGCCTTTGTTCAGAATTTTGGATAAGTGAGGAATGTGACAGAATTCAAGATGCTGAGAACTATTCCTGGAGATGGGAAAATCCATCCTTCCTGTATTTATCAAAAATCCTCCTTGAGCTGTCATTTTTCTCAGCTCCACATTGCATTTGTAGAATCCCTCCTGTTTATACAGAACTTCATGTATTCCCCCCATACACATTTGTTCACATTCTTTCTCCCCATTGATAAAAACATGTTTGCTCATATTTTTCAAATTATACATTTGTGATCACTGTCAGTCATTTTCTGAGCATACTTGTCATTTTCAGTTCATAGTTCTGTAGGTCAATAGAGAACTGGAAAAAAAATCTCTCAGGCAAGACTCTCTCGGTTGTGCTGCCAGTCCCTGTGGGATGTTGTCCCAGCTGTGCCATATGGGTGCACAGCAGTAAGCCAACAGTTCAGTTGTGCCCCTTTCATTTCTTAGCTCACGGCCCTGCACCATGGCACATTGTTGATTACATGCAAGGGGAGCATCATAGATGTTGCCAGATGTCTCTTTCCACCCCAGTGCTCCCAGATGGCATGACACTACACACATTCTCATAGTAACTGGTACAGTTGGTTAAATATATGGAAAGTACACATGGTTCAGAAAGCTACAGCCTACTTTAATGTATGGACACAGAATGTTTGTAACAAAGGCAGGGAAGAGGAGGAAAGAGTTCCGTTGCCTGTTCCTTCTTTTGCACATTGCTGAACTCTCAAGGTTGTAAGAAATAAAATGTGTCATTTATTTTCCTTTTCTACCACCCTTATTTTAAGAAGTTCTTAAAGTATTGTGGCAATGATCAAGTTCCCATGTCTTTAGCTTAACCATCCCTATATGCCATGCTCCCAGACGAGTTTACTAAATTTAGTTGTTTTTGCCTGCACTTGCACTGCTTTTCCTGACTAATCCTAAGGCTCAACCAACGTACTGATAATCATCTATCTACAGTTGGGAGGTTGCCTGTTGTCTTTGATTTGTTTGCTTATGTTGTAGTCTCTCAGTGCAAATGGTGAACTGTATGCAAATTAACAGCTGCTTCTCCTAATTGGGTGGCCACACCAAACATTTCTCAGTCCCTTTATGCAGTTCCAGGATGTAATGATATGTTATGTTTCCAAATAAAAGTAACAGATGCTGCAAGCAAACTTCAAGGGAAAAAGTATAGGGAACCTCATGTGAGAATATCAGTTGGAGCATTAGTAGCCTGAAGTGAAGCCATATTTATGCTGATGGATGATATTTAGGCTTGTGTGTTATGGGCGCATACACCCTTATCTTTGATTGCACATGCATGAAGGTTTTGTGAATTTCATTGGCATGTCTTTCATAGATCTTAAGTCAATGAGTGCATTGCCAAACCATGGAAGATTGCTGTAAGCACAGTAACTTTAGTGTGGTGTGCCCCAATTTTTCATCTATGCCCAAGTAAAGTTGCATCTATAAACTTATATGCATATGTGATCATCCTTTTTTAAAAAAAAAATATAGTTTTATTGACAATCCATTAAAAATAACATATACCACCTAATATAACTTGTTATACATATAATACGAAGTAACTCAACAAATTAAACATTCTTAAACTATAGTTTAATTGATATGTCATGCATCAGCAATATAGGGGTTATTAAACAGCTTAACCCCTAAATTGGTAGCACACACCATATACACTTTTTCATTTAACTACTTGGACCCCTTTTGGAGCTTAATAACTCAGCCTAGTGAGTTAAGCCTGCCATTTCTATGCCAAAACATGGGTGCAAACCATATTTTTGAGTACATAAACATAACAAAATATTATGTACTCAAATATATGGATTGCAGCCATGTTTTGGCATCAAAATCATGGCTGAGCAAGTTTTGACTTTTTTCCTGTAAGCACTCAAAATTTGGAGAGTGTTGGGATTCAGGGGGGCTGAGTTATTAAACTTCAAAGAGGGTGCACCTAGAAAATAATCATTTCTAATTGAGCGAGAAGCCAATAATTGCTCGCCACTAGTGAACTTAATCTCTGTATTCTTGGTTTTCTTCATACGTTATTCATCCAAGAAACTTTTATTGGTGCATGGTCAGAAGTTATAATTGCGTCAAAATATATTCTTTCCTAAAGAGTCTAAATAAAAAAATATGGTCTGCTCTAGAGTAGGACTTATATGTTTTTATTTTTTCCTGAGGGTTATGGCCACTCCCCTGGCTTTATTTCCTCTGTTGGCTACATCCTGATAATCTAAAAGTGGGTGTTTCTGCCTGCTTTCTCTGATGTGTTTCTTGTAGCAGAATAACATCCCCTCCTATTTTTGTATATGTGATCATCTTTCCATAGTGCTTTATTGGCCATACTAGTAGTCTGAGTCTGCTTTGCAACTGGGCCTGTATTTCATATAATTTTAGTTTCATAACTTGACTTTACAATTAATTCCCCCCCCCAAAAAAAACCTCTATTTATTGTGAAGTTATGTGTTTGCCATCTGGCATTTGCTTATCCTGCCTGTGCCAGAAAAGGCCAATCAGGTCTCAACATTTGGGAAACTAAATGTTATTTTTTTGCTCATTAGCCAAGCGCTTTGAAGCCATGTTATAGTAGTTATTCTCCAATTTGCCAATAAAGAAAGAATGTGTAGCTGGCAGAATGCAAATGCTAGTGATCATATTTACCTTAAAATATGAGGGAAAGTTGGGAGGTCAACAAGTAAATAATAATAATAATAAAACACTAGAAATTTGGCTATTAATGAGTTTAACCAGTCAACTGGGTATGGGCACACAGAACAACCCACTGGTGCTTTTTAGAGCTCCCTGTAAGCAAATCATATCATTTCTTGCTTTTATTCCTTATTTATTAACTATTATGCATTAATTTTATCAAAACATTTTTCTTTTTCTTTCCCCTTAAAGTTTTGTTACTTTCCCCATTTATGTAATATTTGTCTTTTCACATCCAAAAAGAACCTATTGCCTCTAGCAAGACAGAAGCTACTGAAAGCTTGTTATTTTTATTCCTCCTTCAGCTTTGCCATTAAATGTAAACTTTTCTTAGGCTCACAGTCCAATAGGTTTATCGGCCTTTCTCAATAACCAAAAGAAGAATGTGTCTGTGATAAGGTGAAATGAAGGGTTTCCACAGGGAAGATGGCATGGATTTATTCTCATTTGCACCTGAGGGTATGAGAAGAACCAATGGGTGGAAACTCATCAGAGGGAGAGCCAACCTGGAAATAAGGAGAAAATTTCCCAACAGTGAGAGCCATTAAACAGTGAAACAGCGTGTGTCCTGATGTTGTGGGTGCCACATTGCTGGAGGCTTTCAAGAAGAGATTGGACAGCCCTCTGTCTGGAATGGTATGAGGTCTCAAGCCTTGGGCAGGTGGTTGGATCAGAAGACCTCCAAGGTCCCTTCCAACCCTACAATGATTCTATGATTCTATGAAATCCTGGTCAGCAGAATGTCAGACATGGGATTCTACCAATTTTGGAAGGAGCTCCACATATTTTGGTAAGTGAAATTCATAGTCTGGGAGTAATCTTTGCTTCTGTACTGTCTCTGGATTCAAGTGTGGCAGCAGTGATGGGAGATGCCTTATTGCAGCTGGAGATAATGCACAAAACTCTGAACTTTTCTGAGTGGACCTGACTTGACAACAGTCATTGATGCCATCGTTCAGTTACATCTGGTCTACTGCAATAGACTTCATGTGGCTACCCTTGAAGATAGTCCAGAATTTTTTGTTATTGCAGTATGCAGCAGCTTGGATGTAAACAGATACATGGTATTCAGATTACATGACCTTCACACTGAAATGCCTGCACTGATTGACAGTTGTTTATTCAGACTAATTCAAGATGGTTGCATTCAAAATCCTGAACAGCTTAGGGCTGGCATTCTGGAGAACTGCCTGTCTCATTATGAATTTGTTCAGACATTAAAATCTTTATGCAAGGCTCTCTTTAAAATATTGACATCTAAAGAAGGCAGCTTGACAGGCACATGGAGGAATGCATACTGTAATAATATTATTTAAACCCCACTGCAAATCAGGCTTCAAAATCAGCTCAATTTTGCGGGGGGAATTAAAGAATTCATTGTGCTGAGCTATTTTAATAGCTTTTATTTGATTTGTTCATTGCAAACAGCTGAAAGTCTAAATTTTGACCATTACTCTGATTGATTGATTGATTGATTATTATTTTGAATATTTTACCCCACCTTTCTCCTTGCAAAAGGACCCAAGGTGGATTACAATAATGAGAGATAATAAACAGTCCAGAACATTGAAGACATATTCAAGTTAAGAACAGGGAGTTAGAAGAGGCATCTTAGAACATTAAAAGGTAACAGTAGAGCTACAAAGAGTATGCAAAAAGAAAAGAAAAATCCATTATGAGGGGTGGAAAGTAACATGAAAACATTGGTGTTCTTATGGAATTAGCCAATGTAATCATGTATGGTAATCCATATAAAGTTACATAGTAGGAAGTCCCTCATTCAGGGAAAGCTTTGCCTGCTTCTGGAAAGAAAACAGATGGTGCAGTTTCAAAATCTGGGAGCAGCAACAGAGAAGGCCCTTTCATATGTTCTTCTGAGGCGCACCTGTGAAGGTGGTGGGATGGATAGGAAGGCCCCTCCTGATGAACTTAGCACCCAAGGTGGTTCATACTGTGACATATGATCTTTGAGGTAGCTTGGACCCAGGCCAATGGGGGTTAAAAAATTCTGATTACAACTATCCTTCTACATGGCTCTCAGATGTTTAATGCACCCTCCTTAGAGTTGTGAGCCATTTGTTTCTCTCCGTGTTTAGGAAGGATGTGAAGATACATCTTTTAAGCTGCCCAATGATAGTACCTAATATATTGGCTTTATTTTAACTGGCAACCAATGTTTTTATTTTAATGTTTTTGTTGCTCACATTTGTTTATATTTGATGGCTCAATTTGTTTTTAGTTTTTACTGTTATTTCTGTTATGTTTTAGGACTGGAATCCCCCATGAGCATTATTATTATTATGAAGTAGTGGAAATATTTATGTGCTGTTATATTGATTCTGACATTATAGATATATACAGCACTTGAAAGTAATATACCAATCCCTCTTTCAGGGTGCTCTCAGGGACCATACTGCTTGCCCAAAGCCACACAGGTGGCAGGCATGTAACACTTAGTGATCTTGGCAAGCCCTCACCTGGAAGATCCAATGGGGGTTTGAACTCCCAGTCCCACTGTCAGGCTCTCCATCTCACTGACCTTAGGACTGAAAATAAAGAGGTACAGTGGTACCTCAACTTATGAATTTAATCTCTTCCGAACGCATACTCTTAAGTCGAACTACTCTTAAGTCGTGCTACCTATCTAAAACATTGAAAAAATAAGTTAAAAAAGAAAAATATATATTTGTAAGTCGAGCAGACCATATCTAAAATAAAATTTGTAAGGCAGCAGTTAAAACGCCAACAGTTTTCCACTCTTAATTCGAATTTCTCTTAAGTCGAGCTGCTCTTAAGTCGGGGTACCACTGTACAGCTAATAAACAAATAGTATATAATAATTGTGTCTCACCTTTCTTCTGAAATGTATGAATCCAATTGCCATTTCCCACCTTAGAATTATTCTGTGAAAATGAGACTGGCCTGAATTTACATAATAAACTCATTAGTTAAAAATAGGGAGAGTTAAAACAAGATCTCTCCCCTTCCAATCTGATGTTCCAATCATATTGGCCATAGTACATCGATAGATTTGCTGAAGAATTTTGACCACAAATGCTTGTTGGGGGGTGGGGAACCAAATGCTGCTGGAATTAGAAAGTATTTTCAAATAGTAGAGATGGGCATGAAACGGTTCATCCCAGTTCATGTTGGTTTCTAAAGGTCATGTGCTGCTGTTACCAATCCGAACCTCCTCAGGCAATCAGCAACTTGCCAGAGCCAACTTACTTGCTTTTCCCACCTCCTTGGCTAATCTCCCAGTCAAGAGCAAGAGCATGGACTTCTCCACACCACCAGTTTGATTGAGTGTGAGATCAGTCAGTCAAAACTTTATTGTTTATGACTAGAGGTGGGCACGAAATGAAAAAAAAAGTTTTGTTTTTCATTTTTCATTTCATTCCCTAATGAAATGAAAAACAAAGTGAACCATCAAAGTAAAACAAAATGAAACGAAAGGGAAATTTTCCTTTCGTTCCATTTTCTTTTTCATTTTCCCATGGGAATGCATTGAAGCAATGCATTTTCATGGGAAAATGATCAGGAGCAGAAAATGACGGGCTTTTTACACTTTCCCCCCTGCCTGAAGCCCCATGCACGATCTGATTGGTGGTTGAGCAGGAAAAAAAGTTTTGAAAGACCACAGTTTTCCTCACCTGGCTTTTAAAACATTTTTTCCACTTCCCCCCAAGCTGATCACAAAACTTTTTCTCCACCCCAGCACGGATCAGCTGGTGCGCGGGGCTTGGGGAAGGGAAAAGAGACCCGCATCTTTCCCCCCAATGCACCCCATTGGGAGGGAAACGCACAGGGTTTTAAAAATATCTTTGAGCCACTGAGACATTTTAAACTCACACCTTTCCCCTAACGCACCCCATTGGGAGGGAAAGGTGGGCCATTTTTAAAGAGGCCCAGCCAATGACAGCTCTGCTGGAGCCCTCTGAAAATGGTCAAGTGGGCAGTTCTGAGCTCTTGCGCTGCCCACCCAACCATTTTCATAGGGCTCCTGCAAAGCTGTCATTGGCTGGGCCATGGTTGGCACCAGGGGATCTCCCCCCCCCCAGTGCTGACTGGAGCATTTTTAAAGGGGCCCTGCTGATGACAGCTCACCGGGAGCCCTCTGAAAATGGTGGAGTGGGCAGTTCTGGAGTCTTGCACTGAACTGCCCACCTGACCTGGCCATTTTCAAAAAAGAATAAATAAAGAATAAATAAAGGTTAAAAAGCTCATGATTTCCCCACGCCAGATTGGGTGGGGAAAACTTCAGGCTGTTTATATATATAATCGCTTCTCGGCCTTTTGGCTAAGATCAAGTGTAGTATATATCTATATCTATCTATCTATCTATCTATCTATCTATCTATCTATCTATCTATCTATCTATCTATCTAAAACATTCATATCTATCTATCTATCTATCTATCTATCTATCTATCTATCTATCTATCTATCTATATAGATATATAGATATATAGATATATAGATATAGATATAGATGATATAGATATAGATATAGATATAGATGCCACCCCAAGTGCCGATCAGTTGGTGTGTGTGGCTTTGGGTGGCAAATAAAATAAAATAAAATAAAATAAAATAAAATAAAATAACCCCCCTCCCCACTTTCCCCCAGATGGGGTGGTGGAAAGTGCAGGATTTTAAAACCTTTTTTTGCCTGCCAAAGCCCTACGCACCAGCTGATGAGTGCTTGGGATGGCAAAAAATGTTGCACAAAAAAAACAAAACCTGTTTTTTAAAAAAATATATTCATTTTGTACAACACAACCACCCCTCCCCAAATGATTAACGAAACAAAACAAAACAGCTTTCTTTCCATTTTGTGCCCATCTCTATTTATGATCATAGGCCTTTACAAATACACAGTGCATAGTGCCAAAGAGATTGCAGCATTTAAAAACATCAGTGAATGCACAATACATGTTTAAAAAGTCTTAGCAACACCTCCCACTGAACTTAGGGCCTTTCTGTTGGATGCCATTTAAATCCTTGAGAAAGCCAGACCACAACTTCTTAGTTGCCAATGCAAAAAGTGCTACAGTATAAGCAATGAATGACTCATTGTCAGTGAGCAACTTGATTACTATTTCTTTGTGGCGGAAATTGTGGAACATCTGGGTGATAGGAAATAAAAATCTGTCTCTAGAGTTCTTGTAGAGAGGGCAGATTAATAAATAGTGAATTATGTCTTCTATCTGATTGCAGCTATAGACATATTTACATTCCATAACCGGAATTATTTTGTATCTCCCTTCAAGATAAGTGGAGGGCATCTTTTGAAAATCTAAGTTCAGTGAAGACTCTACGAAGCTATGGAAAAGATAGTGTCTCATAATATAGTGGCCTTAAATTGTTGATCTGAAGTTTGGGATACCACATTGAGACCCGAGACTCAGAAATTGTAGCCCTGTCTTGACAGGCATCAGAGTCAAAAAAATCCAGTTCCTTAGTGTGTTAGAACTGGAATCAAGACTAAGGAACTTTTCCATAGTTAGATCATATAAACATATTTTGTAATTCATATGATCTATTAAAATTTATTTACATAAAGCAACTTCAAATATTTCCCAGAGTGCTCCTCAATAGGACACCCAAAATATTGTAGCCACAATCCTATTGGTGATTTACCCTTGTGTAAGTGCAATAATAATATAAGAACATAAGAACATAAGAAGAGCCATGCTGGATCAGGCCAAAGGCCCATCTAGTCCAGCTTCCTGTATCTCACAGCGGCTCCACCAGATGCGTTTGGGAGCGCATGAGACTAGATATCTGTCTCCTAATACCACTCCCCTGCATCTGGCCCTTGAAGTACCCTGGTTTAAAGCCTGGAGATTACACATCTCCATCATGGTTTGTAACCTGTGATGGACTTTTCCTCCAGGAATCTGTCCAATCCCCTTTTGAAGGCATCCAGGCCAGATGCCATCACCACATCCTGTGGCAGGGAGTTCCATAGACTTACAACGCGCTGGGTGAAAAAATATTTTCTTTTGTCAGTTCTTACTCTCCCAGCCCTCAATTTGAGTGCATGTCCCCTAGTTCTGGCATTTTGGGAGAGAGAGAAGAGCTTCCCTCTATCCACTTTACTCATACCCTGCATTATTTTGTATGTCTCAATCATATCCCCCTCAAGCTCCTTTTTTCCAGACTAAAGAGGCCCAAATGTTTTAGCCTTTTTTCATAAGGGAGGTGCCCCAGCCCAGTAATCATTTTAGTCGCTCTCTTCTGCACCTTTTCCAGTTCCACTATGTCTTTCTTGAGATGCGGTGACCAGAATTGTACACAATACTCCAGGTGGGGCCTTACTATTGTTTTGTATAAAGGCATTATAATGTTCGTTGTTTTATTTTCAATCCCCTTTTTGATAATCCCTAGCATGGAATTGGCCTTCTTCACCGCTGCCACACATTGGGGAGACACCTTCATGGAGCTGTCCACCAACACACCAAGATCTCTTTCCTGATCCGTCACAGATAACTCAGAGCCCATGAGTTGATAGATGAAGTTTGGATTTTTTGCCCCAATATCCATTACTTTACATTTAGTTACATTAAAACGCATTTGCCATTTCTCAGCCCATTCCCCCAGTTTGGAGAGATTCTTCTGGAGCTCTTCACAATCTTCTCTGGTTTTTACCACACGGAAAAGTTTTGTGTCATCGGCAAACTTGGCCACCTCACTGTTTATCCCTGTCTCCAGGTCATTTATGAACAGATTGAAAAGCACCGGTCCCAGGACAGAGCCCTGGGGCACACCGCTTTTCACCTCTCTCCATTGTGAAAATTTCCCATTGACACCTACTCTTTGTTTCCGGGATCTCAACCAGTTCTCAATCCATAAGAGGACCTGCCCTCTTATCCCCTGACTGTGCAATTTTCTCAGCAGCCTTTGGTGAGGGACTGTGTCAAAAGCCTTTTGAAAATCCAGATAGACTATATCCACCGGTTCACCCAAATCCATGTGCCTGTTGACCTTTTCAAAAAATTCTAAAAGGTTTGTCAGACAAGATTTACCCTTACAGAAGCCATGCTGATTTTCTCTCAGTAAGGTTTGTTCTTTTATGTGTTTTAAGATTTTCTCTTGGATGAGGCTTTCCACCATCTTCCCTGGGACAGATGTAAGGCTAACTGGCCTGTAGTTTCCCTGGCCCCTTCCTTCCTTTTTTAAAAATTGGTGTGACATCTGCTATCCTCCAGTCCTCCAACACTGTGGCCGTTTTAAGAGACAAGTTGCATATAACCATTAAGAGATCTGCAATTTCATTTCTCAGTTCCCTAATAACCCTTGGGTGGATGCCATCTGGGCCCGGTGACTTGTTAATCCTCAATTTATCAATTAGTCCTAAAACCTCCTCTCTTTTAACCTGTATTTGATTTAATTCTTTAGTCAAGAGGGGCGGCTCAGGCAGCGGAATCCGCTCAAGGTCCTCTGTCGTGAAGACAGATGCAAAGAACTCATTCAATTTCTCTGCAATGTCCAAGTCCTCCTTAACCTCCCCTTTTCCTCCCTCACCATCCAGAGGGCCAACTGGTTCTCTGGCAGGTTTTCTACTTCTAACATATTTAAAGAAGCTTTTATTATTACCCTTTATATTGCTAGCCATGCGTTCCTCAAAATCTTTCTTTGCCTCCCTTATCATCTTCTTACATTTTTTTTTGCCAGAGTTTGTGTTCCTTTTTATTTTCCTCATTTGGGGAGGATTTCCATTTACAGAAAGACCTCTCCTTGTGCTTTAGAGCCTCTCTAACTCCACTCGTTAACCATGCCGGTGTCCTCTTGGACTTAAATGAGCTCTTCTTTCTTTGTGGTATGCACTTGTGCTGGGCCTTTATTATTGTTGTTTTAAAGAGGCTCCATGCACTCTGAAGAGATTGGATTCTTCTAACCTTCCCCTTCAATTTCTCTCTAACTAGTTTCCTCATCTGAGGGAAGTTTGCCCTTCGAAAATCAAGGGTTTTATGTCCGATATGGTTGACACTCTTCCTCCGACATACATGGCAAAGGAAATTGCAGAATGGTCACTGTTCCCCAGAGGCTCAGTGACATTCACATCCCTGACCAGGTCCTGAGTATCGCACAGTATATACACTTCTGTATTATTAAAATAGATTGCACACTGCAGAAACTGCACATTGAACACATCTTGGTAGCCAACTGTCACTCATTAATAAATATCCAGGAATAAAACCCGCATTTATAAATAAGTAGCAAATTATTATCTATGTATATCAGCTCCATAGGTACATTGGGAACTGTGATGCACCCAGCTGTCTATATATGATTGAGGGCACATTATGATGAGAATGTTATTGCTGTCTCACACCTACATAAGGGAAATCATGTATGTGTTAGTGGTAAATTGCCATTCATGAACTTGGTCCTGGTTGTATTCCCGGTATATACGTGTTTGCATGATTGAAGACAGATTAGGGGATGCAACTGGTATTCTCTTTATAAATGGAAATTTACCAGTACAAGTTTTGCTATTTCACTTATGCAACCATAAATCTGCAATAGAATCGCAGCCCATATGATCAGAATCCTTGACTGGGATTTCCTTGCTAAAGGAAGGATCCTGTTAATGGAGAGCAGTCCCATGCATTCAGCTACTTATGTGTAGTTGTCCCTTTACCTCCATGTTCATAATGAGGTCCTCTCAAGAAAAGGCTAATGATTTATGTGACATTGAGAGCATGAACACCATTCTACATTTGGGCTATTTGTAATGGACAGCTAGGTATTAGCTTTTTTAATAAGGGCCAAATCAATCCAATGCATTATTTGCTTGCAACCCAATCAGCCAGCTTTATCTTTCTATTAAAACTATATGTCTGTACTACTGAAGCAATTTTGTTAGGGTTCTTTCCTTCCATACTCTCTTCAGCACATAACGCCTTTCCTCACAAGTTTTATCTCTGCAAATGGATTTTTATATAGATTTTCAAATTTAAAATGCAATTTACTACTCTGAGAAGCTCCTTTATAAAAAAAAGGAGTGAGAGTGAGAGGGGGGGGGAGAAGATAACTGCATTAGAAATGAGAATCCAAATTGTGAAACTGTGAAATAAGGTTTTCAGAGAGAGATGCTAATTGAAAAGTAGTCACATCTCTACTAGAACTTCCATTGCTGAAAAGTCACAATTCTTTGCTTATCAGGTAAGCATCTTGGCTCAACTTATATATTAAATTATTTATGTCCATCTTAATCTAGAAATTCATGAAAGTACAACCAATTAAACAGTGCATGTTCTATGCATTAGACTTGGTCGTTAGGTCAACATTGGACACAGAAATCAGGGTGGACTTATTTGTTTGTTTTGCTAATTATTTGTTTATCTGTCATTTCTTTCGGAGGTGCTCTCCAAAAGATAAAGATGCTCAGTTCCAAAATCAGGAGTTGTCTCCGTCCCTCTTGTCTTTCCATCATCAAGCACATACTTCTCCCTATGGAAAGAAAGGTGGTATGTAAATAATTTACAGTGGTACTTCTAGTTTCAAAATTAATCTGTCCCAAATGCATTTTCTTAAGTCAAAATTTTCTTAAGTCGAAACAGAGTTTCCCATAGACATGCATTGGAAATTGATTAATCCATTCCAAGTGGGAAATCAACCCCCCAGAATGGAAACAAAACATTAACAGGCTTGCAAACAACAGAAGCTCAGCTCCATACCTTTCAACCACTTTAGAAATCCACCCCAAAGTGCCAGGATCAGAGCTGTGCCTGCTCCTTGCAGACCCCAGTGTGTGCTGGATTGGCCCCAATCCTGTTGAGAAGTCTGTTCTGAAAGCTTGCAGCACCAGGTCCTTCCCCTGCAGCTATGTCTAGTCCTTCAAGAGCAGCACCCGTGCTAGCTCAAGTTGGGTCTATTTCAGGAGCAGCTTTTCCCCATGAGTCTTGCCTCAGCAAACTGTCAAGAGTCCAGCAGGATAAACATGAGGATCCAGCCTAGGAAAGGGCCCCAGAAGGGGCCTGCAGCAAGTCCAAGCAAACACCAAGTCAGAGGGTGAGGCAAATAGTAGTTAAGCAGTCAAGGCTGGAGGGGAGCGGTACCTGGGAGCTGGATCCAAGGGGGTCTGGGGAGGCAGGTCCGGAACAGCAGGGTTGGCAAGGAAAGGAAAGGACCTGCTGTTGTTTTTTCTCCTGTCACCTTCCTGCCTGCCAGCTTGCTTAGTGTTTGCTTAGACCTGCTGCAGGCCCCTTCTGGGACCCTTTCCTGGACTGGGTCCTGGTGCTTATCCTGTTTGACTCTTGACAAAAAGTTCCAAAAAGTCCCCAAAACGGTGCCAACCATATCCAAAAGGGGCAGCTTGAAAAGGTCACATTAAAAAAGAAGCCCCATCTCTCAGCTTTCCTGTTCAAAATGGCTCCTTCCTGTTCCTAATTGCAGCAATGGAGTTGGGTGGTCACAAGAAATCCAGCAAAGAAGTCCCAAAAAGTCAGGTGGCCACAAAAAATCCAGCAATGAAGTCCGCAAAAGTCCCCAGAACAGTGCCAAATATTTCCAAAATGGGCAGTTTGAAAAAGTCACTAAAAACAAAACAAAAAACAGAAGCCCCAGATCTCAGCTTTCCTGTTCAAAACAGCACCTTCTTCTTCCTAATTTCAGCACTGGAGTCCAGTGGCCACAAGATGGCAGTATTGCTATTGCAAACAAGCAGGAGCCAATTTGTAAAGGAATCTTTCCTTTTCCTTTCCCCTTTCATAACTCAAAAATCAGGCTTTTTGTAACTTGAATTTTTCCTATACCCATGGATTTCTATTCGCAAGTTGAATTTTTTGTAACTCGGGGCATCCGTAACTCGTGGCACTACTGTAGATTGATAAAGTATGCTTTCTAGTGTTAAATGTAGTCTAGCTAGCAAAGCATCCATGTTGTGACCAGTCTTTTCACTGATAATTGAAAAACACACAAGAATGGGTGCACAAAATTGTGTACGAATGAAAACATCTAATTTCCTGATTTTTTTCCACTGCATTTTCCAGAGTTCCAAAACATAGCATAATAACCTGCAAACTAGAGGAAAACAGAAAAGCTGTACCTGTGACATTTTCAGTACTCAAGCAACTATATCTTCTTACAGTATAATGTAACATAGTGTATTCCAACCGAAAAGTATACAGCAGTATTCTTCTTCCCTTCCTTGCTGTTGTGTGCACCTTGTAAAGTTGCATGGGTGGAAACAACAGTTAGGAGGAAGGTCAAATCTTGTAGATTTTAGGGCAAAAAGAATTATTACTCCTGTTCCTCTTGCATGTGAAAGGCCACTTTCCAGAATTAGTTCCCATTGTGAAGCAGCATTAAAACTAGTGAACACTTTTCAATTATTATTAAAGACTGCCAATTCAGAATGAACTGAGCATGGTATGGAACATTTCTTTAAATCTTATCTAATCTTTAGGACAGATCAAAGTTAGTGATGACAGAATGAAGGCAGCTTTTGGGGTCCTTTTTCCTTTTGTTCAGAAAAGGATACTAATTAGAGTTCCCCAAAGAGACTATTTGGAAATGGTGGAACTTTTAATATTTTTATTAAGTGCACATTGCAGCTATCCCTGCACCCTAGCTAGCTGTGAGAAAAATGACACGTCTACTTTGTGGTTATCTATGCAGTTCTCTTCTTTCGTGTGTGTGTGTGTGTGTGTGTGTGTGTGTGTGTGTGTGTGTGTGTGAAGCATTTTAAAAGGTTTAAAACCGCAGGGAAAACTTCCCTACTAGTATTTGTTTGACTATACATGCATATACTGTATATGCATAGACACATAGCAATTTCTAGAAATGCAGACAATAAGAAGTCAAATAGAAACAATGTCACTAACCGCAGGTTGTGAAAATTATAACCCTCCACTTTTAATACGTATTCTCTTCAGGAAAGAGCCTAAAAAAACAAATCCGATCTGAAGCATGCCCCAAAGGTTATATGAAAGGTACGAGTGAGATCACCATCTGATGGGCTTTCTGTGAAAAAATACTCTGCAATCAACAGCTTTGTAATGCTATAATTTAGCAAAGCATTTGGTATCCTGAATCACAACTTAAATAATTCTTTTGGAACCTCCCTGTGGGTTAGGAGAATCTGTAACTTTGGTATAGTTTCTCTATCAAAAGCCTTGTGCATTTCCCATTATTTCAGAATCGAGAGATCGGAATCTTCAGTTCCAGTTTTAGAAGTTAATGGTTTTTTCAATTACAGGGAAATAATTATAACATCTAGATTCTTCAGTCTGGCTATAAAGTGGAGTTATGAAATAACTCATCTACTCCTTTCGTTGATTATTTTTACTCCAGGGATATGCATTCAGATTCAGAAATACTCAAAATTAAGTGAATAATGTCATATTCAGATAGTACCTAATACAGTGGTACCTCTTAAAACAAATTTTATTTGATCTATGGGTCGATATGTTTTAAGAAAAAATTGTCTTACAAAATGCAGTTTCCCATAGGAATGCATTGAAAATGGATTAATCCATTCCAGAGGCTATTGGTCACTTCATTTTATGAATTTTTTGTCTCACGAAATATGGTTTCCCATATTGAAAATGGATTAATCTGTTCCAGAGACTAGGATAAAGACAAAAATAACTGGGGGGGGAGGGGGAGTTTCCCTGGGTACATGTGGAATGGTCTTTCTTCTTGAGAAGTATCCTACAGGGATTTTTTTTATCATGCAATCATGCCTATTCCCGGAATTTTTTTCTTCCTACTAGTTTTCTGTCTTACGAGGCATTTGTCTTAGGAGGTGCTACTATATATCCAAATCTGAATCTGATGTTTTTGAATATCTGAAATAATAATTCCTAATGTTCAGAGCCCCATTCACAACTATATATAACAAAACAAACAGCTAGGTTTTTGTTTGTTAGAGGAATAAGTGAAATCCTGGAGAAATTATATGTCATGAAGAGAGATGAGCACGAAATGCCAAAATGGCATTTCTTGCTCGTTATTCAGGCCCTGGGGCCCGCTTCGGGTCATTTCCATTTTTCGGGCCCGCTCTGTTTTTTGGGCGTCGTTTTTCAACACCCGGTGGGAAAGTGTTCCTGTGGCCGCGGGGAGCCCTCCCGGGGCCGGGCGCCACCCCACCAGAGCCGGTGGCAAGCCTCCTGGGAGAGCCGTCCTGCAGCTGCTGGGAGCCCTCCTGGAGCCATGCGCTGCTGGAGCCGCCGGCCAGCCGGCCAGGAGAAAAGTCCCACAGCCACGGGAGCACTCTCCTGGCCGGCTTGACAGTGCCGGCAGTGCCCGGGAGGGCTGGGGGAGATTTAAAAAGCCCGCTCTTCCCCCACCCCATCAGGTGGGAGGAGAGAGCGGGCTTTTTAAATCTTCTCCCCTCCCAAAGCTAGCACCAAGCGACTACTAGGTGCTGGCTCGAGGAGGGGGGAAGTGGGGAAGAGAGGAAGATCCCTTTCAGACCCTCGCGGGGAAGATCCCTTTCAGACCCTCCTTCACCTCTCTGCGTGCAGAGGGGAGAAGGGGGGACTCAGCTACCCCGCGAGGCTCAGCCGATCCCGGTGTATGTGGTGGTGGGGTTGTCCCTGGTCACTCGCCACCCACCTGTTGGCGGCGTCTCCTCCTAGGCACTGCTGCTGCTGCTGCATGACGGGCTGTCCATCGCCACTCTTCCCGGCCAGTTGAGGCGGCTCGGCGGGTCGGTTGGTGCGGTGGGGCTCCACCCCGTGGGCGCGCTGGCTGGCTGGCTGGCTGGAGCCTGGCAGGTTGGGGCAGAGTGAGTGAACGAGGGGGGCACAGCACTTCCACCCCACACCCCATCTGCTGCCCCGGGGAGGCTCCTTGGAGGTGCTCCACCTCTACTAGTGTGAACGGCGAGGAGCCCACCCCACATGCCTGAATGCCAGCCCTCCAGGGAAGTGCCCCCTTTGGAGCACGAGACAGTCGTGGCGGGGTGTTGCTGGACTTTGTAGTCCCTGGGGGAGAACATTTTTAGGGGACGCCAGAAGACTGGATCAGGAAGCTGGAAGGCGGAAGACTCCATGTCCATTCAGTGGACAAAGCCCCACCCTGAACAAGACCAGCCAAAGCTGCAATATTCTGGTAAGTGTGCTCGCCTGAGGAAAATTGTCTTAGTTTGAAGTTCTATCAAAGTATGCCTTCTTCTTTGCCAAAGTCCTAATATGGACAATAACCCAGTCTATTTCAGTCTCCTTCAAACTGTCCCTCTAAAGGAAAATTGAGTCAACAAATCAAAGGAAAATTAAATTTCTCAATGAGACAGTGGGCATTCAATAATTTTTAAAGTACCAATCATTCTGAGACGTTGCCCTGATCCCTATACTATTACAGTAATACCTCACACTACAAATGCCTCGTGAGATGAAAAACTTGTAAGACGAATGCTGCTTCCGGCAACCTGACACCCAGGTGACTCTGGCAGCTCAGGCTGACAGAGCAGCTTTCTATTGCAGCTTGATCAAGGAGTTTGTCCCCAAACCTAGCAAAGAGGAGGAAAAGCTTCCCCCCTTTGCTGGGTTGGGAGTAAACCCCCTCAATCAACTGGAACCAAAGGCTGTTCCACACAGCCCCGGCACCCAGGTGATTCTGACAGCTTGAGCTGCTGGGAGCAGCATTCAGCTGATTGAGGAGTTTTTTCCCCAACCCAGCAAAGAAGGGAAAAAGCTTTCCCCCTTTGCTGTGTTGGGAAACCCAAAGCTTCTCCAAGGTAGGGGGGATGGGGGTGGGGGATGGGGGATGAGCCTGCTCGTTCCCTTTCTGCACCAGGGCAGAATACCAGGCTTTTGAATTTCCCACGGCCACAGTGAGGGGGCTGTGGCTGCAGGAAATTCAAAAGCCTGCTCTTCGATATTCACTTTCCTGAAGTGTAGCACCCCATCTGTCTGGCACAGCCCCTGGCTGGGCAGAAAAGCAGATGGGGTGCTACACAGTTGGGAAAGCCGGGGGAGTGGCAGCAGCTCATGGGCTTGTTTGTAGCCCCAGTTTACTCTCCATCTATGTTGCTTTTGGGATGGCCACAGAAGAGTGGTGGAGAGTAAACCAGGGTTTATGAATGAGCCCCAAAACCTCTGCTCCCCTTTGCCCAGGTCTCTGCCTGGATCCGTTTCAGTGTGGAGACTGGGTGTAGGGGGTTGACTGCCGTGATGAAGGAAGGGGATGAGCAGTCGAGTCACCCAATGCTCCCTCCCTCCCCCACGCTGGGTTGGAGTAGCCAGCAAAAGGGAGGAAAGCTTCCCTCCTTTGCTGAGTTGGGGGTAAGCCCCCTCAATCAATCTTCAGAAGGCTACTCCACACAGCCCGTGACAGACAGCTGATTTTGACTGCTCAGAGCTGTCAAAATCAGCTGTCTGTTGGGCTGCATGGAGGCTGCAGGTTAATTGAGGGGGTTGGGACAGCTTTCGCTTAGGAATGCATTGAAATCCAATATAATCTGTTCCTATGGAATGGATTAATTGGTTCTCAATGCATTCCTATGGGAAGCCATGCTTCTTAAGATGAAATATTCATAAAATGAATGGACCCTTAGAATGAATTAATTTCTTCTTAAGAGGTACCACTGTATATACAGCAAAAAATCCAATTCAGTTAACTTTATTAGGTATCAATGTATCATAATGCACAGTATGTCTTTTCATACAAGCATAATGATAACATTCCTGACAGACATACGTGGTTATTCAAAGTAACAGTTTTCTGAGAGAAAATCTGTCCTAAGCCTTGTAATTGCCACCTTTTATACTGTTGCAACCATTACAATATATTTACAAATTAAATTTGTATTTACACTTCCATGCACTTTAACTAATGAAGTCTGGCAACAGACTGACGACTTTAAAATATCTAAAATTCCGTTAACACCATACATCTTCTTTTGACATATAAGATTATATTGCCATATTTACAGTCTACCAGACTTTCAACTCATATCACGGTGCTCATGTCTTCTATGACTTTGATGCTTCCTAGGTTGTCATCATCATATCTTTCCTGCACATTGAGTTATTTCCTGGTGTCACAGTCACAAATTGTGGCTATATTTTGCTGTATACATGAACTGATTTATTAAATCAAACACCTATGAGTACATCCAGTAATCTCTCAGAGAAATACTGGCAGGTAATGGCACAAGCCTTAATCTTGTGCTGTACGCAACATACCACCTGAGGTGAGCACATAAACCTCCAAATTTCCTACCAATCTTGTGTGTAAAAAAATGGAAGAGTTGAAATATTAGCAAACTTTTTTTTCTGGAGGCCACATGAAATAGTATCAGTTTATTCTATTCTGCCCTGCTGCATTTCTCATTATCAGTTCTTTATGGCAGAATGATACATGGCATTTTGTTTTACCATGCAGTGGAATCCATTCTAGAATTCTTCCAGATGTGGTGAAGATTTTAGACATTTAAGTTACATACCCACAAAGTGCCACCCCCGGGAAAGTGTCCTTTAACAGCTGATTTGGGGGAAACCAGTCTTCACCAAAGTTTGAGAGATTGTAGAGGACACCCAGAGTAAGGTGCTCTGTGATTTTGGTGTCTATAGGTGCCTGTGGGAAACTTTGCTGGGGGAGTTATTTGTGAATTTAAAATTTGGATGTGCAAATTCAATTTTCCCCAATCTTGCGGGGCTTGCAGAGGAGAGTCAAAGGAAGCATCCTTGCAATCTTGCTGTCTTTAGGTGACTTGGGGGTTGTTTTATAGTATGACAAATCAACAAATCAAAAATTGCAAAAAACAATTGATTTTTATTTGTCAGGGTTTATTGATTCATGCAAATACAACTCAATTAATTAGTATTTTTAAAAAGAATATTGCAGTTTGTTTTTTAACTTGTGCCCATCTCTAGTCCTAACCCAAGTAGATCAATTGAACCAGTGGAAATAACACAAGTTTTGAATTATCATCTAGCAATTGATGATTTAGTGGGTGTACACTAGTTAGCAACTCAATATAGGCCAAGACAAGTATATGAGTGAAGCATATTGAAATATCATCCCTATGGGTTTCAGCTTTTTAAAAAAATACAAAGTATTAAATTTCAGAACATAATAAAGTTGTATCAGTTTGTTCTCTTCTCCGCTATGGGGAGTTTTTAAAAACAAACAAACAAACTGTTAACTGGTACATGTTGAACTAAAAGGCCTGCCCTTTGTAGGTAGCCCACCCTGGGATCCTTAGGTAACAGTAGAAGTGTTCTGCATATAAACCACTGCATAGCACTTCAAGCACTCTCTGGGCATTTACAATTTAATTATGAAGGCTACACATTGCCCCCCCCCCAAACAAGCTGGGTATTCATTTTACTGACCTCAGAAGGATGGAAGGCTGAGTCAGCAATCCAGTGATCACCTGGTTCCACAGTTGGACATTATGTTTCTGGTTCTTGGGGATGTCTCTTTCCTCTGGATGGGGGAAATGTAAATAGCAAGTTCATGTTATAGACTGAATGGTGCAGACAGGATAGAATGGAACCAACAGCAGTCTGTAGAATTATGTGCTTTCTTCTAGTCTAAATTTTGTTTATTTTATTCTAGCTCCCAGCAGAAAGAGTGGCTTTTATGCCAGATTGTGTGGTATATAAATGAATGAATGAATGAATGAATGAATGAACGAACGAACGAACGAACGAACGAATGAATGAATGAATGAATGTAGCCCCAATTAGCTTCCTAACCATTCACCCAGACGGGAAGGAGGAACACAAGAGACTTGGAAGGATAATAAGAAACAGTCATATTTGACTCTTTCTTAAAGGGGCAATACAAAGAGTCTGGCCTCCTACACATGTAGTTCCTTTTCTCTTCCTCTTCACTCCTCAATTTGAAACAAGTGGTGCTGCAGTTATAAAACATTCATACTAATAATAAAGAGCAACAGGAAAGGTGAAGACTGAGAATTTCTAAGGAAAGAGCAAACTCTCCTTCTCCATTGCCAACAACTCAGTGTTATCCTTCTCCCTTTCCTCCAATCTCTCTTCAGTAAATCTAAAATTAAATGTTGTCTTTGATTTTAGGGGGAAGGGGGGATGTCACTCCAACCCGTTAATGTCTTTAGATTCCTTGTTACACCCTGTGGACACTGTGGAAGTGAACAAGAAATCCTGATTTATTTCCCATTGACTCATCTATCTGAAGACATTTTAAATCGTTTTAAATTGTTTAAAATGAAATGATTTTTTTAAACTTGTGCTGACCAGCAGTTTTATATATATATGTTTTTCCTTGCACCGACCAGCTGGCCCGGGGGTCAGGTCAGTGCGTTTTTTTTACTTTTTAATTTCCTTTTTTGTTATTGCGCTGACAACTGGCTGCACTTTTTAATTTTAAAAAAATATATTTCTTCAAGCACTGGCCAGCTGGCCTGCAGGTCGGGTCGGCACTTTAAAAAAAATTAATTTATTTTATTTATTTGTTCAAGCGCCAGCCAGCTGGCCCGTGGGTCAGGTTGGCAACTTTTAAATTTTATTTTATTTTATGTTATTTGTTCAAGCGGGTTGGTTTCCCCCCCCCTTAAGCACTGATCAGCTGTAGTGCTTGCTTGCTTGCTTTTTGCAGGAGGGAAGCTTCTCAGCCACCTCAGATGCGCTCCCCACGGGGGCTGGTCAGCGGCAGCAGTGAGCCCCTGGTCCGGCAATGTCACGTAAGAGAAGATGCCGGTTAGGGGAAGAAAAACAAAATGAAATGAAACAAAATTTTCTATTTTGTTTGTTTTATTTTTCTTGGGGGGGGCAGTTCATTATTCATTTCATTTCATTTTGTTATGTAACAAAACAAATAATGAATAATGAAAGAAATTTTTAATTCATTTTGTGCCCATCTCTAGTTCTCACTTTGGAAAAATGTGGGTTTATTTTAGCACATCATTATCTCATAATTGTCAAAATTGCCCTTTGTGGGATAAGTGTTCTTTTCAAAGTAAGTTACATGAATTTTACAGATTTGCCCAAATTAGGAGACAGGAGGCTGGATGGGTTGCTTGTACCTTTCCTTAGCAAATAATACTTAACAGATATATAGAAAATATGTCAGTATTTAGTCTATATTCCTGAAAATGTCTCATACATACATTTGTTCTTTGAGAGCATATTAATTTGTTCTTTAGAAGTCCCTGTTACCTCCACTCAATATTTGGTCATCCTACCCTGTCATTCATCTTTTGAGTATTTGATTTAACTTATATGTAGGTATGTGCATATGAATTATATGCTGTAATTCACACCACTCCCTGTGGTTGTTATGCATATGTCATTTCTCCTAAAGTAAGGGGGCAATAATGTGAGAAAGATATGGGTGAGTTGCAGACAAAAATTTGTGTTCATTAATAGTAACTATAAATATTTGTGCTCACTCTGTGTGCATGTGTATGAGATAGTGTGTATTTGATTTGTTTTATCCTAGATACATTTCACACAAACCACAGAGGTCTTGGCAGGGGGTCGGGAGAGGTTTTTTGTTGCTGTCAGCTGGAGGTCAGGGATCTCATGAGGTTTCAGATTTCCTCACTGAGATGTCTCATCATGCCACAAAAGCCTACACTGATGAGAATGAGGAAATTAGCAAGCATTCTCCTCATTTCAAGCATCTACCCTGCTGTCTCTTGCTGCCTTCAAATGAAGGAAAAGCAACTCCATTCATATGCAGCAGGGCAGAGAGTGCTGGAAAATTGTGTCTGCAGGGTTCTCTCCAATGGAGAGAGCTAAAGCTGTGTAACAACATGTTAGCATTGATGTGTGTAACACTGAAGGACATAATGTGCAGTCCTGGAACACGGGATGTTTGTATGCCTTAAAAGAAAATAAATTTAGGATTTGGAGGCAGGGGAAGCAGCCTTGTACTTGTTTCCCCTAAAGAGATATTACGGCACTGTAGAGATGACCATTCAGATTAATAGGCATTTTGGGTGCTGAATAAAATTGTGGCCTGTTCTCATCCTTGCCTTAGAGGGTATTATCTCTTCCTCTTCTGTCCTTTTCCCCATCACAGGCCCAAAATCTTATATGGAAAGCAGAGCCATCTACACAGTTAATCTGGAGTCTTTGTATGCAACCTACTTTGTGGAAATCCCCCCCCCCCATCCAATGACAACAGGATTAACCAGCACAAATCAAACAGAAACAGTCAGAATTGCAAATATCTTGGGAGCACATTTCTGCTCCAGTCACCAGCTGCTGGTGGGAGAAATAATTCATACCTTCCAAACCCACCCCTGGTTGTCTATTGTGTGGCATGGCTTTCAGGACAATATACATGGCACTATATAGACACTGCTGGGTGTTAATTCAAAACCATTGGGGAGTTATCTGACCACACAAGAGCCTGAGAAAACAAAACTTTAGAGCTGATAAAAAGAAACAGCAGCTGAAAACGCTGGGAAAAAAGATTTGCTTGTTTAAGAATAGGAGCTTTGTTTAGGACTGCTACTGTAACAATACATGGCAGATTAATCCTAAAGCAATTTCCCTTGCAGCCTAAGCATGAGGAGTTATAGGGTTGTTGTTGTTGTTGTTGTTTTAGTTCATACATTTCTTCCTAAAATAGCCCATGTTTGGAACTGCTCTTGAGACTTCCTTGTATATACATTTCATTGAAATCAATGGATAGAATCCAAATTGAGTTGCTCGTAAATTCCACTGAAAGATACTCAAAGTCATGACTAACATCATCCATTGATTGCAATCTAACATTAAGTCACTTCAACAAAAATTGTAGCCATGTGTACTCAGAAATGGGTGTCATTTATTTCCACAGAGAAGGCAATAAATAACATACTGACCATCCTGATGGGTTTTCTGCATAGGGACCTGAGGGTTAGACTTATTAACAATCCTAATTTTAAACCACAAAACAAGACTACTTCTCAACCATTACATCCTCATGGGGAGGTCAGCCAGAACTGCAAGTAGTACTCGGGGAGGGGGGGTAGGATTTTGCTGCAGAATCTTTGGATAAAATCCAGTAGTATGTCATAGCCAGAGTGATCAGTGGGGATTTGGTGAGTCAACATCTAAGAACTGCTGGATAGCTCAATGGTTCAGTTATCTGGCTTCAGAGCCAAAAGCTGGGATTACGATTCTCCACTGTGCCTCTTTTGACAGAGGCTGGACTCAGTGATCTATTGGGTGCCTTCTAGCTCTGCATGTCTGAGGCAATAATGATGATGATGATGATGATGATGATGATGATGATGATGTCAGTGTCATAGGTTTAATAGGGCCCCTCTACTTGTGACCTACTATAGGATTTCAGCCATTGAAGGAGAATGGGTTCAGGATATACTCTTCTTTGTAGATCCTGAGCCCATCAAGACGTAGAGGGGAAACCTCCACTGTCAAGACTGCAGAAACTAGAAAAAATCTTCTAAAAAGGTTATTAGTTGCCTGAGGACCCCACAAGTTGTTTGTTCTTTGTATGGTTTCAGTTTGTAAAAAAGTAAATCTGCTGTGCCATTATTCAGAAATAAATAACATTTCAGTTCTTTTTTAAAATGCTACAATTCATTGGCCTGTGATACGGAACACATCTAAACAGAGAACATATACCTGTTAAAGCAAATAAATGCTGTACTGTGGTCGCAAAATGTGGTGTGGGAGCCATTTTGCCTGCTCCACAGGGGGAGGCAAGGAGATGAAGAGGCAGGAGGGTGGCCCACCAGGCCAAAATAGAAGCTCACCTTTAAAGGGGGGCTCCTAACAGCCCACCTGCCTCTTCGCTATCGATTGTTGCGGTGCCTGGACCTCACAGCAGGGACTTGGCAGTTTCATTTTCCAACTGCCGTGTGACTCAATGGGGGTGGTTGGAGAGCAGTTGTGGGGAAGAGTGGTGGAGGGTGCAATGAGCTGCACTCCCAAGGTTTGAGTGACACCAGAGGGAGTGGGTTGTAGACGGAGTGGACAGTTGGGCAGTTGGGAGAGCAGTAGGGAAGAAAAGAAAAAACAACAGAGGAACAGCAAGGGGAAGGAGCTTGTGGCAGGGAGGGAAATTGGGGCAGGTAGCCCTGGCAGTGCTGGTACCCAGGAGTGGATTGGCAGTTGTTGGGTTGCATGTTCGAGGAGTGTTATTACACAAATTTACTGGGTTGGGGTTACCAGAAGGGGACAGCATGGGACCCAAGAAGGGGCTGACCAACAAGAAGGGTAAGATGCGTGAAAAGAGAAAGGTGGCTACTCCACCTTACATTTCAAATTCTTCTTCAGAGGAAGAAGATTGGCTGGTCCTATTTTGGAATGTTTGAGTGCCCTGGAGAGGTAGAGGGCAATCGCGCAGGAGGTGCCAGGGAATTGAAGGCTAGAAAATTGGCAGACATGAAGCAGATGGTTAACACTATGATGTCCTGCCTTGATGTCTTGGAGTCCAACAGGCCTACTGCAGAGGAGGGCAAATTGGAAGCAGCAGCGGCAGCACAAAATTCGGTGATGCAGGAAGGGGAAGAACGCATGGCAGTATCAAGTATGACCCCTGAGCCATCAGCTGGAGTGAGTGACACGATGCCAGAGGGCATGGATTCAGATATTGCCAGGCGAGAGGGGCCGGTGGCTTCCCCAGCGGTGGCATGTGGCAGCTGGAGCATAGCTGGTGTGAATGTCGAGGTGAGAGCAGTGCTGCCTGTGAACGTACCAGGTGAGTCAGCCACCACACATGCCACACAGGGTGGGATTTGGCCATGGAGACCTATGATGTCCCCACAACCACCGGCTGCCGCCGCACCTACCACTGGGTGGCTCGTCATGCCCTCTCAACAGGTGCAGATTGGTGCACCACACTAGGTGGGAGGGGCTGGGGGAGGTGGAACATGGACAGCACCTTATCTCCAGTCACCTGCCTTTAACTATGTACCTGAGGGGAGGGCATGCAGCCCCTGCCAGTTTTGCCTGACAGAGGATACAATTCAGTGCTCAGGGAAGCTTTACCTGTAGGTGATAAGTTGCTTTCCCAGGGGGATCGCTTGATGCCGGCGACCATTGAAAAGATTTGGAGGGGCGAATATAATTGGGATCAGAATGGTGGGGTACGTAAGCCTTTGTTTTGATCCAGTAGATATCTTCTTAAATTCTTGAAACAGCCTAACCCTGACATTTCGATATTATTTTCATTTATTTGTGTACTGGTGCAAAACAGGTAAAGATGCCAAAATGTAGAATTCCTATTACTTAACAAAATATAAATACTTAGCATTTCCACTGTTTCTAATTGTGGACATATCTGTCAATGCTAGCATGGAGGATATGGGAGGATTCCTATTGTCCATAGAAACATTATCCTTGATTTCATTTCCCCATGATTTACCACAGTCTTATGGAGAACATACACACACACTCTGATGGCTTCTGTTTCCTTATGTGTTATATACAGTGTTCCAGTATCCATGGTTTCACTATCCATGGTAGATCGTGGAACTCATCCACCATGGATATCAGAGTCCTACTGCATTGTGCTCTGAGCATAAATTCCATACTTTCCAGACCCCACAATTTTTAAAGAATTAGCAATGGAAATAAAAAGTAAAGGTTCCCCACACACATGTTTGCTAGTTGTATCCGACTCTAGGGGTGGTGCTCATCTCTGTATTCAAGCTGAAGAACCAGTGTTGTGCAAGTCCATGGCCACAGGGCTAGCTTGGCTGCAAGGAAACACTGCTTTACCATTCCACTTTTTATGGCAGTACCTATTTATCTCCTTTTGTTTCTGACCATGGGATGTTCTTGGCAGGGATACCGGGGTGGCTTGCCAGTTCCTACCCCAGGAAGTCTTATTACAGGCCTCATTGTCACCAGTGTAATTAGCCTTACAATGATGAAAGCACAGTTCAGCCTGTTTTATTTTGTAGCCTCACTGATCAACTGGGACACAAAAGTAGAAATGTGCCCCATTTATAAGATATTCCAGACTGAGGCTGAGAGTCCCCTGTACTGCAAGGATATCAAACCTATCCATTCTGAAAGAAATCAACCCCGAATGTTCACTGGAAGGACAGATTTTGAAGCTGAGGCTCCAGTACTTTGGCCACCTCATGAGAAGAGAGGACTCCCTGGAAAAGGCCCTGATGCTGGGAAAAATCGAAGGCAAAAGGAAAAGAGGACAACAGAGAATGAGATGGTTGGACGGTGTCATCGATGCAACCAAAATGAATTTGACAAAACTCCGGGAGGCAGTGGAGGATAGGAAGACCTGGCGAGCTCTGGTCCATGGGGTCACAGAGTCGGACACGACTGAACAACTGAACAACAACAACAACATTTATCTCCTTGCATTTACATGCCTTCAAACTGCTGTGTTGGCAGGAGCTGGGGTTATCAGCAGGAGTTCACTACGCTGCATGGCACCTGGGATTTGAACCGCTGAGCTGCCAACTTTGTAGCCGACAGTTTTCAGTGCTCCATCCCCCTGAGCCACCACACCAATAGATATACTTGTTTATTAATAACACAGGAGTTGAAATACTGAAAGGCAGAATATACATTTCTAAATAAATACATAAAATGCTAAAGTCAATGGGTGCTTTCTGAGCTAGTACATTAGTCTTTCAATGAATTGTCTAGTGACCCCATTTTCACTTTATGTTAGCAGAAAGTCCAATCACAAAACTAACAGCACAAAACATTTCAGTCTAAGAACTATATACTTCAATGCACATTTCACAGTTTCTGGCACCTTCAGCCAACCATCTGGTGTGAGAACAATGTGGATGAATTTTTATGCTGTTGCTAATTATTTCCTTGAAAGAGAAATAGCTGCCTTGAAAGGTTTTGAGGAAAATACCTTTGGCAATTCTATCAGACTCAGAAAAGATACATGGGTTATGATTATATAAAGTAATTAAAATTTTATCCTTTAAGTAAGTGAATATGATACTCAAGAATATAAAAAATAGCTGTGATTAAGTTGCAGCTTCCCACAGCCTTACTCAGTCTCACTATTGCTGTGTGATGACAGCAACAGCAGTCCCGCAATATCTTGAGAACCCCATAGTCCTCATCCTTGATCTACAGCAACACAACCTCAAAGAGAACTGAAGGAAGTAGATGTCAGACAAGGGTGGACATCAACTGTCACTATATCTGTCTATCTAGGTTGGGCCAAAATGATCTGCTATGATTATCCTAGCAGTGTCATAATGGTGTTTCTAAGGTATTTATTAGAGATGGGCATGAATAAAAAAATGACGTTTCGTTTGTCGTTTGTCGTTTGGAGGGTCTGTTTCGGTTCGTTTCTGTTTTTTGTGAATTTTTGCAAAAAAATCATTTTTGTTTTCGTTCGTTTGTTACCATTTCATTACCATTTATTTCAATTTTTTGTGATTTTTTTAGCATTTAAAGCAGTTCACTGTATTGCAGTAACGAAAACAAAACGCACAACAAAATTTCCGGTGTTTCTGTTTGTTTCGTTTCATTTTGGAGACAAAATTGATTTGTCATTTCGTTGTGTAACGAAATGAAAAAACGAAAACGGAAACAAAACTTGTTCATTTCGTGCCCATCTCTAGTATTTATAAATCACATTTCAATATAGGTATTTCCAGGTTGCTTTAGAGATTATCAAATATTAATTTGAAACCCTGAAAAGGTTAGCAAAGTAATAATGACAGAACAAGATAGAAATAATAGGACATGAATACCTACATGACCCACCAATTACTACATAACACATCAATGCCAGAGGCACACAGTTGGATACATAGAAATGTACTGGTACTTTCAGCTCACATTTACAACAATGAGGTACATCTTGTTTATAACCAACAGGGGAACGAGAATCTATGAGTTTCACCTTTCTGACAATAAGTATTTTAAAAAATGAAAAAGAAACAAAAACAAAAAAAAATCCCAAAGTTCTTTCCATCCCAGATGTAAAGAAATTTGCACATTTTTAATTTTACATTTTTATTTTTTGCAAAAATCAACAAATAAACATTTACCACATTATTATAGTAACCTTCAGCTACACAGGTACAGCACAGCATCATGTTGTTCCTGTGTGTCATGTAAGTAATAAAGCTGAGAAGCATTTAGCAGGAAAAAAGCTGTCACAACTAGAGATGGGCACAAAATGCCAAATTGCATTTTGTTTTATTTTTTGTTTATTTTCCCATTGCTTCATAGATTACAAAATGATTTTTTAAAAATATTTCATTTTGCATTTCATTTCATTTCATTTTTCTTTGTTTTTCTTTCTTTCTTTCTTTCTTTTTTTACAATGTTGGGGCTCAGGCAGCCAGCTGGCATTTATTTTTTTAAAAAAAATCTTCCATCGATCAGCTGGCCAACGGGAGGCCCCAGGGAGGCCGGTTGGCTTTTTAAAAAAAAAATTCTCATGCTGACAAGCTGGCATGCAGGAGGCTGGTTGGCACTAATTTTTTTTTCTCCCACTGACCTGCTAGCATGCGGGAGGCCCTGGGGAGGACGGCCGGTGGTGAATTATTTTTTCCCCTGCCAACCAGCTGGCACGCGGGAGGCTGGTCAATAGTTTTTATTGTATTTTATATTTTCTCCTGCCAACCAGCTGGTACAAGGAAGGCCCTGGAGAGGCTGGGAGGTGGGCTTTCTTATTTATTTTTCTCCCACCAACCAGCTGGCGTGTGGGAGGCCAGTCAATGTTTTTAATTCCCCCCCGCTGCTGAACTGTTGGCATGTGGGAAGCCCCAGGAAGGCAGGTTGGTGTTTTTTTTCCACCTCTCCCATCCAACCAGCTGGTGAACGGGAGGCCGGTCAGCAGTTTTTAAAATTTATTTTTTTCCCGCTGACCAGCTGGCTCGTGGGAAGCCAGTCGGTGGGATTTTTTTTTAATTCTCCCACTAATAGACATGGGCACGACTCGGCGAAATCCTCATTTCCGTTTCCGTTCCTCGTTTCCATTACGTAACGAAACGAAGAATGACAATTACTCCGCCAGAACTCGAACTCGAACCGACTAAAGAAAAATTGGGTCTGATTTGTCGTGGTTGTTCCTGGCAGCATCGCAGCGATCGCGCGATGCCAAGCGGCACAGGAAAAAAGTTTTAAAAATAAAAAAAAACCGATTCCCGGCCAAAAAAGCAGGCGAAAGTATGGCTGCCTGAGGGCACCTACCAGAGGGGTGGTTTTTTTTTGGGGGGTCCCCGGCCTCCCCCCCTCCTCTCCTGGGCTGTGCATCCTCGTCGTCTCGCCAACTCGCCAAGCGGCGCGGCACAGAAAAAAAGTTTTAAAAATAAAAAACCCTGATTCCCGGCCAAAAAAGCAGGCGAAAATATGCCGCCTGAGTGAGGGCACCTACCAGAGGGGTGGTTTCTGGGGGGGGGGTCCCTGGCCTCCCCCCCTCTCCTCTCCTGGGCTGCGCATCCTCGTCGTCTCACCAACTCGGCATGCCATGAGGTGTGGGCGGGGGATCCAAAATGGGGTGACCGCAAGCAATATTTATTTACTTTGAAATCGTGGTGGTCCAAAAACACACCAAAGCACCACAGAAACATGCAAAAATAGCTATTTTAAAACTGCCTGAATTTTTACAGTAGCAGCAGTGGGTTTTTCTTGCAACAAAACATCTCCATTGATTTTATTTTATTTTATTTTTATTTTTATTTTTTTACACCTGCGCAATGATGGGCTGGCCATGGGAGTGGACCATGCAAATTTTTGAAGCCATTCCACCAATTGCATGGCCACGTGACCAGGTTTTGACTGAGACTTCTGGGATGTGCCTGTCGGGCATAAAAAGCCCACTAACCGTAGCCCGAACCCTAACCCTAACCCGAACCCTAACCCATACGCCAGTACACTGTCCTTCTTAGTGGGTCAGAGAGGCACACAGAGGTGCACCCCACAAACTCACCCTAACCTTACCCGTAACAACCCTAGCCCTTGTGCTAACCCTAACCCTAAGCCAAATCTGTACTCGCATTGCACTACACACGCAAGTACAGTTCCCTTCTTAGTGGACCACAGAGCGCCCAGACTGAGGAGGAGCCTTCCCCCAGTGTGCGCACTGTGACACTGCAGTTAGCAGTGGGCCTGTGGTCAACAGAGAGAGGCACCCAAAAAAGAGGTGCCTCTCTACTCAACTTGGTATGCATATCCAATTGGCTATGCATGCCATTTTGTAGCGGGCCAGAGGAGGCACCCACCCCAGAGAGGTGCCTCCAGGATCACACTTTCCCTTCATAGCGGGCCAGAGGAGGCACCCACCCCAGAGAGGTGCCTCCAGGAGCCCGCTCCCCCCCAAACCAGTACTAACGACAGACGAAAAAACAACAAATGAAATGACAAATTTTTGGAAAATTTCGCAAAAAACAGAAACGAGCCGAAACGGGCCGGCTCTGACACATGACAACTTGAAAACGTCATTTTCCCTGGTCGTGCCCATCTCTACCCACTAACCAGCTCGTGCACAGGAGGCTCTGGGGAGGCTGGTCAGCAGGCATTTTTTCTCCTGAAGACTAGCTGGCATGCAGAGGTGAGTTGGCATTTTTTTAAAAAACTAGTGTCAACCAGCTGGTTCTCAGGGCCCTGCTGGTCGGCACACTTTTTTTTTTTTGCCACCCCAAGCTTTAATCAGCTGGCATGCAGGGCTTGGGGCAGGAAAAGAAATATTTAAAAATCCTGTGCTTTGCCCAATCCAATCCACGGCCTTTCCCCCATAGGAATGCATTGCTATTCCTATGGGAAAATGAAAAACAAAATAGAAAGAGATGAAAATTTCCATTTTGGTTCATTTCGTTTTGCTTTGATGGGTCATTTCATTTTATTATTTCATTAGGGAACAAAATGAAAAATGAAAAATGAAACAAAAAAGTGTTTCATGCCCATTTCTAGTAACAACTAATGTGTATTTACAAACATGGGGGAATTAACAAGGATACTTAACCAGCTAAGCACTCATAGCAATGAACCTTGCTATATGAATTCAATTATTAAAAACACCTCCAGTTTATGAATCATAGGATCATAAAACCATAAAGTTGGAAGGGGCCTATAAGGCCATAGAGTCAGACCCCCTGCTCAATGCAGGAATTTAAATAATATGATATCTGCCAGATGGTTCTCTAAATTTATCTTGAGCACCACCAGCATTGGTTCCATTGCCATATGGTTCTAAAAGCAAATCTTAAATGGCTGTCCTCTGGTGTTCATTCATCCAATCAGCTATTTGTGTTGTTGCCAGGTAAACTTTAATGAGGACTCCATCACACATATAGATATATAATGTATATAATGACAATACAGAAGTCACTAGAAGAGACAGCACTGATAGGGAGATGGGGGGCAGTAGAAAGAACTAACATAAGATTGATTGTCTCAGGAAAAGAATGCACAACTGTTAAACTTGCAAGACCCTAGCTAGCACTGTTTACTGGGGGGGGGGGGTATTGTTATGTCAGTCCTGGCCTAGAATTGCTTAACATGGCTTTCTCAAATGTGTTCTGAATAGCATTTGAGCTTCCCTTATGCTGTTTAAGTGTGCATGCCTCAGTCTTCAGGGATGTGGGTAGTAGGGTGGGTTAAACTGCAAAGCTGCTGGGCCTGTTGTTCAAAAGGTCAGCAGTCCAAATTCACAGGACTGGGTGAACTTCCCTTGTGTATGCCAACCTAGCAGTTCGACAGCAAGGAGAAAATGAGACTAGATAAATAGGTACCACTTTGATGGGAAGGTAACAGTGTTCCATGCACTTGCACATTTCATCATACCAGCCACATAAGCATGGAAATAGGTCTACAGACAAACAACAGCTCTTTAGCTTATAAATGGAGATGAGTGCTGATCCCTAGAGTTAGAAATTACTGGACTTACCGTATATACTCGAGTATAAGCCATGCCGAAAATAAGATGAGGGCCTAATTTTACCCCCCCCCCCACAAACTGGGAAAACATATTGACTCAAGTATAAGCTGAGGGCGTTTTTTTTAGTTATACTTGAGTATATAAAGGGGCTGGGGGTAGTAATTGGCAATGTGTGCTGAGAGTGTGGAGGCAATAAGGGAGTTAATACCATAGAGTAAACTCCCTGATTGCCTCCACAGTCCCTGCACAGTTGCCAATACTACCCTCAGCCCCTTCATAACTCAGCCCCCTTATCCCCAAATGTTTCCAAATTTCAGAGGGTTCCCTAAAATCGGTTTCTGAACATACCCCTGCTACTTTGAGTCCCAGGGTAAGTAACTTTTAATTGCATATTTTAAAAATAATTTTGAGTGCACTTTTTAAAAAAACATGCACTCAAAATTACTTACATTGGCGACACCAACGTAGCAGGGATACCTTCAGAAAGTGATTTTAGGGAATCCCCTGAAATTTTGAAGCTCCAAAGCGGGTGTCCCTAAGTTATCGCTCGCCCAATCAGGACTTGCCCTCCACCACCCTCCCCAAGCCGTCTGAGCACCTAATTTTACCCCCCCCCCAAACTGGAAAAACTTACTGACTTGAGCATAACCCTAGAGCATTTTTTTCCAGCCAAACATAAGGGCTGAAAAACTAGGCTTATACTTGAGTATATACAGTAATTGTCAGGGAGAATGTTTCTTTCTTTCTTTTCTTTCTTTCTTTCTTTCTTTCTTTCTTTTTTGCCGTTGCCTCATTTTTCAGTAAGCTGACAGCCATGTTAACAGCTAGATTCACAATCACTTTCCGCTCTTGAATAAAGAGTTGTACCTCTGTGCTTTGCTTACAGCTGGTCTTGGTTTAAATATCTCAGGCAACTCCTTATAAACAGAGGGAGGAGTTTTACAGCCAGACACAGAATCTCCTTGCAAACAGCCTGTTTAGCTAGGAAGGGATTAAAAACTCCTCCTGAGTGTGTCAATCAGTTGGGTTCTAATGGACAGGTTCAAAAGTTCAGATAGGTGGGAGAGCAAGATGTGGGAAAGTAATGGCATTTCATGTTTAGTCTTGCTGGCCACATGTCCATAGAAATACCTGTATGCCTATGGACAAAAACTTATTCGGTTACCAAACAAAAAATATGCATTGGCTCCTAGAGTCATAAAAAATGGACTTATTTATCAGGGGGAACATTTACCTTTACTATAAAAATTATTTCTCTGTACAAACTGAAAATTGAAATAGCGAGAGTGAGTCCCATGCTTTCTCCTTCCATAATCCTATACACTACTAAAAAGACAGTGGGCAGTACACTTTTAAAAAATCAATTAAGAGGCAGCAATTTATTCTGTAGTAAGCAGATTACTCTTCTCTGCTACACTAGCTTTTTAATCCTGACTGCTGATTGACTTTTCCAGTCCTGGATTGGAATGAGTCAACTTCAACCACAGAACACACTTTCATTTAGATATCAGAGGAAACAGCATATAAAATAGCTGTTGAAAGCCTTCAAGAATACAGCATATAAAATAACTTTCAACAATGCACTGCTGAGCCTATGGCCTCATAAACAGAGTGCTGGGACAGCTAAGAAAATTTAGAAGAGGAAAATGTTAAGACTACAAAATAAAAATAAAAATAGAGGCTAATTTGGAATAAATGTCACATTCCTGTCAATATGTCTGTACTTAACAAAAATAGTGAGTCAGAGTCTATTGAACTAAAATTAACCAAGCTTTGCCACACATACTTACCTAAGAGTAATTCCCACTTACTTCGGTCAAATTTATTTTTGAGTAGATAAGACTACCTTTTTTTTAGACTTCAGGATTAATCTTTGAGTATAAAAGCATTTGTTGTTATGAGTCTTCAAGATGGAACCAATTTATAGCAACCCTAGCATAATTTTCAATGTGAGTATGATATTTCAGAAGTGTTTTTAGTAGTTCAACACCCCTAGTGACTTTTCATAGCTGAACGGGGGTCCATTACTCAATCCACAACATGACACAAGGTAGCTCATACAAGTATTTATGAAGGTCAATATGGAGCTATTTACTCTTTGTTCATAACATATTGCATGTGATGGGAAAATAAATTCTTTGTTGGTGAAAATGCCAGAGTTTTTGCATTTAACTTGGGCAATGCAGAATTTTCATGTATGAAACTGCAGGATTCTACCAGTAGCTCAGGTCCTTGGTATCTTACTCTCCCCTCTTACAATGTGTTAAACTTTCTTTTGTTACACAGTAGAAGTACAGAGGTGCATAGAGCATAATATTTACTTCAAGTGCCAGATTAACTCACTCTGTAACATTTGTAGGGAAAAAATAAAAAGCATTTCTTTATTCACATTTACTTACAATTATAGACTTCTGCATGATGCTTTTTAAATGCACATATATTGGTAACTAACTAAACAGATCAACAGCAAACACTTGACACAAAACCAGGAAAGAGACACTAAGCAGAGAGTCAGGATTCTCCTTGGAAATCAAAGTCTGGGAGGAATGATTGGTTAGTCCTGGAGAGATATAAAAATCACCTCAGCCCAGAAAAGTCCTTCCCAGTCAAAGAAACTACAAGCAGCATGTGCCTTTGCGGTTAAAACTCCAGGACAATGTGTTGTTGGGAGACAGATATCAGCATTGGCTGTCCCGTAGCTTTTTTCTTTTCTTTTAAATATAAATCATATACTTTTTGAAAAAAGCCAACTGCATAAGTAGTGAGGCTCAGAGAATATCTGCTAGCATACTTAGTTTTGACCTTCTGCGATGTGCTGGTTAGAACTGCACAGCTTCATCTTCTTTATACTACCATTTCCCCAGTAACAGAACTTCTTATGGCTCACTGTAGTCATCTTCTCTCCCTATCAAATTCACATGCTGCCCCTCCAGATTTAGTTCTTCCTCAAACTGCCAGAAACTTTAGTCACATATGTATCCCACTAAAATCTTACCTTCATTCAAAACAATACAATATAGCATTCATGGGGATCTCTTTACTGTACTCTCTCAATAAACCCTAAAGGCAAGTTGGGCTGAGAGAACCTTTTCTAAGGACATGCCTGATTTGACCCCAAATGCTGGTTAAATTAGACATTGAAGAGCAGTCCTACCATTAAGCATGTTTATTCCCCCATCATGTTTTCCTCAAAGATATTGCTTCAACAATCAGATTTGCAAATTAAGCCTATACATATCTTCTAATGAAACTACTAAATGCAGAATAATGTAGTAGATAAAAGGAAATCATCTGTTATGACACAAATGTCTTTCATCATTTAGGGGGATGTCTTTGTAAAGAATGCAATACACACATCCTCTACTTTGATTCTTTCCACACTGAATCTGGGATGGAGGAATTTGGGATATTACCACGGAGAGAGTGAAATACTGTTGAAAAATGAATTGTGCACAGCAATTTCCACTCAAATATCCATATAGGTCAGTGTGTGGTCAACAGTTAATTGTTAGCTGCAATTTACCACACAAGTTTGATAAAATGGAGGAGCTCCTTCAAAATGGGCAGCTTCTGGAGCAACTCAGGGGCTATTGCACCCAAACATTTCAGGGGTGATCTGCCGCTCCAGTCATGAGCCATCACTGCCTTTGAAGGATGGAAAGGTATGATCTTAAATAAGCATGACTACACTGGGTAGTAAATGTAGAGATACTGGAATAACTCTCCCTGAATTCAGTAGATAGTATTACAGCATCCTAAGAGGTCTCAAATCACATTATAAATGAGTCCCACTCCCCAAAGCACAAAAGAATATACTGTGATTTGCCAACACAACACAGATGTGCAATGGGAACCAGAGAAAGAAGCAATCGTAACTGAGGAGACAGAAGCAACAAACAAGCAAAAGTGGAATCAACAAAGTGAAAAAGGAGAACATAAAATGATGCACGCAATTAAGTATGAAAATGAGACAAGAGAAAGATACAGCTCTATTTGTAACCACAAATTCCAAGGAAGCTGCAGATCTACCTCAGGAGAGAGAGAGAGAGAGAGAGAGAGAGAGAGAGAGAGAGCTGCCGGGCCTCAGCAGCTATTTGACAAAACAAGAGGAGGCTTTCTACTTACAAATAGGAGTTACCTAGGCTTGGAGAACAGTGCTATTTGGATGGGAAAGGTAGATAACTCAAACCAGAATATATTGGTGTAATGAGAAAACTAATTGATAAATATGTTTAAAAATATAAGGTGCTTAAGAGAAAAATGAATTAGTACACAATCTTGAAATATATCACTTACTATAAAATTGTTACCTTTCATTATATGAAATTGGATATAAATTACAAAGATAAGAAAGGGAGGAAAAGTGTGATGGAAATATATTGTGATTCTCTTTGTCCCTTTTGGTGTATTGATGTTTATATTATAATACACTGTTTACTGCATGCTTAAAGAACAGATGAGGAAATATATTGTTCCCAAATGAGTTTTGCCTATGATAAAAAGATTATTTCTGGAAATACCACAGATGGAATTCACTTATAGAGATAATCTATCTATCTATCTATCTATCTATCTATCTATCTATCTATCTATCTATCTATCTATCTATCTATCTATCTATCTATCTATCTATCTATCTATTGTTTCTTTTCTTTTTTAATATTAAGAGAACTGCAGGGTTTAGGGATATATCAATTTATGAATTTGAAACTAAGACAAAATTTAAAAAGTGTTCTGCTTAAAATTAAAAGGGAAAGAAAGATCTTATAGGCCAGGATATGGCATTTTTATGGCAACCCATAAAATAAAGCTTAGAGATAGAAGAGATTTGAAATTGTGTGACTTATAGGAAAGATAGAAAATCTCTGATAAGAAGCTATAAAGCTAGATAGTGACATATAAGAAGAAATTAGGCTTAATGATCTATACATGATATTTTGCTGCTAGGATAGCTCTAAGATACTTAAATATGCTTAATGGGTTTTAATAACAGAGACTTATTATTATGTAAGATAGATATGTGATAGAAAATGTATCTCTTTTCCTATGTTCTTTGATGCTGACTTAAGGTAGATATTTGCTTTGTTAAATGTTGAAGGTAGATATGGTGTTATACCAGAATTAATTTTAAAAAAGGAGATGTTAAAAGCTCATAGGAAGAAAAAATCCCTGTGGGTTGCTTCACAAGACACAAAAACCATTCTGCAAATACCCAGGAAAAAATCCTGGTTATTTTTGTCTTTATTCTAGTCTCCAGATTGGATTAATCCATTCCCAATGCACTCCTATGGGAAACTACTTTTTGTAAGATAAAATGTTCATAAAATGAAGTGACCCATAGCCTTCAGAACAGATTAATCAATTTTCAATGAATTATATGGGAAACCATGTTTCGTAAGACAAAATTTTCTTAAAACAAATTGACCCATAGAACAAATTAATGCATTTTAAGAGGTATAACTGTACAAGGTTAGAAAGATGATCTCTCATGCTTCTAACAAGATGATGAAACAAAAGGAAAATCAAACAAATTTGCTTATTTAAAGGTTAAAAGGAAACACAAAAGTAAAGGGTTGAACTGTTAATAAAATAAATACAATGGAAACCAATGTAGCATGATGTCTGCTAAACACCGTATGTATTTTGTTTTGCTGTTTGTAGAAAATAAATAAAAATTATACAAAAATGCTTTCCATATGTCTGTGAAGATTTTCAGTCATTCAGGTGAGGTTATCTGAAAGATGAGTCATGGCAACTGGACTTCTTTTCTTGTGAGATCTAAATGTTCCACTAATCATCCAAGTAGCTTTGTCAGTCTGAGGAAAGTTGGTGCGAGGTTTCAAATTGTTTCATGCCACCCTGGTCTGAATAGCTTGTTAGGTGGCAATGGCCTGAATAGGTTTGTTAGGCAGACAGTGACCCAGACAGGCTCATTAGATGTACAATGGTCTGGGGTGTGTGAAAGTACCATCTATTCAACTCTTCCCAGCACCCAAGGGCAGCATGATGAGTGGGAGACAGATTGTGCCTAAGTTCCCCACTAGAGATGGGCACGACCAGGAAAAATGACGTTTCGAGTTGTCGTTTGTCGGGATGGGTCCGTTTCGGGTCGTTTCCGTTTGTTGAGGAAATTTTCAAAAATTTGTTGTTTCCGTTTGTCGTTTGTCGTTTGTGGTTTGTGTTGGGGTTGGGGTTGGGGTAAGTGGGCTCTGGGAGGCACTCCTTTCTGCTTTGGACCTCATATATTGTATTGCTCCTCTTGTGTTTTGTTGTTGGGTCTTTTGTGTGGACAAGTCTCTACCTTAGTATGTTTGTGGGTTTGAAGTATATTGGGATGAGGTGTTTGCACAAAAAAAATCCTTTTTAAGCTTTTCAGACACCCCAGCCATGTAGGGAATGACCAAATTATTCTGTTGGCTCTGGGTCTCAGGCTGATCCATTGTTCTTCTGGGTTGGGGGACACTGCTTTGTTTAAGGCCCACTTTAGATATCCACAGGCCTTAAGAGGTGTCTTCAGGTGACTGTCTTCCTTTTTCTTGGCTTCTGTGGAGGTGGGGATGACTCCTAATTTGTGTTGTAATGGATGGTGGGAGTCAAATGTAAGTACTGATTGTGGGTGGGTTTCCTGTAAACTTCTATTCTCAGGCCACGTTCAGGTCCTATGATAATTGCACAATCCAGCTCACTGCTTATAGCTATTTAGGAGAAATTTGAACCAACTACAAGACAAATAGATGCAACTTAAAGAGAGTAATGCATTTTCCTCTCAGTAGATTGACGACCTGCAAAAACCTTCCTGTTCCAGAAGTTGGTATGACATACATTGTGGGTCCTGATGGCAATTTTAGTGTATTGTATTAGTATTTAAATGCTTTTCTCATTTTTATTGTTTATTGGTATTTTAACATTTTATTTAATTGTTCATTTTAACTGTAAGCCACCCAGAGACCTTTGGGTAATGAGTGGCATATAATCTGTATAAATAACTAACTAGCTAACTAACTAACTAACTAACTAAATAAATAGATGATAGAAAAATCTTCCTATATCTGTAGAGCAGGAGTGTCCAAACTTCAGCCCTCCAGATGTTTTGGACCACAACTCCCAGAATTCCAAGCCTGTATGTCCAATGACAAAGGACTGTGGGAACTGTGGTCCAAAACATCTGGAGGGCCAAAGTTTGGACACCACTGCCATAGAGGATGTAAAGTATGGCAGAGTGTTGAGAAAGATTCAGATTCCACCAGTATTTTGGAAGTATTCGGTACTGAGGAAGCAGTCATAAGCCTTCTTTCCTTACATTCTCAACTGTCTCCTTGGATAATGGCCAACTCTAAACTAGAAATTAAAATCTCAAGTTAAATAAAATGAAGAAGCTTGATTGACCAACCAGTCAGGTTGATAAATCTTGTCACTATAGTTGTCGTACCTGCTTAAAAATGATATGGGTGTGTGTGTTGTAGCATTTCATTCAACAAAGGGCGCTTTTACATGACCCTTAAAATCCGATGCAAAGGGCTCCAAGATGCAAAGCTTAAAATTGTTTTCCCACCAGCTCCGGACTAAAAAAATAATTAAGTACAACCACTCCCACCTAAGCACATCCCAGCACATTTTCCAAGTACCTAGTCTTCGAAGGTGACAAATTTCTGATGCTGATTGCAAAGCAGTGAGTGCCGGGCTCTCCTCGCCTCCCCCCCCCGCCCCTTTAAGAGACTGGAATGCTTCCTGGAGCAGCTCCCAAGGCAGAGTGGAGGTGAGCCTGCATTCTTTTCTCCCTTTTTTCTCCATCCCCTCATGCAGATAGGAGCAAGGGAGTGAGGAGGGGTGGGAACACAGCAAGAGGAGCAAACCCCAAAGATCTCTGGTCTGTATTTAAGTTGCCAGCGGATCTTAGGGGTCCTGTAAAAGCACCCAAAGTTACCCTTATTGCATTGGATCCAAAGTCTTGGCTCCTACAGTAACATGTGTGTTCGAGAACAGTGTTGTCACTCCAATATTGGAGTACTAATGTGAATTCTGTTTTTAAAAACCTCTTTAAAAAGTCTTTGTGCGTTAGAATTGGAGGCGATGTCAAAATTCAGGAGGAGTGGAGGCAAGAAGGTTGGAAAACCAGTAATGGGCATGATAACAGCAAAGGAAGCAGCAGGCCCAAGTGGCCACTCCACAAGAGACTTCGAGTCAGCACAATCCATGCCACTGGATGAGTCCTCCTCCCATTTATCTTCCCTCTGCTCCTTGTTACCCTGGTAAGCCCAGCTATATTCAAATAGACTTTGACAATGGCTCCAAGGAAGAGTACCACACATCTGGGGGCAGTTGCTGCTTGAAGGACTGTTGAGGCATAGCAAGGGAATGTGCCCAGGCTATATTACTTCAGGGACACCTGAGTACCTGCATCCAGCATCCTCTTGCAGCACTCTTTGCTTTGCTCACCAGTGAGGGGTTATGGAACTGGTAGGGGAGGTGTAGCTTTGTTCCTCCTAACAAAAGAGCTTGTTTCTGCAAACACTTCCTCCATCAGGATGGGTGAAGTGTGGAGGCTACTCACAGTATTCTGCTAGGGCCTACCATGACTGAACATTTCATGAAGTTTAAAAAAAATACCTGCAGAACATTATGGTCATTTGTTGATTTCCTTATTATTGATAATAGTACCAAACCAAGCTGCTTGGAGTGTGTTCTAGAATTTACTGTTTTTGCCACAGTCAAATCCGGAGCCATGGTAGAAGCAACAGGATCGTTCCACTCTCCCTACACACCTTTCAGTGCAGAATGAAGGCCCTATTCATCTCAAGAATGTGTATCTGCAATATATGGATTTGGGCATATGCTCCAATTATTTCTGTCAAACATTACAGGTATTTTCATCATTGCCGTACATGGAACAAGAGGCTATTGTGTTACAAAGCACAGCCAACCCTCGTGCAGAAGACAGAGCGATTACTTCACTGCTGTGAATAGGAAGAGGCCCCGCCCAGTTTGGCTGATCAAGACTCTTCAACTAGTAGGAGTCAAAGAATTAACACAGATCATGATATTCAGGAAACATATGCCTTCACACTAAGCTTGGCTCCTGCAGAACACTGTATATTTTAAAGGAGCAAAAAAGATATAATGGCTCTCTGCGCTCTGTAGCAGGAGGGTGAATCCAGAGGAGAAATGGGCTGTGCTACAGAACTTGCCAGGGAGCACATCCATCCCACATTAAGAAAAATAAATGTGTTGGCATTTATAAGAGGTCATTATTTTAAATTAGCCTGCAAGTGCTGTATAGGAGAGAGAGTCACATTTTCTTGCAGCATTGACAACATTTCTGCTTCTCCCAGGATACTTCCAAATGAGCTCTTGGTTTTGTGCTAAATTTACCACAGTTTTTTTAAAGTGTTAAAAAGTACCATGGTATTTTTTAAAGAGGCATTTTATAAAACAAAGGTTGTCATGGCTGTTCAGGGGAACTTCAAACAAAAGAATAAGAACGTAGGGCAGTCATCCTTTTAGATACGGTATTACATTAGAACAGCATTCCGGCTAAAATAAAATTGCATTCAACTGGCCAGCTGACTTGTTCCAGCCTCTACACAGTTGGCAGCAATAAATACTACAGAGTGTATTACTCCATCATTTAGAAGCATGCATCCATCATGAAATACACATTTTAGTTGATCCCACGGGGGAACCATTTAGATTGTATAAATGGGGTAGCCATATGGTCACAGCCAATTGGTTCTTGACCAGCTTCCTTGCCTTCTTTCCCTAATTTTATTCCATGCAGCTATTTGGGCCAAAGGTTGGCTGCCGGATGATGTGGCCTGGAAGGATTTTTCTTGTCCCATGTGACATGTTTTTGTCTTCCTTACAGAACCCTGATGCTACATTTCTCCTGCTTGTTTGCTTTTACTCCAGTTTTGACATGCTGCATGTACTGGTGCACTCAGATCTTGCTTTTCTCCATTCATTTTCTGTCACTCACTTGTGTGAGGCTGGAAACTTTAGGCCATATCTTTTTCAAGAAACATAAGGTATGGCACACCCTGATTTACATGGGTTGACTCCCATAAAGAAAGTCTAGATGATGGGGTACTAGCAGTTATCTAACTTGGGGACTTTTGTGTCTATTTCACACTCAAGTGAATGTAATGGCCCATAAAACCAGAACACTTCAGAGAGCTCAACAAACACTATAGTCTCCTGACCTTTCACACAAATTGAAGAGCATAAAAAGCAAAAAGGAAAGAGGGCTGATAGCTGTAGTCAATAAGACAGTTGCGGTCTACATGCATCCATAACTGACATTTGCATTATTTCTAGAGATGGGTACAAACTGAAAAAATGGTTATTTGTTTTGGTTCAGTTCATTTTAGGGTTTGGTTTGGTTCATTTCATTTTTAACAAAATTTTTAGAAAAAAATCATTTCGTTGGTTTGTTGGTTCGTTATTCATTTTTCCCGCTCTGTGCGATTTAATCAATTTGACAGCATGCGGGCAGGAAAAAAACATTCAAAAAATAAAATTAAAAGAACCACAGAAATTGCAACTACACAAATTGGACTGGCAGCATCCTCATCCTCATCATCCTCATCATCCACATCATCCTCATCATCTTACCGGATGGCGGTGGCAGTGGCGGGGGGTATCATTTTATTTACTTTTTATTTCATTTCATTTTATTTTATTTTATTTTATTTGTGCAGGCCGGTCAGCTTCCCCCCCCCAAGCAAAGCACTGACCGTGTGGCCCCTGGGGCCAGGTCGGCGCTGGTTTTAGATTTTATATAGTGTTTTCATTTTAGGGTGCCAACCAGGCCACTCCTAGGGCCGGGTCGGTGTTCCTTTATTTATTTATTTATTTATTTATTTATTTATTTATTTATTTATTTTTAAAAACTTCCAACCACGCTACAGCTGTAGCACGGGCCGGTCGGCTTTTCCCTGCAGCTAGGAAGACTGAAGACCAGCACCAGGTAGGAGACATCCCCGCCATTAACAAAATGAACCTAACCAAACCAATTTTTTTGTTCATTTCATTTCATTCTAAATTCACTCTGGGGTTCGTTATTCATTTAGTTAGGTAACAAAATGAATAATGAATAACAAAATGAACTAAAAGTTCATTTCATGCCCATCTCTAATCATTTCATCACTTACACATTTTTACCACTCTTAATGCAATGGAACTCTGAGTGTAAGACGTGGCACTTCCATGTAAGTTTAGATGGTGTTGAAAAAGGACTTAGATTAATGCACAGAAGATTTCAGGAAAGTGCTGAACATGTGAGAAGGTTAACTGTCCCAGCCCTGCCCCTTGCTTGTTACTGTCTGCAAAGGAACAAGAGACTAAAGAGATAAAGAGAGGGGGAGAGGTAGACTACTACACGTGCAGCCAGTTCTCTCAATCAGGAACACTGAATTTTCACAGTTCCTGATCTTGAAGAGAAGCTTCCTGGAAGTTATTTCTCTTAGGTTGCTTACCCTTGGAGAAATGAAGGCAAAAATTCATGTTTTAGCGATGAGTTATGCATTGACAAGATATTAGAGTAGACCATATCTAGTCTAATAACTAATATTCCCAATTTTTCTATTTTATTTCCTGTTCTATCCCTTCACTTCACTTTATTTTATTTTATTTTCTTCTTATGCTGTCTTTCTCCCCTGCCTGAGACACAATAAATTCATTTTATTAATTTGCTGTAGAAATGATCCAGTAGATTGAATCCGAAGATAGTTGGTGGAAATGATGGTGCTTAAGCAAACCCATGGGACAATAATGTGAATAAAATGCTGGAAATCCACTTTCTCATTGGTTGTTATGTTTAAGTCCTTCCTGCCTTCTAAAAAGCAGTAGACTCATATCCACCTTAAATGGCTGCCCTTGGGAAAAAGTTCAATATCTGGGGAATGCATGTAAAAAGTTTCCTCAAAGCAGCAACTAATATAACACTCACAGTTGAAATCTTTTCTTCCTTTGAAAAGGTAGCAAAATTATATACAAGCTGTATGACACCATGTGGACTCTGTAGCTGCTGAATTACAGCTCTGTGTGCTAACTTAAGTGCTATATGGAACGGGGCAAAACACAACCCTCAGAACTCAGCTATTGATTATTCTCGCAACAAAAAAGCATTAAGAGTCAGCCTTTATTGCCACTATTTGGGAAGAGGTGACAGCCAAAGATTTAAACAATAATAGTACTTTTCATTGTGATATATATAAGGGGGTGGAAAATATGTTCCTAAATTCATTTCTTATTTTACAAGAGATTCAAAACCCAACATTTACTTTGGGTTTTGCTTTGAGCAACATCCTACAAATTACTTTTTGCTGAAATCCAAGAAATCAATAACCCTCTGTTTACCATAGTAGACCATAACAAATCCATCGCCTGGTTCCCAATTCTATTGCCGCGTGTCGACAGGTGACAAAAAATAAGTACAGTGATACTTATGAGCTATCACTCTGTTAGCATGTTAGAGGATATGAAAGATGGTTTCAGTACTCTGAGTAGAAGTTGTATCAGTTCAGAAGCATGTAATATCTAATTAAAAGGATATATGCACCAACTGGGCATCCTCTATACATTCCAGTGCTATTCATCTAACCTTCTAGAGACTGCTGATCTATTCAAGGACAAGTTCTCTGACCATTTTAAACCTTCACTACATTGGCAATTTTCTTATCCCTGTCAAAAGCTGCAGCACCTTGAAACTCAAAGAGGTGAAGTATATGATTAGATGAACCATAATATGTCACTTTCTTTGCTAAGCGATATTACCTCAGACTATGTCTATGGAAGGCCATGTGAAATGAAAAACTGAGGTCCCCCTCCCCCCTCCCCAAACAGGGATCCTGGCAGGAAGGTTTTTTTAAATGAAGTCTCCTACTGACACTGCTCCTTTTTCACATGTACTGTGGAAAGTATTTATTTATTTATTTATTTATTTATTTATTTATTTATTTATTTATTTATTTATTTATATCACTTGAATTTCCCTTGGGGAACTCTGGGCAGTGTATAACAAATTGCCCAAATAAACAATTTGCCGGAATAAACAACCCCACGGAAAATCAAATAAATTAGAAATTTAAAAAAGTAAAAGCAAGTAAAAGCAAACAATTTTTTTTTGCTCCCTCACTCTAGTTCTGACCTACCCTGAATGGAGGGGGATGGTTTTCCTCTTTTAAAAAAGGCCCAGTTCCACTTGAATGTGCAGTTTAGCATGTAGGAATATGTTACTACTGAATGTACTAAAAACAATGACATTTTAAAGGTATTATGTTGAAACGACTAAGGATTTCAACCTTCTGCCTTTCCAGCATTGCTTTTACATTTACTAATTGGGGGGGGGGACCTTCTAAATTTGAACATGAAGAAACTGAATAGTTTCTGACTCTATATCCATTATGTATATGCAAATATGTTTTCAGGTCTCTACCTAAGATACTCATGGATTTAATAAGAACATAAGAAGAGCCATGCTGGATCAGGCCAAAGACTCATCTAGTCCAGCTTCCTGTATCTCACAGTGGCCTCACCAGATGCATCTGGGAGCACATGAGACTAGATATCTGTCTCCTGATACCACTCCCCTGCATCTGATCCTTGAAGTACCCCAGGTTTAAGCCTGGAGATGATACATCTCTATCATGGTTTGTAACCTGTGATGGACTTTTCCTCCAGGGATCTGTCCAATCCCCTATGGAAGGCATCCAGGCCAGATGCCATCACCACATCCTGTGGCAGGGAATTCCACAGACTAACAACATGCTGGGTGAAAAAATATTTTCTTTTGTCTGTTCTTACTCTCCCAGCCCTCAATTTGAGTGTATGTCCCCTAGTTCTGGTATTTTGTGAGAGGGAGAAGAGCATTCCTCTATCCACTTTTCTCATGCTCTGCATTATTTTGTACATCTCAATCATATCCCCCTCAGGCGCCTTTTTTCCAGACTAAAGAGCCCCAAATGTTTTAGCCTTTCCTCATAAGGGAGGTCTCCCAGCCCAGTAATCATTTTAGTTGTTCTCTTCTGCACTTTTTCCAGTTCCTCTATATTTTTTGAGATGCAGTGACTTTATCTTCAATGAGGCTTTCCACTATGTTCCCTGGGACAGATGTAAGGCTAACCGGCCTGTAGTTTCCCCGGTCCTCCTCCTTCCTTTTTTAAAAATTGGTGTGACATCTGCTATCCTCCAGTCCTCTGGCACTGTGGCCGTTTTAAGAGACAAGTTGCATATTACCATTAAGAGATCTGCAATTTCATTTCTCAGTTCCCTAATAACCTTTGGGTGGATGCCATCTGGGCCCGGTGACTTGTTGATCTTTAATTTATCAATTAGTCCTAAAACATCCTCTCTTTTAGCCTATATTTGATTTAATACTTCAGTCAAGAGGGGCCCTTCGGGCAGCGGAATCTGCTCAAGGTCTTCTGTCGTGAAGACAGATGCAAAGAACTCATTTAATTTCTCTGCAATTTCCAAGTCCTACTTTACCTCCCCTTGTGGAGGGAAAGGGTAGTAGTAAAAAGCTACAGCAGAAATGTGAGGGGGGAAAGCCATGGACATGATAGGGTTGAATCATTCTAATTTCTACAAACTAGAGACAGAGCCTGGGTATGGGTCACTTCATGCAGTTTGAAAAATCATTTGATTTGAAATGATTCAGTTCTTCTCTGAATCAGTTGGGAGTCTGAGTTAAAATGACAATTCACAAGTCTGGTTCACAATCTCTCCCAACATCTCATCTTGCTTTTGCTTTGATACAATAGATGGAGGCACAGTGGATCCCAAAGGGGAGAGTTCTGCCAAATTTCAGACAACTGGCTTCAGAGAATTGCATAGATGTGGGTTTCCCTTTACGAAACACAAAATTCAATTCATAAGCATAGGGGCATTCCGTTGAGTGCTTAGCCTTGACCCCTCATGCTGCCTCTGTCTTCTTAGGATTCCTGTTTAAAAATGTCAAGACCCGTCCATCTTGAGCATAAAGAAATTAGCAAATCTTTGTACATTCTTCTCAGAAGTGAACGAAGGGGAAACAAACAGTATTCTCATTTTCTGGATTCAAGACTATATAGTCTAAAATTCAATATTATATATATTGCTCTTATATACCGTTTTTTTATTTTGTCTCATTTGTTGTATTGTTCCTCTTGGGTCTGTCTTGCCCTCTTTGTTCACCAACCGGAGTTCCTTCAGGAAGATGGGCAGTATAAAAATGGACAAATAAATAAATAAATAAAATAAAATATAAAATCCAAATGCATGTGATAGTAAGTCACAATTAAAATAGGCTGATTGAATAAATGGAACTTTTAAAGTAGTTGATTTACCAAAGACCCACTGATTTAGTGAGCTGATCTTAGCTGCAACTTGCTGTGCTAGGCAACGAGAATTTCAACCTCTGCATGGCTGGTTATGGAGAGGAAGTTACAGATTTCAAGCACCTGATTTATGTTTTAGTTTATTTATTGACTAAGTGGCAGGGCAGTTTTCTTCTAAACTGAATAATATGCTGGGCAAGAAGAAGAAGAAGAAGAAGAAGAAGAAGAAGAAGAAGAAGAAGAAGAAGAACTAAAATTTCTTGTCATACTAGCAAAAATCCTCTTGCATAACTGGGGTGTTTTTCCTGTGTTTTTTGTGGTTGGTTGCCGGGCCCTGGATAATCACGGTAGACATAATAAGTTGTACCGTGAGTTACACAACTCAGTATGCAACTGAAAATGCCTATGGTGATTTCTAAACTTGGTTCAATTCACTTCCAAGAGATTTGGTGTTTATGCTATGTCACCGAAGCTTGGTAAAAGGATAGAAACCGCTCAATGATTTACATTAAAAAATGAAAATAGTGACTCCAAAAATAAATATAGAAAGTAATATCATTACTCCACTAACACACTCAGACTAATTAGCGACATTATTATAACCATTTTTGATTTGTTGTTGATATATCTTTTATAAGAAGGAGCCAGCTTCAGCATTAAAACCTTTCATTAGAAGGGCCAGCCAAAGCTTATTAAGGCATGTTTAAAATATCAGTCACGAAGAGTCGGCCACGACTGTAATGACACCACGCTTGCGCGCGTGCACACACTCACACACACATACACACAAGGGGTTTTTCAGCCTCCTTCTATTTAAAAAAACCCATAGGAAGAAATATACTTTAATACAGTGCATTCTACGATAACTAATTACTAAATCTATCCTCTGGAATGAGATGCAGAATGCAAGCAATTAAAAATATGCTGCAATATGGGTGGCAGTTTTTCCTTGTTTTCATCAGTGGCATGTTTAATTATTTTAAGCAGTTGCTATTGTTCATGAAAATGGGGATTCTGGTATAAGTATAGTATCCTTAATTGCATGCAGCTTATTCTGTGCCCCTATATAATGGTGCTAGTGTCATTCAACCAACTAATTAACCTCTTTTATGAGACGCTCTGCCCACCAGAATTTCTTTCTAGTTTATAGTTAATTACCACATTGAAATCCCAAAGCCATACAGCTCTCTTTAACGATAAGGGTGAACTGCCATCTTTTCCTGCATTGCAAAAGGAAGAGGGGGAAATTTGGGAGGTTTTGGCTATTCCATTCAAAGTGTGCCATGCTTTAATTGCTACATATCAGGTTAGCAGGGATGCCGTTCAACTGGGAAAAAATCAGGCTCCAGAAGTGGGCACAAATATAGAGCATGAAAGGATTAAGGCAGAGGAAGAGGGCTCAAAACAGAGAAAAATCAATTGGCGCTTAGCTCATGATGTTCCAATTCTACAAATCCCAGGGAGAACAATCTGCAGGGAACTTCCTCAAAAGAATGGAATTAATTGTTCTCACACAAGTGAACAGTTATGAACCAGCTGGCAGTGGGTGAAGAAGCCCATCTAATTCATTTAGGACTGTTGTATCAGCCCACACAGAAACACCATTTGAACCTCTTCTAATTGAATTAAAAAGGAACATTTCTATGCTATTTGGCTTTCTCTTTTCTCTGCCTACCTGCCTACCTGCCTGCTTGTTCTTTGTGTTTTACCAAGCTGCTACCATCTTCAAAATGAGTGTTCTTTCTTTTTAACCCTTGCTTGCCCATGTGTACACATTTGTCCTCACCCCCAGGTCATCTCGTTATTTGTGATCACCCACTTGCTTTGATCATTGGCATCCTGCATGTTGTTGTAGTTCCTGCAAGAAAAAAAGAAGCTTGCTTAGATATTCTTGCTGTAAGAGGTGCAAACACACCTGGAAGGTCACAGGACAGCTAGCTTCAGCTCCACCAGGATGGATTGCCATGTTCTGGATTCTTCTTTTGTTGAGGCAAACTTTCAGGGAAGAAAAATCACAGAAGGCACTTTCTGTGATTTTGTTTCCCTTAAAGCCAGATTTTTCAAATCATAGAGAGAGTCTCCATTAACAGAAGAGGCTTAAGAAAGTCACCCTTTGTATGTGAAGGATAATGGAACTGCATGAGAAGTTCACAAATCTCCTGCTTCTCCCCCATCCCAACCTCATGTGTTTGCCTTAGTTAAACATCTTTGGTAGATAAATCTTTATTTTCTTCATCTTTACATGCAAGGTGACAATGAATTGCTCCATTCTTCTCATCTTCAAGGACCAATCAACATTTCCATCTGCTTTTGAATTACTTGTGAAATTATAAAGAAGACTTCTTGGGCAAAAGACTCAAAACCATTCACATTACAGATGTTCATGAACTGGAAAAATGACAATTCATTTCAATTTGTGATTCATCAAGGTTGAATCGACTTTGGCAAAGCCCCACAGACAACTAAACACACCAAAACCACAGAGATTCTTCCCTTGACTCACATATTCAGTCCCTTTGGTGAAGATTGGGTTTTGGATACCTGAGCTATATACAAAAAAACAAAAAACAAAAAAACAAAAGAGGCACTATGGAAAGTTCCCCTCAGGTACCTAGAGACAACAGAATCACTGAGAAACTTCCCCTAACTATCCTCTACAATCCCTCCATGTTTGGTGAAGATTGGGTTTTCTCTAAACCAATTGCAAAAGTGCACTTTCCCCGGGAAACCACTTTGTGAATATAAAGCTCAGGTGTCCAAACTCAATCTTCACCAAATTTAGACTGATTGTAGAGGAGAATTGGGAAAAGTGTCCATGTGATTTTGATGTCCCAAGGTGACTGGGGGGACACATTCTGGGGGGACTCTTGGGGGATGCATAACATGGATGTCTAAAACCCAATTTGCACCAAATATTTCAGTGTTTCTACGTGCTTGGGGCATGTTTTAGACCAGCAAATTGACAAATAAAAACTATCACTAGAATTGTTTGATTTATATTCATTGGGCAGAAATATTTCAGATGAATACAAGTAGATGAATTACCCATTTCTGACAAATTTTGCAATTCAGCTGTGTGGACAGTTGGGTGCATGTGGAGTGGATTGTAGAGAGTGTCTGGACAGATGGTTTGGCTTTTACACTGCCAGTACTAAGTGAGGTACAATGCTGGTTTTCCAATTGGTAGGGCTCATGATGCTGAGCTTGGTTATGCCAGATATGGATGGTCTCCTCAAGCAACAGAACCAGCTCCATTCAGTTTCCTATATCCAGGTCACACCTCTATACACACCTCTATAACTATCACTAGAATTGTTTGATTTATATTCATTGGGCAGAAATATTTCAGATGAATACAAGTAGATGAATTACCCATTTCTGACAAATTTTGCCATTCAGCTGTGTGGACAGTTGGGTGCATGTGGAGTGGATTGTAGAGAGTGTCTGGACAGATGGTTTGGCTTTTACACTGCCAGTACTAAGTGAGGTACAATGCTGGTTTTCCAATTGGTAGGGCTCATGATGCTGAGCTTGGTTATGCCAGATATGGATGGTCTCCTCAAGCAACAGAACCAGCTCCATTCAGTTTCCTATATCCAGGTCACACCTCTATACCTTCCCCCAATCTTCTCGGGAACACATCTCTCATGGAAGAACCTTCTTCACCTCACATATCTCCCAGTCAACAGCATCTGTCCACAGGTCCCCCTTTGCTGGGGCTGGATCCTCCTTAAGTAGGAGTCCCACCATGGGCACATCTGCTTGGTCAATGTTATCTCCTGCACATTCATTGCCCCCACCTTAATTTAACAGTGAGCTACACATGGGGAAGGCTGATGGTCATTGAGCTCTTATATCACAAAAGAATCTTATTTTATGATCTAATGGAAGCCTCCCATTCTCCTTGACACTTTTATACTTTCAGCTCCAGGTACCATACTGGGAGGTAGGCATGTTTTGCCTTCCAAGGGCCCTGTCACTCTGAACGAAGAAAGAGAACATCTTTCAGAAATGGCATTCAACAAATGAAGGAGTGATTACCTTCATGCTCTGTATTACACAGTAGTGGGAATGTTCTGTTTTTGCCTTGACTCCAGTTTGCATGCCAAATGAGTGAAGAATAATTGAAGAGAGGAAGGTCTCCTTGCCAAACAAAACAAAACAAAACAAAAACCCAACCAAGGAGACTTAACATATAAATATTATTTTAAAGAAAGTGCTAATCGACACTTCCTGTTGTTTCCTAAACACCTGCATCGCTCCATATAGATTTCAGCCATAAATTCCTTTACAAGCATTTATGGCACTCCAAAAAAGAAATGGAACAGAGATTTGAGGAAGCTGGAAAAAGTAGTGCGACAAGAATCCCTTATCTCTGCTCAGTCCACAGTGAAGTGTGCTAAAATGATGGATGAGAATTACTGTTTTTTCTCTCTAAGCATTAACAGCATTTCCTATCAGCACCAAACCATGCATTACTGATAGGCTGTGTTTATTTCAAGGAAGGTAGGACTCCAACAGAGGAGCTCTAGTAGTGTCAGGAAGGGAGGGAGGGCAGGCTCCAGTTACTACTTGTTAGAAGTCATTCTTTACAAGACGCTGCAGTGTCTGCTGCAGGTGGCTATTTATTTCAAGGTTGCCACAGTAAAACTCAGTTACCACCCGATACAAGCAAAGTTGTCAACTTTGGCTTTTAGAAAAATAAACACTGCCTTTTCTGGCAAAGGACATCATGTGGAGGCAGAATGGGGATGACAGATCTCATTGTAGTTGGGAAAAGTTACTTTGTTTGGATTATAGTTTCTCAGACATCCCATCCAGGTTGACTCCACCAGCTGTTAGATTCAGAAAGTTGTTGTAACATTCCAAAATCACAGTTCAAAAGGTTTATTTTTGGAGCTAATGTCAGACAAGGGCAACATCGGACATCACACACTCCAGGACAAGGCCCACTACCGATCCTCTGAACCTTCTTCTTCTGGGTTTTCCATGTTTATATACACCTGCTTTTCCCAATCATGTGACCAATGATAATGTATGTTTATATTTATTTTAATAATTTTAACCCATCTTTCTCCTTGTAAAGGACCCAAAGTGGCTTACAATACTAAAGGACAATATACAACCAAGAAACGTTCAGGACAATATTCAAAGTTAAGAACAATGAGTTTGAGTAGGCATCTTAGCAAACAATGAAAGAAAAAGTGCCACTCTAAGAGATGGAAAACCTTCTGTATATTTTCCATTTATTTCCAGGTAGTAATGTATATTTGGTCCAGAAGAAGAAGCTAAGCAAAATGGCAGCAACATGGCAGTAGAAAAAAGGCCTCAAGAGGGGAGTGTTCCCATTTGTGTAACAAAATTTTACCTAACAGCAACCATAGTTTTAAGTCCCATTGGTATATCCACAACATAACCTGATGCATCCAAGTTATAGTTCTCCCAAGTGAGCACCCTCATATTCTCTAAGCTTCCAGGGCTGAAAACAAAGACTTGTGGCAGGGAGAAGTCCTTTATGATGCTACAGAACAGGTCATTATGATGTCCAAAAAGCAGAGCAGGGAAGAGTTGGAAAGAGCCAATACCAGTCCTGGACCAGCTGATTATGGAAATGAAGACAACGTAAGCCTGGATAAATTGGTACAGAATCTGGGTAACACCCAGCTAACCAGATAATATGGAATACCAGTGCTAAGGGTGGTCGCCTTTTATTGTTGGGTTGGGGCAGCTGGATAATGTGTCCAGCAACCACAGTAGTTGCCATCATTGCCACTGGAATTTGCATTCCATGTGCCTGACCTATAACATGCTTGAGGCGAGCTCAGCACCAGCCAGTGAGATATTCTATTTTGTGCTCTTGAACCACAGCTGCAGAGCTTTTTACAAGATATTTCATGAGTTGCGATGCTGTTCCAAACTCACCTCTATGTTCCATGATACATTCATGCCATATACCCACTAACTTTGCCCTCTAATTTCTTCCAATTACTTTCAGCTTTTTTGGTGCACCAAAGTTGAGGAAGCACATTATTCTGAGTTAGTGGGGCCTTGCTCCCAGTTGAGAATGAGTGAAAATGTGTACCCAGATTTTAATGCCACCTCATCCATAAAGAGCCAAGTTCTTATTTCCCTCATCCATCCTCACTTTTGTCTTATAGAACCAAGACAGCAAAACAATTCTTTAAGACTTTAGACAGTGTTCTAAGACCTGCTAACCTTGCACAGAAAGAGATCCTAACAGAAACTGGAAGGGCAAGGCTACAATGAGGCAGAATCTGGAAAACATGTGGAATTGAGATAAGACAAGAGAGGACCACAAAAGATTAAATGAAGCCTTTCAGAATTAGTAACACACAGCAGTTTATTCCCAAGTCTAGCTGATATTCATCAAAGCAATTTAATTAGACTCACACTTCATCTTCTAATAATAAATATATCTACTGAAGCTGTATCTCTGAACATGACTGTATGGATGGAACCTGATGAGGCTTCTAGCAGAAAAACAGCGGAGTGGTGGGCAACCTAATCATAATAATGATGACCTGCATAATTAAATAAAACATAGATGAGACACAATACTGATAACTATATTTTAAATAGGAAACACATTAGGCATGGTTCCTTCCCTCAGAAATGGAGAGTAATATTGGACAGGCACTCAATGCAGAGGCTAAGCAGAGAGACTACCAGTAAGATAACCCCTTGTGGCTGTCCTGAATCTTAGCTTCTCTCACCCACTTCCTGCTTTGCAACCAAAATTGAGGCATCTGAGGAGGCTTCCGCGGGCTTCCACCTGTGAGTATTTGAGGACACCCTGAGGACTTTGATTTCTAGCCTATAACTCCCAAAATCTTGATGTCAGAGATTCCTGGTGAATCTTGGGGGTTGCAGTATATACACACAAAATCCTTGCAATTACTTTATGGCAAAGGGAAAATGTGCACAAAGCTGTGTTTATGTTTATAAAAGGACAAAATGGGTGTGTTTCAAAAATCCCCCTAGACATGCCCATGAGGACAGTGTAAAGAGAAAGGAAAAGAGAAAAGAATGGAAAAGTGAAGCACAAATAAGCAAACATTTATATACAGCAAGCAGGGTCTCAAAATGAGAGTGTTGCTAATAAGATGCTGAGAAATGCAATGAAAATAAAACTGACAGCTTTGTCACCTCCCTAATAATAGCATCCACACATTTGCTGTTTGCTGCACAAAACAGTGCCATAACATCAGCATATACACACAGCGAACATATGTTCTGCATAAATCTAGTTCTGGCCTCACTCCAAACAGGGATGAAAATCTGCAGGTACAGTTGAAGGGTTTAGCAGGTACTTATCCCTGTGTGTTACACTTGTACACACAAAATGTCCAACATTGATTTGCTACCATAGAAACAGCAAACAGAGAACAGAAACAGAAACAAAGCTGTATTTCTTTCTACTAAAGTTTATTGTAAGATCTGGCCATCTACTGCTCCTAGGCTGTAGGATCTGTATTGGAGATGGAGCGCTGCACCCATGCATGTTCATTTTGAATTCACATGAAGCTGCATCAACTGAGAAAGCCAGCTATCCATTTCCAGAACTCATGACCAATAGGGACATTTGGCATTTGTGTGGGTTGTCCAGTACCCTTGCAAGACACAAGGGAGAGGTTTTCAGTGTTACAGAGTGAGACAAGTAGGGGTCAGCAGATTCTTTCTGAGACCAGTAAGACCAATAGTCCCAAGGCTGGTCCAACCCAAACTTACCACCAACTTCTACAGATTTCCCCTCCTGCAGCTCCCCTGCAGGCTATGTCAAAGACAAGGCAGATAACACCCAAAGCTGTCAGCCAACCTGAGGGAGAGGGAAGGGTGTTTGGAAAGAGGGTGTCATAGAGGACAACAGATAGAATGAGCAGGGAAACCACTGGAAGGAAGCCTCACAGACACTTTTGGGAAGCTATCAGGCAGAGGAATCAGGAGAAGTGGAGGTACACTCGCACACCTTCTAGTAGGTGTTTTGACATTGCAAACCTGGATGGGGGAGTGGGTCAAGCTAATACTGCCACCGGAAGAGATGGAGCAAATGCAGTGAGTGCAACAGCATCATCAGCCATTGTACTGGGGAGAAGGGGAATGTTTCCATCATATATGATGCAGTAGAATGATGAGGGGAAAGACCTCCCATAACTAGGGATGGGGATCCCAGGCATCTAGCAGCATGGAAATTGCAGTGGAGCTTCCTCAAGCTCTTCCCTTGAAGCCCACCAAGGCACATTGGGCTGTATCAGAATTGCACTCCACCAGGCAGGCAGGCAGGCAGGCAGGCAAGCAAGAATTAAACATCAGGCTTGGGCCATATGACCCTCAGATATGAAGAGATAGTGTGAGTGGAACACCCTTGAATGTCCAAGGCATAAAAGATACCTCTATTATCCATGGCAGCTGTTACAAACATTATGGGCCATTTCAAACCCTCAGACATGAAGTGCAAATCTCCCTAAGTCAGGTCTTGGAAATAAATCGGTCTTTCAGACCCGTAACATGCAGGCAGGCTAACAGGCCTGGGAGGACGGCAGGAGTTTGCTGGAATACTCCAGCTAGGAATAACGGATTAGGAGGACTGTGGTTCTATTTTGTGTTTTTTTTTTAATGGGGTCATGATTAAGAGGCAGACATGGGCACGACTCGGCGAAACTGTCGTTTTCGTTTATCGTTTCCATTATGTAACGAAACAGTAACGATAATTAAGCTGTCAGAACTCGAACTCGAACTGAAAAAAGAAAAATTTGGTCGGGTTTTTCATTTCCGTTTGTGGCATCGCAGCAATCGTGCAATGCGAAGCACAGAAAAAGTTTTAAAAAGCTTTAAAAAGCTTTTAAAAAGAATGTACACATTTATAGACAAATATATTAAAGAAGACCAAACGGGCTTTATCAAAGGTAGACAAATGTCAGACACTGTAAGAAGAGTCTTGAATGTTCTTTATGAGATGGGAAGATCACAGGATAAAGCATGCATTTTGTCTCTAGATTTATTTAAAGCCTTTGATTGTGTCCAATGGCCTGCGTTAAAACTTTTATTAGTGAAATGGGGATTTGGCGAAAAATTTCTAAGTGTAATAAACCAACTCTATTCTCATAGCACCTCATCAATCATTGTCAATGATGGGATGACAGAAAAAATTTCCCTAGGCCGAGGAACAAGACAGGGATGTCCTTTATCGCCAGTTATGTTTTGCATAGTGATAGAGCTACTAGCTAATGCAATAAGGGAGGACCAACTTATTAAAGGTATGGGTAAGGAAGGCAAGATAAAAATCAGTTTATTTGCGGATGACGCTTTGTTAACAATAAAAAATCCGGTAGAAAATATATTAAGAATAAAAGCACATCTAAAGGAATTTGGTGAAACAACCGGATTATGTGTCAACTGGCAGAAATCAGAAATCATGCTTTTCAATCAGGATAATCGAGACATGGAAGAGATCTCCAATTACGAACTGAAAATTTGTAAATGTATAAAATACCTAGGGATACTTTTAGATAAAGACATTAGCAAAACGAAAGAACGAAATTACACAAAAATAAAGGAAGAGATTAGAAATAAATTACAAAATTACTCCAAATTAAACTTATCATGGTTTGGTAGAATAGCAATTGGTAAAAATGAAAATACTTCCTAAAATAAATTTTCTTTTTAGAATGTTACCTATTCAATACACAGAAATAGAAATTAAAGTCTATCAAGATCTTTTAAATAAATTCTGCAATGGTGGAAAAAAAGCAAGAATAAATAAAAGCTTATGGTACAGATCTCAAAAAGAGGGAGGTATAGGCATACCTAATCTTAGAATGTATTACATAGCTAATCAGCTTAGTTCCCTGGGGGAAATACTATTTAAACCTCAAAAACTAATATGGTGGGAACTTCAATCAGAGGAACTAAATGAAGACATAAATAAATATGTGTTTAGTTTACCCCAAAAAAGGAAAAGTTACCCAATTAAAAACCCTCTTCTAAGTTCCCTATTGCTCACTTGGAAAAAGTATGGAAAGAAATTGATACAGGAAGGTTCCCCGCTTGGCGCGGTGATCGATCAGGAAAATTTCCCCACGAACATGAAGAAATTGGGAGACTTATTAAAATTAAGGAAAGTGGCAAGACTAAAAGATTGGATTAAAAAGATGACATCAAAACAAGAAATTAAACGTATTCTGCAAACTCAGGAATTGTCCTGGTTGAATTACGCCCAGTTAGAAAGCTGGACGAAAGAATGGATTAGGAAAAATACACAACTTAGAGGATATACAAAATTTGAGCAATTTCTGACAACATATGAATCAGAGAAAGGAAATACAGGGAAAGGAACAGTTGGTAAATTATATAAAATAATTCAAGATTCATTTGAGAATAGGGAACAGGACACAATAAGAGAGCTATGGAAACAAGACATAGAGAAAGAAAGAAATAATGACGAATGGAAAAGAATTTGGAATTTGAGGATTCTACGGTCATTATCAGTCAGAATAAAAGAAAACTACTTCAAACTAGTTTTAAGATGGTATATGACTCCAGTCAGAATGAATAGAATGAATCCAAAATATTCTAAGCTCTGCTGGAAATGCGAAAAAAAGATAGGTACCTATTTTCATTTATGGTGGGAATGTGAAATAGTTCAAAAGTTTTGGCAAGAGATTATTGAGGAGATAAGAGAAATAATACAAACTGATATTAAATGTGTACCGGAAATTGCTTTGTTATCATTACCATCTATTAATGAATATGATGTGAAAACTAAAGAATTAATAGCAAATCTTATGACAGGAGCTAGACTGATTATTGCTAGGAACTGGAAATTGAAATCAGACCTTAAAATTGCTGAATGGTATAAGGAAGTGTGGGACATAGCGTTAAATGATAAACTATCTTGTAATTTAAAAGTTTTGAGAGGTGAAATAAAAAAAGATATTTTCTATGATGTTTGGGGGAAATTTATAGATCATGTATTATTAAAAGGGAAAGGGATACAACCAACTTATAACCCAACACAGTTCTGGCGTAAAGGACCTTAAGAAGCCTATTGGAAGAAAAAGAAAAAAAAAAGATGAAGAAGAAAGAGAAGATGCAAGAATACTGGACGGTTTCTTGGGGGTGGGGGGCACTTTGTATTGTTTATGATTGTCTATTACTGTTTTTTTATACAATTGTTTATTATTGTTATTTTGTCTTTTTTCATGTTCAATAAAAATAAAAAATATATTAAAAAAAAAAGCTTTTTTTTAAAACCCCGACTCCCGGCCAAAAAAGCAGGCAAAAATATGCCTGCCTGAGGCTTTGCCACCTACCAGAGGGGTGGTTTCTGGGTGGTCCCCGGCCTTTCCCCCCTCTTCTCCTGTCCTGGGCTGCTTGCACCAGGCTGGGGTGGGGTCATCCTTGTCGTCTCGCCATGCCATGCGGTGGGGGGGGATCCAAAATGGCGACCACAATTTTTCTTTTGAAATCATGGTCAAAAAACACACCAAATCACCACAGAAACATGTGAAATTTATTTATTTTAAATGCCTGAATTTTAATAGTAGCAGCAGTGGGTTTTTTTATAGCAATAAAATGTCATATTGATTTTATTTTATTTTATTTTATTTTTTATTTTTTAGACCTCTCCATTTGGGCTGGGCATGGGATGGGACCATGCAAATTTTTTGAACCATTCCACCAATGGCATCGCCAGGTTTTTGACTGACACTTCTGGATGTCTCGGAGGGCATGAAAAGCTGAGGCACCTTCCAGAAATCGCAGTCGGGTGTATGGATATGGTTGAGGGAGGAGGGCTGGCTGCTGGTGCTGGTGTGATCCGATTGAGATTCAGGAGGGAGGCTGGAGGCTTTAGGATTTAAGTTAGGCAGGCAGGGAGGGAATTGAATTTAGAAAATAATTTCTTTGATTCCCTGCAGCTTTGTCTGCTAAAGGGAATAGCAGTTTATTCTTTATTTCTTCTCTGGCAGTTTGTGAGGATTTTTTTCTGATATTGGATAAAGGGGGAGGTTCGACTGGGAGTGGGAGGTGTGGATTTATTTTAAAAATATATTATATACTACCATTTATTTTATATTTTCCCAACTTCAATTTGCTTGCACACATGCACATTTGGGGTGCAAGCCAAGAACAGAACCTCTATTCTAAGTGATATCCTAACTGCCCACTCGCCCACCCGCCCACACTGCCACCCGCCTGCGGCCTGCACCGCCGCCTGCCCACTCGCCCGCCCACGGCCGCCGCCCGCCCATGGCCCCCTGCCACCACCGCCCGCCTGCACCTCCCCCGCCACCCACCACCCCGCCCATGCCCCCCCGCCACTGCCGCCCACCTGCATCTCCCCCGCCACCCGCCACCCGCCCCGCCCGCTGCCTAGGGCGCAAAAACACCTAGCGCCAGCCCTGATTGCGGGACGCCCCTATTCTCTGGGACGTCAAATTGCGCTAAATCGCGGTGGAAATGACAAACGACAAACGAAATGACAAATTTTTGAAAAATTTCACGACAAACGGAAACGACCCGAAACGGACCCGTTCTGACAAATGAAAACTTGAAACATCATTTTTTTCTGGTCATGCCCATGTCTATTAAGAGGGATGGCTGGGTGCATTCGTATCGTAGTAGTTGAAAATTGGGGAACTGGTACTGGTTGGTGGTGATAATAACAATGTGGGTGCGTGGGAAGGAATGTAGTTTTAAGGGGGTAGGAAGGGAAAAGATATATAAATTATAATAAAGAAAGCCTACAAAAAATCCCTCCCCTAATAAAACCATCCCAAAAAGAACAGAAAAGCAGTGCCTATCTGAGGACAGAAAGAGACACACCATACAAACACACATAGAGAAAATACTCTCTCTTCTACACACACTCTAACACACACTAACCCTAACCCTAACTCTACCCCATACCCCTACCCCTAACCCAAAACACTCTCTCTTTGTCCACTCACACAACACACAAAGCAGCTTTGAGAGCACAGGGACAGCAGAAGTGAAGCTAGCCCAATTACATGACAGCAAGCTAGCAGCACTGGCAGAGCCAACTATAACTCCCCTCAGTCCTACAGAAGACAAAGGAAACAAAACCAGCCGGCTTGTTATATAACCTAGGCAGTTAGAAACCACACCAAAAATGCACTTTAAAATGGATTCATATGGGTACCCCCTTTGGAGTTGAATAACTTGGCCCCCTGTACCCTAAACATCTCCAAATTTGGGGTGCTTCAAGGGGAGAGCTTAAGGAAGCTCCACTGTAATTTCTACACTGCTAGCTGTCCGGGATCACTAGTTCAAGCATATAACATTGCAATTAGATTTTTTTTCTGGGGGGAACCCCCTTTGAAGTTGAATAACTTGGCCCCATGAACACCAAATCTCTCCAAATCTGGAGGGCTTAAAGGGGAGAGTCTAAGAAAGTGTTACACCAAATTTGGTGCCTCTAGGCCCCAGAGAAGCAATTTTTCAGTGAAACAAATTGCTTCATTTTAAACAAAAACCTGCCAGTTTTGTTACTAATGAAATCCAGCTTCCCCATTTCTTTCATTTTGTTAGCTAACAAAATGAGGAAACAGCATTTCATTTTTCATTTGGTGCCCATCCCTACCCATAACCACTGAGAGCACTATACAAAGTCCCTCCCAAGTACTTGCTGACTGACAGAAAGGCACCCCCTTTTTGATACCCCCAGTCTTCCAGGGCCCATCACAACATGTTCCCAGCCAGCTGAGTTTGCACCCTCAAAAGCTGGACCTACCAAGGTCCAAATCTCAGTCAATGGGCTCCCTAGTGAGACCACTGAGGTAGTAGTAAACACCATCCATGGTTAGATGAAGGTGGTTATCTATCACCCACTCTGAAACACACGTTGCCTTGAACATCTCCACACAGAGTGCTTAACTTCCTGGAAGAGAAAGACTTCATATGTTGAGAAGATGGCAAAGAAAACAAATTAACCCTTAGGGGAGAGTTAGTCTAGAAAGTCCTCATTAGAGATGCTGTGCCCTGCCGGTGCCTTTGTTGGTTCCAAGTTGCCATAAAAACTTTCATTTAACAGTGAACACACATTGGGGTTATGGAGGGGGCAACTGGCTGCTTGCAGTCTTCAACTGATTTTGGACTAATTTGCTGGGAATAAAAGCAGATAACATGACAATCCAGAACCAGGAAAGATAAACATTCTTTGGTGAGAGAGCAGGTAGAAAATCTGCCTAACTGCTATATGACTGTTATCGTTTCTTCAGATGTCCTCTCATTTCAATTCTCTTATCATGTGGACATATGTTATATATGGTTATTTTGTGGATCTGACGGTGCAGCTTTGAGCAGTGGAAAATCTGCTGGGACCTGATCTGCCCCCCCCTTTTTTGGACCCTAATTGCTACCGGTGGCACTTATGCAACAGTAAGTTTCCAAGTTTTGATATTCTGTTTCTTATCTCTCCCCTGCCTCTTTTCTGGCCTCATTCTATATTAGGAGCAGCAAAAACACAAACAGAGCAAGCATACAAACAGCTTTATGTTGAGACAGTGAGCCCTAGTGCAAGCTGGGAATAAGTAGAGGTTAGTACCCAGGCAATAACATTACCTCACAGGCAGACATCATATTTTCTTCTTTTAGTACATTGCTCACCTTAACATTTGTCTCTCCACTGAGAGACTCAAGGAAGTCTCAAGCATTTTCATAAGAATTCAGCTGATGCCCTGACCCCTGGCAACCCACATCTTCATTTGGAGACAGCACTGTCAGTAGATACATTAATACAAAACACATCTTCCTGCAGATATATGCAGTTTGCAGACTGGCCTTCAATATATATATCTTTCTCATTTTTTTTTAATTTTAATTTTTATATTATACTTACGTAGCATTTTTACTGAATACAGATACTTGTATTTGCATTTGTCTTAGAGAAAAAAGTTTAATAATTGGTCTAGTTATTCAATTGCTAGAAAACAATTTTAAGTATGCAAACTTAATAGGCTATATTGGACATAAATTGGCCCCTTATTTTTTGTTCCCATGCTTGCATCCGATTCCATAGATGGTTTCAAAGACCCCACATGTACAAGACTGGTGCCTCCTTTTTGACCTACCCTCAAAAATGGCAAAAAGGAGGAACCAGGGAAGCACAGATCAGTCAGCGTGACATCAATCCCAGGAAATTCAGATCATTCTGCAATTACCTTGAAGACAATGCAGCAATATCAATGAACCAACATGAATTTGTCAAGAACAAATCCTGCAAGGGTAATCTCTCATTTTTATGAGGTAAAAGCCCCGGTAGACTGTAGGAATTCTGTAGATTTAATATATCTTAACCTTGGCAGAACCTTTTTACAAAATGTCCCATGATATTCTAATAAGCAACCTAGTCAGGGATTGACTAGATAGCCAAATATCAGGTGGATAAACGGTTGCAGAATCATACTCTGAGAGTGCTTTTAAATGGCTGTTTCTCAAACTAGGAGACAATATCTTATGGGGTACCACAAGACTCAGTCCTGGGCCCTGTACTCTTCAATGTTTTTATGAATGGATGAGAGAGAGCTAGGAATACTTTTCAAATTTGCAGATGACACAAAATTGGGTGCAATAGCTGGCCCATTCAAAGATCGGACTAAGAAGAGTGTTACAAAAGTTACATCTATACTGTGTTAACAACTCTTTGGTTATCAACAAAACTAAATCAAAAGTGATGGTTTTCAGTAAATGTAATAAAATACGCAATTGGTATGTCAGTGGTGAGCCCATTGAGCAGGTTAGTTCATTTACTTACCTAGGAATCACATTCAATCACACAGGGTCCTGGTCAAACCACTTTAAAAGAATCGCCATAAAGGCAGAGACAAGCGTAAGACAGATCCAAATATCAATTAATTATAATTGCCCTGGCTCCCTCATCCCAATACTGAGTGTTTTTACGGCCAAAATTGTGCCCATGCTGACCTACGAAGCAGAAAATTTGGGGCCTCAATAAAGCACCTTTCCTTAATTAGTACAGACCAACTTCTTAAGAAACTTATTAGGGACAGACAAAAATATGCCGCATATGCCATAAGGGCAGAAACAGGTATATTTGCTATTATTTTTTGTCAGCCATACAGTAACCAGAGCATTTACATTTTGGCTGAAGGTCCAGTCGATGAGCCAAGATAGACTTCCCAAGATTTGCCTAATTGAACAAGCCGCTTCCACCCTTCCCAACTCGTCGGCCAGACAAATTGGTATTAAGATTGCCTTCTCTTGGTTGTCAGTCCAAAGTTTGCTTTCCAATGGTCACTTAGCCCAAGTTATTTTTAAACAAAGAGTACAAGATCTTAGTGCCCAACAGGACATGGAGCTCCTCTCTAACAATAAAGCACTAAGCTGGCTAGCAGAAAATAAACAGGTTTTCCAATGTGAAAAGTACTTAGCAACCAGTCTACCACACTTCCATAGAAGAACCTATACCAGAGCGAGATTTGATCTATTGGAGTCCATGAATAGATATGGACACTTTCACAACTTACCCTATCAAGTCAGATCCTGCATATGCAGTGCTAACCGCATAGAGGATATGGCTCACATTTTATTTGATTGTGAGCTTGATACAGCTCTAAGACAATCACATTTATCAAAACTGATGGTGAAAATTGCCCACTGGAACACGAACTTTCAGCTTGATTTCCTGCTCAACAGTTCCAAGGTGCAGGTTGTCCATGCTATTGCTAATTTTTACCTAAGGCTGCCAGGGTAAGATCCACCTTCATAGATCAAATTGGTGTTCCCTGTAGGAGAGATGCTGACATATGAATGATAAATTTTTACTGTAGCCATTTTAACTGTGTGAGATCCTTGTTTCTTTTTCATTCTCTCTGTTCTTCTTTTGTATTTGATATGGCCTGATGGGCTAATCAATACATTTGTTGTTGTTGGGTGTAATAGCTAACATTTAAAATTGGATAAGATAACTACATCCAGGGTGAAAGCCTTAAAGAAAGCCTGGAGGGTGGGGCAGCAGTCAGATCCAGAGCCACCTCAGTTCTGGGCTTGGCCAGACCATTCGAAACCCACAGATATGCTAAGCTGAAGGAGCTTGCTAGTGATTTAATGGCACATTTTTCTGTCCTGGAGAAACAGGGTTTACCTTCAGTGGCTGAGGAAAGCTCGACACCTATTGCGGCCACTGCCATGGAAGTAATCGGTAGCCAACGGAACCAGGATGGCCTGGAAAAGGGTGAAATGCCCACAGCACAGCGGGATGACAGGGCGGTGGCCCAGGGGTGTGGCTGTAGCAGTGGTAACAGCGAGTTGGTTGCTGCACCTGACACCATACAAGCAGCTTATGTTTTCTATGGTCCTCCCTAATGGACTGCTCCCAATTATTTTTGAATTTGATGAGACCCCTTCAGAGGACACATAAGTGAGCTCACTTGGTTGATTAATCAGTCAATTAGTCAACTTTGAAAAATGTATATCTAAATAAAACAATACATTTGAAGGGGGAAAAGAGCAACTTATGTGCTACAGATTATGCACGCTTCTCATAGCATATGCTATATTAGAAAAGATGTTTCCTCCTTGGTGTGAGAGAAAAGAAGGAACTCAACTTACTGGGCACGAAAATTGTTACCAGAGCAGCAACAAGAACACATGATAATGTCGACTGTCTCATAGAGACAAGGCGAAGTCTGAGGGTCTAGCAGGGGAGGAACTGGGTTGAGAAGACCCAGATGGGAAAACAGAGGAAGCGGGGAGGCTCCTTGGAGCAATGACATTCCCAAGGGGTTGTCTCATAGGATTTAAAAGGGGGGAGCAAGAAAACAACCCCCTTTCTTTTCCCTCCTGGACGCTGAGCATCCCCACCTACCCTCCCCTTTCTCTTTTTGTCAATTGTGAATAATGCATCTGGTAGGTAGTACATTCAAATACATGTATGCTTGTCACAACTTGGAAAGGAATTGGCAGTTTGTACTGGCATTGGGACGGATCCAGGCTATACAGCAAAAAGTTAGATGGAAATTGTCATGAAAATAATGGAAATAATGGGGGGGGCAAAGAAAAAGGGAGAGCCCCCTTTTTGTCAATTTATGACTCACGCGACAATTTGGACGGTGTCGTCGATGCAACCAAAATGAATTTGACAAAACTCCGGGAGGCAGTGGAGGATAGGAAGGCCTGGCGAGCTCTGGTCCATGGAGTCACGAAGAGTCGGACACGACTGAACGACTGAACAACAACAATTGGGTGGACACCCCTTGGGAACATGGTATATCAATGGGGTGGACACCCTGGTGTTCCTGTAATGAACAAAAGAGGGATTGCATTAAGTTAATAAAAAGTACACAGTAACCTCAAAAGGCTGGAGTGCTCCTTTGATGCATTGGATCCAACCCAATTGCTTAATCAGAGTACTATCTGCTGTATTCAATAACATTGTGGTCTAGAGATACCCAAAAAGTAAGCTGATCATGCCTCTTATTTATGCACTAAGTTATGGGAAGCTTATCCATAGGCAACAATAGTGGAATATTTTCTGAGATAAATTCTGGCAGTTTGCATCTACAGGTTGTGTAAAAATTTGGGTTAAGAGTAATTATGTTTTTAATAGCCTGGTCCCTTGTTAGTCAGAGATGTACTTCTAGATTAATGAATGTTCTAATCAATCTATCTATTCCATGAGAGTGTTGATATAGTAGCTATGGTAGAATTACAGAAGAAGTGACTTTTCAGATGTGGGGAGCTACAGCGCCTATGATTCCTGAGTAGTGTCTCTATTGGCTGGAGCTGATGAAAGCTGGTAATACAACATCATAGTGTCACAGGACCCTCCACACCCTGAAGTATATCTTTAATTAAATAATTTGTGGAAAATAAATTAATTCAAAGGCTTTTGAAATGTATTAAACATTACTTTTTATTCCTGTCCCTTTGTGAAGTACACTAAATCTGTCCCCTGATGTGGCAGCCTCAACTATCAAATGGTCATTCCTGTGCTGTTGGGCATCATTGATTGCATTCAACTGCAAAAATGAGAATTCCTGAGCACATAACAACCCACTACAATGCACGTCTAGAAGATGGTGTTTGGATGTTGAGGATCACACATTGTACAAACAGACTTTGTACAATGTCCTGCCATTCAAGGCAATAGAATAGTATGGAAGTTAAAGCTGACTGAATAGCTCAGTACATCAGGGATCCATGTATGGAATTAGAGGCTGAGAGCTGCACAGTTCTGAGTCACCCCCAGAAGAAGGGAATGGTAAACTACTTCTGATACCTTCTGGCTTAGAAACCTTGGAAATGATTGCCATAAATCAGAGTTGAATTGATGAAACACTATTTATTATTATTATTATTATTATTATTATTATTATTATTATTATTATTATTATTATTATTATTATTATTATTATTATTATTAGGAAAGTAAAATAAAATAAGAGGCAAAAGAAACTTGATCTCACTTACTGTAGACATCAAACTGTAAAGTCTAGACATGGGCACAAAACAGAAAAATGGTGTTTCGGTTTTTCGTTTGTCGTTGAGAGGTCTGTTTCGGTTCGTTTCCGTTGGTCGGGAATTTTTTGAAAAATTTCATTACCATTTTTCGTTTTTTCGTTTGTCGTTTCTACCCGCTTTTTGGGTGATTTTTAAAGCATTTCCGTGTGCAGGCATCCCCCAATGCCCCAGACCAGAGGGAAAACACTAAAAAAAATGGATGCTGGAAAAGCACAGTATAGACTAGGTATGCAGGGAGGCAGCAAAGGCAGCGGCAGGCGTTGCCCAGGGTGCAAGGCAGCCACAGAGTGACTGCACTGCGGGGCAGGGGAGGGTACTTACTGAGAGGTACGCAGCATGCACACACACAGGGAGGCTGCAGGACTGAAGCTAGAGGTGCAGCAGAGACAGCAATCCGGGGTGTGGTTTTGCTGTTGTGGAAAATGGCAGCATAGAAGATTAGCTCCACTCTATGCCCAAATATATTAGTCAAAATAACCGTGAATACTCATAAATAAGATAATAGAATCACTTTGAACTACATAGTTATGGGAAAGCCAAGGAAAACACCAGAAGAAAAAAAGCCAAAACTCACCTCTGATGAGGAGGATCAAAGAGATCTGACCGGGACATCAGAGGAGTCCGAGAGTGAAGCAGACATGCCAGGTAAGAAGAAAAAAGGGAGAGAGTGGAAAAAAGCTGATGCACCTAGCGATGAGATGAGACTGCTTATTAAACAATTAAGAAAAGACTTACAGGATGATATGAAAAGTCTTATTGCGCCCTTAACACAAACCCTTTTGGAGGTCAAAGAAAGCATTAAAAAGTAGAGCAAACTGCTGATGCTGCTTTTGAAATGGCACAGGGATTGCAGTCTAGAAATGATGAACTGGAAAAGGAGTTGAAGCAGTTAAGGGACAGAGTTGTGGATCAGGAAAATAGACAAAGACGTCAGAACCTTCGTTTGAGATTTTTTAAGGAAAATGAGAGAGACAGTGATCTGAAACAAATAGTCTTGAACTGGTTCCAAGAACTCTGTCCCGATATGGAGATAAAAAATAGAGATGTGGACCGGGTACATCGAGTCGGATCTAACCAACAACCAAGGATAAGGGATGTAATTGTGAGATTTGCCTCATATGCTGTGAAAGAAGAGGTGTTACGTGCTTTGAGTAACATCAAAGAACTGGCATTTGAAGGACAGAAAGTAGAACTGTATAATGATCTTGCACCAGAAACAGTGGAAAAACGTAAACAATGGCGATCATATACGAGAATTCTGCAGAAGAAAGTGAAATACAGGTGGGGTTTTCCCTTCAAACTGATTATCTGGTACGGAAACACATCAAAGACTATTGTTTCAACTACTCAACTGGTGGACTTTTTTGAGCAAAAGAAGATTCCTCTTCCTGGGACTCATTTGACGGCAGATCAGCTAGAGAGAATGCCGCTTCGCTGGAGAAAAACAGAAGGAGGGAAAACATTTTTTGAAGGATATTGGTGGAACATAGACTGGACTAAGCAACTGAACTTTTCAAGGAGAGTGTAAGAGCCGTTATCTGGAAGGGATGATAATTGCCAACATGAAACAGCTGCAGTTTGTTAAACAAACTCCCAGAAACTATGTGAGCAGGTCTATTAGTAATGAATAGAAAATACAACGTAACAGTAGTTAATAGTTAATAGTTCGTGTGTAAATATGATTAAAAAATAAATTAGTGTTTAAGTGTGTAAGTAGTTAATTAAAAATAATAAAAGTGAATATTGTAGAATATAGAGATATGAATAGTATATTTATGAATTAAGAGAATGCTGTGTTTAATATATTGTTATAATTAAGGGCAAGGGTGGGCTGTAAGGAGGGGTTTTCTCAACTCCTGTTTGTTTGTTTCAACTCCTGGCTCCACATACCCCATTAGGCTCAGCTCAGACTTTTATGAGCTGGAGGTTTCATCTCATAGCCTATATTGGGGAGGGGAGGGGAGGGGAGGGAGGGGGAAGAAAGGGAAGAGGAAGAGGGAGGGAATAAGGGAGAATTTAGCAAGACAATTCAATTTTGGCAAAGACGTGTGTAATTATAAGGCAAATCGCAAAATATCTCAAAGGACAAAACTGATTATTATGGCAGTTCATATAATCCAAGTATGTAATGTTAGATAATCTCAGTATTGTATCGTACAACACAAATGGACTAGGCTCACCAGTTAAAAGGTACCGGGTTATGAAAACAATTCAAAAGCTGGGGGCAGATGTTCTGTTTTTACAGGAAACACATCAAAAGAAGCAAGCAAAAAATATTATAAAGCACCCAATGCTAGGAGACCAATATTTTGCAAATTGGACGAATAAATCAAGAGGAGTGGCTATAATCCTAAAAAAAAAAAAAATCAAAAATTGAAGTGATGGACCAAATAAGGGATCCTGAAGGAAGATATATTCTAGTAAAAGGAAAGTTTGAAAATAAACTGCTAACATTGGGTTCTTATTATGCTCCTAATACAGGACAAGCAGCTTTTATGCAAAAATTGTTGAGAGTGGTAAAAAAATTTGCCTGGGATGATATTATTTTGGGTGGGGACACAAATTGTATTTTAAATCAAAAGCTGGACATAACATCCAAAAAAAGGAAAGTTTCAAGTGATTGAAGCAAAATTGAAAAATTAATTAAGAAAGCTGGTTTAATAGATGGTTGGAGACTTTTAAACCCCAAAATGAAAGATTACACATTTTTTTCTAAAACATATGCCACTTACTCAAGGATAAATCATATTTTTATCTCAGAAAATTTGATACCCCATCTAGAGAGCATATATTTTGCTCCTATCATAACTTCCGATCATGCAGCAATAAAAGTCACATGGTCTAACAAAGAAGTAAGAAATAAGCCTAGAATCTGGAGATTAAGTTCCAACATATGTTTAAATACAGAAATCATTAAAAAATAAAGGAAGATATAAAGATTTTTTATGAAATAAATGATAAAGAAGGAATGAAACCTGCATTATTGTGGGACACCCCAAAAGCATTTTTAAGGAGGAAATTTATTATGGAAAGCTCCATATTAAAAAAAGAACTAAATAGATTGCAAGAACAATTAGAAAATAAGATAAAAATCTCTCTGACCAGCATAAAAAATCTGGATCAAACAAGGTATATAATGAACTAGCAAGAGCCAGAACAGAACTAGAGGCACAAGACACAAGTAAGACTCAGATAGCAATGAATTATTTAAAGAGAAATTATTATGAACATGGGAATAAGAATTCTAAGTTATTATCTCATGCAATAAAAAAAGAAAGCAATAAAGAGGACAGTTGTCTCAGTGAAAACTGAAGATGAAAAAATAGTAACCTCACAGCAGCAAATAGTAACAACATTTATGGAGTGTTATAGAAATTTATATAAGACAGAATTAACACCAGATACAAACATTAAGAAATTTGTAAGTACATTACCAGTTAGTCAAATTACAGAGAAGCATAAAGAGCAACGTAACTCCCCAATATCAGTAATGGAAATAAAATCAGTTATTAAAAAAATTAAAAAAGGGAAATCGCCAGGTTGCGATGGGTTTATACCAGAATTTTATAAAATTTGGGAAGAGGATATTATAGGGCATTTGTTAAAATTGTTTAATTCAATAATGGAAGGTGAAGAAATTCCAAAATCGTGGAGAACAGCTAGAATAATAACTATATTAAAACCAGATAAGGACCCAACCCTCCCCTCATCATATAGACCAATAACATTACAAAATCAAGACCAAAAGATTTTTTCTTCAATATTGGCACAGAGAATAAATAGTTTTATTACTGACTACATTCACACAGATCAATATGGATTTATGCCAGGAAGGCAGATGTAGGATGCTATTCGTAGAGCTCAGAATGTCATAAATACAGCAAATAAAGAAAAACGGAAATTAGCAGTCATCTCGTTAGATGCACTTAAGGCTTTTGATCGTGTAGAATGGTGGTATATGTTTGGTCTATTAGAAAAAATGAATATGGGTGGAAAATTCATTAATCTTTTGAAAAAAATTATATATAGGAGCGGAGGCTAAGGTCCTTATCAATGGAATAGAATCTGATAAATTCACTCTTTGTAGGGGAACGAGACAAGGGGACCCTTTATCTCCAATTATATTTGCAATAGCAATTGAGCCACTTGCTTCGCAAATAAGAGAAAATGGAAATATTAAAGGATTGGTGATTAAAAATAAAAAACATAAAATAAACCTTTACACAGATGACATGCTCCTGTTTTTGGAGGATCCATTAAAAAGCATAGAATCATTAAAACACATATTACAAGAACATTGTTATTATACAGGCCTAAAAATTAACTATCAAAAATCCAAATTGTTATGTATAAATATTTCTACAGCAGAGCAAAAGGAAATTTAAAAAAAGTTAAATCTGGAGTTATGCTACTCAACTTTCAAATATTTGGGAATATGGATAACAAAAAGTAAAAACCAATTAATATATAGAAATTACAAAATAGTATTTAATTCAGTTAAAGAAAAATTAGAAAATGGACGAAACTGAATATGTCAATGCTGGGAAGAATAGCATTAGTTAAAGCATATATATTACCAAATTTTTTATTTTTATTTCAAAATATACCATTACAACCTGAAATAAAAAAATTAAACTATGGCAAAAAAATATATGGAGAAGTTTATTGGAGGAAAGGGGAAGAAAATAAGGTTCATAAGCAGTGTTAAATATGGTCAAAGCAAAAAAAGGGGGGGTAGGAATACCACAATTAATAAAATACTATGAAGCCTTTCAAATCACTCAAGCTATAAAGTTTATTCAGACAGAAGAAATCCCAGATTGGGTTGAAATGGAAAAAGGCGAGGAAACTGGAATAGTTAATACCTATATTTTTACAAGGGAACTAATTAGAAAAAAGGAGCAAATACAAAATCCTTATACTTGTGAGACACTGAAAATTTGGCGTAAGTATATGAACATTTTTGCTCCACCTATATCTCCTTTGTGCCCTATGCTGGATTATCCTAAATTTAAATCAAGAGAGAAATATGCACAATTTAAAAATTGGAAACAAATTGGAATTTATAGAATAAGAGACTTATTTGAGGCAAGGAAACCAATAACAATTAGACAGTTGGAAGATAAAACAAAGGAAATAAAAGCTAATTGGCTACAATTAATACAAGTAAGAAATTTGGCAAACCAATTATATCAAAGACACGGACCCATGAGAACACTTACAGTACTCGAACAATACAGTATAGAAAAGGATCGAAATAAAAGAAAGGGTATAACTTCAATCATATATAAACATTTGATTGAAAAAGCATTTGTTAGGGGCATGGGATCTAAAGTAGCCTGGGAAACAAATTTAAATATTAGTATATCTGAGAAAGAATGGATGGGAATATAGAACACATATCCTTACAAATCAATATCAACTAAAGCGAAAGAACTGGTGTTAAAAGTAGCTCACAGATGGTATTGGTATCCCACAAAATTACATAAAATTAATTAAGAAATTCCAGACAATTGTTGGAGGAATTGTGGAAGCAAAGGCACCCTAGAACATATGTGGATCTCTTGCCCCAAAGTAGGAGCATATTGGCAGGAAATAATTAAATGGATAGAAACCCTGTTAAAACAAAGAATAATTATAAATGAAGCTTTACTATTATTTTCAACATTTAAGGATGGAAATGAAAAATTATCATATAAAGACTTAATAGCAAATCTGATTTGTGCAGCAAGAGCTGAAATTGCAAAAAACTGGAGAAAAGCTCAAGATCTCTCACTACAAAAATTTCTGAACAGAATCTGGCAAATGGCTCTCATGGAAAAGTTGACCTATCAAATTAAAATATATAGAGGGAAAATAAAGCATGATACATTTATGAAAACCTGGAAGCCCTTATTAACGTATGGAATTAACACAAAAAATGAGGAATGTGTTATGGGGAATAATTTTGACTGCTGGAATGTAAAATTTTAAAAGAATTAATTTATTTGTGTGTGTGTCACAATTAACTGTGTTGGAAGATGAATTAGTGGGTGATTTTGGAAAGGATATTGGTCCTACAGAATGTATAAATAATGAGACACTATTGTACCATTATCTTAACTTGTCTTGTAACATAAAAAATTATATAATTTTTTATGTTACAAGACAAGTAAATTATATAAATATATGGGGAGGCCAGAGCTTTTTATGCCCTCTGTGGCTGCCAGACCTGTCCACCCAGTCTGCAACCTGGGCATGCTATTGGTTGAACATGATCCCACATCACATTGTGTGCCTCCATTTTGTGGCTGGTGGCGACATCCATTTTAAAGGGAAAAGAAAAATACATCACAATGGGAGAAGACAAAAACATGTTATGTCCTCAACACAGAATAACTTTGTTAATGCCGCAAAGAGGGAATACGAGGAAATTGGAAGGCATTTATCATTGCAACATTCTTTACTACTGACTGAAACTAGATAAAGGATTCTGTTCAAAATACACGTTTTAGTGCTCCAAAGTTAGCACCTGCATCTTTGTTAAGTGCTGCAAGGAGAAAATATAATATACTCCATGTTTATGGTCAAAATGGTTAGACTTTTTCACAAAATGGCTCCCTCTTTCTCCTGAAAGGAGGTCTTGGCAACAATTTACAACCCACTTACTGTGCAGCAGTTCCATTAAGTTTCACAGACTTGCTTTAAAGTAAAAAGGCAGTAGATCAGTCTCGTTATTTATAAACATTCAAAACATTAGGCCATTGGTAGTTAAATCCAACATTCATGCATTCAAAATGTGGAATTTGAATGGCAAGTGCCCTTTGTCAGAGCAAGATCTAATGAGATTGTTGAAGAGAGGCACTGTGTCTTTCTTGATAAGATCTTTCCCCCTTCAAAATGATAAATGATCTGGGTGTTATGTCACTGAAGGAAAAAAAGTCTGCTCTGTCTAAAAATGTTATTATGGGCCAGACATGTGAACATATGTGAAGTACAGTGCTTAGAAATAAATAATTGCTTGCAAACAACCCATTTTTTATTTTTTCCAGTAACTAAGGCATAACTAAGTCACATTAGTTAGGCAACTGTAAACTAAGAATCAATATGGTGTAGAAAGTGGGGCTCAAGAAACCTGGATTCAATTCCTGGTTCACCAATGGAAAGCCCCCATGTGGGGAGGGGGACACACTCATACTGATATATTTCAATTAATTTTGAATAAAGGTGAGAGCTGCCTTCAGTCTCCAGAATGTAAGCAATTATGTAAAAAGGAAATTGCAAGGAAACATTTGAAAGTAAATCCTCTTGGATTATGTTTAAGGTTCTTATTCTTACTTATCCCATTTATTAGGAGTGTGTGTTTGTGTCCTGTTCCTTATTCCACAGTTGCTTTGCTGACATGTCCCCACCCTCGTGTCTGTCAGACAAAATCCCAAGAGGTGAAAACAAACAAACAAAAATGAAAAAAGGCAACATAAGAACTAAATATTATATTTTAGTGTGTGTTTTTAATGGATCATTTCCACCTTCTTCAAACATACTGAATAAAATGAAAGACAGAATAAAACAGAATAAGACAGAATAAAACACCAAATTCACAAGTCCAACATTGACACTTTTATGTGGATCTAGAGGTAGGTTTTATTTTCAAAGGTGAAATAGTTATATGTGAGTACAAAGTCACAGAGGGTGGTGATTATGTGGCATTCCTTGCTTTGAATGCTCTTCATGGCAGCTTGTAGTCTGTGTTTGTGTGGAATGTTAGTATAGAGCACCTCTGCATTTATTGTAGCTAAGATGGTGTTGTCAGGAAGGTTGTGTGTGGCCTGAGGTTTCCTTCGGAAGTCTGTGATAGGAGATGCCAAGAACCATCTCCTTCCCTAAAAGCTTATTTCCAATCAGCTAGCATCTAAACAAGTGCTACCAGCTAAGACAGTGCAGGAGTATAAAGATGTTGAACAGAAAGGAAAGGAGACAGAAATATCCTTGGGCAGCTCACAATGAAAAGTTATGCTCAAAAACAGCGCTAAAAGAAATTCAGCTGCCACACTTGTCAGTGAATGGAAATGATTCTCTAGTATTCCAGACGGTGCTATTTCCTATGTGTAGATGAGGACTGAAGCATCTTTGCATGTAAAGCATAGTCTTTAATGATGAGGTTTAGGTAGGGATGTAAACAGATGTTATTTTTTTCAGATATGAAAAGATATTGCCATCTGGATGTATGTCTTTGTGTACCCATGTGTGTGGGCACCCAGGCAAACAATTTATTTTTTACTTTTATTTTTGCATTTGGGGGCTTTGCTTGCATTTTACATTTTGAGACATGGTTCCAAAAGCAGAAACAACCCCTTCACCCACCCATCACCCATCAGTTATGGAAACAGTGAAAACTAGAGGGAAAATTACCGTAGGAGTGGGTCCAGGAACTCAGGTACTATGTAGAAAACAGATTCCAGAGTTCAGCATGTTCCCAAAGTCACTGGTATCCTTAGTCGAAGTGTATCTCCACTATACTCATCTGTCTGGCACAGATGAAAATTACTGTCTTTGGGGATTTTGATAACAGCTTACCACCTTATCTAACCTTTCTTTGTTCCTGTTCCTGCTCTCCATTTGTTAAGCCCTCTCATCAGTCATGCTCCTTCTTTCCCTGGATTCAGACTTTCCCCACCAAGAGGCAACTCTTATTGCAATGTTAATGATGCACATGCCACATCTGCCCCATGGTACAAGGTCAGTGATGTCTTAATCCAGCACGTTAGCAGCTGTAAAGTCCTTCAAAAGTCCTGGTTCTTCATATAAGGTCTCTATGACAGAATCAAGCCATGTGATATGTGTTAGACTCAGATCATCATCACAGTTGTGTAATTTTCCCATCACTGTTCCTCTTCATAGCGCATTTGGCGCAACAACCAAATGGCTTCTCACACACAATCATCCTGTCCAGCAATCCAGTGACAGCCTAGATTCTGAGGAACTGTCCCATAATTGTAGTTCCTTTCAATACATATATCTTCCCATTTAATTCTATCTGGAACAAAGCATGTCAGATTGAAATTATTGCAAAATGGCAAGGGAGAGACAACATGGAGTTATACAATTGACCTCCAGGCAGTTTAGCATTTTTACAACATGTATATTGCCTACCGTTCTTGGAATACCAATGCTCAACATGATGGATGGTTTATGAGAAGTGAAGCTATTATTTGTGGAGTCATTACTGGAAAAGACTGTCGACAGAGAATGATAAGCATTACACTCGCCATGGTATATTGCAAACTTCTCAGTCCCCACAGACAAGCACCAATAGTACAGGTTAAGGACAGGGAAACCAATGATGAAATAGTTTTGGAACATAAGGACTCGACTTACACCAGCATACCATTGTGCCACCAGTATCTTATACAAAGAGTGGCAATGGCTCTCTTGTGTTTCAGACAAAAGTCTTGGTTCTCATCTGCAATGAGATGTTTACATTTATATTACAGCTGTGTACAAATACATTTCAAAGTGAACAGTGTTTCATATATATCGCAGTGGCCAAATTAGAACAGATCCAAAGGAATACCATTGTCTTCATTTTCTACTAAAATATAAAATAAAGATGAGGTTACCCCGTAAGTTAGGTCCCACAGTAGTATAGACATCAATCTCCTGTCTTCCCATTGAACTTCCAAAAGCAAAGGGAAATGAAGCATGGACATTGTAGTGTAGGAGAATACTCCTTTGCTACTTCAAAGCCATACCTAATATGGTCCATATGACATCACCACCATCTTCAGCAGCTGCATCACCCTTGAACCACGGAGCAGGAAGGGAACCTATAGATCACTGAGACCAGCCCCTCTGAAGGAGGCACAGTGATGCACTGAACTCCCAGAGGAGTTCAAGGGAACCAGAAACCTAAGCCACTAAACTCTCCAGTAGGTCATATTTTCCCCTTTCTCCCACATTACTAACATAATAACTGAAAAGGTTTAGACTACAAGTTTTAAACTCTGATCCACATTGTCAATTTTTAAATATAATTTCACAGGGGGAAAATATTAAACAATACAATGCATCAAAAGTAATCTGCAGTCAACCAGTGGTTCCCAACCTTGGGTCCCTAGATGTTCTTGGACAACAGCTCCTCAAATTCCTGCCCAGTACAGCTACTGGTGAAGGCTTCGGGAAGTTTTAGTTGAAGAACATATGGAAGTCCAAGGCTGAGAACCCTTGGTCTAAATCCTTATGGTTTGTTAATAGCTTGGCCACACCACCTGTTACAAACTCAAGTTGGAAGTGGTGGGACAGTGTCAAACTCAATTCACTTTATGCTCAATTAGCAGCACTCAGTGTCAAGATCTGAATCTGGAGTGAACATTGTGGACTCATGTGTGTGCAGATATAAACCCCAAGGAGTTAGTAGAGCAGATGATAGTACTGTAATGTTTACTCTTTTATCACCTCCACAGTAGGAGTCTTATCTAAGCATGAAACAATTAAAATATTTAGCACATGTTGAATAAATTACATGACATTTATTTGCTGGATGAGACTTCTATGAAACACCTTTTTGATATCTAACTGTACCCTGAGCTTTTTCATTTGTTTCTACTTCCCTGAATAGAATATTATTCTGTTCAAGAACAGAATCCAATCTAATTGCTTAGCTGTCATTCATAGATAGCTGATGCATTGTATGCCTGCCAAAAATAAATTATAGCATTGAATTCAGATAGGGATCATTTTTAATTTTTGAAATGAGCCAACATCAGCCATTGCTAAAAGCATGGCAAGATAATTGCAGTCCATTATGAAAATCCAGTAGTTCTCTCAAGTTTGTTTCTTTTTCAAAGCCGTAACAGCATTAGAGACCATGGACCCAAAGAAGAACATACGGCAAATCAGAATTCAGCTGACCACTATCTGAAGGACTTGCAAAGAGTAAGCAAAGCTGGTTTGGAAAATTGTCATGATTTACAAACCTGTGAGCTGAAAAAGAACCATGTACCTATTTATTTATGTCCACACTGCATGCAGAAATGATGAGTGCATGACAATTAAACACACAAGTGGTAAATGGCTCTTTGCATAGATAGCTTTAAAAGAAGATTCAGTATATTCTGTAAAGCATAGGGCTACAAATGAAAATTGGTCATGAGACTCAAAGAGAACTTCTGTATTCTTCTGTGAAGATCAGGCAAATAAGTGGTAAGATGTCTGTTTCCTCCCTGTCCTTCTTGTGGACTTTCTAAAAGTATCTGACCGGGCACTATTAGAAGAAGAATGTTGGCTAGATTCCAGTAAGGCTGTTCCAGCAACATTTTTCATTGGTCCTTTGTTTAACTGTAAGTTATATATTTCTACAGTGAGACAGTCAACATCCTGATCCTTCCCTTCTGCTGTTGAGATGCTTATTTACCCAGTGCCTTCCATCTCTCCAAATTCCATCCATGCCTCCTGGATTAAGGCAGAATTTGGAAAAGTTATTATTTTTATGCTACAGCTCCCATATCTCCCAACTTGCATGGCCACACTGTCATCCAAAACAGATTCCTTCCCATATTCTAGATAGACTTTATGGTTTGTTGCTTTAGGTAGCATTTTCATGGCTAGGGTTCTTTTCATTTAACACTTCAGTGTTTAGGATCTAAATACCCATGGTTATCCTCTCCCCAATCCCAAACACACTTTTCATGTTCTGAAGATTCTGCGTTATGTTTTCCATTGCAACAGGTGCTGAAACCAGTATAAATGGTCCCAGACCGTCCAATGCAGAACATCAGAATGGCAGAAAAAATGCTCCAAGGCATCAGGTCTTAAGAAAAACAGGCATTCAGTGACAGTGTTTACAGAGAAGCCCTACTGTAATTAGGAAAGTATATAGGTTACAGCTTAAGTAATAAATACTGCTTAGTTGTGTCAGGAGTGTGCAATGTGGTGGTGAATTGCCGCTAGATATGAATTAGAGCTTGTATCCCTCTTCCTATGCCTGCTCATGCAACCGGTGTACAACAAAGTATACAAATGGCAAATTGTTATCTGAACTTTGCATCACTACGCAATAGAATTCCAGCCAATATGGTCATATACCGGTCTCATGGAAGTGAGCTAGTGCCTATATTTAAATTCATATGCATTCAAATACATAATGTTGAGAATATAAATTCTCAAATGTGGCCACAACAGTGTCTGGTTAAAAGGCAAACTACAACATTTCTCTCCCTGCCTCCTTTATACCATCTAGCCTGATGAGTGGCTTAGCACAACTCAGATGCTTTCATGTGGGTTCCATGACAATTTAGTTGGTCCTCATAAATGTGTTGCCCACCTGCAGATCTGAGTTTTGTTGTATGACCATTACAGGCATCCTTCCATTTTCTAACTCTTTTTTGCCCTTGAGGAGTATTTGGGAAGAGGAGAGGGAAATACATCAATCAATTGTTGAGTATTTCCTTTTGGGTTGTATAGGCCAGACATATTATGATAATTAACTTTTATTGAATGGTTTAAGTGAGGTGCCCTAAATTCTCATTTTGAGTGCACCTAGCTATATCTCAGTTCCCATTGAACCAATGGGCTCTCAGTTTCTGTCACATTTTATATACTTTATTTAGACATCTTGCTGTGAATTGCACAGCTTCTGGGTAGAGAGTACTCAGAAACAGCTTAATGTTTGCTTCTTCAGGGGACATACTGGGACTGTGCAGCTTCCCCAAGGCCACCAAGGCTGGTTCTTTTGAGACGCACAGTAGTGAATTGAACTCCCAACCTCTGGCTCCACAGCCAGATACCTAATTCACTGGGATATCCAGCCCACTAAAGGGTATTACACAAGTCCAACAAGGAGGTAGGTTTATTAATTTAGGTAGCAACCGAGTCTTATTGCATCTTTATTGCATTCACTGTACACTGTTTTTATTTATTCTAAATTGTGAACCAGCCAGAGAATGTTTGCACTAATGGGGCAATACTGAAGTGAAAATAATGAACGAACGAACGAACGAACGAACGAATGAATGAACGAACGAACAAATGAATGAACGAATGAATGAATGAAGCACACATTAACAAAGGCAAGCCATATATACCCAGGAAGAGGTGCAACTGGCTGTTAAGGTCATCAGGAGAGGCCCTTCTCTATATCCCGCCACCCTCACAGGTACATCACGAGGGAACCGATGAAAGGGCCTTCTCGACTGCTGCACCCAGACTCTGGAACTCCCTCTCACTAGAAGCCAGGACAGCCTCATCTCTGTTTTCCTTCCGGAAACAGGCAAAGACCTTTCTCTTCAGGCAAGTTTCCCCCGAATGATGGACTACCATGTGTATTTTATATGAATCTATGGGTTCACATAGACTTTGTGTTTATGACTACTTCTAACCGTGTTGTTTTAATGTAATATTTGTCTATTAATGCTTGCTGTAAGATGTCCCTCAATTCATTGTTCTCAAATACTTGAGCATGTCTTAATTGTACTGGACTGTATATCATCTATCCCTCATTACTGTAAGCTGCCTTGGGTCCTTGTGTAATTGTCATTGTTTTCATTTTGTTGTAAACTGCCCGGAGTTCCTCCGGAAGACGGGCGGTATATAAGTATACAAATAAATAAATAAATAAATAAATAAATAAATAAATAAATAACACTAGCTGTAACCTATGCAAATGCATGCCGGGTCACCCCCCCCACACCACCACCACCGGAAGTTATGCTAAATTGTTCAAGACTGTTATAATGCCTATGCTGAATGGCATATTTCCTGCACAGGATTCCTGAAAAAGCATTAAACTGGACATAATTTGGCAGTTTCCTGCACATAACAGTGGGTAAATGAAAGAGAATAAAATAACATCAAAGAGAAGCCAAGAAATTTTATTCCTGCACCAGAAAGACTTGGCAAGCAGTTTTGCCATAGCACAACTCAGAAAATTACTGAGAAAGATTTTTTTGCAGAGACTCAAAGCACTGCTATTGTTGAGATTTAGATGGACCTCGAGCTGGGTGTCATGAGCATATTGGTGGCACCAAATCAGAACTCTCCAGACAACCTTCCCCATCCACATAAAGGTTGAATGGCATAGGAAGAAATGCAGAGCCCTAAGGGATCCTAGTAGCCATTTGTCATGTATGAAACAAGAATCTCCCACCAGCAGCTTCTGCATTTGTCCCTCTTATAAAACTGATCCTCTGTCCCATTCCAGGGGAGCAGCCCAGAAAGATATAATGGCCAAGAGTCTTGAAAGGCACAGAAGGGTACTGTTCCCAGAATATGTCTGTGAAGATTAACAGACATAGGAGGGGTAACAGTTCAGCAGTACACCTCCATGTGAAGGACCAAGGGCACTCTTTCAAAGATTAGGATGTACACATATTAGACAAAGAAGAGAGGTGGTTTGAGAGTGGGGTCAGGGAAGCCATTCGTGTGAGCATTGAAAACCCCTCTCTCAACAGAGGTGGGGACTACAAGCACAGTCTATCTGCTACTTATCAGGTTGTGCTTTCAACTAGAGATGGGCGCAACTTAGCGGTATTTCCGTTTCCGTTTCCGTTACTCGTTTCCGTTACTCTACGGAAACGGTAACGGGAATTACTCCGCCAGACTTCGAGCTCAAACCGACGAACGAACAATTTTGGTCTGATTTGTCGTGCTCGTTCCTTGCATCGCGAGATCGCGCGATGCCACACGCGGCACAGAAAAAAAGTTTTTAAAAGTTAAAAAAAAACGGTTCCCGGCCAAAAAGCAGGCGGGAAAATGCCTGCCGTGCCTCAGGGCACCTACCAGAGGGGTTGTTTCTGGAGGTCCCCGGCCTCCCCCCTCATCCCCCGTCCTGGGCTGCTCTGGTGGGACTCGCCGCAGGCTCGCAGCCAGCAGAAAGCCCAGTCTCGCCGCCGGCCGCCGCAATTAAAGCGCAAGCAAGCGGCACGGACGGCACAGGAAAAAACTTTTAAACTCTCCCCCAACCCATTCCTGGGCCAAAAAAGCAGGCGGAAAAATGCCTGCTTGACTAAGGGCGCAGGGCACCTACCGGAGGGGTGGTTTCTGGAGGGGGGGTCCCGCCTCCCCCCCGTCCTGGGCAGCCGGACTCACGAGTCGCCATCGCCATGCCATGCGGTGCGGGCGGGGGATCCAAAATGGGGCGGCAAACGCAATATTGTTTTTGAAATCGTGGTCCAAAAACACACAAGCACAACAGAAACACGCGAAAATTTATAAACTGCCAGATTTTTCACAGTAGCAGTGGGTTTTTTCTTGCAACAAAATGTCTCTCCTCTCCTCCTCTGTCCTCCATTGATTTTATTTTATTTTATTTTATTTACACCTGCGCAATGATGGGCTGGCCAAGTGGCCAGCCATGTGGGAGTGGACAACCATGCAAATTTTTGGAGCCATCCCACCAGTCGCATGGCCACTTGGCCATGGAGACTTCTGGGATGTGCCAAAAAACCCCCTAAAACCTGCCCTAGCCCTAACCCTAACCCTTGACTCCGTACCCATACGTCACATACTGTCTTCTTAGTGGGTCAGAGAGGCACCCAGAAGTGCAACCCACTAGCCCACCGTAACCTTACCCGTCACTAGCCTAACCCTAGCTCTTGCACTAAGCCACCTTAAAGCCAGATCTACTTGCTTGCATTGCACTACACACAGCAAGTACAATTCCCTTCTGTGTGAGACATGGCGGTGCGGGAGCCTTGTGAAGGGAAGGTATGACCCTATCACTCTCACACTGGTCTCACGTCTGCACATTATGTTATGCAATATCCATATGGCTATTGCATAGCATTTTGCAGCAGCAGCAGGTGAGGAGGGGAGACCCCCATGTAGAGGGGTCTCTCTTGCAGCCTGCTTCCCCTTCCTAGTGGCAGGAGGCACCCACGGGTGCCTCCAGGAGCCCACTTTCCCTTTATAGCGGGCCAGAGGAGGCACCCACCCCACAGAGGTGCCTCCAGGAGCCCGCTCCCCCCCCCAAAAAAACCAGTACTAACGACAATGAAAAAACAAAAAACGAACCGACTAATTTTTGCGAATTTTCACGAAAACCGGAAACGACCCGAAATGGGACTGGCCTGACTAACGACAACTCGAAAAAAAAAATTTCAAGTCGTCCCCATCTCTACTTTCAACAATACCAGACAAATCAAAAACCCTTCACCATCAAGACCATAGCTAACAACCCATAATTTATGGGATTCGGCACCTTAAGGCTATTGACTGTTGTCTACCTAACAAGCCTAGTCAGGCCATTGTTCATCTTATGAGCCTATTTTAGACCAGGGTGACAAGACGTCAAAGCAGAATATAAGATGGAGGACTCACAACTAGCTTTATTCAGACTGACAAAGCTGCTTGGATGAGTAGCAAAATACTTCTCTCTCTCTCTCAAAAAAAGAAAAAGAAAAGAAAAAAGAAATCCAGTTGCCATGACTCAACTGCCAGAGTTCCCAGAACAGGTTATCCACCAAGCTGTTTCTACTCCATGCCAAGGCCTGAAAACAGATTGATATAAATCTAGAGAATCCATTTCAACTAGGGAGCTGGCTAACACATATTTGAGCACTTTGCCCAATTGAAAACTGGCCAATAAAATATTGAAGGAGCAAGGAAGGACATAAATATGGTCATGGTGACTTCTCTAAGGGTCCTGTCTATGTGCTAGGGCAGCACAAGCTGAAGCAGACTGATAATCTCCAGATAAGCAGAAGCCAAAATTATATCAGTTTGGGACTGCATCAGTTACAGCATCCAAGTTGGAATGCATTTGAATGATTTATCCAGAAAGTGCTGCATAGATCACAATGGAGTGTTCTGCACTCTCCTCACACAGGCCAGAACATAGTAGTCCCTTAAAAACTTAAAGCAGATGAACTATTCTAAGCAAATACAATGGTGGCAGTGGTTCTGGAGAAGATAACTTTTGTTGAGATTTAGCCTTGTTCTGTTGGATCTGCCTTAGCCTCAACATCACCAATATCCACTTTATAACAAGGGTTATTTGCGAACAACCATAATGTCCTCACCCTTTTCCCTTCCTAAGTCAACTAGGGCTGCAATAGAATCACCTGATCATACAATATTTAGATGTACTTCCCAAGAGCCATCAGAAAACTGTTCAGATCTTCAAGTGGACCACGTTAATTGGGCTTCTGTACTAGAAAGAGCTGTTCCAATGGGTCTAACCCCTCCTGCAGGCTCAGGCTCCTGTGCTTACTGCTGCACAAAAAAACTCTTATAGGCAAAGAGAACTCCCCCACTTTCAGTTTCATCCAGCCATGTCTCCATAATGGAATATTCATCAAAGATCAGATCTTGAAGAATGGTGGTTGCTGACATAACACTGTCTAGCCACAGTTTCAGTTCATGAGGCTTCTTGCCAAGACTAGTTCAAGCAACTTAAAATGATGAACTGTTTCGTAGCAACCAACACCTGCTCTATCTTTCTGTCTGCCAAGCATAGCTTGAATGGTAGCTATGTAGTTTACTTCATCCCATTTTATATTAACACATCCTCCACGCTAGTAGGTGACAATAACAAACTATAGCAGTTCTTATATGTATACATATTCCTCAGCTTTCAAAAAAAAAAGTCATGCAAGCTGGACATAGGAGTCGGGTTGCTGGGAAATACACAGCCTTGAAGCCTAGTCTTACAAGCAAGTTAAGGCAGGTTGCAGTTCTGAGGATGCTGGCATCAGCGGTACATACAGGGTAACAGTCTTGCCTTGCAAATGATTCTCTGGAGCCTGTGTTTCTTGCAGGTCATGGTGAATGTTCACTTTTCATGGTAAACAGAGAAATAATAATAATAATAATAATAATAATAATAATAATAATAATAATAATAATAATAATAATAATAATAATAATAATAATAATAATAATAATAATAATAATAATAGAGTCACTGAGAAACAACTTGAAAAAATTACCCGATATCAGGATCTGAAAATTGAACTTCAGAGTCTCTGGCATAAACCGGTACAGGTGGTCCCAGTGGTAATTGGCACGCTGGGTGCGGTGCCCAAAGAGCTAAGCAAGTATTTAGAAGTAATTGGAGTTGAAAAAGTCACCATCAGTCAGATGCAGAAAGCCGCATAACTGGGATCTGCTCACATAATTCGCCGATACATCACTGAGTCCTAAACACTTGGGAAGCGTTCGACTAATGATTGGTAATATAAAATCCAGCATAGATAGCTGTGTGGTTAATAATAATAATAATAATAATAATAATAATAATAATAATAATAATAATAATAATAATAATAATAATAATAATAATAAAAACAACAACAACAACAACAACAACAACAACTTTATTTTTATGGCACCTTTCTCCCCGAAGGGACCCAATATAAAACAACAAGAACATAAACAATAATGATTTGGTGTATTCTCGAAAGCTTTTATGGCTGAGATCTGATAGCTGTTGTGAGTTTTTCGGGCTGTTTGGCCATGTTCTGGAAAACACAGCCAAACAGCCCGAAAAACTCACAACAGTTAATAATAATTCTGCTACTTGTGAGAGACAGAATTGCTGTTCTTGCTTGTATCAGATTTTGTCAAGACAATTTTTGCACATTTATGGACATTAAAAACAGGAACAATTGTTGCCCTGATCCACAGGGTAGTAAACATAGTAAAACTGAATGTTTTCACATTTTAACTCTTCATAATGATCTGTTGTTTGCAGATAAAAAGGACTGGTTAAAGTACGATTTTCAGGGATACAGTTTTCTTAGTGGTAATTTGAATATGGTGGTGTCACCTGGACCTGTGTGGGGCAGGGCTTCTTTGTCGCCCCATCAAAAGGGGTGCGAATATTTTTGTGCCATGATCTGGCTGTTAGTGTGGCTGTTAGTCTATTTAAGGGATGCCCTCCACTGGCTGTTAGTCTATTTAAGGGATGCCCTCCCAGGGCTCTTTCTCTTTTGCTCATGGCTTTTCACCTCCCTCCCACCCTATAGTTAAGGAAGAATGATAGTAGTTGGTCACGGAAGGGCTGAATGGGAATTTTTGACCGTCATTCAAATTGCAGCAACAGTGATTGGAGCAGCATCACGTGGTCGCAAAGGCAGACTGGGTGATCTGGTTGCAGCAAGCGGCATGAGATTCACCAATCTCCTAAAACTTAAGGCTGTTTATTTACATTTAATAGGGTTCTTAATTGATTTATCTGTGTTTAAGGAGCAGGTAGGAGGGAGAGGGGGATATAATGGACAGGAAATATAATAGTGTGGTTTTCCATTGCTTTCCGCTTCTCAGTGTTTTCCTTGGCTGATGATGATTATTCCCATCATGCACACATTTTTCATCCTTAAGCACAACTGGCATCCTTTATCTTTGGCCTTGTTTGCTAACATTGGTACTGATCTAGGTCAAGTGGAGTTGAGAGGCAATGGATGCCCTGAAGCCTTCTCAGGCTTCCTGTTCAAATTCATCTAATTGACGCTGTTGATTTTTGTAGGGCATGGCATAATTAACAACCACGTGATACTCAGTGTGGCTGAAGTACACCGGGGTGCTAGTCCCCAAAGCTGATCCAAAGAATGACATTCTCCCCCCAGCCTAGAAGTAATTGATGCATAAAGGCTTCAGTTCAGCTATCCATCAAACACTTTGCATATTCAATGACTTTGTGCCTGCAAAGCATCCATCACTATTGACCACCACCTAAGTCATTCATCAGGGCACAGGGACTCACAAAATTGTGCTTCATTGTTATCATTCAGAGGGAAACCCCTCACCATGGGAGGTGAAGGATTGGAAAGAAGTTGTGTGTTCAGTCTAGATTGTTTGGTTTGCAATAGCCATCCTGGCTAGTCTTTAACCATACATTTTTGAAAGTTGCCTACACAACATGCAGTAGCGTAGTTTGGGGGGACAGGGGGCAAAATCCCTGAGGTGCAGAGGTCTGAGGGTGCTTGAGGAGCTTGTGCCTCCCACAGCCACTATGGCGGTATTTCATGAGGCTGGGCTGTGCGTGTTTGCCATCAGGGAAGCCATGTGCCCTTCTGCCAGCAGAGACTCCCCTGGCAGCACCTGGAGTGGTGGTGCTCCTGCCCAAGTAAAGCAGCTCCCAGGCGGTCATCAGGAGGCACAGAGATTGTGCCCAGTGGAGTCAGTGGGAGGAAGCCACACCAGCAGCACCAGCAAGGGTGCAGTGGCAGGCAGGTGAGCAGCCACGCCTGAGCCAATTGTCATGGAGGAAGCATGTCCCTTGGGGTCCAGAAGCATCATCCATCTGGAGAGTTGGCTGGCTAGTGCCTGGGGGTGTGCCACTTGTCTCCCATTGCCGAAAGGGCTCACCTCAGTTATCAGTATGAGAACCCCTCACCCTCGCTGTCTAGGCACTGGGAGGCTCCTCCACTCCCTCCCTCCTTGAGGTGGGACTCTTTCTTGCCTCCACTGTCCTGCATTGTGTGGTTTGCACAGGAGAGCCTTGTCTAGCTCATGGCATAGCATTTTACACAGGATCCATTTTGTAATCTGTTAAATATATATTTCAGACATTTTGTCAAAACTACAATCCTTGACAGGAAGACCCCCAAAGAGGGTGTGAGAAAGAGGGACCCTTCTCCCCCCCTGCTGTTTCCACAGAAATCCCCTCCCACTTTGTTGGGTGGGTGAGATGTGGTTGGTGGGTAGGAGGGGGCGCAAAAACTGACTTTGTCCCCAGGTGCTCCAAACCCTAGCTACACCTCTGACAACATGCAGACCCTCATTGAAAGCTATGTAGGCAAACTACACCTAAATGCAGACTGAAAAGTTATTATTGCACAGAGTGGTTCAAATAAGTAACACAAATGAGTTCGTATTAAAAATGCAGAGGGTCAGGATTCCCCTAACCTTTTATCTCAAAACCAAAAACTCCATTCTGTTCCAAGGCAACCTTGAGGTCAAGGCATTTATTTTATTTTTAAATCACTGCCCTTTAGTCTCACATCAAACTTAGAGGCATATTTTTGTCTTTAGATTGCAACAAAAATGATTTGCATGGTCTCCATACTGGTTAAAATATAAGCTAACATAAACTGAAGGGAAATATAGGAAGACCTAAGTGAAATGAGATCCAAAATGTTGGTTCACATAAGGAAATGTTGGTTCACATTTGCCCCACTCCTTTTACAAATTCAACTTTATTTTCTCAACTAATTGCAGTCATCCACTTACCAACTTTTCAGTGGAGCATATTTGCTCCCCTCCCCCAATGAAGTTCCTACTGCCTGAATACATCTGGGGATACACCCAAGGCAGACTGGGAAAGTCTGTATCAGGGTGAGCTAAAACGCTAAAGGCATAAGGAAAGAAGATATTTCTGATCCCAGAACACAGCTTGAAAAATTACTATTCTGTGTTACAGCTCAGAATGTGCACTGCAAATATGAAAAGCCTGTTCCCACCAAAAGTGCAATTGGAAAAAATGCAAACATGGACAAAAGCAAGCAGCAAGACACACCCATCCCATCCCTGCCTTTTCAAGTTCAAAAGGTCCGAAACCTGCTGCAGAAAATGTTCTGAATGGCTCCAAAACTCAATGAAAAACTGCTCCAACCCCTCCCATCCCTCCAAAAACTACAGGGGGTACAACACATCCTGGGTAGACTATTTTTGCAAAGTGTAACAAAAAAACAACAACCTTATCTGAGACACCCCATAGGAAATTTACATTAACCGGACCATCCCTATTCCTGGAAATTTCATTTTGTTAGCCATTGTTTTTCATTAATAGAGGCATTCGTTATCCGAAGTATTACTGTGCGTACCCCAAAAAGCAGAGGCAAGACAACAGAGAAATTACTTAAAATGCAGCAACAGTACATGTGAAAGACAACTCATCCTCAGATCAACGGGGGCAACAGTTTATATTAATAATGATAATTACGTGCTGTCACCTCAGTTCTGACTTATGGCTTTTTGGGGGTTTCTCTGTAGAGAATACTCAGAAGTGACTTGCCACTCCCTCCTCCTCCTCCTCCTCCTCCTCCTCCTCCTCCTCCTCCTCCTCCTCCTCCTCCTCCTCCTCCTCCTTCTGGGGATGGTCCTGGTCTGAGCTGTTTGCCCAAGGCTACAGAAATGTGTTCGACTTACATAAGAACATAAGAAGAGCCATGCTGGATCAGGCCAAAGGCCCATCTAGTCCAGCTTCCTGTATCTCACAGCGGCCCCACCAGATGCGTTTGGGAGCGCATGAGACTAGATATCTGTCTCCTGATACCACTCCCCTGCATCTGGCCCTTGAAGTACCCTGGTTTAAAGCCTAGAGATTACACATCTCCATCATGGTTTGTAACCCGTGATGGACTTTTCCTCTACAATGAGGAATTGAATTCCCAAATTCTGGCTCCTCATCTATATACCTAAACCACCAAACTCTCTAGCTGGTATAATTTATATTACCACACTTAAAAAAAGAACCACCCAGGACATCCAAGATATCGTACCTTTCCTGCCACCCTATGGACTGAACCAAAAGTTACCTCATGCATCCACCAATGCCATAAGGTGCTCAAAATCATAAGTCTATCACCCCCTACATGCTCACACCAACAAAAGCAAACAAAACACCTTCACCAAATTTATTTAGCAGAATAAATGCACAGTAAATTAACCAAACAATAATTTGTAAAAACAAAATCAATCAAACAGGGAAAGTCCACACACAAAGATAAAATCTCTTTTTCCCTCTTCCCCTCTCTCTTATTTATACACACACACAGAGAAAAATACCAACATAAAAAATATACACTCCGCTGCCTTCCCAATAAATCAAGCAAGCCAAACAAGCAAACAAATAAATAGAAAAATACAATCAAAGACATCTTCAACCAATACTATTAGATTTCTCTTTCCCCTTGCATTCTTTTGCCTTCTCTTGCCTTTTTTGAGTCTGGCAAGCAGTAGCTGACAGGCCAGGCCTAAACAGCAAAAAAACTATTGACAGATTGAGAGCCTCCCCATTAAAAAAGTAAACAAAAATCCCCCAAGAAATCAGGGAGCAGAAAACTCCCAAACATAACCCCAAGTAGACATGATGGCACAGACAGGGTGCTTGCAGAATCATAAATATATCTCAGCACACTCACAAGGAATTGACAATGCTAAGAGCACTAACCCATCACTAGGTTCCAAATGATCCAGGCTGTTTTTGCAGGTTCAAAATTCCTGCTCCACCCAGATGCTATAGTTGCCTGCTGATAGCCCTTAAAACCAATATTAGCAGAATAAATGCACATAAAACCATTTTCATTATTAGATGAAAAATTTACCATGCATTTTACCAGAGAGCATGTGAGAAAAAGGGATTCAAAATATTACATATAAGGGAGAACATAAAATGCCTGTGTACCCCTCTTTCATGAGCATGAATCACTTGTTTTTTAGAGGCTTTCTTTCCCCAGTTGAGGAATGAGCACAAAATTATGCAAAAGAGTGTCCCTTTCATTCTAACACTGAAGGCCCATCTCTAATCACAACTCCTAAGACCCCCCCCCCAACTAGCATACTAAGAGTAGATGCACCACAAGGAGATAATCAATATTCATTCTCAATCTGAATGTGAAACCAGCAAGATGATTTCTATAGATATTATCTAAATACTTGGCAGCACACTAGTTTTATCCCCCACCCACCCCGGATAGCCAGAGGCTATAAAGTAACACGGAGCAAGATTACTTCCTTTGGTGTTCATGGTTATTGCATGACTCAACATGATTTCTTCAGCTGCTTGTGGAGATACAGTAAATTATCTAGTGGGAGAACCATGGAGATTTAGCTATATTCAATACTTCCCTGTAAAACAGCTCATGGGTCTGTGTATCCAGATTCACAGAGAGGGTAAACTCACATCTTTCAATTGATGTCAGGGACAGTGTGTCAGTTTCACAAGCAGAAGGTGTGGATATGAGGTCTTAAAACATCCCCCCAGTCTTTTAATATTTCATCCACTCCCTTGGCTGCCTGAGCATTCTTGCTGCTTTCCCCTTGCCATCATTTTTGTTATATTGAACTGAAATGAGGTTGCAGTTTTAATGCCTACAAAGCCACAATCCATGAAAAATCTATCTTAAAAACCATTTAAAATGGTTCATAGAAAATCAAACATAAATCCTTGTGATTGCTTGCTTTTTTTCTTAAAATATAAAGGCTGATTTAAAAACAAATAAAAATACAGTACATGTAACCAGGTACTGTACATATATCGGACAATGAGCTGACCAGCACTACATATTTTATATTTAGTTATTGATTTTATTTCCAAAACCAGGAGGTGACTGTGTGATATGCAGTGGACCCAGGGATGGCAAATGAATGCACAAGTGATTTTGAGACCAAATGGCTAGAACCATCTTGCACAGCTATGCAAATGGAATAATTTGGGAGTCAAATAGTCCCAAATTGAGAAATCACCATAGGTATGATCTGTTGCATGCCAAGTCATACAGCTCCATGTGTGATATATAATGCCCATGCTAATTTCATAACTTAAGTGAATTCCAAATGTCATTTGTGTTATAGCAGCATAACTAGGCAAGAGGATTTGGCCCAATATCTTTACAGATGAATATGTTAGTAAGCCATATTCATCTTCCCCAGATATTAGTAAATGGTGGTGATAAATTGGTGGTATTTTCTGTTTTGAAGGGTAAGAAAACTTGATGTCAGTCAGTTCTTTCTGAAATGAAGCAGGGTTCTCTCTCTCTCTCTCTCTCTCTCTCTCTCTCTCTCTCTCTCTCTCACACACACACACACACACACACACACACACACACACACACACACACACACACACACACAATACAATAAAAACACTCCAAAGGGGGGTGGGGAGGAAAAGGTCTTCACTAAAGAGTTTTTCTCTGGCTTGTGGGAGGATCCTGAAGAAAGAAGACTCAAGTCCAGTTGTCCAACCAGCGGAGCCATCACGCCCCTTGTCATTGGTACATTTTATTACATATGGTTTACATCCAAGAGTATGCTCGACATCAGTGATTGGTTACAAAAGTTCCAGAAGTAAAGGTGGCACATGCTGGTTGGATGAACCATAGGCAGTCGTCTCATGAACAGAGCATGCTTTGCACAATTATTGATTACAATAACACATGTCCTTGATGTTTACAGACGGAAGGTGAGTAAATGAGGAGTAGACAGGAATAGGTAAAGCAGGCATGTCCAAACTTCGGCCCTCCTGATGTTTTGGACCACAACTCCCAGAATGCTAAGCTTAGGTTGCCAATGGCAAAGGACTGTGGGAGTTGTGGTCCAAAACATCTGGAGGGCCAAAATTTGTTCATGCCTGAGGTAAAGGTAAATGAAAAGTAAATGGAATTAGCCCAGTAACCAAGAGTAAATAAATGAAAGATGAACAGATTAGAGTCAGAGTGAGTAAACAAGCTGAGTAAATGAAAGGTTAATGAGGCTTGGACTAAATAGTAAATAATAGGTAAACAAAATTTACCCAAGCTTCTTTAGAGGGATTACAAGGTCTGCAACATGTGGATTTAGCCAGAGTTCATCAGGAGGGTTTTCCCTTCTCATGAAATGTCCTCTAGGCCTCATCCCAACTGTCTGAATCAGAATCCATCACTGAATGAAGACTGCTGCAATTCCGCTGTCTTTGGTAGACTACAGAGCCCATGGTCCACCCACACATCAGACAGCCATGACTCAACTTCCAGATGAATGGATGATGATTATAGCTGTAGTGGTGACAGTATTGTCAACACGCTTCAGAGAGTCATTCACCAGTGGCATTGACATTTTGCCACTCCATACATTGTGCACATGCACACCTTCATACACTCACACATGCACATACTCACATATATACAGACTGATTTGATTTATGTCTCCCCTTTCATTTACCTATCCTGTGGGTTAAAATGCATAGGAAATAAAAACATGCATACCCAAAACTTTTTTTAAAAAAGTGCTAGTCATGTCCGACTCTAGGGGTGGTGCTCATCTCCGTTTTTATGCCAAAGAGCCAGTGTTGTGCATGTCAGCCATGTGGCTAGCATGGCTGAATGCATTTCTGCACATGGAACATTGTTTACCTTCCTGCTTTTTACGGCCATACCTATTTATCTACTTCCATTTACATGCTTTCAAACTGCTAGGTTGGCAGGAGTTGAGGTTAACAGCAGGAGCTCGCTCCACTGCCTGGCACCAGGGATTCAAACCACCGAGCTGCCGACTTTGTAGCCAACAGTTTCAGTTCTCTAGCCCGCTGAGCCACCACATCACCATCCTCCTAGAAGCCATCTGTTGACATGGCAAGTTGTTCTTCTCTTCCCCTTCACCTTGCAATCCTCTGAAACCATTCAAAGGCGTTTCCAGCGTCTTTGAGCAGATGTTGAGACCAGGTGGAGGAGACTACTTGGGCAGGGAAAACTAGTCTTCTCACAAAAGCAGTTCTATTTGCAGGATGTCAGAAGTGAATTCTGCAAACACTGTATTCTCCATGTTTGATACCAGAATTGTACTGTTTTCAATTCTTTGCTAATGCTAAAAGATATGCCTATGAGCATGCAAGGGACCATTTTTACCTTCCATGAAACAAAACATCTAGTAAATCATTGTCAGCAGTGACATCATTTTGTTGACCCACTTTCTTCCCGAGTAAGTGGAAAAAAATGGGAATGTGGGATGCTACACTTCACTGCAGGCATTAGACACATTAAACCCTGAAGTTCAAAAGCTTGATCTCAAGAGATTTAAATTAAGGTCTTGAGTACTTTAGTCTATTGCAAATTTTTATTGAAAACCTGTACGATTACTCATGAGTAGAAGAGGTCCCACAAATGATAGCAGGTATAGGAGTGATCCCTTTAAGAACTGGCATCACCTGCAACCATTTTAGGAGCAAACCCAGGGTCTTTCTCATTTCTTGCCTGTTCTATCAAAAGGAAGAGTATAAAGCATTAGTGTCATGAATTCTGGGAAAGACAGATGTGTGAGTTAAAAACAACACTTCCTACCTCACACACATTTATTTTTCCTGAGTAATGTGCACTTCTTTTCTCATATACTGTACGAGTCTGGTTTAGTTTTCAGAGGAATAAGCTGTAGTAGGCTTTGTTTTGAATGACAAATGTAGGTGTTAAATCAGAACAATGTTGTGCCTATTTTCTAAAGCAGTGTTTGGCTGCAATAATAATAAGAATATATGTTTGTGGCAGACATGAATAGCTACCATAACATAGCACATTCAATAAAGATTGGTGATTCATTTACAGGTGGGCAGTTCACAAGAAAACAACTTCTTGTATCTTTTTATATATTTTGAAATCTGTTGACACTTTTAAGTTATGATTTTAATATATTTTCTTATGGTTATAGAAGCTCCTATAGAAAACACTGTATTTCCAAAATGTGTTGGGTGCAATATAAGATCCAGGTACTTGAGAGAGAGAGAGAGAGAGAGAGAGAGAGAGAGAGAGAGAGAGAGAGAGAGAGAGAGAGAGAGAGAGAGCATACAAGAGGGGGGTTATCACACATCTGTTTTAAGCAAGAAACAGCACATAAGGACACATAAAAGTCTTATTGTGCTAGAACTTAGCTTTAGCACAAAATTACACATTTCACAACAATTAAATCAGCTGCAGCTGATGATTTCAGTTTCAAGGTGATGTGAATTCACTATTAGTTTTAATCTGTACTTTACAGAAGTTTGTCCATGTGCTCTGGGACAGGTTTGAGCTCCTTGGAGACCTCCTTCGAGGTGACAACTGAAGACGGGTGCGGATTCACAGCATCCTTTACAATTGGCGTCACTATCTGCCATAACTGACTTAAATGCCAGTATTCCACAGAAGTCATCAGCACTGCCTGCACCACAATCCTTTGTTCTCTTGTGAAAATGTTTCACTGTTTATAAAAGAAAAGAAAACTTGAATGGCTTGACAGCCGGCTAACTACTGTATTCATGAGCTAATCTCAGAAGGGATAGATGTTCACTTTGGATAAGAATCCTGGAGTCAAGATTCTTCAGCTGCCTTTGAACATCTTTGATACAGAAATAAAAGAGCTAGAGAAAGACAATAAGAAAATAAGACAGATTTAAAAATCTCCATGTCTTGTCTCTGCCTTTCTAGCTTTTCAATACATTTTGTTTTAAAAAGTGCTTACTCTAAAAGAGGGGAGAAGGGGACTCACACTAGAAGCAAGAATTAATTCTGATCCAGGCACAGCTTTATGAATAAACCTGTCCTGTTTCTGCCAATAGTGAAGCCTGGATTTTGTTAAGTATTTCAGACATTGACATTTCTTAACTCTTCATTGTCTTGAGTTTTTCATGGATTTTACAGGGAATGAAATCCCAAAGGCACTGCCTAGCCATCATTACCGACTGCAACAACTTGCACCTCTTCAGGTTGTACACAGCACACCAACTCATCTGAGGTACAGTAATCCCAAAGTTTTTTTTGTTCCTGCCTGCATAAAACATGACAAATCTTTCATAGCACTCTATATGGCAAAATCCATGGCTGATGACTCAGCCTTAAACTGGTTGGACCAATAGGCTAGTTTGTGTCAGTCCATCTAGCTCAGGGGTGCCCAATATTTTTGTAAGGAGGGCCATATCTGGTGGCTGAGAATGTGTCAGGGGCCGGTTGCTCCCTGACCCTGCCACCCCACTGCAAGCCCCACCCACTGACCCCTTGCAACCCCACCTGCAGGAAGGAAGGAAGGAAGGGACCAAGGGAGGGAGGGAGGGAGGTGGGCACCAAGGGAGGGAGGGAGGGAGGAAGGAAGGTGGGGAACAAGGGAGGGAGGAAAGAAGGAAGGAAGGCAGGGAACAAAGGAGGGAGGGAGGAAGGTGGAATCCAAGAGAGGAAGGAAGGTGGGGAACAAGGAAGGGAGGAAGGGAGGAAGGAAGGCGGGGACCAAGGGAGGGAGGGAGGGAGGTGGACACCAAGAGAGGAAGGAAGGAAGATGGGGAACAAGGAAGGGAGGAACGGAGGAAGGGAGGAAGGAAGGAAGGCGGGGACCAAGGGAGGGAGGGAGGAAGGTGGAAACCAAGAGAGGAAGGAAGGAAGGTGGGGAACAAGGAAGGGAGGAAGGGAGGAAGGAAGGAAGGAAGGCGGGGACCAAGGGAGGGAGGGAGGGAGTTGGGGAACAAGGGAGGGAGGAAGGAAGGTGGGGAACAAGGAAGGGAGGAAGGGAGGAAGGAAGGAAGGAAGGCGGGGACCAAGGGAGGGAGGGAGGGAGGGAGGGAGGTGGGGACGAAGGCAGGGAGGAAGGGAGGGAGGGAGGAAGGCAGGTAACAAGGGAGGGAGGGAGGGAGGTGGAAACCAAGAGAGGAAGGAAGGAAGGTGGGGTACAAGGAAGGGAGGAAGGAAGGAGGGGACCAAGGGAGGGAGGGAGGGAGGTGGACACCAAGAGAGGAAGGAAGGAAGGTGGGGAAGAAGGAAGGGAGGAAGGAAGGCGGGGACCAAGGGAGGGAGGGAGGGAGGTGGACACCAAGAGAGGAAGAAAGGAAGATGGGGAACAAGGAAGGGAGGGAGGGAGGGAGGAAGGCGGGGACCAAGGGAGGGAGGGAGGGAGGTGGAAACCAAGAGAGGAAGGTAGGTAGGTGGGGAACAAGAAAGGGAGGAAGGAAGGAAGGAAGGCAGGGACCAAGGGAGGAAGGTGGAAACCAAGAGAGGAAGGAAGGAAGTTGGGGAACAAGAGAGGGAGGGAGAGAGGGAGGTGGGGAACAAGGAAGGGAGGGAGGAAGGAAGCTTCTGCTCACCGGCTGGCCGGCCCACCCAGTCCCTCAAGCTTCCCGGCAGTGTCAGTGTTGGCGGAAGATTTTTTTTTTTAAAAAACATGGGGCAAAGGAGGGGGAGGGAGGGGCAAGCCAGCCAGCCACAGGCCACTCAGAATGGCCTGATGGGCCGGATTTGGCCCCTGGGCTGGACTTTGGGCAGGCCTGATCTAGCTCAGTATTGATGGAAACTAAGGGTATTCATTAGCAAGGCCTTTCCCAGGAAAGTTGGGACATCCTGAATTGTATGGGGCATGGGATCGATGACTAAGTTATGCTGTCTGCCAAACAAACTTCCTTGGAGGTGGTGACCCAAAGTTGTGACTAAGAGTGCTCATTCTCCCAATACAATTCCTGTTCTGACAAAGCTGTGCCTGCGATGTTTGGGTACTACTCATGTTTACCTTTAAATCTGTGGATAGCTTGTGGTTCAAATAAGTGGAGGCTGACCCAATCCCATACAACATAGTCAAGACCCCAGTGGGTTACTGTCCCTCAGACATTTTTCGAAGGGGCTTGTATTTCATGGTTCTTCCATCTTTCTAGGCATACCGGGATAGGGTTTGAGACTAGTTGTGGCACTGTTCCTGGGGTACTCCTCTCCCATTGTAGCACTGACAAAATTATTAGTTGGGGTTTAATAACTGGTGAGGCTAGTTGTTTATATGTGGAGGTTTTCCTTAGGTTATCTGGAAAGTGGTTTCAATCTGTTTCCTCTTGGGTTGCTAGATAATGAGGAGATGATGTGGCAAACTGAGATTATGATTTCTGGCTGCCACAGCCTCCACATGTTCCACATGTAGAGATGGGCCTGAAATGAACTTTTAATTCATTTTGTTATTTGTTATTCATTTTGTTAGCTAACAAAACAAATAATGAACCAACCCATCAAAGAAAAACAAAATGAAATGAAATGGGATTTTCTGTTTCGTTCACTTCGTGTTTCATTACCCCTCCTAGTTTGTTGCTGCTGCTGGATCTCCTGAAACTCCGGCAGCCGCTGCAGGCCGGGAAGGGGAAAAAAGTCCCACATCAGGGACTTTAAAAATAAAATAAAAATAAATAAATAAACAAAAATATGTCCCTCCGGCATTTGGGCCAGCCAGTCCGGCCCATGGCCAGTTGGTTCGGCCAAGCCAGGAGGAAATAAAATAATAATAAAAAAACAGGCATGGGGAAGCTAGCGCCTCTAGAAATGCTGGCCCCACATCAGCACCTCAAAAAGCCCCTGGCATTGGGGACTTTTAAACATAAAAAATTTAAAAAATAAAAATTAAAAGCTCTGGGCCTCCAAAGGCGGCTGAGGGGCAGCCGCAGCTGGGGCTCTGGAGGTGGTGGTGAGGTCTCCCGCTGCCCTGTGTGGTCACTGCTGGGCCTCTGGAGGCCCAGCGGTCTTCAAGGCACAGCTGTGGCCGTTGGGATCTCAGCCGCCGCCACTGCTGCAGGGATCACCACCACCACCGCCACTGCTGTGTTCGTCGCCATTGCCGACACCGGGATTGCTGCCGCCGCCGCCACCACAGTCACTGCCAAGGTAAGGTAAGTAAGTCGAACCATTTTGGCTCGGTTCAGATTTGTACAATTTTTTTAAAAAATCATACAAACCCGAACCGAACCAAGTGTGGGCCCGAAACAGAATCATCTGAACCCTTGGTTTTCTGTTTCGTGCCCACCCCTATCCACATGGCTTGCACAGTGCTAGGTATGGCTACAGGTGAAGTAATCCCCATGACTTTGTCCTCATATGTTGATTCAGCCTTTACTTTAAAAACACACGTAAACTGCTATATGATGGTTTGGTGTTGTATGAGTATAACACAAAACACAATTATCTTATGAAAAGAAGAGTCATTTCAGTTGGAATTTGCTGAGATATTCCCAGTTTATGTGGTATACATATTTTATTATGGATGGGCATGAAATGGAAAAACTATGTTTTGTTTTGTTCTGTTCCCCCACCCCCACATTTTGTTTCGTATTGTAAGTAACACAATTTTTAAAAAATGTCATTTATGAAACAAAACAAAATGAAATGAATCCTCCGTGGCACCATTACTCTAGCTGGTGTGGTGGGGGATTCAAAAGCCTCCCCCCACTGACTCCCAGCTGATTTAACAGCTCAATCCCAGCTGGGAGGCAGGGGGTAGGAAGAAAGGAGCAGCCAGGCAGAAGTAAATTTCATGCCTGACTTCTCCTTCGTCCCCTGCCACCCCCACCTCCCAGGGGGTGTTTTGGACAGGGAGTGCTGTGGGCAGTGGGGGAGCATGGGAGAAAGAAGGATGCAGAGGTAAATTCTAACACAGCTTCAATTAACTGCTGCTTCCTTCTTTCTTCCTTGCAATCCCCAATTACCAGCTGGGGATATTTGACAGGTTGGAGTTTGGAGACAGGTGCACCCCTCTTCCCCACACTCAGACCTGTCAAGAAGTCCCAGCTGGGAGGCAGGGGGAGGAGCAAAACACAGAAAGGAGCAGTGAGGGAAAGCACTGCTTCTGTCACCCCCTGCCTCCAAGCTGGGGCTTTTTGATATGTCAGGGTGTGTGGGAGGAGGGGAGAAATGCAGAAAGGAGTGTTTCTTCCCCCTCACTGCTCCTGTGATGGGATTGTGGAGGCAATTAGAGAGTCAATACCATAGATTAATCTCATAACATAAGAACAGAAGAACAGCTTTGCTAGAACAGACCACAGCCCATCTAGTTCAGCATTCTGTCTCACACAGTGGCTCACCATTTGCTTCAGGGTATTCCCAAGTAGATGTCTTCACCTGCTTAAGATTCCCTGCAAATGGTACTGAGAGATATCCTGCCAATCTCTCCAACCTGAAGGTTGTCCTTAGGCATCCATAATGATAGCCATTGATACCCTTGTTCTCCATGAACTTGTCCAATCCTTTCTTAAAGCTGTCAAGGCTGACAGCTCTCACCACTTCTTCTGGTAGGGAATTCCATAAACCAGTGATCCTCTGGGTGAAAAAGTACTTCCTCTTATTTGTTCGAGATCTAGCACCCAAAAGTTTCATGCAGTGCTCCCTAGTTCTAGTATTGTGTGACTAGTATTTTCTTATTTACTTTGTCCATATCATGTAGGATTTTATAAACTTCAATCAAGTCACCTCTTAAATGACACCATTGAAGAATGAAGAGGCCCAGCCATTGCAGCCTCAGATGGTAAGGAAGGCGTTCCCGTTCTGTAATCATTCTGGTTGCCCTCCTCTGCACTTTTTCTATTTCCATAATATCCTTCTGGAGGTATGGTGACCAGAACTGTACACAATACTCCAGACAGGGCCTCACCATAGATCTATAAAGAGGCAAAATGACACTTGCTGACTTATTTTCTATACCCTTCCTAATGACCCCTAGCTTTGAGTTTGCTTTTTTCACTGCTGCGGCACACTGGGTTGACACCGTCATTGAGCTGTCTGCCAGGACACCAAGGTCCCTTTCCTGGTTTGTTGCAGAGTTGAGACCCCATCAGTTTATAAATGTAAGGTGGGATTTGTAAACTTTTTGCCACCCCAAGCACTGATCTGCTGTAGCACAGGCTTGGGGCAGCAAAAAAGGTTTAAAAATCCCGCCTTTTCCCGCACCCGATTGGATGTGGGGAAACCATTTTTTCTTTTTCTTTTTTCTTTTCTTTCTTTTTCTTTTTTTGCTGAGCCCCAAGAGCCGATCAGCTGTAAGGCTGGTAAAAAAAAGTTTAGAAATCACTCCTTTCCCCCCCACACCATCAGCAGGCTTGCTGAGGGAACTTTCTTTTAACAAGCACCAGCTGCACTATAGCTGATCACTACTTTTTTTATGGCAGGCCTCCCCGCTGCATCAGAAGCCATCTCTGTGGGGGCTGGACAGTGGCAGCAGTGCTGCTGGGAGGCCAGGAGCCCCCCCCCCAACATAAGGTAGGAGAAGACACCGGATTTGGGGGGGGGGTAAAATTAAATGGAGGAAAACAATTTTTTTGTTTCATTTTGTTTTGTTTTCCTTTGAGGGGACAGTTTGTTATATGTTTTGTTACATAATGAAACATAATGAATATTGAAACAAATAAAAATTCATTTTGTGCCCATCTCTCATTTTGAGATGTGTTTTTTAAAATAAAATATCAATCAATCAATCAATCAATCAATCAGCCTTTATTGGCATACAAACAAAACAAAACAAATGTTCTAGAGTAAGAAATAAATTCCATCCTGATTTCTGAGAAATACTTTATACTATTTTGTATTACAGCAGATGCCTATAGTTTGGTAAGAGCACTGACAAAGCCAATCAGGGTGGCACTCAGAAAAGAAGATTGAATACAATGCTCAATCTATCTCTGGCCTAGAGCTAGCAAAATATAGAAGGCATATCTTGGGTGAACCATCAAAGACATAAAAATTTGTCACAACAGCAGAGAGAGTTCTTCACCTCCCCCTGAAACAGAATATTGTTAAAATGCAAAATAACGGAGAGGTGTGCTATTCTGAATGGCTAATTTAAGGGCAATGTCCTGGTCCTCAAAATGATGAAGTGCAGTGTAGTAGCATATTGGATGTCTGGTCTCCCTGATGAGGAAGGGTGCCTATAGTGGCTTTTAGTGCAGCTTTAGTGGTTTAGGCCTCTGGCTGTAGAGCTAGGTATTGGGGGTTTGATTTCCCACTGCCCCCCCTAAATGCCTATTTAAATGTATTAAAAAGGATTAAAACACATTAATGTCAATGTAAAACTAATTTAATTACATATTTTATGTTATTAATCACTGGCTTACTGCATTGCCCTTTTGGAATAATATTGCAATCTCTGCTAAGCAGCACCCTTCTGCTTTGCTTCTACAAGTGTTGACCTATAAAACCACAATTTTTCAGAATATTGTTTAACACAGAGCCTGGCAACTCCATCTCTGTTCCCTCCTGAAGCCCACATTGGGGTGTATCACCCAAGCCATATGCCAACGAAATTTAGCAGAAAGAAAACAGAAATCCACGTCTTGTTTCAGGAAAGCGGCATTGTTCTATACCACTGCAAGAGCTGCACAGTTTATTCAAAGTGAAAATAGTATGTCCTGGAGGCCTCAAGGACCGAGAACGTCCTTATATTTCTTGCTTGTCAGCGTAAGGCAGGGAGACCCCCCGGGGGGTGGGGGCTTGGCTGAAACAGTGACTGGAACATTTGTCATGTCATCCATGTGTATCCCATGTACTTAGGAAATACATGTCGAGACCACCACTTTATCTCCTACACAACTTTTGACATGTATCAAAAAATACTTGGAAGGCATTTTTCTTTTCCCTGTGGCTAAATGTCTGCTAAATGTGGTGTAAAATACATTCTGAAAAGATTCAGTCTGGTGCAAAGAAATTTTAAAAAATCCCTCAAGACATTTTGAAATATAAAGTACATGAGAAAAGTTTGGGCTGAAGCGAAGAAACGGAAGGGTGTCTTTTCAATCTGTCAAATTGTATGTGGGCTCTATCCAATTATTAATCTCTAAAAATGACCCATTGAATCAGAGGGACTTACACATGTGTTAACTTACTAAGTTCCATTCAATAGCTGAGACTAAAAAAAAACACATACAGCTTTATATCTGTTAGGCAGTTTAAAAGAGTTAAGCAATATTTAAACAAAATAATGCAAATTAAGAAACCAAACTCACAAATTTGTTACAAAAATAAGATTGATCAATTGTCTCCATATCCAATTTGCTTCTGTTCTCACTGTTTCTTCCTCCTCTAAACCATGTATATTCCATGTATGTATACATTTAGAGTCATGTGAAATTTTGTATAGCATTTTATGTCTTCCATCCATGTAGTAACAGAGGAGGACTGTGGAAACCACACAGTCAACCAGCTTGCCGGATGGCTTTAGACATTCATTTCCTCTCACCTTGACTGTCTCTTAAATCATTTTTAGTAAAGACGGACATGAGACACCCATAATAGAGATTCATCATGGTTTGTGCTTCATGGAAATCTATGAACCACAAACCATGAATTTATGACTTTGATCAGAATGAACCAAGAATCATATTGTCATTTCATTCAGGATTTCTTTTTAGGCGGCCTAGTGATGTGAGTGAGAGTGAATTAATATTTAGCTGGCCTGTCAGTTGGCCGAGGGCCCTCTGCACATATGAACAGAGATATGTGCAGAGGCTGCTGGCCTCTGGCAGGATTCACAATATAACAACAGGAGTGGAGGGAAAGGAGGTAGAAATAGGAAAAAGTAGAGAGGTGATGGGGGGAAGTGGGAAGTGGGGCAGGCTCTGGGTGAATCAGTGTACCAGGATGTTAGTTGCATTGCCCCAAAATGTGTTGCTTCGTGAAATTGCTTCATGAAAGTTTGGCTTCTCTGGTTTGGATGAACCTGAACTGAACTGAAGCAACAAATTGGCAGTTTCAGACAAACTCTCTGATTTGTTTTGGGCTTCATGACCATCTCTAGTTGTTAACCAAATTATAACTTTAAATTCATTCCCTGCTGGTAAACAAACCAGTTGTGCTTTGATTCTGAAGAATCCAAGGACACACATGCATGCACATGCATGCTCAGAATATCACAACAAGTAAGCTTTGTTTACCAGAGAGGAATGGATCGAACATTGCTAGTTGTCATATACTAGATAACAAGATGTCTGTCATTAAGCAACAGGAACAAGTATTTATTTCTTCTGGTAACTTTATATAAACCTCTCCAGTGTGATTTGGTTGCCATATGACAAAATGTAGCATGTGGTTCATTGCAAGGCTTGGCAGAAGGTGTCAATACAGTAACCCCCTGCAGATCGCGGGGGTTAGGGACCCACCCCACCCACGATGCATGAAAATCCTCAATATGCAGAAGCACGCCTGTCCAAGAAGTCTTGGGGCAGTGCATGCAGGCGGTGTTGCGAGATCTTACCTCTGCAGCCCACCCGCGCGGCCCTGAGGCTACTCGGGGGAGCCTGGTTGGGTGGCGCGGAGTGACCCAATCGCTCCTTGCCGCCCTGAGGGTTCTTCTGGGAGCCTGGTTGGGTGGCACAGAGTGACCCGGTCTCTCCCCGCCGCCCCCCCATGCCGCCCCGAGGCTTCTTGGGGGAGCCTGGCTGGGCGGCGCAGAGTGACCTGATCACCCCACGCTGCCCCCCGACGACGCCCCAAGGTGCAGGTACTGTGATCCCGCGATGTAGTGGGACCGCAGTACCTGAACGGCGAAATGGCGGGTGGTGACTGTAACAGAATTGCAACTGTTATTGTTTCTTGTCACTTCCAACTTATGAGGATCCTATGAAAGAGCAGTCACTAACAGCCTCGCTCATTTCTTGCAGACTCATGACCATCGTTTCCATCATGGCATTGTCTGCCCAGCTCATATTTATTCATTCCCTTTCCTTTCTGCTTTCAACTTTTTCCTAGCATTGCTCTTCTCTAGTAAGTCTTGTCTCCTCATGATGAATTGCAATTACTGCAGCACAGGCTAAATGCCTTCCATTTTCACCATATCTTCCTTGGACACGGGGACCCTCATGAGTAATCACAGCCTCACACAGTTGTTATCCTTTGAATGATCTTTGCTCCTGGTGGAGATGGGCACCAACCCCTCCGAAGTTTCCTCTTGTTGCATACTCTCAGCATTAGACAGCTAGGGGATGGCTGGTACAGTCACTCAGTGGGATGAGGCAGCAGCCATATCTCAGCCTGAATAAAATCCAAAGAAGTTGATTGATGATGCAGCCCTTAAGCAAGCAGAAGCTGGTAATAAAAATCACATTAATGGGTGCACCGAGTGTTTCTTGAATTGCAATTGCATCCGCTTTCTGACAAAAAAGGGAATGCGCGCCGCAGAGGCAAATGGCACCAGATAAGTGCCTGTCCCCTCATTTGTCGAGTACAACATTCATATCTGTTCTGCATGGGCAAAGCTAGAAGACAAAAGGAAGCTGCCTGAACACTGTCTGCACTCTGCATTCAGCCTATACCTTGCTTTTGGGTGCCCATAACAAATAAACAGTTTCCCCTACACAAGTGCCTCAGCTTTCCGTTGTACTTCATTTAACTACTACAAACAACAGTGGGATTTTCAATCCATTCAGCATGTTGATGAGATTAAAAAAAAACAAATGAAGAGAGAGGAAGACAGAGAGATATGTCTAGGGGTGGTCTTTTTCCAGGAAACTATTGAATCTCCCTCAACATTTACATTCAGAACATCATTCAGGACACAGAACATAAGAGACCAAAGAGACCGAGTCCATTGACCCATGTGTTGAGTGACTATTAAGTGCCTCTGGGAAGCCCTCAGGCAGGACATGCGAGCAATAACACTCTTCCTCTTTTATTCTTCAACAACCTCCAAAGATAGAAACAGCATGTCTTAAGGCTTACAGCAATCAACTGGATTACAGCAATCAAATATTTGACAAATATTTTGTCCCTGTTCTGCCCAGTGAAGAGCCCAGCATAAAGATGTTGGGAGTGGACAAACCTGCTTACATATGTCTTCATTTCCTGCAGCCACTTTCATGGTTAAATTGGCTTGTGAATCATGCAGCATGGCATATTACAAGTTTCGAGGCCACAAACCTCTGACTTGTGGCATGCACAGAAGCTGAAGGGCCCATTTAAACACACAGCCATGGGGTACACATAAGTTCACTTGATATGATTTAGATAGACTAACCCTACCAATATAATTGTGTGACATTAACTTAGTTCTGACTTATGCCAACCTTTTCTAGAATTTTATTTATTTATTTATTTATTTATTCATTTATTCATTTATTCATTTATTCAACTTATATGCCGCCCACTACCCAAAGGTCTTTTCTAGGTAGAAATTAAAACGTTATTTACTGTTCCCTTCTACAGATGGATACGAAACAAAAATACAGCATTTCATTTCGTTTTGTTTTGTTTCATTAGTAGTTTAAAAGTATTTCTGAAATGAAATGAACCAAAACAAAACAATTTGTTACTCCATAAAATTGCTTCCATGGGTCTTAGAGTCACTAAATTTGGTGGATAGCTTCCTGGGATTCTTCCCTTTAAGCCCTCCAAATTTGGAGAGGTTTGGGGTTCAGGGGGATGACTTCTTTAACTCCAAACTGGGTCCCCCAAGGAATCAATTTGTAATTGGAAAAAACACTTTTCCAATTAGAAATGGATTCTTGGGGGACCCAATTTGGAGTTGAATAACTTGGCCCCCTGAAACCCAAACCTCTCTAAATTTGGGGAGCTTACAGGGAAGAGTTTTTTTGTACATATTTTTGTGTACATATGCATTCCAATTACAAATTATTTTTTCCCAGGTTACCTACTTTGGTGTTGAATAATTCAGCCCCCTGAACCCCAAACCTCTCCAAATTTGGCAGGATTAAATGGAAGAGTCCATGAAAGCTACCCAACAAACTTGGTGCCTCTAGGAAGAATTGTTTCATTTTTAGAGCAAAAATGGTGATTCATTTCTTTTAATCATGAAATGCATTCTACCATTTTGTTTCATAATGAATCAATTTATTACATCACGAAACAGTGAAATGGAGTTTTATTTTTTGTTTGGTGCCCCTCCCTATTCCCATCTTCTGGGGTCATCCTGAGACTGTGTAAGCCCTAGACCACACAGGCTGGCTCTACTCATAGGAGACAAAGCGTGGAATCAGACTTCCAGTCTCTGGCACTGCAGGCAGATACATAGCCTAGGCAGCAGAAAAAATTAGGATAGTAATGTCAAATAAGAATGTAAATAATGGTCCCCACATTCTTTGCTCAAAACCCATTTGTGTTGTCTCTGCTTGATGGGTACTTCAGCAAGAAATTTTCAAGGGCTACAAGATTCGTTGCTTTCAGACAAAACAGGGAGTACTGCATTTACATTATAATTTTTTTAAAAGAATCATGTGATAAAGCCACATTCTGGGTAAGCTTTTCCCTTTTTGGATCACAAAAGGCTATAGTTCAGACATAGGTTCATCAGACATAGGTGGTGTAAAATGTGGGAGTCTCAAAATGAAGGCATGTAAGATTGTCATTATCTTGAGGTCAGTTTTATATCATCTTTTCATGGTAAGGAGTTGTGAAGAATTCAAAACTTTCATTTTTAAAAAAAAACTTTTTAATGATACAGAAAGAGGTGATGAATAACCCAGAACGTTGTTCCTCAACAACATCCCTGTAACAGAAATCCTGTCGCACTTCAAATGGGACATTTCCTGTCTTGATTAATACAATGTGTAAAATGATGTATTTAGGACAGAGGCAGGTAACATCTACAGAACTGAGGACTAAACACACACACCTTCAGACTCCAGAGGAATACACATTTTCCTGTGTCCCACCCTTCCCGTAAAATGTTTTCTTTTAAAACTGCTTTTATAACCTTCCCATTATCTTCCATATTATAGTGAGAGGAAACCTAGTGGAGAAGGATGAATTATTTGCTCAGTAATCTGCATCATTTTATCAAATATAGTCATCCAAAACGAATAATTATATTATATGATGTTTGGTCATTAAAAGGTAGATCTGACCTCTAAGGCAATTAGAACTATGGGAAATGGTTTAATGATAGAGAATATACATTACCTGACATAGATCAAATAGAAGGAATACACTTTCCCTTTGACTGACCCTTAAATTTGGAACAACAACAAAAACCTTAAATATAACCAACTTGAGTTATATTTGCCTTTTCTGTTTCTGTTCTTTGTGTGAGAAAAAAAATATTGCCCTTAAATAATTCTCCATGAAGAGTTTCTTCCCATTTCATCTCAGGTTTGCAATATTTGGATTCTCCTTCCCATGTAAAGACTTAATCATCTTATTGGATTTATTTGTTAATCTCCCAGCTAGAAATTCAGGTACTACAAAAATCAATTTCGACCTCCAGGGCCTGTGAACTGCATTTGAAAAACCCTATCGAGATTTCTCATCATTTATTTATTTATTTATTTATTTATTTATTTATTTATTTATTTATTTATCTATCAAGATGCATTTTAATCTTCGCCATTGGCCCAGGGTTCATCTGATGCAATACACCTAGCAATTTAACAGAAAAGACTGGACGGGGACAGGGCAGGATGGGGGTGGGGATGGGAGAGGAGAATAAGGAAATCAATTTTTAAAGTAGGGTCCTAGAAGACATATAAATTAATCCATACATGCTATCATATTCTTAACATTCTTTTTTCCTCTCCTGATAATATTGGAGACAAGGGGAGCAAGGCCAGTAATACTATAGCACATATCACTATGTTATTCTGGGTACAGTTTTAGGAATTATATGACTCTGATGAACAATCACAAATTATTGACATCATTTTGGGATGGATGGAAGATTATAGGTTAATTCAACTTCCTTTAACACTCTTCAGGCCCTGGCAGCATGGGTAGCCATGATAATTTGTTACATAAAAGGTCATGCATAGTGGCATCTTAAAGACAGACAAGTTCAATTTAACAGAAGCCTTCTTGGCCTGCATTCGACATGGGCATCCATGCATATGAGAAAAAATCACTAATGTGCACAAAGGATGAGTTGTTATCTGACAGTGCTGCCCAAATGAATTTCACTTCAGTGGTAGCAACTGTGAGCTGTCTCCTGCATTTCCATGTTCTAGAACACTGATGGCAAACCTTCGGCACTCCAGATGTTTTGGACCACAACTCCCACAGTCCTTTGTCATTGGCAATCTAGGCTCAGAATTCTGGGAGTTGTGATCCAAAACATCTGCAGTGCCAAAGGTTCGCCATCAGTGTTCTAGAATGTATCCTGGTCCAATGGTACCCTGTGGCTCTGCATTTCAGAGAAAGTGAGCCTCTGGCTGAAATCCAATAATTGTTCCAACACTTTGTTTCTGTTGTTTTATTCCTAGCCTTCAGTCCACATCACCACAATGACCTCCACACAAACTCATGTTGGTTTTTACTAACGTAGGGCAGAAAACCATTCATTAGTTATCAAAGCCATAAGCAATTTGGTTTGAGGTCACCTCACCTTACTTGGGGTAGGGAGTTTCCAGTGGCACTACGTAGAGGGTTGGACCTTGCCACCATATTATTATACATTATATAATATAATATCTGTATTTTTAAATATGCTTTTTCTAAAAAAAAAACTAAGCTGTTTTCAATATCTCAGCTAAACTACTTTGTAAATAGTGCATTGTTTTGTTTCATGTTTAGCTCTTTGTTTTGATATTGTAAATCTTATTTCTTACGGTATATCTCTTCTCTCCTGCTTCATGGTTGCCTTCTCTGCAAAGGGCAGTGGGGTACAGTACAAAATGCACTGTAAGGTGTCAATGCTAATTGATATGAATATTGACACGTTCATGTATATGCTGATCAGAGGTGAGCATATCTGGTTTTGGACTAAAGCTCCCATAATCCCCTAAAATGAAAAACAATGTGCCTACCTCTATCATTAATAGATAATTGCTTGTAATGTGTTGTAATTTACAATCAGATTAAATCTTGGAGTGAATTGCTGCATATTGAGAAGACCAGCATAGGTATTTTTGGATGCACATTGAGTTGTGCAGTTCAGTGCACAAGAGGAGATGCCTGCACCACCTTCTGAGTCTAATGCTGATTGCTTTATGCTGTCAAAGATAGTGCACAGAATGTTGGCCAATAAATCAAATATTATGCTATCTGTGCTGTTCTTTTTGTTCCCCTTATTTTTAACTTCATTTCACAATAAAATTCCATCTAGGGAATGTAAAACAATTGGAATGAAAAACCAGCATTACTACCCAATGTGATGGATCAGGACAAGGTGATTTCTGAAAACAGAATCTGGTTATTACACCAGTAGCTGTTGCCCTGCGTTGATTTTAATGTCTAGTTCTACTCACTGGACTAGATCTTCTGAGACACAAATGATACACTTTCCAGGAAATAAAGCATGTCAAAGATATGGAAGAATAAACAAAATAAGAATGAATGGCAATCCTGCAGAAGATAAATACAGTATATGGAGAGATTTCTAATGTTAAACAATACCAGGTGCTTTTCTGATAAAGAACCCTCTCCATAATTATTTTCTCAGTACAGCTATCCAGTAATTCTTTCTATGATTCTCCTTCGATGATTTACTTCCACAGTGGGTCATGTGCTTATAGAAATGAGAGGAAAAAACAAACAAAATGAACAGTACTAGAGGAAAAAAACATCCTGGAATTTTCTCTCTCCCTAATGATAAGCCTGATTTATTGGGCAGTGCAGGTTTGCTCATTTTGCATCTTGCAGTCTTTATAATGCCCTTAATTAAGAAAGGATACAGTACAGGGTATTCCGAGAAAGATGACATTTTTACTATGTGTTGAAGTGGGAGTGTACGTTTCTCATTATTTATTTTCATGAGGCCAGTTACACAGAAACTGTGAACTAATGGTATGCAGCGGCCTTCTTCTAAATATTTGTAAAACTAAAATGATCCACTGGGAGTTCCAACTTGAAGATCAGTCTTCATTGTTAAAAAAAAGTCACCTTGCCTCATAAAACTGATATTCAGTCAGTCTTACCAATCTTTAGCTGTGCTCAGTGATTTGTCTTCCAGTCTCTTTCATAATAGCGAGAGGACATCCACCAGCATGCTGAAAAGTAATAGACAAGCAGAGGTGGTCGAATGGAGAAAGCACAGCTTTCCTGAGAGACAGGTAGGTGGATGGGATAGGCAGAGAGACTGATAGATGTACAGAGGAGGACTGAGAGGCTGGCATGGTTTTATGTGACTGTGGTGTTGAATGACTCAAAGCTGAATGGGTTGATCTAAAACCTGGCTTTCAACATGGCAGGATACCTTCAATTGCCCGTGAATTGTTTGCAGGTGTCTATCCCAGTAAAAGGACAACACTGGGAATTGTGCTTGCTGTGGACAAACCTCCTGCTCCAACATATTAGTAAGGTTGGAGCTAATTATTATTGCCTAAATATCCATCTAATGTACATAACCCATCTTTTACAGGTATGACCCTTAACAACCACATGTTCTTGATATTTGGGGCTTGAATGAACATAAAAGCCATTAACACAATGAGTTGAATTGAAACATGGGACCTAGTTCCACCTGGGCACCATTGTGTTGAATCCAGACTAACTGGCTGAGCATGATGTTCACTGCATGGTCAGTGTCCCACCACCACCACCACCCAGTATCTCAGCATCATGCTGCCAGGTGATATGTTGCTCAAGCAGCTATCCCCTTGGTTTCTGATTGGTAGGCTGAGTGAAGGAGGGTGGAACTGAAACAGACAGACTAGGGCAGCGGTGGCAAATTTTCAGCATTCCAGGTGTTTTGGACCACAGTTCCCGGAACTCTGAGCCCAGACTTCTAATGACAAAGGACTGTGGGAGTTGTGGTTCATAACATCTAGAGTGTCAAAGCTTCACCACCACCAGACTAGGGAGAGCCAGAGGCAGGCACATCTATCTTTTCCTGACCCACCCTCTCTTTGTACTTTATGTTATTACATGTGTATAGTTGACTATTTTGTGCATGGCAATGTTTCTTGTCTTTCTCCAGTTATAACTTTAAATAGGTTAGAGGTTGTTGGCCCTGTGGACAATCCAAGGGAGGGAAGAGGAGGTGCAGACCTGGCCTGCTCTTTGATATTTAAGAAATTCCTTTAACGGAACTCGGTCAAAGTTGTTGTCAATCATAGAGAGACAACATAATTAAACATAATTAAACTTAGAGACCCAGACTCATCTGCAGATGATAGGAAGACTTCTGAGTTGTCTGAGCCTATTAGTTTATCATTTCTGGAGGAGCAGAGAACTGGCACTCAGGTCATATGATGCACTGGATACGTTCCCAACACTATGCAAGGAGGAATACTGCTTCTATAATCAACAATGCTGTGGCATAGCTTTATCCATAACATTGAATGTGGTTATATACCTAATTTCTTTGAATCTCTTGACCCACTTAGTTTTAGGATCACAAAGGTCTTTTGTTAACTGACCAGACTGATCCACATGCACCCATAGTGAAAACTCCATTTTCTGGCTAGCACTTACACAGCCCCCTGACTATAGCTTGGTCCCTTGTGGTGAAGGTCTTTGATCATTTCCAGAACCTGTCCTTTTTCCTCTAAGGGACTTACCTTAATAAATACTTTGATGGCTCAGTGAGATGCCCAGCTTCTTATAGTAGAAGGCGATGGCTAGGACTGCTTCACAGGTTTTTATTCTTTTTCTGTGAATATTTTTCTCATCCCTCTAAATTCTTCACATCTCGAGGCAACTTGCTCTGATTTTTAGTTCCCTCCAGCAAAAGAAGTATATTTCAATGTAATCTTTTTTGTACCTTGGAGACAACAAATTCCAGATGACTACCGAAACAAAGAAGACCCCCCCCCTTGTTCAGTACAGAGAGCAGGATCTTTGTTTCTCATCCACTTTTTTATACTGTGGCGTCACTGGTGAAGTGCAGAGAATATTGTAGCATTTGGCTTTTGAGACCTTACAGGATTCTTCCCTTCTCATATTTCAAATGCATTTGATTTTTCATTCCCTTAAAATAAGAAATTCCTGCTTCTCACAACATTTGGGTCTGAACTGTAATTGTGCACTCAGATGAGAGACATGCTGATCTTCAAGGTGTGTGAGTGTTGGGATTTTCCTGTAGTAAAGAAGATGTCTTTCTAGTTGAACATCCAGGAAATATATGGGATTAAATTACCCTCCACAAGCGTTACTCCAAAACAAATGGCAGATACTGGAATATTCTTGCCCACAGGCATGCCAGTGCATTCCCATCATCTGCAACAGCAAGAATTGTGACTCCTGGAGTCTATTCCTGAGTCAGACCCGCCAATCTCCATCTATTTTTGGCATAGCCCTTTAGAACAACTGCTCAGGTTCCAGGATCCCCATTCAGAATGGATGAGTTAGACAGTTACTGACTCTTTAGTGAGCAAAGTGTATATTACAGAATAGCATTTATTGATTAAAGGCCATCATGGACTAATGCCAGGTGGCTTGAGGCCTGCCAGCAGCTTTATTTGCTACCAATATGGTAGAAAGTAGACACTCAATCAGTGTCTACTAGAGATGGCATTGGGCATGAATCGGAAAAATGATTATTTGTTTTGATTTGTGATTTGTCATGAGTCACAAATAACAAATCTATGATGTTGTTTTTCCTGATAAATTTATGATTATATTCTATTTTTGCCCTTAAAGCCCTATAAAATACCCCTAGTGACCTAGAGACACCATAATCACAAAGCAGCTTCCCCTGACTTTCTTCTGTTGAGTCTTATAAGACTGGAGAAGTTTGAGTTTTGGACATCCATGTTATATACCCACAAAGAGCTCCTCCCCTCCTGAAAGTTTCCCCAGGCACCCAAAGATACCAACATCACAGAAAAGCTTCCCTTGACTCTCATCTTTACAGTCCCTCTAATCTTGGTGGAGACTGGGTTTGTGACATCTGAGCTATATACCCACAAAGTAGCCACCAGGAAAATGCCCTTTAGCAACTGGGAAACACCTATTTTTCACCAAACATGGTGGGATTATAGAGGAAAGTCAGGAGAAGCTTCTCTGTGATTTCCCTGGGTGGGGTGGGGTGGGCAATTTCCAGGACCCACTTTGTAGTGTGTACTGTAACTTGGATGTGTGAAACCCAATCTTGACCAAATTTGTAATGGAGAGTAGAGATGGGCACGACCAGAAAAAATGACCTTTCAATTTTTCGTTTGTCGGAATGGGTCCGTTTCGTTCTGTTTCTGTTTGTCACGAAATTTTTTGAAAATTTTTCGGTTTGACGTTTCGTTCATTTGTCGTTTCTACCGCGATTTAGCGCAATTTGACTTCCCAGAGCATGGGAGCATCCCGAGATGACCCAGAGCAGGCGGAAAACACTTTAAACTGGGTGATGAATAAGATATTTAATAAATATATCATAGCATAAGACTGCATCCTATGCAATAAAGCAAACAAAGTGGGCAGAATGCAATATTCTTTTTTTCTCTTGGTCAATGCTGACTGAACCGGCGGCCACCCTACTTGGTTTGGCTGCCTGTTATCCTTTTGTTTTGTTTTGTTTTGAATTGAAGCCTTTAATCCATCCCATTTCCCCTCCACCACTCAGAGACAGCAGGAGACACAGCATTCCGTTCCTCCCCCAAATCTGGATGAGGGTCAACTCTACTCCTCTCAATGTCCCCTCCCCATGACACTCCTTGTAAAGCCAAGCAAATGCCACCCTGGTCAACTAGCGGTCAGAGATTCAGATGCTTCCCCCCCCACACACACACTCATCCGGATGAGTTTCCCTGAATCTCTTGGGGAATCATCGCCAGTGGGAGTGTCCCGAGGAGCCCGGTTCGCTCATGGAAGTGGTCTCGGTGTTGTCTCAGGCGGCCACGGGCAGAGGCTTCCCTCCCGCTGAGCATGATCCGGAGGACATGTGGGCCCACCTTCTGCTGCTCTTCTCTGCTTACAGCAAAGCCACGAAGCCAGAACGGCAGGGAACAATGGGTAGGGAATCTTTCAGCTCCCACTTTGGAGGCCAGTTTTCACTACCCAGGAGACCACTTCCACCAACCCAGTGGAGACACAGAGTCCATGCATGCAGCAAAGAAGCCAGAACGGTGGGGAACAATGGGGAGGGATTCTTTCAGCCCCTACTTTGGAGGCCAGTTTTCACTACCCAGGAGACCACTTCCACCAACCCAGTAGAGACACAGAGTCCACGCATGCACGCGGAAAAGCCACGAAGCCAGAACGGCGGGGAACAATGGGGAGGGATTCTTTCAGCCCCTACTTTGGAGGCCAGTTTTCACTACCCAGGAGACCACTTCCACCAACCCAGTAGAGACACAGAGTCCACGCATGCATGTGGCAAAGAAGCCACGAAGCCAGAACGGTGGGGAACAATGGGGAGGGATTCTTTTAGCCTTGTAATTTTATCTGTCAGCGAAGGTTCCAGGGAGAAGAAAGAGAAATAGAAAGTTGGAGGATACTAGGGTACTATAGGATAGATAGGGTACTAGAGGATAGGGTATTTGTTGAAATAGAAATAGAAATGAGAATAGATATACAAATAGAAAGATAAATAGAAATAGGGGACTAGAAAGAGAAATAGAAGGTTCCAGGAAGGAGACCACTTCCACCAACCCAGTGGAGACAGAGTCCACGCACGCAGCAAAGAAGCCAGAACGGTGGTGTACAACGGGGAAGGATTGTTTCCGGCCTGGAACTTTTCTCTCTCAACAAAGCTTTCAGGGAGGAGACCACTTCTACCAACCTAGTGGAGACAGAGTTCATGCACGCAGCAAAGAAGCCAGAATGGCAGTGTACAATGGGGAAGGATTGCTTCTGGCCTGGAACCTTTCTCTCTCCACAAAGCTTTCAGGGAGGAGACCAGTCCCTCCAACCCAGTGGAGACAGAGTCCACGCATGCACACGGCAAAGCCACAAAGCAAGAATGGCGGGGAACAACAGGGAGGGATTCTTTCAGCCTTGTAATTTTATTTGTCAGCGAAGCTTTCAGGGAGGAGACCAGTTCAAGTAACCCAGTGAGTGGATACACGAGTCCACGCATGCAGCAAAGAAGCCAGAACGGCGGGGAACAACGGGGAAATATTGTTTCCGGCCTGGTACTTTTATCTCTCAGCGAAGGTTCCAGGGATGAGAAAGAGAAATAGAAAGATGGAGGATAATAGGGTACTATAGGATAGATAGGGTACTAGAGGATAGGGTATTTGTTGGAATAGAAATAGTTATGGGAATAGATATACAAATAGAAAGATAAATAGAAGTGGGGACTAGAAAGAGAAATAGAAGGTTCCAGGAAGGAGACTACTTCCACCAACCCAGTGGAGACACAGAAGCCACTAGAGTAGACCTTCTCTTTCCTTGACCACAACCAGATTGTGTATCTCGATGTCCATCTCCAAGGCAGCGACACTCCGCTGCCCTCCACCCAGTCCGGCTTCCCTGTCATGTCGCCGGCAGTGGCCTAACCCTAACCCTATCCCTAACCCTGTACTTTTTTTCATTTGGGCCCTAATTGCAAGAAGGGCCAGCTGGGAAGAAAAGGACCCCCCCCCCAGACACACGGGACTGCCAGCTAAAAAGGGACCACTGGTTTTTCAAGAACTGATTGGCAAGGGCAGCCATTCAGACAGCAGGAAGGATGGGTGGCGGCGGGGTTGGACCTACTGCCTTGAACGGTTGGGGTGCAGGCAGCTGAGCCCGATTCGTGACAGTCCACCCAGGAAAGCCACGAAGCCAGAGATTTGGAGAGCATGAACCCAGAGTTTTGGAGGCCACAAGGCCAGAGTTTGGGAGGCCACAAAGCCAGAGTTTTGCCTGCCCAGTGGAGACACAGCCCACCCAGAAAAGCCACGAAGCCAGAGTTTGGGAGGCCACAAAGCCAGAGTTTGGGAGGCCACGAAGTCAGAGTTTGGGAGGCCACAAGGCCAGAGTTTGGGTGGCCACAAGGCCAGAGTTTGGGAGGCCACAAGGCCAGAGTTTTGCCTGCCCAGTGGAGACACAGCCCACCCAGGAAAGCCACGAAGCCAGAGCTTGGGAGGCCACACGGCCAGAATTTGGGAGGCCACAAGGCCAGAGTTTGGGAGGCCACAAGGCCAGAGTTTAGGAGGCCACAAAGCCAAAGTTTGGGAGGCCACAAGGCCAGAGTTTTGCCTACCCAGTGGAGACACAGCCCACCCAGGAAAGCCACGAAGCCAGAGCTTGGGAGGCCACACGGCCAGAGTTTGGGAGGCCACAAGGCCAGAGTTTGGGAGGCCACAAGGCCAGAGTTTAGGAGGCCACAAAGCCAGAGTTTGGGAGGCCACGAAGCCAGAGTTTGGGAGGCCACAAGGCCAGAGTTTTGCCTACCCAGTGGAGACACAGCCCACCCAGGAAAGCCACGAAGCCAGAGCTTGGGAGGCCACACGGCCAGAGTTTGGGAGGCCACAAGGCCAGAGTTTAGGAGGCCACAAAGCCAGAGTTTAGGAGGCCACAAAGCCAGAGTTTTGCCTACCCAGTGGAGACACAGCCCACCCAGGAAAGCCACGAAGCCAGAGTGCAAATGTTAGGGAGGGATTGTTTCTTTGGAAGCCGGAATGCTAGTTGGAAGGAATCTCCCCTCCTTCTGCAAAAGGATTTCCCAACCTGGACTGTAACTGGTGGGAGTGAACCCACCCACCCCCGCATGTTGGATGACAGAGTACCCCAAATCTTAAAAAAAATAGTTGATGATAACTGTGCCTGTTAAAGTTGGTCTCCTCAAGTGATTTTCCGCCTAGAGGTGGCGGCAGCCAGGGTTGCTGCCTGGGGAAGTTGAGGAGAGTGGCCGACAGGGTGCATGTCGGGTCGGAGGCTGACCTTGAAGCACTGAACTGCTGATAGGCTGTAGTAGAAGCACCTGGAAGGCCTCCTCCAAGCCAGGAATCCCGGGAGCCTGTCAGGCAGGCAGGTAGGCAGATGGGTGGGCAGGCAGCCAGGCAGGCAGGGAAGCAGGCAGTCTGGCTTACAGTTAGGAAGGCAGGCTTGCAGGGTACCCACCCAGGCTAGAGAAGGCACAAAGCCAAAGTGCCAGAAGGGAGGATTGTTTCTGCCTTTGGAGGCAGAGTTTCTCCACCCCAGGAGACCGAGTTTCGTCAACCCAGGAGACAGAGTGGATGCAGGAGAACAGGGCTATTTCTTTAAGGCTGTAAGGAGAGCTAGGCCCCTGCTAATCAGTCTTTGAGGTAGGTTGTTTTAAAGTGCATCCTGACCACATAGTAAGCAGAGTGGCTCCAAAACCCCAGGGAAGGGAGGAACACATTGAGGAAGGCAGGTATTGGGGTGTACTACACTCAGACCAGCCATGGCCAACGGGGAAATATTGGGCCAGCACTGACCCTAGAAAAAATAGTCCTTGGCTGCTACAAAGACCAGGGAAGCCCTATAAAAACTGGGCTAATTATGTAGCCCTTATTACATCCATACATGCCGCGGAATTACGTGCATTCAGGCAGACAAAGGTGGAAGGCAGGCAGACAGGTGAAGCATACAGGCAGGGCAGGCAGTCATATAGACACAGAGCAGACAGCCAGGCATAACTGCGTTGCACTGGTGGAATGTTAGGATGGGAGGCATACAGGCATTGTTTAGATTGGGTTAGGGTTAGGGGGTTAGGGGAAGTTGCACAGCTGCAACCCCAACAGTCTTGTGCGGTTCAAAATTATAAACATTAAGTGGTCCTCCCTGGTTCGGAGCCAGGCAAGGGCTGGAAAAATTGGGCCTACAGATAGAGTATGATTCCCTTCAAATGACACATTGAGTGGTCCTCCCTGGTTTGGAGCCAGGCAAGAGCTAGAAAAATTGGGCAGTAATCGAACCCTTCAAATTGAGTGGGAATGCAAGAAGGCAGGTAGGCACAGGGCCAGACAGGCAGGTAGGCTGGTAGGCAAGCAGGAAGGCAGGCAGGCTGGCAGGAAGTTGGGCTTGCAGGGAGGAAGCCAAGCTGGGAGGCAGGCATAATTGCAGGCAGGCAGGCATAAGTGTTGCTCTGGTAGTGCATGTTAGAGCAAGGGAGGCCTGTTTGGAAGGAACCAGTGGAAGAACGACTGTGGGCCTAGGTCTTGGAGTGTTGGGGTAATCCCAATGTGGAAAGGTTGAAGCGGATGAAAGTCAACTTTTCCACGGTCTCCGGGTCCAGACGAGAGCGGCGCGGCCTCAGGACATCTCCCATGTGGGAGAAGACATGCTCACTCTGGACACTGGTGGGTGGAATGTACAAGAGGTCCAACGCCAGAGTCGAAAGAGCGGGCCAGATGTCTGCCTTTCTGGCCCAGTAGTGGAGTGGGTCCAAGGTGAGGGGTTGGAGGGGTTCGGCCATGTACTCCATCACCATGGTCAGAGCGGGGTCCGGTTCTTCTTCCTCCCTTGCCTCCCCTGAGGAGGAGACTGCCATGGCTAGGGCAGAGGCCAGGTAGTTGGCTGCTGGTACGGAACCTGGTCTCTGGTTGTACGCTCCTGCAGTAGAGGAGGAAGAGGACCCTTGCGAGGATTCCTCTTCTGCATCACTCTGGCTTCCGTGCACCCTCGGGAACGCCTGGGCCTGATTTGAGGCAGCCCTGCGGACTTGACGGCATAGCTCCGTCTTCCAGGAGTTTAGGTCTGCAGCGCTGCCTGCCAGGGAACCCTTGATGCGAGGGTCGCACAGGCATGCCAACTGGTACACCTTTTCCCTCCTCAGTGGGCTAAGGCGGGTATCCACGCCGGTCAACAGCCTGTCTGCCAAGGCCCTGCACTTTGGGAGAAGATCGGCCCAGGCTGGCATTGTAGTTCCTGAGGACGTGGGTGGTCTCCTCAAAAGGCTGCAGGATACCCACCATCTGGGAGAGGGCGAGCCACTCAGTAGCACCAATGTCCAACACCCTTCCCTCAGGCAGGATGGGGGTGGTTGACATGACATATTCCACCACTTGACTCTGCTCCACCAGGCGCTTGACCATTTTGTAGGTGGGGTTCCACCGGGGTGGTCACGTCCTGGATCAGGACGTGCTCTGGTCGGCCTGTCTCCGCCTGCCTCTCACGCATCATCCTGGATGCCTTGACGCTGTGTGAGATGTGCCTGACTATTTTCCTGCACTTGTCCAGCAAGGCCTTGGTCTCCAGGGTCCCCTCACCCCAGGAGTACTTTGGTGCTCCCAGCCCAATGGCATCGCCCACCACTAGGTGCAGTTACGGCCTGCGTCAGTAACCATGAATCCACGATTGACCTCCCGCTCAGGTGCCCACTCTCGCAGTGCCGTCTTGAGGACCTCAGCAATGTGGATGCCTTTGGCACTGTCCTCCATGCTTTGTGCCTGGAGAAGCACCACCCTGTACCCTCTTGGGGTGCTCCCTTGTGGCTCCCCCTCCAGCTGTTCTTGGGATGCCCTGGTGTCAAGGACCTCCTTGGGTTGCCACCAATGAGCCGTCAGAGAGAGGTATCCATGGTGCCCACCGGTCCAGAGGTCAGAAGTGAAGTGGATCTTCCTTCCTCTGGCCGCCTGCAGCAGGGCCCGGACCATGTCCCTGACGGACTCAAAAAGGGAGGGAATCACCCACCTGCTGAAGGTACAATGGGATGGAGGCTCGTACCATGGAGCCACGTGCTTCATCAGGTGCCTGAAGCCTGATGACTCCACAAAGGAGAGGGGCAACCTGTTCATGGCCACCATTTCACCCACCACATGAGTGGTGGTCTTCTGTGCCTTGGCCCTATTTCATTGGCTGACAAAACTCCCACAAAACGGCACCACTTCCTGCAGAGTGGCCTGCCTTTTCCCACTCTCAGCGGAGCTGTCTCTGGAGTCCGTCCCCATGCCTGATTCCCCTCTCTTCCGCCATGAGGAACCAGGGCCTGACACTGTCCCAGGCAGAGTCCCAGGGTGCCTTCGCATGAGGTAGCTACGCAAGGCACTTGAGGAGAGGTGTTTGGGGTCATTCCCCCTACGCACGAACACCCCACATTTCTTGCACACCGCAAGCCTCAAGTCTTCCAGGTTGTTATTAAAATGCTCCCAGAGAGAACTGCGAGGCTTATGGAAAGTACTGCCCCCTCTGTTACTGCCTGCCGCTGCTGTGCTAGTGGTGGTGTGGCTTGTACCCTGCTGGGACAATTGACTGCTGCTGTCACTGGTGGTACTCTGGGTGGAAAGAGGGCTGCTCCTTCCATCACTGCCTGATGCCTGCCTTTTGTCTGTTCCTGCCAACAGGTCCTCAGAATCCGGCATATGTAGATGCAAAGAGCCCGTTTCTGATTCCAAGTCCTCATCTTCCTCCTGATAAATGGGGGAGGGGGGTGTCCATATCAAAGCCTGGTGGCGTTGGGGCTCGCATGCAGTCATCCATGCTTCCCTCAGTGACAGAAGATGGTACGGTCGTGCTGGTTGTGCAGCTGCTGCTTGGAGAGGGAGTGGCAGCAATATCACTATCTGCACTACTACTTCCTGTGCCTTCCTTCAGAAATGTGCCCCTATTTATTTTAGTGGGGGTACCCCTGCCCTTCCCTCTGGCTCTGCCACCCCTCCTCATTGTTTTTATTTCTCAAAAAGTATTAGAAATATGTTTTCTTTTTATATTTGTGTTAAGTGTAAGTAACAAGCTATTCTAATAAACTTATCCTTTTGACCCACAAGTTTACTCACACACTGTGTTCTTTTGTAGAAGCATTCAATGTTGCCCTGCTGGTCCTTGGTATAAGTTTCTAATTTCTGAATTCAACTTGATGCACTGAAATGGAATGTGCCTTCCAGTGTGTTCAAGTGCACACTCAGCACAACAGGTGTATGTATGTAAGCAACAAACAAACACTGGAGTAATGAATCAATAATATAATATTGTAAGGCTGATATCAAGCAGCGGCCTCCCAAAAGAGATATTTGGGTGTAAATAAAAACAATGAATATAGCTTAGTTGCAGAAACTCAGGGAATAAACTGAAAATAATTTTCTGAATTCAATATGATGCACTGAAGTGCAATGTGCCTGCCTGTGTGTTCAATTGCACACGCAGCACAACAGGTGTATGTATGTAAGCAACAAACAAACAATGGAGTAATGAATCAATAATATAATATTGTAAGGCTGATATCAAGCAGTGGCCTCCCAAAAGAGAATAAAAACAATATAGTTTAGTTGCAGTCACTCAGGGAATAAACTGAAAATAATTTTCTGAATTCAACTTGATGCACTGAAGTGCAATGTGCCTGCCTGTGTGTTCAATTGCACACCCAGCACAACAGGTGTATGTATGTAAACAACAAACACTGGAGTAATGGATCAATAAGATAATATTGTAAGGCTGATATCAAGCAGCGGCCTCCCAAAAGAGATATTTGGGTGTAAGCAAAAACAATAAATATAGTTTAGTTGCAGTCACTCAGGGAATAAAGTGAAAATAATTTTCTGAAACCAATTTGATGCACTGAAGTCCAGTGTGCCTGCCTGTGTGTTCAATTGCACACCCAGCACAACAGGTGTATGTATGTAAGCAACAAACAAACACTGGAGTAATGAATCAATAATATAATATTGTAAGGCTGATATCAAGCAGCGGCCTCCCAAAAGAGATATTTGGGTGTAAATAAAAAAACAATATAGTTTAGTAGTTGTAGTCAGGTAAACTGAAAATAATTCTCTGAATTCTTCTGTCCCACTTAAATGTCCCACTTAAAACAAGTTTAAAAACAAACAATTAAGTAAGTAATTAGTAAACTAAATAATATTGTGAAACATTCTCCACTTAGGAGGATAGAGGTTCAACTTCTGTTCTTGCCTTGCACCCCAAATGTGTGTGTGCAAGCAAATTGAAGTTGGGAAAAATAGAAAATAAATGGTATGGTAGTATATATATTTTAAAATAAATCCACACCTCCCACTCCTAGTCGACCCTCCCCCTTTATCCAAGAAATATCCCTCTCTCCCCACAAACAGCCAGATAAGAGGAAAAATAGAAAACCCTAACTGCTTCCCTTTGCCAAAGCTGCAGGGAATCAAAGAAATTTTTCTAATAAAAATCATTTCCCTCCCTGCCTGCCTAAAGCCTAAAGCCTCTAGGCCTCCCTCCTCGAATAATCTCCACACACAGCACAGTCCTCCCTCAACCACATCCAAGAGCTGACTGCGACTTCTGGAAGGTGCCTCAGCTTTTTATGCCCTCTGGCACATCCAGAAGTGTCAGTCAAAACCTGGCCATGCCATTGGTGGAATTGTTCAAAAAATTTGCATGGTCCCATCCCATGCCCAGCCCACATGGGCAGGTCTAAAAAAATAAAAAATAAAATAAAATAAAATAAAATAAATGCAATGTTTTCTTGCTATAAAAAACCCACTGCTGCTACTATTAAAAATCAGGCATTATAAATAAATAAATCTCACATGTTTCTGTGGTCATTTGGTGTGTTTTTTGACCACGATTTACAAAGAAAAATTGCAGTCGCCATTTTGGATTCCCCCCCACCGCATGGCATGGCGATGAGCATGATGCCCCCCCCCAGCCTGGTGCCAGCAGCCCAGGACAAGAGAGGAGGGGGGGAGGCCGTGGACACCCCCCCCAGAAACCACACCTCTGGTAGGTGGAATTGGCAAAGCCTCAGGCAGACATATTTTTGCCTGCTTTTTCGGCCGGGAGGGAGTCGGTTTTTTTTTTAAAACTTTTAAATACTTTTTCTGAGCTTGCTTGGCATCGCCCGATCACCGCGATGCCACAAACAGAAATGAAAAACCCAACATAATTTTTCTTTTTTCGGTTCCAGTTCGAGTGGTAACGGCTTAATCACCGTTACCGTTTCCGTTACGTATGGAACTGGGAAAAAAACGGTAACAGAAACGAAAATTTTGCCGCTCCGTGCCCATGTCTAATGGAGAGTCATGGAAGTTTCTCTCTGATTTTGGTGCCTGGGTGCCGTTGGGTGTGGCGGCATTTTATACCCATGTGAGTTAAAATCACTTTAAAAAATTATTTATTTATATGCTACCCATCCTCTAAACAACTCCGAGCAGTTTACAGTAATATAATAAGAATAAAAATGAGAGAGGAAAAAAATACCAGAAGACAACAATGCCAATCACAGCAAATACTCAAAACAACAAAACATAATAATAAAAACCATATATAACAACAGTGGCAGGCAGGCTTATTTTACTGGTCCTAAAAAAGAAAGAGAAAATAAAATAAAATAAAATAAACTATTAAAAAAACTATTAATAGTTTCGAAATGCCTCTCTAAAAAGCAGTGTTTTAACTGCTTTCTTGAAGGCAGGCAGGGGCTAGGCTAATCTCACTCAGGACTTGATTCCACAGTGTCGGGGCGACCACAGAGAAGGCCCAACTCCTGGTGATGGTTTTTTGAGCCTCTCTACATGTGGACACCCAGAGTAAGAACGCCTGCAACCCTCTGGTGGGTCGACACACAGCTGATCTTAAGGAGATTCACTCTGCCAGCTATTCAGGTCCGAAGCCATGGAAATCCATTCATTCATATTAGTCTGGAGAGGAACATTAATGTGGCTGGTGAGAAGTCAATGAATTAACTGCCTAGATGCCCTGAGCACATCCGTTCTCACCTGATCTTGGAAGCTAAGCAGGGTCGGCCCTGGCTGGTAGTTGGATGGGCGACTACCAGGGAATACCAGGTGCTGTAGGTCCCTGGAGTAGGAACTGGCAAGCCACTCTGATATTTCTGCGAAGAAAACTCCATGGACATGGAGGGTCACAAAATGTTGTTCATAACTGTAACAAAGCAACAACAACAACAACAAAGTTAATGAATCAGCAATTTTTGTTCAATTTTACTTTTTTTAAAAAAATGTTATCTCTGTTGTCTAGCCATTCCATCTGCAGGAGAAGAGCATGGTAAATCCATTTAGTGTACCCCTTAGCTGTATTTACTTTGTTTAGCTTATCTCAAGTGCAAGAATAGGATGTCCGGGCTGTCATTTCATTTTTCTTAAATGCAGACATTTCTTACTATATGAAGTCAGCAAGTAAATCCATGCCAAACTATAACTACAGAGCAGGAAGAGACCCTATGAGTAATCAAGTCTATCAAGGACACTCAATACCAGAGAGATAAACCACTGAGCTATTTCTGCCTCAATAACACATTATATCTGAAGCATCAATTGTTCATCTTAACAGGTGTATCCACAAGCCTGCATAAGGAATGGGGGAGGGCAGGGTGGAGGAATGAAAAGCACTGTGGGCATAAATGTCATAACAAACAAGAGGTCCAGCCTGCTAATGCAAAATAAGCATATTTATAAGTGTAATATTTAGCAAAATCAGTTATCATAGCATTACTTAATGCAGCAAAACCTGTATTGGACTCTTGTTCCTCTAGCATCTAATCTAATCTGTGACCCATAGGTCTGCACTCATGTATGAACCAATGACTTTGGACCATTGTATTTGCCATGGGCTCTTACAAAGTTTGGTGGAGGGTAAAAGAAACAACAACCCTTCAGCCCTCTCATAGAAATGCCGTTACCAGTCTTGTTTATTAATGAAAATGCACAGTTCTTAAATTTGTTCATCTTTCTTGTAGATGTGATCCAAGACTCTCAGGGATGTATAAAGTATAAGGTAGGGACATATTTGGCCTTAATGGGAGAGCTAAGCTCACTATAAATTTTTCTTCCACTGAAATTAATGAAAAATTCTGTAGCATAGCTTTGAACAGACCATGCCATATGCATTTCCTGTATGTATGGTCTTCAGTATTTGAAAACGTTCTTGATAACTGCACATGGCATTCTCTCTGTCTCCTGATACATATCTGACTATGTATATATTCTTATTAACTCTCCTTTTGTTTACCAAACTATTTCAAGTTGGTTAATCACATTCTGCATCATATGGCAGGAATTCCCTTTGGAAATGTAAAGCAAAAATCCTTGACAGACCTTCATATTGCAAAGTAAAGCAAACAGTGGGTAGCAGATCCTCATTATTTTGAGAATTGACAAGCACTCAAGTTCAGTGTTGTTCAGCTCTACGTTTAGCTCTTTAGTGTGTAATGAAGTCAAGCCAATTTCCCATAGCTCCACCTTCAATATAATGAACAAAATTAATTGCACGCTATAAAAAAGAGAAGGAATGCAATCTGCTGTACTAATTACTGACTATAGCATTACCTGACTTTCACCATCTCGTCTCATCTTGAGACTAATGATCTCTCCCTAGAGAAAAAAATTGAAGTGTTAGCTCAATATTTTTGCCTCGGCTAGTAGTGGTTCCAGTGAGTCCACTTCTCACAAATAGGGCCAAATTGAATAAAGCTGGAATTGGGTCCCTTCATCACTTCATGCTTTTCTTGTTGTCTATAATGAAGCATCTTTGAAAAGAAAATAGCTTGCTGGATATCACAGGGATGATCTTCTGTATCAAAATTTCAAAACCTCCCTCTGGGAGGGTTTCCTCTCAGACTGAAGGAAGGAGGATCCCTGAACTATTCTGGGTGAGTGAAGCGGCAGTCTTGTCTATATCTGCTTAAAGTGTTCACTACTCACAAAGACCTTTTCCTAGAAAAATATGTCTGTGACGGAGACCTGAGTGGCCATGTGGGACTCGATAGTCAGCAAAAATTTAGGAAATATAGTACAATTGGGAAATGAATGCATATTTTAAATTTAACAGCTGAAATCATGTTTCTATGAATCACACCTTGGGTAGGCCTATGGAATCAGTGGGGATTTGATAGATCAGCTCCTCTATACATTCCATTGAAAACTGAAAGGCAACAATGATAAAACCAAAATATTAGTATTCTCTAATAGATTTAAAAAAAAACACTTAGCAAATTGGCGGACACTGTATAGAACAAGTCAAGTCCTTCAAATAATTTTTCCTCAACTGGCTCCTAGAAAACTCACGATGAATACACCAAATCAATAGCCATTAATACAGCTAACTCCCTGCTAAGGTTCTACTGGAGCAGAGGTGGCAGACAGATCCCTCTGCCTTAAAAGTTTTTGAGGTGAAAGTAGAAATGGGCACGAAATGAACTTTTGGTTTGTTTGGTTATTGGTTATTCATTTTGTTCCATATTAAAACAAATAATGAACTACCTCCTCGAAGAGAAACAAAACAAAATGGAAATTTCCATTTCATTTTGGTTCATTTTGTTTCCAGTGGTGTTTCCTACCTGGTGCTGCTGCTGGTCCTGGATGTCCTTTCTGGTCCAGTGGGTCCTCCTGGGGGCTGACAAAAGTTTTTTTTTTAAAAAAAAGGCAACTGGCCCAAGCTACAGGTGTAGCACGGCCACATGGTCGGATAGTAAAAATTAAATTAAATTAAATTAAAATTAAAATTAAATAAAAAATAAAAAATAAAATAAAAAGGAGCACCGACCAGGCTCCAGGGGTGGCTGAGTCATCCCTCTAAAATAAAAAGTTTAAAAAAAAGAAGAAGAAGCACCCACCAGGCTCCAGGGGCCACACAGTGAGTGCTTGAGAAGAAAAAAAAATAACGAATCCAAACGAACAAACAAAATGAATATTTTTAAAAAATTGTTCAAAACAAAATGAAATTAACTGAACCCTAAAACAAACTGAACTAAAACAAATTGCCATTTTTTGGTTCGTGCCTATCTCTAGGTGAAAGTCATTTCTCACATTTGCTATGGTGCTGAAACATGGGCCTTCCTAGGCCTTCCTAATTGAACTGAGACTTCCTTTCTCCGGATGGAAGCTGGCTTTCAATCAGTGAAAGCCACTGTACACATACACGCCATTAAGTATTGGCTGAAATTGAAAAGGAAGATAGGCTCCATCTTAGTGTTAATTGCTTTTAGAGAGATGCTGAATTTTAACCACATAACAATTCTAACTTGGAATCAAGAAATCCTTCAAATTATAAATGCTTATGGTCTGTCTTTGGGATCTAGTGAATACCCAAAATTTTAATCAGGTGACATGCTATTTGAAGGCCCAAGATCTAAGAGCAGACTGCATTTCCATCTGCTCATCTAAATGAGCTTCATGGTATGCCAAGCTACCCATTCAAACTCCATACCCACAATACCTAATTAAAGTGACAAACCCCAAATGGAGAAATGCTCTTACCACCCTAAGATGCCAATCTATGCTTACAGCAGTGGTTGAGGGACATTACCAACGGATTCCTTTGGAAGAGAGAACCTGCCCATGTGGTACAAATGAAGCAGAAGACCTAACTCACTACCTAATTACCTGCCCCTTGTATACGGACTTGAAAACAACCTTGTTCAGTGAGCTAGGCCTTGTACCCAATAGAACTGAAGCTTATCTGATAAACTTTTTACTGGGGGACAGAGTACTGTGTATTTCAGAAAAAGTAGGCTGTTTTGCCTTTAGAGCATCACTTTTAAGAAGGAAATTTTGTATCGATAAAGATTCATTGGTTCAAGTGAACTGAGTTTTATCTTTTTGTATTAGTGCCAGCGTGTTTATTGATATGTAATGTCTTTGTTTTAAACAATTTGAATGTATTTGTAATGGCTAAGGCCACACAAATAAATCTGTCTGTCTACATTCCATTGATCCATATGGACTAATCTAGTTGTAACTTTATTGTAGTATGCCACAATAAACTCAGGCCTATCAGAATCAGTCATACTTATGGAGGAGTTGACTCCCCAAATCCCCAATGATTCAATGAGCCTACTCTAATGTGACTTACTATGGTAAGCAACAGGATTCCAGCCATTGTCAATATTCTGGGGGGAAGCCTAGGATAGAAGGACAAAGGAGCCTGGCATATCTTGGTTTCTTTATTGGAAGAATTGACCATAATTGGCCATAAATTGTTCTTCCAATAAAGGAACCAAGATGGGACAATGATGGTACCACCACTTCCTAGGTCCTGCTGGAACATGTGGGCCAAGGCAGAAGACAGAAAAAAATGGCCATTTTTCTTATCTGTTGCTCCCACTGCCAGTTCACAAAAATCTCCCTGCTTCAGCAAACTGCTGATGCTTTACACTTAAGTCAATGGTCTTTCAAGTTTCTGTCTGGTCTCCTGATCTCTTTTACCTTGTTCTTATTATGTTGCTTCTCCAACTGAGTATTTTGTATTACTACAACTGTTCAAGTAAGCCACCCTGAATATTTTAAAGTAAAAGTGGGGGAGAAATACTTGTACAGTGGTACTTCTACTGATGAATTTAATCTGCTTTGAGTGCATGATCGTAAGTAGAACATTCATAAGTAGAGCATCGTTTTCCCATATGAATGCATTGAAAATCAATTAATCCATTCTGGAGGTAATGGAATTCAACGCATTCCTATGGGAAGGTGGCGATGGGTGGGTTTCAAAGGGCTAGAGCCAAGAGAGCTACCAATGCGACCCCCTCGTGGAGGTGGGGTGCAGGTTTCAAAGGGCTAGAGCCATGATTGCTCAGTTCTAGCCCTTTGAAACCTGCATTCTCACCGCAATGACCCCCTCAGTGCTTGCTGGTGGGACTTCCTTCCACCTGCCTGAGCCACACCAGCATATACCTGATTGGTACGTGTGGGCATGGCTTGGGTGGGTGGAAAGGGCAAGTTGCCACCTCCCTTTCACATGCCTGAGCCACAGCAGCATGCACCCGGATCCTTTTGAATTTGCTGTGGCACCAGTGAGGGTGCTCATGCGGTGCCAAATTCAAAAGGATCCAGCCTCTCCCTCCTCCCCTTCGCTCAGGTGAAGGGGAGGAGGGGGAAAGCTAGATCCTTTTGAATTTGGCACTGCACGAGCCTAGGTGGGGAAGGCAAGGCGGGGGAGGCAAACCGGTTCCACCTCCCCCCCACCTGCTGGAAGGCAAGGCTGCTAGGGAAGAGCTGGGTGAGGCAACAGCACAATCCCCACCTCCCCCCACTACCAAGCTGGCCAGTGGTCACCTTCAAGGCTGGGGTGGGAAGGCAAGTCTGGGGGAGGCAAAACAATCCCATCTCCCTGGGGAAATGTCAGGAAGAAAAACTTCCAGAACATGTCCAAAAAGCCCAATATACTCACATGAGCTTTCAGATCCTGGCCTTGAAAGCCTTTGAGAATACATAAAACTATTACTCTTTCATTAACCATTTAATTCTTACCAGAAATCCACTGGAATGGAACAATTTGGTCTGGAATCTAAGTTGAATTATTAAATCAGGTTCAGATCACATTTTGTGAAGAACACTTTTAAGTCCCCATTCTGACTCATTCTGTGTATATCTACACAGACACAATACTAAAAGCATATACTGAGATTTTAGCTGCTTATAATTAAAGACTGAACAATGTATTTAATGGAGAGTGTGTAAGAATATTTTCCCTGATTTTTAAAGAGCTAAACAACATGCCCTAGTGACATCCATGGCTTGATTACTGTAATGCACTCTATGTGGTGTTGCCAATAGAAAGTCCCAGGAAACTTCAGTGGGTCCAAAATAGAGTGGCCAGATTGCTGACTGTTTTTTTTTTACAGAGATCACATTACACATCTACTAAAGAAGCTCCACTGGCTGCCAATCAGCTATCGGGCACAATTTAAAGTGCTGACCTTAACCTACAAAGCACAAAATGGCCTGGGTCCAAGCCATCTCAAAGATTGAATCTTGCAGTATGAACCAGCTCAGGTGCTAAGTTCATCAGGAGAGTCCTTTCTCTCCATCCCACCACCTTCACAGTTGGACCTCAAAGGAACACTTGAAAGGCCATGTTCTTGGTAGCTTTAATGTTACCCTTTAATGTTGCAAGATGCCTCTTCTAATTCCTTATTCTTAACTTGAATATGTTTTGAATGTTCTGGGCTGTATATTGTTTCTCATTATTGTAAGCCATCATGGATCCTTTTCCAAGAAGAACAGTGAGGTAAAAATATTCAGAATAAAATAAATATAAATAAATACTATGGTTGTTATTTTTAAATTTAAAAAAATCCAAACCACCTTTAAAGGTGACATCTCTGAATGTAGCATATATACAACAATAATAACCAAAGATTACAAAGTGGACATGACAGTCAAGCTGATATTAAACCAGTTTCCCACAGCAGAGATATTGGCTTAATATCTCTCGCTTTATTACAATGTTTTATTTAGTTTGTCATTATTGTTATTGTTTTCATTTTGTTGTAATCTGCTCAGAGTTCCTCCAGAAGATGGGCAGTATATAAGTATCAAAATAAATAAATAAATAAATAAATAAATAAATAAATAAATAAATAAATAAATAAATAAAGCCTAATATTGGAGGCAATTTATATGCAGTTCTGAAGTAGAAAGTGCTAAAGAGGCTTCATTAAGCCAATACCTCTGCTGTGGGAAACTGGTTTAATATCAGTTTACTAACTAATATCTTAATCTATCTTCAAGCTATGGTTTATAGATAGACCTCTGCAGGCTAGACCTCCCAGCAAGTACAGTGGCATCCACATTCTTTGTCATCCCTTGGCTTAGTGACTGCCTCAGAGACTATGGCAACAGCACCCATTGCACGGGTCTATCTACAGAAGTATGCCAACCTTCTGGAAGCAAGTCAGTATTCAGTGTCTATAAACAGTGGGCCAGCAATGGGGAATGTTTATTTTGAGATAACATATCCCAGGGCTCCACAACTAGCCAGCCAGTAAACCTGACTGTTTTATTAAATACTTGAAACAACACTGGCAGAATGGCAGCTTGCAAGTTCTGTCTGGAGAGGGAAATAATGAGATAATTTAAGTCTCAAGGGTAGATTCAAGGCTTTCCACCAAATAGGAAAAAAGATGTACAGAACACCCCATTAAGGACTGCTATTCCAAAATGTATACTGTTGAGTAACAATGGCACACTTTATAATGTGATATTCATAAAATACAGGGAGGGTTGGTTGTTGTTCATTTGCTACAATTGTATGCACATTTCTCTTAATTCATTCTTTTTCTGGCTTATTATAAGTTGCTCAGAGTGGCCTTTGCTGCCAGATGGGTGGTATAAAAATCAAATACAGTGGTACCTCTACTTATGAGTTTAATCCATTTCAATGCATGCTCTTAAGTTGAACAACTCCTTGTTAGCAGCCCTATCTAAAAAAAAAAAAAAGAAATTTGTAAGTAGAATAGACCGCATCTAAAATTTATAAGGCAGCAGTTAAAATGCCAATGGGTTTTTACTCTTAAGTCAAGTTGCTCTTAAGTCAAGCCACTCGTAAGTAAAAGTACCATGTGCGTACGTACGTGTGTACGTACATACATACATACATACATACATACATACATACATACATACATACATACATACATACATACATACATGCATGCATACATACATACATACATACATACAGTGACTCCCACACTCTTTATTCTCTGTTCAAGTATTAGAGAAGTACTTTCCATTCCACAGATCTACTATGAGAGTCCTTGAAAACAAACAAAACATGAATGCAATGGCATTATGGAAGTGACTATTCGGCTTAAAGTGCTTCATAGCACTTGGTGCTCATCTCTATTTATTACCCATCTTTCCCTACCAATTTTGAACCTAAGAACTTGTGTATTTTTAAAAATGTATATGCAGTTCTGAAGTAGAAAGTGCTAAAGAGGCTTCATTAAGCCAATAACTCTACTGGTTTAATATCAGTTTACTAACTAATATCTTAATCTATCTTCAAACTATGGTTTACATTCCTTGTCAAAAAATGATTTTAAACTACAACTTCCCACTGCAGATATAGCAGCTAACCATGATTTTAGTTAAAACCTTCTTCAGCCTCAGAGTTCTTATCTTAATATGTGGAAAGAACCACACTTGCTCGCTTTAAAGCACTGTTGCACAGCCTATGTGCTAATATTCTTTTCCCATTTTTTCAAAAAGTCTCATTATTCTTATATGTAAACAAGGCAGCATTTGGATAACATCAGAAATCTATGAATATCTGTTCTAAAACCATAAATTAATTACCCTTTTTGTCATACTTCTTTTGTTACTAAAAGGGGAGCTTATGTACTTTGGAAATACACTATTCTATTCTTAAAGGTCAATTTTACATTGAAAGTATGATTGTCTTTGTGTAATACATCTGAAGTCCACAGTGTACTCAGTCTCAAATAGGACAGAACACCGAATGCAAAAATTAAGCGTCATTAATGGATCCACACTAAGCATTTCAATTCTGAAGTACAAGCACCGTGTTTGTTATGCAATTTTCTTGTTCACTAGCTTGGCAAAGGAGGGCTAATGTTTCAGATTCAACAATGATGTTTGATGCCTTGTTCTCTTAATACCTGCAATTTAATTACCTATATGCCCTACTTAGGAAAGTGTTGATGATGGAATAGAAGAGTCAAGTATAAACACAAAGAGTGCCTAGAGAGTGTGTGTGCACAAACTAAAGAAATATAGGCTGCACATTTTTGCTGCGGAGAACTGTGTAGTAAAAGATTGCGTCCTAACCACAAAGGGAAGTAATTTGGTGCCCCGACCAACCATGCCCCCGGAAGCGCACTTTCACCAAAGTATATTAAACCACCACTAGGGGTTGGTTTAAAACACTTCCCTTAACGAGGTGTGACCCCAGAAAATACACAGTAAGTAGCTTCTTACCCCATTTTCTGCCACTTCCTGTGGGTCCGGGTTGAAAATCAACCCGGGAAAAAGGGAAAAGATGTGCAGTAACCAAGTAGAGATGGGCACAGAGCAGCAAACTACTACTCTGTCGAGGGACACTAACTGCACATCAAATACCGGGTAACTTCCTTTAAAAAAAACTACACATCAAATTAAGATGCGCAGAAAGCTTTAGTGAGACCGCAGCCACAGACTTATATTTTTCAGATTAGATATGTTGTTTTCAAAACGTGTCCATTCAAATTGGCCACTGTTCTTTTCTTTAAAAAAATTACTGCTAATTCTATTTTAGTATACCTAGGGCAATATTCCCATGTACAGTTGTCTATGTAGGTAGCAAAATGCTATTATACATGGTATGCTTTGGGGTTTGGTGCTGGCCCTTCTGTTAGGTAAAGTGAAGTATCTGGTTCTAGCAGCAGATGCAAGAGACAGGGAGCAGAACCTCTCCGGTGCCTTCTAGGCTGGTGTGCTGCCCACTAATGGCATAAGGATGCTTTCTCCTTGCTATTGTTAAATACTTCAGTGGCCTGCACAACTGGCCCTTTTTATGAAATACAGGGGGCTGCTTACCCTTTGCCCCAGCTAGCCAAATGCATTGAACTACCTTCAGATGAGAACTAGAGATTTACAAGAAAATATGGCTTTACAGTGAACGATACAAATGAAGATTATGTGTTCTGGGTGCTGAAAATAGAAGGGAGAGGGAATTTAGTACTTGACAGAAAGCTGAATATACTGCAGATTATCTGTAGTATATGCTAACTACAAAACCATCATTATTGTACAAGCATGATCAAAGACTGTGATTTTGTAGATGCACCCAAATTTCCTAAGAACAAAATCAACTAGCAACTAGAGATGGACACAAAATGATTTTTTAATTCATTTCATTATTTGTTATTTGTTTCATAACGTTACAAAATGAATAACGAACCCCACTCTGGAGGAGAAACAAAATGAAATGAAACAGAAATTTCTGGTTCATTCCATTTTGTTTCATTTCCCCATAGGAATGCATTAGCAATGCATTCCTATAGGGAAAACCCCGCTGTTCCCCCCTATGAAACCATTGGCTTTTGGCCTTTCTCAGCACTGATCAGCTGGCACGTAGGCTGGGGAGGTAAACAAAAAAAGTTTAAAACTCCCACCTTTCCCCCTGCGTGGCTCAATGCATTTCAGTGGAGAATTTTTTCCCCGTTGGAATGCATTGGTTCAATTCATTCCAATGAGGAATCGCTGGGGCACTATTTTTGCCACACACACACCCAGCCCACGAGACAGGTGATGAGCACTGGGGGAGGCAAAAAGATAAATAAATAAAAATCTCGTGCCTTTTCCCTGCCCGATTGGGTATTTATTTATTTATTTATATTTATTTATTGTTATATTTAGATCCCGCTTATCTTCTAAGCAGAACTCTAAGCGGTGTACAATCGGGCAACAAAGCGCCAAAACAAGACAATCATAGTTAAATGCAAGCAATAATAATAACAATATAAAAGACATATAGCAAATAAAACCCTGTTGCATCCCAAGGCGCCTAGTAGGCGTGATTCCTAACAGTTGACTATCAAGGACACCAATGATCAATAGAGTGCTCAATAGAGATGGCGGGGGGGGGAAGCAAATTAAAGCTCGCCAAAGGCCTCTCGAAATAAGAATGTTTTTAAAGCTTTTTGAAAGGCCTGCAGGGACTCTGCAGAGCGCACTTCACTGGGGATGGAATTCCATAAGGAAGGGGCTGCCACAGAGAAAGCCCGGTTCCGGGTGACCGTCTTCCGGGCCTCTCGTGGAGTAGCAACCCGCAGCGAGTGCACTCGCAACTGCCGAACAGGTCGGGCCGAGGTGGATCGCTGGACGATACACTCTGTTAGGTAGTCCGGACCCAAGCCATGGAGGGTTTTATAAACTAAAACCAAGACCTTGAATCTAATCTGGGCTGCAACGGGCAACCAGTGCAGGCGGACCAGGACTGGGGTGATGTGGTCATAACGACGCACACCAGCCACCAGCCTGGCTGCCACATTCTGTACCCGCTGCAGACGCCGGAGAAGAGTCAAGGGCAACCCCATGTAGATGGCGTTGCAGTAGTCCAGCCTCGAGATCACCAGTACTTGGACCACTGTTCTCAGAGTACAGGAAACGGCTGGATTTTTTTTCTTCTTTTCTCCATTGAAATGCATTGGTTCAATGCATTCCAGTGAGGAGTCGCTAGGGTGATTTTTTTTCCCTCCCCCTGCCTGTGAGACAGCTGATGGGCGCTGGGGGAGGGGAAAACAACAACACCTCACCTTTGTGAGGTCTCTGAAAGTAGATTCATCAATTTTGTCATTTTATTAAAATGTAGATGAAGTATTTCCAGGATAATTATTTAACCACTTTGAGCCCTTTAAAAGCCATTCTTTTAAATGCAATTCTGCCTTCTCCATAGCTTTTAAGATTTTCTATCCATTTTGTTACCAGTATCTACAGTCTCCACATATCTGATAATGGCATTTGCTGATGCTCTGTAACTAAAGTGTCTCAATTTTTAGAATTCCTAGCAGAATGTCTATTCACCCTGCTGTGCAATACCTGCATTTTTTTTAAATCCAGATCTGTGCTCATCAAGGCTGAGATGTAAATGGTGAGAGTGTTGCTTACATAAAAGTGCATCAGGTCAAGCACACATTTTCCCACAAACAACAAAGGAATAAAACCTCCCTATTCTGATTTCACAGATCAGCAACTTACACTTGTATTTATGGGCCCCTCTCAAGGTTCATTTTTTAAAAAATCTATGAAAACTCAAATGTTTTGTCAGGCATTTCCTCAGACCGGGTCATGACTCCAGTACCTACCCACTATTAAGACCCTTGGATGAAACTAAGGGCCTTTTTACATGACCCCTAAGATCCGCTGGCCACTTAAATTCGGACCAGAGATCTTAGGGGTTCGTCACTCTTCCTCTGTCCGCACTTCCTGGTTGCTGGCTGCCTGAGGGAGGGAGAAAAAAGAAAGAAAAGACTGCCGGTTTACCTTAGTTTTGTTCCGGGCAGCATTCAGATCTCTTAAAGGGGCGGGGCGCAAAAAAAGAACAAACAGAAGCCAGGAGAGCCCCGCACTCACTATCCTTACACCGGATCAAATATTTGTCACATCCAAAAAGCAGGTACCTGAAAGCTGCACTGGGACGCGCTAAAGTGGGCGGGGTCGCACTTAATTTCCTGTTAACTCCGGAGCTGGTGGGTAAACATTTTTAATCTCCGGAGCTGGGAGCCATTTGCCCCGGAGTTTGGGGGTCGTATATAAACGCCCTAACTCTGTCAATGTATGTAGTCTGCCAAAGATGTTTTTGCACAATGATTCGAGGCTTCATGTTAATATTGTGGCTTTACTGTATTTTTCACTCTATAAGATGAACTTTTCCCTCCCTCAAAAGTACAGGGAAATGTCTGTGCGTCTTATAGAGCAAATACATTAGTACTGCTACATATATATCCCAGATTTTCATTTAGAGAGAAATTACCTGCATGGAGCCTCTCCTGTCCCCTGCTGCCAGAGTTCCAGTCACCTCGTTTGCAAAGAGGCTTCCTCCAAGGAGCCTCTCCTCACCCCTCCCCTTCTGCAGACAAGATTGCCCAGTAAAAAATCACCTTGTTTGCAAAGATGTCTCCTCCACAGAGCCTCAGTCCTCCCATCTGAAGCCTGGATTCCCCAGTCCCAATCACCTCACTTGCATCCCTCCCCTTGTCAGGCTTCACACATTCACACACAGATGAAGTCCAAGCTTTTACTGAGAACTCAGGATAAAGCACAGCACAGCAGGTTCAGGGTTAACCGAGTTCAAAGGCAGGCACCAAATCTAGTAGCTAAGAAAAGTCAAAGATCCAAAGTCTAAGGTCAAAACCAGTATGCAAAGGATGCTTATGCCAAATCCAAGGAGCAGGAGAATTCAGAGCCAAGAGGTGAGATCCAAGGTTGAGCCCAGCAGAAACACAGGTTCAGGAATCCAGGAACAAGGCACACAGGTGAAGGCAAGCCTTAGTGACTTGTTGCTCTCACAAAGGTAGCTTGACCTCTGAACGCTTGATTTATGGTCCCAAGGGGGCATCACCCAACTCCATAAACCCTCATTCTGCTAAAACTATGGGTCATGTGAATGTAAATGCCTCCGAGTCGCCTATGCGGTGGTCCCCAACCTCCGGTCCGCGGACCGGTGCCGGTCCGTGGACCGGTCGGTACCGGGCCGCCTGGGGAGGCCGGGGAGGCTCCTCCCCTTTTCCTCCGCCACCCTCCTCCTCCTCCTCTTCTCTCCCGCAGGCGGCCGGTGGAGGAGGAAGGCTGGAGGAGCGCAGGAGGAGCCGCCGCCTTTGCCTTTGCCTTTGCCTCCCTCCTCTGCTCGCCGCCGCCGGCGGCGGCGACGCATCCTCCTCCTCCGCCGCCCTTCTCCTCCTCGCCCTCCACCACCACCAGCAGCAGCAGCAGCCACGGCAGCGGCGGCACGTCCTCCTCCTCCTCCTCCGCCTCCTCTTCTCTCCCATGGGCAGCCAATGGAAGAAGAAGGCTGGAGGGGGTGCGGGGGCCGGCGGGGAGGAGGGGGCGCGCGGGGGAGGCGCGAGGAATGGGGGAGGGACGAGGGAAGCCCCCGCCAGGCCCCGCTGGAGGAGAGGAGAGGAGAGGAGAGGCCGGGGTGGGGGGCCGGGAGCCGGAACACAGCCGCCTCCACCACCGCTCCGCTGGGAGAGGGAGAAGGAAGGAAGGAGCGGCCGCTCCCATCCCCCGCCCCCCCCCCACAGAGAGAGAGAGAGGCTGGGCCCCCCGAGCCCCCCCAACCAGAGTGTGCGTGCGCTGGCCGTCCGTCCGGCCAGCGCAGAGACGCCACCCCCAACCAGCCTCCCCCCCTCCCCCCTGCTCGCCTGCCCGAAGGCCGCAGCTGGAGGCAAGGCGACGTGGCGGCGGCTCCGGCCCGAGGGCGCCACCGGGACGCTGAGCCACCGCTGGCGCCCCCGCTGGCGGCGGCACAGAGGCGCCCCACCAAGGCGGGTGGCGGCCGAACCCGGGCAGCTGCCGTGGCCACCGTGGCCGCTAACAGGAGGAGGAGGCAGGGGCCCGCCCGCCCAGGAGCCCCGGGCTCCCCCCCACCCCGCCCATGCGTGCGGGGGGGAACGGCATGCCCGACGCCCCCAGCCGGTGAGTGCCGCCGCCGCCGCTCCCGTGGCCCCCCCGCAAGGCACACATGCCAAGCCCCCCCGCTTCCTCCCCTCCTCCCTCCCCCCATCCCCCCCCCCCCCACACCCTCCCCTGCCCCCCCGCCCGACCCCCCCCGCACCCCCATCTCCCCCCCTCCCCACCCCCCAGCCCCGGGCCACGGAAAAATAGTCAAACATTTACCGGTCCCTGGGGACAAAAAGGTTGGGGAGCACTGGCCTATAGTTTACCTCTCCTCTGCTTAGCTGTGAGTCTTTGCTTTCTGTGGCTGACAGCTCTTTAGGGAGGAGAGGACTCTCCTGAGACAGATAAATCACTGTTGGGGTCAGCTGCTGGAGGATCTCCCTGGGTTCCTCTGACCTTAACCCCTCAGTGTCTGAGTCCGGCTCTGGCAGGGACCTAACATCCCTTTTGCAGCTTGAATGAATGAATGAATGAACGAACGAACGAACGAATCTTTATTTACGGTTTTTAACCAAATCAAGAAATATCAAAATATCAATTTACCAGAATAAAACAATTTGCCGTGATAAAACATTTTAAAAACATTGTAAAACTTTTGATAAAAGCTGCAAAGTACAAACAGGACTGTTATATAAATAGTCAATATTAAGAAGATAGATAAAATAATATATTGAGAGTCAAGTCGACATCAAACCCTTAAGTGGAGTCCACACTCTATATGATCATCAGGAGCTAGGGTTACTGGCAATCATGAGCCTATGTACAACTACTGCAGTGGTACAAAATCTGGCAACACAATTTGAGATCTGCTGGGACCTGTCAGAAAGAAGTAACTTCACATAGAATTTGGCAGGTCTCCCAGGAAATTTATTAATAACAGGTTGAATAAGTTCCTTGCGTAGGTCACGATAAAAAGAACAATAGAGAAGTATATGAGTGACCGTTTCTACCTGGTTCATTTCACATGGGCACAAGCAATTTAGGAGGGGAATATTCTGAAATTTCCCATCCAAAAGCTTGGAAGGGAGCACATTCAATCTGGCTAAAGTGAAAGCTCTTATAATCTTTGGGGGCATTGAACCAGTCAGGTATTGGGGTATAGTAAATTCATTATAAGTAACTCCACTGTGATTACCCAAAAGGCTCACATGTTCTTAGAGTTCTATATCCCAGATCCTACGTTTAACTGCAGCTTTGGCATTAATGTAGCCCATTTCTTTTAGGATACTATTGGAGAAGCCAATTTGCTGTATTCCTTTTACTACAAGCTGTTTCCATTCTGACTGGAAAGAGTCAATTAGTACCAGTGGGGCCAAACCTTCTGTGGTGAATATAAGTTTTAACCAATAATTGATCATGAGGACTTTGACCCGTGCTCTTATAGGTACAAAACCAGCCTCCAAACGAAGAGCTACGTTTGACGTACAAATCCCTCTGCACGTTTTCCATTTCAATATTCTGCAAATATTTTCTCTTTGCTTCTATTTCTCATGATTTTATATTTCTGCCTTTTATGTACTGTATATACTTGAGTATAAGTCGACCCAAGTATAAGTCGGGGCCCCTAATTTAAACCAAAAAAAACTGGGAAAATTTATTGACTCAAGTATAAGCCTAGGGTGGAAAATGCAGCAGGGCCTGCCAACTCCTCCTTTGTGAGCTGGGTGTGTGTGTGATGTTTAAAATGACTTTTAACCACCAAGGCAAGTGCTTGAGTTGGTGGCTAAAAGTCATTTTAAACATTGTTTTAAAATGACATTTTAAAAAGTCATTTTAAACATGGGGGGGGGTCATGAGAAGCGGCACACAATGTTTAAAATGACTTTTAGCCACTGACCCAAACTTGCCTCAGTGGCTAAAAGTATTGACCCGAATATAAGCCGAGGACCCCTTTTTTAAGCCCAAAATTAGGGCTGAAAAACTAGGCTTATATTCGATTATATACAGTATTTGATCTCAAATGGTTTTACTTCTTCAAGCTTTTTCATATACAGTAGATTCCCTTTAATTTTTTTTAAAGCCCATATATTCTCTAATATATAACTTTCTTAATTCAAATTTCATTATATACCAACCAAGCAATATTTTCATTGCAAACTGTTCTGTCATTAATAATAATCATAGAACTGCAGAACTGGAAGGGACCCTGTGGACTGTCAAGGAGGCTCCGTGGAAAATCAAACTCACTATATTGATGTCCACAGTCAGATATTTAAACCACTGGGCTATCTATCTATCTATCTATTTATTTAAGAGTATTTTTACCCTGTCTTTCTCCTTGGAAAAGGACCCAAGGAGGCTTAAAGTAAGGAGGGATAATACACAGTTCAGTACAATTAAGATATGTTCAAGTATTTGAGAACAAGGAATTGAAGGACATCTTACAGCATTAATAGACAACATTACATTAAAGCAACATGATTACAAGTAGTCATAAACACAAAGTCTATGTGAACCCATTGATTCATATAAAATAATACACATGGTAGTCCATCATTCAGGGAAAGCTTGCCTGAAGAGAAAGTCTTTGCCTGTTTCTGGAAGGACAACAGAGATGAGGCAGTCCTGGCCTCTAGAAGGAGGGAGTTCCATCCAGAGTCTGGGTGCACCAGTCGAGAAGGCCCTTTCATGGATTCCCACAAGATGTACCTGTGAGGGTATCTAGCAGTTAGTTTTGTATATTTTCCTTCATTTCTTCTCCATTTTATTTACTGGAGGTTTTTTTAAAGGGTTGAATTATTTGGGTTTAAAAACTTAATGATTGAATATACATAGGAAAACCCACAAATTCAGTCAGAATTTCCCCTCATATAGAACTGCTCAGTGGTAGAAATGAGCACATGGTCAGGATGAGGGTTAAAGGGAGAAGATGGAAGTGCAAACAGCTTGTATGTGGCTGTAGTCCCTCTGTGCCAAAATATTTTGAAGGTTGTTTTGGATTTAATGAAATGGGGAAGCAATAAATACAGTGAAGAAACATATACATCCATGTCCACTTTTTTTTAAAGTGCTTGTTTTCCAAAAGATACCTTTTTGTTAATGAAATGTTTAAAAAGGAAGTGGTTAGTATTATCAAAGAATGTCACTGGAAACCAAGGTCAGAATCATCCGTACTGTGTGAAAGAGAAGAAAGATAGGGAGAACAATCAACTCATTGAAATATGGTATGCAGATGTGGGCTTATCAAAGTATTTGTTCTGTCTTAAATCAGCTGGAGCTCATGGTCTCTTGTTTTTGCACAAGGGTAAAACAGTGTTACTATTTAAAAAATCGTAACTTGAAATCCCTTTGCTCCCATGTCCATAAATTGGGCACAGAGCAGGAGCAGATGTTCTAGTACATTCATGCCAATTTGTCTAGTTATTTTTGTTTGTTTGCGGCACCTCTGTTTTTAAGTTGCCTTACGGAAATACTAAATCCTGCTGTCAACAGTGTATGGATGCTCTTTCAGGCACCATTTTTTCCTGCTGAATAACACTTGTATTTAACCTCCATCTTTTGCCTCTTTTAATTGCATCTGAATTGAATATCCATATTCAACAAACCATGATCAGTTACCTTTATAATACTCACATCAGTATTAATTATTGTGGAAAGCAGATGCAAATATACAATTTATCCTGGAGTAGATTTTATGCACAGAAGAATAAAAAATTAACTTTTTATCATTTCATTTCAACTCACAACAAACAACTTTCAAATCTGTTTTCCTTTTCACTGTATTCAAAATTCTAATGTTATTCCTTTTCTGTTTTTGAATCTGATATGATTTGTCCTTCCCTTTAACCATTACCATATTAACATATCCAACCATTATTACAACCCATTTCGTATTGTTCCTAATTCATTAAAGCCTTCTTTTTCAAAAATCCTCTTGACTATAATTCAGGGCATAAACATTAATCAAAGTATATCCTTCTCCTCTCATTACACCTTTTAACATTATATATATACCTCTACCATCATTCTTCAGTTTATTTAATTTAAATTCGCATTTCTTAGAATTAATGGTTGCAAACCCCTTGACCTTGAATTTCCATCAGTACTGCAGATATCGGATTATATTAATTTAAAATCATTTATACCATCTTTGGTTTGATGAGTTTCTAAAAATGCTATATTTATTTTGTCTTTATTATTGCCTCTATTATTTTTCTTTTTATAATTCTGCTTAGACTTTTTATATTTAAAGTTAAAATGCTTAAAGTTTTATCCCCTTTCTTATCTCATGTAGTGAGAATCTCCCCAAATATACTCACAAATAAATTAAAAACACCCTAAATTCTCCCAATTCTACTCTTGGTCTTCTTGGATTGAAAATCATATGCCAACAAGCTTTCAGGACTCCCAGCCTACCCCCCCCCTTTTTTTTTTACAGGGACATTTCTACACACACACTTATGTGTGGTCCTTTTTTCTTAAAATAACGGTAGTTTCTAGAAACTGCATCTGAGTACATCTTTTGGAAAATATTGTGTATATTTTAGTTTTTGTGGCTGTATCTTGGAATACTCTCCCATTTGTAGTTGAGTGCCTCAACTATTTTACCTGGTTTATCACTAGGATTTACATGGGGACAGACAAATTTAAGGAGAAGACAGAATCAGAGGAGGATGCTGTCAAGGCACTTGAGGTCCAGAAGGAAATTGTGATAGCAGGACTCTCCAAGGATGACTGGGAGGCGAAGCATGGGAGATATCCAAGTTTGGTTTACACCTCAGAGTCACCCTTTCCCAGGGTCTGACTCCAAACATGCACCAGATATGCCAGCTGTCTCCCCTCTTCCACCACCATCAAAGGCACAGCATCAGCAATGAACAGGCTGCAGGAGAGAGGCTCCTTGTACTAGGTGATTCAATTATTAGAAATACAGACAGATGAGTTTGTGATGTGCACAATCATTGTATGGTGACTTGCCTGTTAGGTGCAAAGGTTGGAGACTTCACAAGAAAACTAGATAGTTTGTTAGACATAACTGGGAAGGAGCTAGTGGTCATGGTACACATTGGTACCAATGATGTTGGGAAGGCAAAGCGGTCAGTCCTAGAAGCCAAATTCAGGTTGTTAGGAAGAAGATTGATGTCCTGGAGGTCCAAGGTACCATTTTCAGAAGTGCTGCCTGTTCATCATGTAGGACCTACCAGGCAGACAGAGCTCAGAAGCCTCAATGCATGGATGAATTAATGGTGTCAGGAGGAGGGCTTCAGATTTGTCAGGAACTGGAGAACATTTTGGGACAAGCCAAACCTGTTTAGGAGGGATGGGTTGCACCTGAACCATGATGGGTACTCAGCATCAAAAAAGCTGCAGAGTGCAGCCTTTGGTCTGATCCAGTATGGCTCTTCTTATGTTCATATGTTCTTCTCTAAGAGAATATCTGGAGTGTGGACCATATTGACTGCTGACATTGGTGTCATCAACATCCAGACTTCCCTTTGCTGTGTAAAGCTTAGCATCCAAATGAACTGAACTGAATTGAATTGAATTGAAAATCTTTAATCTCACCTTTGTCCGTTAAAGGACTAAAGGCAGTTTGCATCTTTAAAAGATTATTTCAAAACTAACAAAAGTGAGTATACAAATATTAAAAAGGATCAAATAAGTGTCATGCAAAAAACATAAACAACGCCAAAACACACTCAAAGCAATAAGGTACAACAAACATTTCAAAGCACCACTCAGGCAGCAAGTCAGTCACAGAAAACGTGTGTGAACAGAAAGATCTTTAACAGCTTACAGAGAACAGCAAAGATGGGGTCATCCTTGACTTCTGTGGGAGGAAGGTGGGAGCAGCAGCACCAAATTTGCCCTCATCAAATAGACCAGAGAAAGTGTGGCAAACAAGTAAAAAGTTTCTCCTGATGGACTTAAACCTTGATCAGGCTCATTAAGGGAGTTAGCTTGTACCCAAGCCATGTGGGGGCCTTATAGCTTAAAACCAACACCTTGAATTTAGTCCAGAAACAGATCAGCAGCCAGTGGAGCTGCTGTAACACAGGGGGGGTATATGTGATCCCTGTAACCAGTCCCTGTAATGGGGCTTGCGGATCTCACACAGCAATCTGGCTTGCATTTTGAACCTTCTGAATAGAGATGGGCACGACTAGGGAAAATGACGTTTTCGAGTTGTCGTGTGTCGGAGGCAGTCCGTTTCGGCTCGTTTCCGTTTTTTGCAAAATTTCGCAAAAATTAGTCGGTTTGTTTTTTTGTTTTTTCGTTGTCGTTAGTACTGGTTTTGGGGGGGGGGTAGCCGGCTCCCGGAGGGAGCTGCAGGAGTCAGCCAGAGCCACAAGTGACGGACTGGCAGACTCTTTGCACCCGCTGTGTCTCACGTACTTGCATGTAGTGCAATGCAAGTAGATCTGGCTTAGGGTTAAGATGGGTTAGCGCAAGGGCTAGGGTTAGGCTAGTTACGGGTGAGGTTAGGGTGAGTATTGGGGTGCACCTCTGGGTGCCTCTCTGACCCACTTAGAAGGACAGTGTACTGGCCATGCGATTGGTGGAAAATTTGCATGGTCCACTCCCATGGGCGAGCCCGTCATTGCGAATGTGCAGGTGTAATAAAATAAAATAAAATAAAATAAAATAAAATAAAATAAAATCAACGGAGACTTTTTTTGCAAGAAAAACCCACTGCTGCTACTGTAAAAATTCAAGCATTTAAAATAGCTGATTTTCGCATGTTTCTGTGGTGCTTTGGTAGGGTTTTGGGCAACGATTTCAAAAAAAATATTGCGGTCGCCATTTTGGATCCCCCGCACTGCATGGCAAATGGATGCGCCCTCCCAGCCTGGTACCAGCAGCGCAGCAGTAGCAATAGCCAAGGAGAGGGGGGCGGGGAAACCCCCCCCCCCAAATAAAACACCCTTCTGGCCTGGTAGGTGCCCTCAGACAGTTTTCGCCTACTTTTAGGGCCGGGAATCGGGTTTTTTTTTTAACTTTTAAAAACTTGTTTTCTGTGCCGCTTGGCATTGCGCGATCGCCACGATGCAAGTAATGAGCACGACAAATCAGACCAAATTGTTCGTTCGTAGGTTCGAGCTCGAATTCTGGTGGAGTAATTCCCGTTTCCGTTTCCGTAGAGTAACGGAAACGAGTAACGGAAACGGAAACGGGAATACCGCTAAGTCGTGCCCATCTCTACTTCTGAATGCAGGACAAACATTGCACCAGGTGTTTTGAACCATGGATACTGAATCACAATGCTTCACATTCATAAACATGTGTGTGTGCCTCTGTGTATAGAATTGACTTGGATTAATATCCCAGTACTGTTTTGTTTTTATAAGAAAGGTATAATTCAATTTCTCATAATATAGCTTTTGGATTCATGGGAATATTGAATGTAATGAAAGCATTCTTTTAGTTAACTTCCAGAAAAACAACCATGTATCTGTATGAGATCTAAAGTTTTATTAGGAGGATTTCTGAGTATCATACACATCCTAGTTCTATGTCTATGATATTCTCAAGGTTGAAGAACTGATAACTGCTGGTTTACGTATCTTGCTGTGGAGCTAGATGTTGGGCGTTCAGTCCCCCACTGTGCTTCTTTGACGAGGACAAATCAAGAATTAAAATTAAAATGTGAGTACATTCAACTTATTGGTATTATTTGATAGACAGCCCCTCTCAGAAAATTAAAACACATATGAAATCACATGAGCAACAGCTGCTGAATACCAAATAAGACCCCTTCTCCCCACCTATCCAATATTGTCAAAAGGCAAATATGGAAGCAAAACATCACTGTATATTTATTTATTTATTTATTTATTTATTTATTTATTTATTTATATACCGGCCGTCTTCCTGAAGAAAGACATCTGGTATAAAAATTATATTAAAGGATGCTCTAATCAATCACTGAAGGGTTGGAGGAACTAAACATATTTGGCTCATTCTAAGATACATCAGATTCATTTTAATGTATATTTAGAATTAGAATGTCACACCACAGGAGTATTTTAAGTAGACCTTTTCCCTAGATCTGTAGTTCTTTGGGTAACCCTGGTGTTGTTTGACTGCAATTCCAGATGTCTTCCTCATTAAATTTGTTGGAGTTTCTGGGAGTTGCATTCCAAGAATACCAGGGTTACCCAAAGTTTGGAAATCACTATCCTAGATGTACAATAGTTTGAATTGTACATTTACAAATTACAAGTGCTCCATATACCTGAATGCTTTAAAAAAACTAATCAGGGAGAGGCCTTTGATTCCATAACAGACCAATTTTCTTGCAGATTGAACACAATATGAATGACAACTGGATATTCTGGGTCAGAAGAGGCAAACATAATTTGTATCATTAATCTTTCAAACAAATAAAATGGCTCATTTACACAAAATGAACTGATAAAATACTTAGCAATATGCTGATGTTGAATAACTTGGCAACTGTTGGGCTTCGAAAACCCAATGAGATGTATTAGCAGATTGCTTTGCCATCAACATTATTGATGCTAAATAATCAAGCTGACATTTCTGCATCACATTGATATATTCTCTTTTAAAAATTGCTCATATAATGGACACTTTGAGTGAGGCAGATTTTCAGTTTAACTTACTGAGGTCCTGCTTTTGAGAATTTCTCTTTCTTCTTTGTTGTTTCATTTTGTTTCATAAGGTTTTGTAAGCTTATCAAATGACAAAACAGAGAGTCGTTTTTCATAAGGTGCCCATCCCTAATAATATCCAGAACTGAACACAGAACTCTAGATACAGCTGGGGAAGCTTTGCCAATCAAGAACTTGAGTTGTGAGTATGCCATAACATACTCCCCCATTTCTAATGGCTATCATATCCCCTCTCAACCTTCTTTTTGTGAGGCTAAACATTCCCAGCTCCCTAAACTACTTCTCATAAGAAATTTCTCCCAGACCTTTAACCATCCTGGTCACCCACCTCTGGACCCGTTCAAGGCTGTTAACTTCCTTTTAAAATTGAGGTGCAGAGAACTGAACACAGTACTCCAGGTAGGGTCAGACCAGAGCAGAATAGAGTGTTACTATCATTTCTCTTGATCTAGACACTATGCTTCTGTTGATTCAACCAAGAATCACATTGGCTTTCTTGGCTGCCATATCACACAGCTGACTAGTGTTCAATTTGTGGTCCACCCAGATTCCCAGATCCCTTTTATAAGTACTATTCTCCAGTCAGGTGTCTCCCATCTTATATTAACTGCCCAGAGTAGCCATGTAGCTAGATGGAGTGGGAAATAAATAAATAAATAAATAAATAAATAAATAAATAAATAAATAAATATGCAGTTCATTCTTTCTGCTTAGATGCAGGGCCCACATTTCTTTCTGTTGAAACGAATTCCATTAGCTTTGGCCCAGCACTCTAATCTGTCAAGTTTGTTTTGGATTTTTTTTATCCTATCCTCTATGGGATTAGCAACCCCTTCCAATTTGGTATGAACTGCAAATTTAATCACTCTACTCTCTATTCCTTCATTCAAGTCATTACTAAAGATATTGCATAGTAGCAAACTCAAAAGAGAACCCTGGGCACCCCCCATCACCTCTCTCCATGCTGAGGAAAAACCATTTATGATCACCCTTTGGGTATGATCAGTCAACCAATTACAATTCAACCTAACAATAGCACTATCTGTCCCACATTCTACTAACTTATTTGCATGTATATAATGGGGAACCTTTTTGAAGGCCTTACTGAAATCAATACAAGCAACAACCACAATTGGTGAGTTCAAAAACAAAGAAGAGATTCAAACAAATCTGATCCTCTCCTTTAAACTTCCCTGCTATACCCAGTAGCAAGTATGATAGAATATGCCTTTTTATAAAGGTAAATCCCCACTCCCTGAGCCAGGTGGTCACAGGAAGTTAGGGTCAGAAGCTCCGCCCCCTCAGCCATTTGCTCCAATGTTCTCTTTCTGCTCCCTCTGAAAGATCTTTCCTTAGACTCTAAAAGACAGATACTTCGTGGTACACGTAGGTTTCCTAAGATGTGCCTGAGCTACAGAGATGAAAGAAAAGTTCAAACTTTGCATTTAATATAAACAAACCATCTCTAGAGGAATACATCACTCTCTAAATGCCTGCAGCTGGGAGTCTTCTAATTTGTTTTAGGGGGAAAAGTGTTCTAAATTTTTATAGCAAATTTCTGAGAAAAAGCCTCTTATAACTGTTCCATAATAAGAAACCTTCCACTGAATTGGAAGGGTCAGCATTTTTTTGACAAGTGCAACTCCCCGAAGCCTTCAGAAGCAGGAGAGTAAACTAAACATTTTTTGCTTGACAATTAAACATTAGAAAACACAACAGAATTAATGCATCACTGCTACCTTTCTGATGCTCCAGTGGATAATCTTATTATGACAAGCATGAATGCTCTGCCTCTTGAAGAGTTTAATGTGGAAAACACTGTTAGTCACCACCAGTGTTCACCTGCCAGAACAGTGGAAATACAACATTGCTTTAGGATTATAAATAATTACACAGAAACCCATTTTAAATTCACATGGCTGGAAGCAGAGGAAAATGAATACATATCTCATTTAAGGATCCGTTGAACTGCCAGATAAATGATCGTGTAAAACTGCCCAGTAATCAGTAAACTCCATGTATGTCAGTGATTGTGTGTGTGCATACCCGTTGAAGCAAAGACTGGAAATAATCTCTTAATTTTCATTTTCTCAAATTTTGTGCACTAATGTTGGCCTGATGCCAGAGGTGCAATGCTTTAACCTATTTAACAATTTCAATGTATTTTTACTAAGATTGCTCATTATTGCTATCCCTTTTGCCTGAAATGGCCACAACCTAGGTAAGTTTCCACCTCATTTTTCAAGCTGGTTTGACATTAGTGGCTGCCTGGCACAAAGAGATACCCATTCACCAAAGCAACCAAGAACAATACAACACCAACAGCAGCAAGATAGAAATGCCTCAGGTTGTGCCCAACCAATCATACCACTCCACCCTCCTAGCCTATACAAGAAGCAAACAACATAATCCCGCCCACCCCCAAAAGCCCTCTGAAATATACACCTTTAATAGAAAAAAACACCAAGCAATAAAATAACCAAAGTAGAGGGAAAATAGTTTTGAAGAAGGTCCATTTCGCAAAAGTCAACAAAAGCAAGCAAGCAAATAAAGGTTAAAAGTGATGATAAACACATACACACACCAACCAAATGACCATATTATTGGAAGATTTCTCCTCCACTAATATTTAATGCCTTTGCCCCTCTTCTTTAAGTGCAGCAAGCAGCACCAGGCCCAGGCAGCAACAAAAACATAATCTAAGAAAGGAAAGGAGCAAACAAGAAACAACAGCAACTAAAGAAAAAACAAGAGAAGGAAAATTCCTCAAATATATTATGAGAAAACAACCCAAAAACAATTGCTGTGAAGCACACTTCCACCAGTGGGCTGTCTTGCAGCAGGGCAGACACATAATATAAAAGGAGAGAGATGCCAAAAATTGGGGACACAAGACCGAAAGAGAAAGGATCCAAAACTGAAGGACTCCACACTCAGTAATCCTAGCCACAAGGGACATGGCCCTCCCACGGCGAATGAAGACACAAGACAGACTATTGGGAATTTAACTGGGCCACACTTTATTAACATAACATAACACAGGTTTTCAAACTACCTGAACGTCCAGAGGGGCCTGCCGTCATGCAGATTTATGCCGGGTACAAGGGTTCTCCCTGCAACCCACCAGCTAAGGAGCTTTTAGGGTGAGTTTTGCCCCCTGATGGGCTGATGACTCTTTCAGTCCATCAGGGCCAGCCAATTCCCTCCCCCCCCCCGCCCGTGACCTGAGCCACATTGCTCGCGGCTCATTCCCCAGGCGAGGGCCTCCGCTGCCATCCTTCCAGCGCCGCAATCTCACTATTCACGGCATCTAAGGTCAGATGACCCCGGAGGGGATCTTAGAATTATACTCACCAGCTCCATTCCCTCTTAAACCACCCATGTGACCAAAGAAAAAAACCAGGGGAATCCCCACCCCCAGGTGCCACCGTGGTATAGGCGAAAAAACACCTGCCACACAGTGCCAATCTCGTGACAGGTCAAAAATTCCTATCCGGCCCCAAAACAAGGCGACCAGTCAGACTCACGCTAGTACCTATAACACGGTGGGTGGGTGGGGAATGTGCCTCGATGAAAAAGAGGCTGTTGTTCGGGCAGGGGCCGCCTTTATAGCCCAGCCCCGCCCAGCATCCAGGTCTTGAGCCCATTCCCCAGTCTTGTGATATTCATGTGGGGGAAGGGCAAAGAAGCTCCGTGTGGCACACACGCTGCCACGGAGCGACCATAGGAAGCACCTCCCATTGGTATCCAGGCTCATTTATAGATTTAAAGTTTTCAGCCCCTTGTCCCAGATTCACTTGTTGGCTGGCAACACTATTGGACGAAAAACATTATCAGATAATCAGACAGATAGAGAGTGAAAGAGGGATTACATGAGGCCTACTCCTTTCTTTTGGCAAGCAAAGAAAGAACATGATACACAGGAAAGACAGCCTTTTGGAATCAAATATTACCTTATACAAATGAAAAGCAGAGTTAGTCAAGATTTCAGTTATTCACAAGCTCTATGGCATTCTGAGGCATATGCAACAAATAACATAAGCATGCTAGTGCTGCTTCCTTCTATCCCAAGTTTTGTCATCCTACACAGTATCTGCAGGTAAGTGAATCTAAGAAAGGGATGTAAAGCCACGATTTTCTTTCCTTGTAGTTGAGAACAAGGAACTACCACATTCTTCTCATCAGTGAGAATGGCTACTAGGATTTCCCTTGTGCTCTTGTATCAATGAAAATGTCGTTTTTGTGCAAAAAATAGGACAAAAATATTCTATTTTGCACAACACTGCTGAATTGAAGATATTGTATGAATTGACCCAAACTAGAAAGTGCCCTAAACTAGGATGACTAGTGCTTTATTTCTAGCACTGGATGTGGGTTTAGCAACTGGACAATCCTTTTGTGCTTGTTATATGTGTGTATAGGCTTTGATTCTCAAAGGGCAAGGGCACTGAAGACATTTTGAACAAATTACAGAAAAATTAGTAGGGAAAATACCTTCATGTCTTAGGCTGATACTTCACGTCCATCTCATTGCTGTTTGCGGTCCTGCTGGGGACCGGTACGAAGAAATCTAACTGCATGTCCATTGCGGGATGAGGGGAGTTTGTCGTGGCCACGCCCCCTGAACCGCGATCTAAGCAGGATGAGGGATGAGAGATTCCCCTCCCTGGCCTCGGGAATCTCCTCATCTCGCTTCTTGTTCTGATACAAGTGCCAGTGAGGTAAGGCTCATCACGCTACGTGCCATTCTCCATCTAGTGGCAGGAGTGCGAAGTGCCATTCGCCAGTACATTCCCTACGGAGTCAGCAATGCAGTGCAGAGAGATTAAAAGACAAATGTCTCAAACTTAGCACTGTAATGCATTGAAGGCAAGGCTTCGGAGAATCGAAACATCGAAAAATGGAAGGTCAGGCCAAAAAAAAGAGAGAACAAAGGCATGGAATTTCACATCTCTTCACAGAACGAGGACGTGCGGAAACAGTCATACCAGTATCATCAATCATGCCCGAGCGTACATGGGAACAGGGACAGAACTGCAAGAAGATCATGTGACCACGACTGACATCAACACACAAGGAACTTCCTCTTGGGATGAGAGTGGACGTGAAGTAACCATCTTAGTCTCAGATAAAAGCAATGAATCTTAATGGGCTTTTGAATTCCTAAGGAATCCTGTCATGTTAAAACAGACCAAATGAACAAAATTAAGCAACTAAGCATTTGGCAGCTAGAGTAGGCCTACTGAATCAATAGAGGTGTGTTGAGTCATCACTAGAGATGGGCACAGAACGCTAAAATGCTGATTTGTTTGATTTGTTTGTTTTGTTTTGTTTTTCTTTTGTCTTTTTCTTTATATAAGCAGAACACCCTTTTTGTTTGAAATGATTTTTTTAAAAAAATATTGTTTTGTTTTTTGTTTCATTTCATTTTTCATTTTCTGATTTTATATGTTTTCATGTGTTTTATGTGTTTAACTGTTTATGTGTGGTTTTTTTTACTGTTTTTGGGCATATTGGAGGGGAATGGCATGGGGTTTTAAAAGTTTTTTTTTTTTTAGCTCCTGAATCAAGGGGCGACTGCATCCATCATCGCTTGCTGCGGGGGCTAAAAATTTAAAAAGAAGAAGTTTAAAAACCCTGCACTTCACCCCCAATCGGGCATATGGAGGGAGGTGTGGGGTTTTTAAACTGTCTTTGAGCTACCAAAGCAAGCGGTGGCTGCAGCCATCCCCACTTGCTTCAGGGCTAAAAATAAGTTTTAGAAGAAGATTGGGGAAACAAAAAATGAAATGAAACAAAATTAAAAAAATTGTTTTCATTTCATTTCATTTTTTCAAAAATCAGTCCAATTTTTGTTTCATTACAAAACAAAATGAAAAATGAAAATCAAAACAAAAAATGTGTTTCGCGCCCATCTCTGGTCATCACCATTGTAAATTCCTTTGAGTCAATAGGCTTACTCCAGTTGTGACTTACTATTGGATTTCTGCCATTGTTCCCATTCTCTGTTTGAAGGAGACATCTTAATATATCCATGAAGGTGCTCTGGAAAACCTGTACAGTGGACCCTTGTATAACAAACAGCTTGTATAACATAAAATTTGTACAACATAAAAAATTCCAGAGATAGGGGAAATTTGCTTAACATAATCGGCTATGGGGAGAATCCGTACAACATAAAAATGGGATCACTCCATTTTCAATGCATTCCTATGGGAATTTGTATAAAGGAAAATTTGCTTAACATAATTTCATTTGGAACAAATTAATTCCTTTATACAAGGTACCACTGTACATGCCTCTTCAGAGATAGCCGTATCACTTCATTTCAGCTTTCTTGCCTCCACCCAAAACCTATTTTCATACAATAGCTGTAATGGTTTCAGAAGTCCTGAAGAGGGCTAAGGAATTAGTCACACTGGACATTAGGGGAAATATGATTTTCCCAAAAGTAATTGGTTTGTCTCCCAGAGAAGCAGGAATACTGCTCATCTTTGAGTAAAAAAGTTAAAGCAGCATAAATCTGCCAGGTGTTACGCCTTGGGAGTCTAGATTGTGCACATCTTTTTAAGGAGGGAGTGAGGCAACCAAGCACAGTGAGATAGGAAGACTTCCTGTGGAGCTGATTTTTTGAAAGATTAGGCTGCTGAGCTGGGGAGAACAGGAAGAGAAGGACCATGTTGTTGTTTGTATGAATATATGTGTGTACATGGGTGCCCAGTCTTGGATCTGCCATTGCTGGGGGACCCTACTGTTGTGGTGGCAGCTAGAGATGGGCACGACTTAGCGGTATTCCCGTTTCCGTTTCCGTTACTCGGTTCCGTTACTCTACGGAAACGGTAACGGGAATTACTCCGCCAGACTTCGAGCTTGAACCGACGAATGAACAATTTTGGTCTGATTTGTCGTGCTCGTTACTTGCATTGCGGCGATCACGCAATGCCAAGCGGCACAGAAAAAAAGTTTTTAAAAGTTAAAAAAACCCGGTTCCCGGCCAAAAAGCAGGCGGAAAAATGCCTGCCGTGCCTCAGGGCACCTACCAGAGGGGTTGTTTCTGGAGGTCCCCGGCCTCCCCCCTCATCCCCCGTCCTGGGCTGCTCTGGTGGGACTCGCCGCAGGCTCGCAGCCAGCAAAAAGCCCAGTCTCGCCGCCGGCCGCCCGCAATTAAAGCGCAAGCAAGCGGCACGGACGGCACAGGAAAAAACTTTTAAAACTCCCCCCCCACCCATTCCCGGGCCAAAAAAGCAGGCGGAAAAATGCCTGCTTGACTAAGGGCGCAGGGCACCTACCGGAGGGGTGGTTTCTGGAGGGGGGGTCCCGCCTCCCCCCCGTCCTGGGCAGCCGGACTCGAGTTGCCATTTCGCCATGCCATGCGGTGCGGGCGGGGGATCCAAAATGGGGCGGCAAACGCAATATTGTTTTTGAAATCGTGGTCCAAAAACACACAAGCACAACAGAAACCCGCGAAAATTTATAAACTGCCAGATTTTTCCCAGTAGCAGTGGTTTTTTTTCTTGCAACAAAATGTCTCTCCTCTCCTCCTCTGTCCTCCATTGATTTTATTTTATTTTATTTTTTTTTACACCTGCGCAGTGCGCAATGATGGGCTGGCCGAGTGGCCAGCCATGTGGGAGTGGACAACCATGCAAATTTTTGGAGCCATCCCACCAGTCGCATGGCCACTTGGCCATGGAGACTTCTGGGATGTGCCAAAAAGCCCCCTAAAACCTGCCCTAGCCCTAACCCTAACCCTTGACTCCGTACATACGTCACAGACTGTCTTCTTAGTGGGTCAGAGAGGCACCCAGAGGTGCAACCCACTAGCCCACCGTAACCTTACCCGTCACTAGCCTAACCCTAGCCATTGCACTAAGCCACCTTAAAGCCAGATCTACTTGCTTGCATTGCACTACACGCAGCAAGTACAATTCCCTTCTGTGTGAGACATGGTGGTGCGGGAGCCTTGTGCAGGGAAGGCATGACGCTATCACTCTCACACTGGTCTCACTGTCTGCACATTATGTTATGCAATATCCATATGGCTATTGCATAGCATTTTGCATCAGCAGCAGGTGAGGAGGGGAGACCCCCATGTAGAGGGGTCTCTCTTGGAGCCTGCTTCCCCTTCCTAGTGGCAGGAGGCACCCACGGGTGCCTCCAGGAGCCCACTTTCCCTTTATAGCGGGCCAGAGGAGGCACCCACCCCACAGAGGTGCCTCCAGGAGCCCGCTCCCCCCCCAAAACCAGTACTAACGACAACGAAAAAATGAAAAAATGAACCGACTAATTTTTGCGAATTTTCGCGAAAACCGGAAACGACCTGAAACGGGACCGGCCCGACTAACGACAATTCAAAAATTTTTTTTTTCAAGTCGTGCCCATCTCTAGTGGCAGCTGTTGTCCTCACATTACCAGTCAATGACTGGAGAGTATATATGGCTGAAAAATAGTAGCTGCAGCAATGGTGAGAAATGTTGCAAGTGTTCCTTTGATGGTAGTGCAGCTGTGGTAGATCCTGCCAGGGCTTGCATTCTGCCACTCCAATTTTGTTCATACTTTAGCTTCTCTTCAGCCACCCACCTCTTCTGGTACTATGCTTACCTCTCCTATGCTACCCATCACCTATTGCTAATGTGCTTTGCAAGAACAGAGAAGAGAAGCCTAGCAGGGGAGGACATTCAGTTTTGGACCACAACTCCTGCAGTCTGTTGGCAATCTAGGCTTGGGGTTCTGGGAATTGTGGTGCAAAACATCAGGAGTGCCAGAGGTTCACCACCACTGGTCTATAGAATATCCTCATGTTCACTACCACTCACATAGAGAAAGCAAGAAGGAAACCCCAGAACCTGACTCCTTCTTTCATTAGTTAACCACTTTTCACCCAACACAAAGCAATAATTAGGTGTTATTTTCAGGGCTGTGTAGCTGTGCCACAGTATTTCAGATGGTAGGTCTTCAGAGATGTGAACTTGAACAATTAACACTTGCAAATGAATCATGATCTTGTCATCATCAACCACACAAAGCAAAGCATTCTGAATGCAAGATATTCCCATGAGCAAAATCATGTACTACAACCAAAACTGGTTTTTACCATTTGAGAGAGCATCCCTTCTAAAACAAAGAAACATATTGCCTAGCTTGAGTCTAGAGGTCATTCAGTTGCTTGAAATGAACGTGATTTATTACTATTTTTACATCATGGACAATATTTTCTCATGCTCTCAAACACAAATGATCTGATAAAAACTAATAGCTGGTCCTTTCTGCCCTCTCCCCAGGAGAAATAATTTTAAAAAAAATCATTAAATTCCCAACAATGTCTATAAATGACATCAATACTAAGAAGCAAGTGAGTGTCCTAATTTTTTATTCTTTTCATCTCAGATGCATTGCAGGTGTGCATCATACGTCTGATGGAACTGATACTTTTCTTTCAACAATCACAATAGGAGTACCTACAAATAAATAAGAAATTATAAAGCTGAGTATTTGCAAACTGTTAACAACAGATGGCTAATAAGCATTCACAGTTCCCATCCACCCAATCACTCTTCTGATCAGAAGAATAAAAACAATTCATTTTATATTATTCATGGTATGCAGAACACTGATATAGTTCCTATCTGTACATACCACTCAATATTTTAAACAGGATGTCAGAGGCTACTTATTCAGTGACCCTTGTCAAAAAGGTCAAACAGACAGACAAACGCACACACCTGGAACCATTCTTACAATCATATAAACAATGTGCATCCAAGATTTATGCACGCCAAAGAATGCTGTACCCTTTCACTGCTGTGCCATGAGTACAGAACCACTGCAATAGCAAGTGATCATATCTAGTGTTAACATTTGCTTTGTACTTACTGTTCATTTACTCAGCCACATAGAGAAGGTTACCTCCTCCGGGCGAAGTCCTCAGGAGGGGATCCTTTGCCCTCGCGCCGGAGGAGGCGTCATATGGCAGCGCCGGGAGGAGGGCGAGCAAGGACTTATTAGCCCCGCCTCCAGTGAGCTTGCCCTCTTTCTGGCGCTGCGAGCAACCCCTCCCTCCCACCCTCTGGTTGATTATGAGAGTAGCTGGTCGCTTTGGGGCCGGGTGGGAATTTTTGGCCATCCCCTTGATTGGCCATAGGGGGCGGTGAGTTTTCGCCCACCCCGTCATCAACCTAGTTGGGCCTTAAGCTGTCATTATTATTGGTCACAATGCGGGTAGTGAATAGGTCCGATAGATGGTTAAGATCCTGATGGCATCCCATTGGGTGCTTGGTAGCCCTCTATTCATAAATAGGAAGCGAGCAAGTCACAGCAATAAAATTTAATCAGACAGGAGAAAGAGGGCGGCCCGGACCTATACATATCTGGTGGTTGGAGGCACGCTGAACAGGTGGGCGGTGCACCTTCAACAGGGATCGCAACTGGGAATTGGGGACATCAAACTCCCTTGGAGTTATTTCCCAACCTATTCACTACATAGGCCCCCTTGTTTTGTTTACTGTTAATGTAGGTTAATAAAGTTGTGGCCCTATTTAACCCAATGCCGTTGTCAGCCTCATTATTCCGGGCTGAGGGGGGGGGCAAAGCACAATCAGATCCCAATCAAAGAAGCAAAGAAGAAATAGGGTGTTCCTGAAGGAATCATATTAAACCAGAGAAAAATGTTGGAAGGGGTTCATAAGGCCACTGAATCCAATCCCCTGCTAAATGCAGGAATCCATATCAAGCTATATCTGACAGATGGTTATCTAATAGAGATGGGCACTGTAATTGATAAACAACAACAACAACAACTATTATTATTATTATTATTATTATTATTATTATTATTATTATTATTATTATTATTATTATTATTATTATTATTATTATTATTATTATTATTATTACACTCTACACCAGAACAAAGTTCTGTGGTTCCTCCTTTTTTGCCCCTTTTGAAGATAAGAACTACCTGTATGACCTCCTCTATACATCTGGCAGTTCACTCATCCTCTATGATTTCAAGAAAATAATAATGATTCTGACAGGTATTCAGGCAGTTCCTTCAGTTTTCTTGGAAGTGGTGCATTGGCCCCTGGAGATCTGAACTTGTTGTTCCACGTACAGTATACCTGAAGAATTTCCTCTTCATTCTCAACTTGCAATCCTAACCCCTCTACTTGTCTTTCACATTTTCTTGGAGCATCATAAACTGTCTTAATTGGGGGGGGGGGCAGTAAAGTAAGAATAGAACACCGCTACCTTCCTGTTGTCATCTGATACTATTTTTTCATCCCTATTTCACTTGTGCATATTGATGGTTTTCCTACTGGGCAAGGTTGGTGTACATGCAAAAGTGTGCAACGTTGTGAGTTTGAGAATTCCCTGAAGAACTTGGGAGTCAAAGTTATTCAGAGTATTGAAAAGAGACAGGACGGGAATATTTCCTCCTGCACATTGACTTCCCTAGAAGTTACCCACACCAGGAAAAAATCAGGGTAGTACAGCTAAGTGGTTTGTGTGGACCTCTCTGCCCCAGCCATAATCTCGATAATATTCTCCTTGATTGGGCAATAAGTAGTAGACTCCAACTACCACATTCTTTTTAATTATCACTATTATTCAACCCTGCTAGAGTTGCTAGCTCTGTTCCTCTTATTGTGCATAAGCTGTCATATGGCTTTACCTCTGAGTTTACCCCCTCTCCCTTCTGATTCATCTTAAAGCCCTTCTGGTGGAGCTCTGCATTATTTTTTATTATTATTATTTTACAACTTATATGCCGCCCGCTACCCAAATGCTTCTAGATACCACCGAATAAAAACTTTTCAAAGAGCAAGAGATATGAGATGCCTTTAAAGAGGACGAAAGACATCAAGTTCAAGTGTCAGGGACTTGAAATAATGGGCCTCAGAGAAGTTGTCTTATAGGATGCATGCTGAATCCTTAGTGCCACATAGTTGATATTATGCCCTTTTAATGAGCATCTGGAACAAGGAGAAATGAGGTGAAGACTAGAGTATTGTAGTGCACATAAAGAATTCTGTTGATGGACGTTTCCTGGTACCATCTTAGAAAGAAGTAGGAGGTATGCTGCCATGATAGGTGTAGGAACAGAGAATGCTGCTTGTTGACCTCACAGGTTGTCTTGGGAAGCATTCTGTTTCCCTGGTTCAGTGAGATGCAGACTATGAGAGAGAACTTGATGAGGGTCACCTAGTCCACTGACTGTTATCTTTTCTTTCTGGTTTATGTAGGAAAAAATGGTATTTCCAGAGTCACCCTTCAAAATGTTGTTTTAGCATCTTCTTCTCCACTTTGCTTACTCCCACTTAAAATAAATGCAAAGCACTCCAGATTTTTTGTTTGTTTCTTTGCTCCAAATCAGATCCAAAGTAATCACTCAGCTGCATAACCTCCTCTGGTGATGTTATGTGTCTTCTCTTCCTGACAGGAGTAGGCAAGTCATTGAGCTTTAAACAAATGTAGACCTGTCAAAGGGTTGTGCATTAGAAGTATAACATGGAGATGGTTTCCAGCAGCAGTTTGACTTTGAATTATGAACTCTGGTACATTTTGTGGTATTTTCTAGCAAGAGCTGAGCATTTGGCATGAACTAATGCTCTCCAGCAGCCTAATTACCTTATCCTAGTTATGTTTAGGAATCTTGCCAGCCTACCAACCCACTTATTTGCTTTTTATTATTCATTACCTTGTACACTTTACTCAGCAAGAGTTCTGAGTCACATTATGGCAGCCCTAGGAAATCCAATTTACTATTGACTTTGGAACAATACCTCTGACTTTAATGAAGTGTTTGCTTAACAACAATTTCACTCAGGGTATCAAACAAATACACTATTATAAAGGTATGTATACAAATTTCTTGGTATGTAAGAGCCGTTCCATGAATGTTTGACTACTGCATTTAAAAAAAAATCCATAGAATATTTTGTTGTGCAGATCTGTTGAGTCTGTTCCTATAGATTTGCCATCACCTTATGTGCTCCAATGAGGATTTTCTTTTTTAAAACCTTAAGAAACAATTACGCTTATATGTACTGTATTGCTCTATATTTTTAAAAGTATTAACCTAAAATTAGGCACTAAAGCCATAGGAGTAAAGGCGGTCCACCTGAAGCTGGTGGACTACATCTATTCCAATGGTCTCAAAGCCTAGTTAGTGACCTCCAGTGCCTAGTGGGTGGGTGAGAGTCAGCAAGCACCAGTTCCTTCCACTGCCCACCATAGTCCCAAGAAAACTGCTGACATCTGAAGGCACTTCCAGCTAGATGAGGCATGCCATCTGTTTACTGCAAGTGAGCCGTGTGAGATCCAAGTGAATGTGGGAAGATTTGGGGCACCTAAGTGAAGAGCACTGGCCTGGCCCTAGAATCATATGCTCCTGGGCAGCAGGTGGATGAGACTGAAATGAAGGTATGCATGCCAGTGATATTATAAGACTATGGCAGTGTGCCTGGGGGTAGAAGACTGGTGACAGTCTCTCTTGTGAAAGACCAGGTTGCCCCTGCAGAGAAGCAGACACTGACAGAGCCGTTTTCCCATCTGTGCCAACAGGTAAAGGGGCCAGACAGTGGAAAGCTTGAGGCTCAGAAAGTCTACCGTTTTTCAAAGTGATTTGCCTTGGCCTTCTCTTCTCACTTGGCAAGGAAATGGGTTTTTGCTGGCTCCGTGGCTATACCTTCCCCTCCTACCATCTGCTGTGCAGGTTAACCATGTCTCAGAAGGTGGTGCCTGCTCTGTATCATGGAGCCCGGGAGCTGGTACAGAAGGCCATGGAAAAAGCATATGGGACCACTGTGGATCTGTGGATGAGCTGGAGCTAGAGGAAGTCTTTTCACCAAGTCAAGGGAGTCAATGGAGAAATGGATAGGAAAGATGGCGACTAGAGATGGGCACGACTTGAAAAAAATTTTTTTCGAGTTGTCGTTAGTCGGGCCAGTCCCATTTCAGGTCGTTTCCGGTTTTCGCGAAAATTTGCAAAAATTAGTCGGTTCGTTTTTTCGTTTTTTCGTTGTCGTTAGTACTGGTTTTTTTGGGGGGGAGCGGGCTCCTGGAGGCACCTCTGTGGGGTGGGTGCCTCCTCTGGCCCGCTATAAAGGGAAAGTGGGCTCCTGGAGGCACCCGTGGGTGCCTCCTGCCACTAGGAAGGGGAAGCAGGCTCCAAGAGACACCCCTCTACATGGGGGTCTCCCTTCCTCACCTGCTGCTGCTGCAAAATGCTATGCAATAGCCATATGGATATTGCATAACATAATGTGCAGACGTGAGACCAGTGTGAGAGTGATAGGGTCATACCCGCCCTTCACAAGGCTCTGGCACCACCATGTCTCACACAGAAGGGAATTGTACTTGCTGCGTGTAGTGCAATGCAAGCAAGTAGATCTGGCTTTAAGGTGGCTTAGTGCAAGAGCTAGGGTTAGGCTAGTGACGGGTAAGGTTACGGTGGGCTAGTGGGTTGCACCTCTGGGTGCCTCTCTGACCCACTAAGAAGACAGTCTGTGACGTATGGGTACGGAGTCAAGGGTTAGGGTTAGGGCTAGGGCAGGTTTTAGGGGGCTTTTTGGCACATCCCAGAAGTCTCCATGGCCAAGTGGCCATGCGACTGGTGGGATGGCTCCAAAAATTTGCATGGTTGTCCCACTCCCACATGGCTGGCCACTTGGCCAGCCCATCATTGCGCACTGCGCAGGTGTAAATAAAATAAAATAAAATAAAATCAATGGAGGACAGAGGAGGAGAGGAGAGACATTTTGTTGCAAGAAAAAACCCACTGCTACTGTGAAAAATCTGGCAGTTTATAAATATTCGCGTGTTTCTGTTGTGCTTGTGTGTTTTTGGACCACGATTTCAAAAACAATATTGCGTTCGCCGCCCCATTTTGGATCCCCCGCCCGCACCGCATGGCATGGCGATGGCGACTCGCGAGTCCGGCTGCCCAGGACGGGGGGGAGGCGGACCCCCCCCCTCCAGAAACCACCCCTCCGGTAGGTGCCCTGCGCCCTTAGTCAAGCAGGCATTTTTCCGCCTGCTTTTTTGGCCCGGGAATGGGTGGGGGGGAGAGTTTAAAAGTTTTTTCCTGTGCCGTCCGTGCCGCTTGCTTGCGCTTTAATTGCGGCGGCCGGCGGCGAGACTGGGCTTTTTGCTGGCTGCGAGCCTGCGGCGAGTCCCACCAGAGCAGCCCAGGACGGGGGATGAGGGGGGAGGCCGGGGACCTCCAGAAACAACCCCTCTGGTAGGTGCCCTGAGGCACGGCAGGCATTTTCCCGCCTGCTTTTTGGCCGGGAACCGGGTTTTTTTAACTTTTAAAAACTTTTTTTCTGTGCCGCGTGTGGCATCGCGCGATCTCGCGATGCAAGTAATGAGCACGACAAATCAGACCAAAATTGTTCGTTCGTCGGTTCGAGCTCGAAGTCTGGGGGAGTAATTCCCGTTACCGTTTCCGTAGAGTAACGGAACCGAGTAACGGAAACGGAAACGGGAATACCGCTAAGTCGTGCCCATCTCTAATGGCGACTTGGCTATCACTGGGCTCTGCTTCATACCCAAGTGATGAATGGGATGCATATTGCAGACAATACTGCTTTGGCTTTGCAAAAGATGTTGACAATTTAGTCCATAGTATCAGGGTACCCTCATCAGGGCTTAATGATCACAGAAAATGAGTACAATATGTTTACTGCAATAAAGGGGGGGGCATTTTGTCAGCATTCACTGCCTTGCCCACACCCTTTACCTGGTAGCAAAGCCTGCTATAATTCTGGGACCAGAGAAGCCCACCCAGAAGTAAGAGGCAAAGGAGCTGCTTGAGCTGCTATACCAGTGATGGTGAACCTTCAACACTCCAGATGTTTTGGACCACAACTCTCAGAACTCCAAGCTGAGAGTGCCAATGACAAAGAACTGTCGGAGTTGTGGTCTAAAACATCTGCAGTGCTGAAGGTTCACCACCTAGACTGTTCCAGGACAACCATGGGCCACCTATCACTGATTGTGAAGGCTGGGTACATGCTGCGGAAGAGATAGGAGGACTTAGGTGCACCGGAGCAATACTTGATATGCAATGTTGGCATCAGGTGGAATTCTATCTACGGCATCCTGAGCATGTGGTGGACCAGTAGCTCATGCTTCACCAGCTCTCAGTGGAGTTAGATATAGGTATCCCAACTTCGATGAACATATATCACTTGGACTCTCAAGCTCATGTCATGATGACCCTGAAGCCTTTCAAAGGGTCTACTGAGCCCCTATGTGTCTGGGGGAATTTCCTGTCCCTCATCAGTGCCCTTTAGAGCTTCAGTCTATGCTTGACGAGTCTGAGGAAACTGTGAATTTTGAATCTACTGGCAGGAGATACTCTCCAGATGTTGCACACCCAAGTCATGGAGCGACCTGGTGGTGGTGTGGAGAGACTAAGTGTGGCACATCATTGAAATTGTATTTGTAAGGCAATGGAAGGTACCACCTCCAGTGGGTAAGGAATGGTTGGGAGGCCAGGCAGTGGCAAAGCAGGTTCACCATGGCCATGATATGTGACATGGAGTAGATGCAATCACATCTGTAAGGCTCTACATATCTTTCCCAACCAATTGGCACCCACACTGATTGGTTGTGAAACAGGCACATGACCAGCCTGACTCAGGCAGATGTCCTATTTGCATGTTTCTCCCCCACATTGTTAGATCATCTTCCACACCACAAGGGGCACATGGGTGAAAGGCCACTGAGCTTGCCTCAATTCTAAATAAATACCAATATCTGAAATGTAGATTTCTGTCTGCCATTTGTAATAAGTTGCTCTTTTCATTTTAGTTTCCCATCTTTCCCTCCCCCTACCTTTCAAGACTTCCTACATTCTGTTTCTTGTTGCCAAAAATCTATCAATGCTTTCGACTTTAAATTACTGGAGACAGAAGTCCCTTAAGAGTATAATTAAGCAATGATCAATTGATTTTATCTTCAGAGGTAAAATTGAAGTGTACTGTATTTTTCTTAATTGTCTCTCATCCGGTGTGTCCTTTCTTTCTAATTATATCCTTTCCATGTTTAACAAGCTGCTGCAATTCATTCTGCTTAAAATTTACTAGGCTATTGTGCTGTTAATTTCCCCCCAACTTCTCTGTGAAAGAAATTACTTTTTGCCCTTTTTGCTACTTTACTTGTTTGACTATAATGAGGAAGCCCTTATAACTGTGGTTTTCAAACAGTGTACTCCAGCACCCTGCCAAATCCAGTCAGGGACACCATGGATGCTCTCTTCCTGTCCCCAGATACCACCCCTGCCGGAGAATAAGAGGCAGAGGCACCAGTGGTAGCACACTTTTTGCATCAGAGAGTTTCCAGGAAAGGCCCTTTCAGCCCCAGAGCCTCACCCATTTGCCCAGGCTACTGAGCCCTCTGCATCCATGGCCCCACAACCAAGGCAGGACAACAGCATGCACTGTACCAGGAGGTGAGACAAGGGAAATGGAGCCCCATCCCATACCCACCTTGGCACAAACTCTTCTGCACACAGACTGCACTGTGCAATTTCCATGCTGTGTTCCTCCTGCGCCATCTAAGCCTGAGCAGGCAGGCAAGCAGGCAGGCAAGCAGGAGGAACGCTGGGTGGGAAGGTACCTCATCTGCTCAGCCCTGTTTGCTTTGGCTGTGCCTCATTGGGGAACAGCAACTGTGGGCACTTTTACACAACCTCTAAAATCCGTTAGCAACTTAAATCCAGACCAGAGATCATGGGGGCTTGTCACTCTTCCTGTGTTCCCACCTCTCCGCACTCCATTGTTCCTGTCTGTGTGAGGGGAAGGAGGAAAAAAAGGGAGGGAAAAAATGTAGGCGCACCTCCGTCTGCCGGTGGAAGCAGCCCCATCGCCCTGATTCCTATCTCTTAAAGGGGCGGCAGAGACAAAAAAACAAACAGAAGGTGAGGGAGCCCGTCATTCACAGCTTTACAATGCGCATCTGAAGATTTTTTACCTCCTGGAGGCCAGGTACTTGAAAAGTGTGCTGGGACGCGCTTAGGTGGGCATGGTCGTACTTAATTTTTTTTAAGTCCGGAGCTGGTGGGAAAACATTTTAAAGCTCCGGATCTGGGAGCTCTTTGCCTCAGATTTTAGCGGTCGTGTAAAAACACCCTGTGAAGGAGGATGCAGATGTGGTGGCATCTTTGCCACACTGAAGAAGCTGCCAGTGCAGGAAAGAGGAGGAGCCAGAGCTGAAGGCAGTGATGGCATTAGCAGGATTTCAAAAAAATGGAAAGCCTTATCATGCTGGGCTTCCCCCTCCCTTCTCCCCCCCCAACCCAAAGCATTGTATTGAGAAACCTTAGCCAGTGGCCAATAAGTCAAGGGAGCTGCGTGTTGAAATTTTTTTGGGATCGCTGCCTTACAAGAAACTCAAATAATTTTTACTTCATTATATATATATATATTTATATTGTGGTGGTGAAGGCTCTGGGGCTCGGGAGAAGAACAACACAGGAGACAGCAACCTTTTTTAAAGTGGTCCCCGAGCTCCTTTTTTTTTACCTCAGGTCCCCTTTATTTCCCTCTCTTAACTGCCACCTCAAGTGGCAAAGCTTTAACCAATCACGTGCGTACACACGTCTTGCAGCAACAAGCTAGCCAATCACATTGCAGAACACAAACATAGTTATATAACCTGTCATATAAGCACGAGTATCATGCACCACACACATCCCCACATGTCCCCTTTCTATTTTATATTGTTTTGACTGAACCATGCTTATTTCTTGCGAACCGTCATTTGATCCCAATAATAGCAGGTATCTGGCCAGCTCTCCAAGGTGTAGTACACAGCTGGTGTCAGTAGGTTGTCTTCGTCACTCCGACTCAAAGACAGAGCGACACATGGTCAGTGGGGAGGAAACACATTGAATCATGCAACATTAATGTAAAACACTAACATAAACATGCAACTGCTAATATAAAAAAGGAAACATCAAAACAACCTGAGCCCCACACTACGGGGAATGCCAGTAACCCATATATGTCATTATATTGAGGTTTTCACCCAGGGTCAGCGTCCTTTTTCTTGGGGTGAAAAGGACGAACGCAACGAGCAGGTATCCAAGCGGTCCTGTCGTCCAGAGAAACAGCAGCATATCCCCTACCCCAGGTGATCAGTGGAACAGGGCCCCTCCAGGTAGGGTCCGGTGGTTGTCTAAAGGTGACCAAAGGTCTAGGCAACGGTTCCTCTACCCGGAAGTGCGCCTCCACTGGGGTATGGGACCTATTATGAGGTGTAAGCAGAAAATTAAGTGTAAAAAGAACTTTGGCCACAACAGTAGGAACATCTGCCAGTAATATCCCTTTTCCCCCTGTCTGTTTATGTAACAAAGTTTTAAATGTAAGGTGAGCACGCTCCACGATAGCTTGCCCCGTGCTATTGAATGGGATTCCATGCTTCAATTTAATACCCCAAGAGTTGCAAAGTGCGAAAAGGTTGCTGATACATAAGAGGGACCATTGTCCGTCTTGATGACCTCAGGTTTGCCCATAACAGAAAAGCAACGCATGGTATGCTGGATGACATGCTTTGCTTTTTCGCCCTTAAGTGGAGTGGCCCAAATAAACCCAGAACAGGTATCCACTGTGACATGTAGTTTAGATAAAGGGCTAAAAGCAGGAATATAAGTAATGTCCATTTGCCAGACTTGATTGGCAATTGTACCACGGGGATTGACCGCATCAAATGGAATACTGTTCACAGGAGATCTGGCACAAACGGGACAGGCGCCGACGATGTCTCTGGCATCGTGCATCGGGATACGAAACCTCTTGTGCAACACGGCCGCAGGTAAATGCAACATCTGATGAGCTTCCAAGGCGGAATCCAGTACCGCAGCACACACCGGAGAAGGAAAGGAAGCTATACAACGAAGAGCACCATCGGCCTTGGAGTTGCCTTCCGAGAGTGAGCCTGGAAGATTGGAGTGTGACCTAATGTGGGCGACAAAGTAAGGATGCCTGCAGGAGGAAAGTTCCTGCTGAAGATGACAAAACAGAGACATTAAATCATCATCAATAGCTGGTGTTATATATGCATTATGAAGGGAGAGAAGAGCTCTGTAAACATACTGAGTGTCAACAATGATATTGAAAGAGGAAGCTCGAAAAAGTTGGAAGGCCAACGTTACGGCCGCCAACTCGGAGCGTTGTGCAGACAATTGCTCCGAAGTGAATTTGACCTGCCATCGTCCAGTAGCATCCTGCCAGGTTACCACCCCCCGATGTTTACTGCCATCAGTAAAGACAGTGACCGCAGATGGAATTGGTTGTTGAGATAGCATATGTTGGAAAGAATAAGTAACCCCCAGAACGAGGGACAACCGGGGGTCCTTCGGTAAGTTGTAAATAAAAGATCCAGTGAAGCCGGCCAAGGCCACCTGAAAAGCGGGGCTGGTGGTGAACAGCTGCTCCACCTGTTCCTGGGAGAAAGGAACGTAAAGCTCTCTCACATCTTGGCCATTCAACTGCAGGCAACGTCGTCGTCCCTTTTGGATTAAATCTGAAGTAGAATCCACAGTAGAATATAAATTGCGTGGAGGTGTACTCGGCAGGTGAAGCCATTCGACGATAGCTATTTTAGTTTTCACAGCTGATGATGGTAAAGGTGCATAAAGGATGGCTGTGGGCAACTCAGGCGTAGGAAGTACTGCCAAGGATAGATGGATGCAAGTAAAGGAGAGGCGGTCCACCGCCGTCTGACGAAGGGCTGAGTTCACAGCTTCTAAGGCAGTTTCCATCTCATGAGTGACAGAGATAATGTCCGCAGGATGTTTCGCGCCTTTAAGGCTATGGAACAAGGGTGCTAACTGACCTGTAGTCAGTTGCAGAAAAGGACGGACCCAATTGATGTTCCCAAGGATCTGTTGTAGTTTGACAAGTGTCAGCTTGGATGGTAAGACAATCTGTGGTAGGGCAGGTGCAGAAGTAGTTTCCAACAACAGGTGTCCTAAGTACCGATAAGGAGAATGGCGTTGGACTTTCTCTGGAGCAACACAGAGTCCTCGGGAGGTCAAAGCGTCAACCAGTTGGCCAAGTAACTGGTCGCTGACTGTGGGAGCAGCCAACAAAATATCGTCCATATAATGATACAGTAATGCCTGAGGATAGGTGTCCCGGAACTGTTTCAAAGCAGAGGCAACAAAAAGTTGACACATGGTTGGGCTATTAGCCATTCCTTGGGGAAGAGTCTTCCATTCGTAGCGCCGTGTCGGTCCACTGTTGTTGATGACAGGAAGTGTGAATGCAAAATGTTTGCTATCCTCTGGATGGAGCGGAATGCTGAAAAAACAGTCCTTGAGATCAATAACGACTAGCTGCCATTCTCGCGGAATCATATTTGGATTAGGGAGCCCCATTTGGAGTGCTCCCATCAACTCCATCCGTGCATTCACGTGGCGCAGATCCTGAAGGAGCCTCCACTTCCCTGACTTCTTTTGAATAACAAAGATGGGAGTGTTCCATGAGGATGTAGAAGGTTGGACATGTCCAAGCTCCAGTTGTTCTTGAACAAGGGCCTCCGCCGCGCGGAGCTTATGTTCTGGTAGCGGCCATTGATCCACCCAGACAGGAGGTCCAGGCAACCAAGTGATTTTTCCCGCCGCAACAGGTGGTATGACAGAGGCTCCTACTAAAAATGTGTATGAAGTTCTGCAGTTCCTTGAGCCAATAGATCACGTCCCCAAAGGGAACATGGGACATCCAGAATATGAGGTTGGAGACGAAGAGTGTTACCAGAAGGTGATGTAAATAGGACCGGCTTTGCTGCCCGTTTTGCTAAAGAGGTACCTCCCACACCATGTACAGATGGACCGGACATGGTAGGCCAACCAGGAGGCCGGTCCTTAGTTGCTATGATCGTCAGGTCGGCTCCCGTGTCCAGTAATCCTGTGACAGAATGACCATCCATGTCGAGTCGCAAGGAGGGACGCTCTTGAGGGGTAATAGAATAGACCGGAAAAACTCCAGGAGCGGAGGATGTCGGAAGGACGGCCTCTGTTCTAATGAAGATCACATAGGCGACGACATCTCCCTTGCGGATAACATCTGGTCGCATGGCTCGAACACACAGGTACATATAATCCGCCTGGGGGTCAGTAATAACAGCAGGAACCACATAGATGCTCTCGAGAGCTGCCCCTGGATGGGGCATAACAATTCCGATGGTGCCTTTGGGCATTGCTAACTGCAAGCGGACCTTAACATTGAACACTAAACCAGGTTGCAAAAGAGGCACAGTTTCTTCTGAGCGCAAGAGCATAGCTGGTGGTGAGACAGTATGTATATGACAAGATGACTCTTGATCTATGGAGGCATTATTGAAGGCACAGGTGTGGTCATCGGGAGAGAGTGGCCCTATTTTTTCTCTGGGGCCGGGGCACGGCCCGTCATCCCGTTTCCCGGCTCGGGGCGTTTCTGGGCAGGGGGCCAGCCACGCCCCCGGGGCGGGATCGACACTGAGAAGCCCAATGAAAACCTTTCTTGCACACAGGGCACTTAGTAGGTGGCACTTGGTGGCGGCGATCATTCTGCGGACAGGCAGAACGAAGATGTCCCATTTTGTTGCATTTAAAACAGCGCCTTTCCTCTCCGCCATTTTGGGGCGTGGCTCCCTGTGCCAGCATAACGGTGGCATTAGCGGCTGCAAAAATCTGAGCTTTATGAGTTTGAGTCCCCACATTTTGACAAACCCGGACCATTTTAGTGAGATCAGTGCTAACATCAGGGTAAATGGGTGCCAATGCTGCTTTGCAATCCGCATTAGCATTCTCATAAGCTAATTGCTTCAAAATAAGCCGTCTCGCCTCCTCATTGTCAATTTGCCTTTCTGCCGCCGTAATGAGCCTGTTCACAAATTCGCCATAAGATTCCTTGGGTCCCTAGTGTATAGAGGAAAAGGCGCTCGCTGTTATCTCACCCTTCCCCGGGATTTTTGCCCAAGCCCGCAAAATCAAGGTGCCAATTGTTTGCAAAATGGCATCTGTTAGAGCGAGCTGAGTTGTTGGAAGGGCGAACTGGCCCTGACCCATCCACTGATCAAAATTGATGACAGCAGCTCCAGCGCCTTGCGCGGCAATGTGATCCACTGTGACTTGAGTCCAAGCTTGAAGAAAAATCAGGTTGTCTGAGGGGGACAACACAGCTTGGGCTAAGAAACGCCAGTCGTAGGGTAACATAGAATAGGTTGTCAGGCTCATAAGCATCACCCTGGTGAAGGGTGCATGAGGACCATTTTCTCTTACGCTGGCCGCAAAATCTTTAACCACCTTATAAGTCAGTCCCTGAAAGCGGTCAGGCACAGCAGGTTGGCCATCCTGTGCAGGGGCGCCTCGAAGAACTGGAAAGGCGGCAACATCTCCTTCTAAAGCCATACGGATCGGAGAAATGTAGGGTGCAGCTGTTCGTGGCGAAGGAAGTGTAGAGGCATAAGCAGGGGGGGCTGGAGCAGAATCCGGTAAAGCCGGGGGTGAAAATTCCAACTGGTTGTGTTTAATCGGGATCACCTCTGGCAAAGCATTTGAGCTTCCCGGGTTCTTAGGTGAAGGAACACAGCCTTTGGGCGGCAAAATTTGTGGCAGAGGAGGAAGACCTGCAGTCGCCTCAATCTGGCCCGCCCAATAAATGCTGGCTGGAGTAAGGCCACTCAAACAGGACCGGATCTTGCACCAGGTGAAAAGGTGAGTGGGGGTAACTTTTGGATGGCCTTGCAAATCAGCTCCCACACGCATCCAGTCCTTTAAATCAAAGGTGCCTTCATGAGGAAGCCAAGGACAATAGTCATCTATAGTTTTAACAAGATCAATGACGTCTTGGCGGGAACAATTATGACCATTCCGATTTAAAAGTTTATGCAGTTCCCTGACATAAGTCTCCTGTTCTGCTGAGAATCCCGAACCCATCTTGGATATCAATAGGAAAGGAAAAGAGGGAGTCGCTCACGTAGTTCCGTCGAGCGGAATGAATATCAGGCACCTGGAGACCACAAACCGGTCGGTGAGGACTGAATGGGAAGTGGCGACGAATCAAACAATATCACGTCGGGGTCACCACTTGTGGTGGTGTCTGGACCTGCCGGACACACGGGAGAAGGCTCTGGGGCTCGGGAGAAGAACAACACAGGAGACAGCAACCTTTTTTAAAGTGGTCCCCGAGCTCCTTTTTTTTACCTCAGGTCCCCTTTATTTCCCTCTCTTAACTGCCACCTCAAGTGGCAAAGCTTTAACCAATCACGTGCGTACACACGTCTTGCAGCAACAAGCTAGCCAATCACATTGCAGAACACAAACATAGTTATATAACCTGTCATATAAGCACGAGTATCATGCACCACACACATCCCCACTATATATATATATATATATATATATATATATATATATATATATATATATATATATATATATATATATATATATATATATATATATATATATATATATATGCATGTTAGGGTGGATTCGGGTTTCTTCCCGTGTAGAAATCTGGTTGTTTTGGCGACGTTTCGACGAGGTCTCACTCGTCATCTTCAGGCTGGTGTTCTGGCTTCTTTCTTCTTGAAGCAAAGCGTGATCTCAGTTGAAGTCCTTCTATAAATACTGCTGGGGGGGTGTGGTTTGCTTGCTCTGTTGCTGATTGTAGGTTCGTTTGTTCTTTTGTGATCTGCTGTGTGGCTGAGGCGATCGTTAAGGGCTTAACTGCTCGTGGGTTAGATGTCTGTTTAGAGACATCATGTGTGGGTGAGGTGCTGGATGTGTGTCTATTAGCCTTTTGTTTCTTAACGACCTTGGTGATGGGTGTTCTGGCAGCATCCTGGGCTTTGGTGGAGTGGGGTCCTGTGTCTTGTGAATTCATTTTGGTCTGGCTGCGTGTCTGTGGTCTCCCAATGTTTTTTTTGGCGTGTGTAAGTGTGCTCCATGTGGTGGCTGGAGTGGGGAGTAGCGGTAGATGGTGCAGTCGTGGTTTTGTTATTGGATGGTGGTTTCGTTTCATCTGTGGGAAGGGTCTGGGTTTGTGTTTGGTGTGGATGGAAGGTGGTGGCATCTTGTGTTCTTTTGGACCTGGTGTCAGTCTTTGTGACAGAGGCTCGTCTGTTGACCAGGGCTAGTTTCCAGATGTCAGGCAAGCGGGAGGTGTCATCACGTTTATTCATGTTGTTTGGGTGTTTCTCTATTTCAATGGCTTCCATGATTATTCGACTGTTGAAGTGTTCAGTTTTGGAGATGAGTTTGGTTCTTTTAAAATCAATTTCATGACCTGTTGTTTTTATGTGCTGGAAGAGAGAGGAAGATTTTTCTTCTTTTTTGACTGCGTTCTTGTGTTCTGCGATGCGTGCGCTTATTCTCCTGTTTGTCTGTCCAATGTATGTGGCTGGGCAGACTTTGCATGGTATTTCGTAGACTCCTTGGTTTCTAGCTCAATCTTGTCTTTGGGGTTTCTTAAAATGTTGGCTATTTTTTGTTCGGTGCAAAAGGCTGTCTTGATATTGTGTTTGTGGAGAATTTTCCTTATTTTGTCTGTGGTGCCTTTGATGTAAGGGAGGAGGGCAGTGCCGTTGTTCTCTTCTGTTTCTTGGTTCTTGGGGGGTGTTTCTTTTTGGATTAGTTTGGTGATGGTGTTTTTTTGGAATCCGTTCGCAATTAAAGCATTCGAGAGAGTGTGTAATTCAGTTTTTAGGTGGTCTTTGTCAGCGAGGCGTTTGGTTCTGGAGATGAGGGTTTTTGCTACGGAGTTGATCTGTGCAGGGTGGTGGTGTGATTGTGCATTTAAGTAGCGGTTTGTATGTGTTTTTTTCCGGTAGATGGTATGTCCTAAGGAGCCGTCGGGTTTTTTTGTAGATTAGGACGTCCAGGAAGGGAAGTTGGTTGTTGGCTTCTATTTCCATAGTGAATTGTATTTTGGGGTGTAGGCTGTTGAGATGTGTGAGGAAGTTGTTCAGTTTGTCTTTCCCGTGTGGCCAGATAACAAAAGTGTCGTCAACATATCTGAGCCAGAGTTTGGGTTTATGTTCGGACTTCTGTAACGCGTTGGTTTCAAAGTGTTCCATATATAGGTTTGCGATGACCGGTGAGAGGGGTGATCCCATGGGTGCTCCTTCTATCTGTTTGTATCTTTGTCCATTGTGGATGAAGTATGTGTTGGTTAGGCAGTGGTTGGTCAGATCTAGGATGTGCTTGGGGGTTTTTATTTGTTGTGGATAGCTGTCAAGGCTTCTTGAATGGGCACTTGTGTGAAGAGCGAAACAACATCGAAGCTCACGAGTAGGTCATTGGGTTGTAGGTCTTGTTTCTTTATAATTTCTATGAAGTGGAACGAGTTTTGTACGTATGAAGAGATGGATTCTGCATAGGGCTGGAGTTGTTTGGCAAGAAATTTGGCGAGGTTTTGTAGGGGTGAGCCTATGGAGCTGACTATGGGTCTGAGAGGTGTTCCTTCTTTGTGAATCTTGGGGAGGCCGTAGAGCTTGGGGCATCTGGATGATTTCTCTCTGGGGATGATGCTTGGCTTGATTTCTTCACTTAAGGGTGAGGCTTTTATTTTGGCTTTGGTGGTTTTTTCCAGGTAGGTGGTGGGATCTGTGTTCAAAGGTATGTAAGCAGGGTCTTGTAGTAGGTTGGATAGTTTGGCTTGGTAGTCAGATGTGTTCATCACCACTGTGGCATTGCCTTTGTCTGCTGGGAGAATGATTATGTTGTTGTCTTTCCTCAGGTTGGTGAGGGCTTTTTGTTCTTCTTTGTGTAAATTGCTTCTGGGTGGTTTGCTGGAGCAGAGGATATTGGTGACTTCGAGTCTGATTTTGTTGGCTTCATCTGGGTTGATTTTGGTTAGGCTGGCTTCCACTCCGCATATGATGTTTTCAGTGGGGATGTGTCTGGGGGCGACTGCAAATTTGAATCCTTTGGACAGGACTTTGGTCTCTGCGATGGTGAGTGTCCTGTCTGATATGTTGTGAACTGTTTGTTTCATGGGCTGCTGTGGGGGGTTGGGCTTCTGGCATTTTTCCAGTTTGTGGAGTTTGTTGGTGTGTATGTCTGTCTTGTGGGAGGTCTCTGTTTCAGCTCTCCAGGCGGCGAGTTGCTTGGAATTGTTCCAGAGTGTTGGGTGGATTTTGTTGCTGAGTTTGAGGTGGAGAGTGAGTAGGTCTCTGTTGGTTTGATCTAGTAGGTATCTTTTCTTGTGTAGTTCGTTTCTGATTAGGGCTAGTTCTGTTCTTTTCAGGATCCTTTCGCTGGATGGGGTTTTTGAGTGGAATTTCAGTTGGAAGCTTGTGGGGATCACATTTTTATCTCGGCATTTGCGTAGGAATGCAATGTCACATAAGATGGTGGCTCTTCGGACTTCTAGTTTCTCGTAGGTTCTGGTCAGCTGGAAGGTTTCCTTTAATTGCGAACGGATTCCAAAAAAAACACCATCACCAAACTAATCCAAAAAGAAACACCCCCCAAGAACCAAGAAACAGAAGAGAACAACGGCACTGCCCTCCTCCCTTACATCAAAGGCACCACAGACAAAATAAGGAAAATTCTCCACAAACACAATATCAAGACAGCCTTTTGCACCGAACAAAAAATAGCCAACATTTTAAGAAACCCCAAAGACAAGATTGAGCTAGAAAACCAAGGAGTCTACGAAATACCATGCAAAGTCTGCCCAGCCACATACATCGGACAGACAAACAGGAGAATAAGCGCACGCATCGCAGAACACAAGAACGCAGTCAAAAAAGAAGAAAAATCTTCCTCTCTCTTCCAGCACATAAAAACAACAGGTCATGAAATTGATTTTAAAAGAACCAAACTCATCTCCAAAACTGAACACTTCAACAGTCGAATAATCATGGAAGCCATTGAAATAGAGAAACACCCAAACAACATGAATAAACGTGATGACACCTCCCGCTTGCCTGACATCTGGAAACTAGCCCTGGTCAACAGACGAGCCTCTGTCACAAAGACTGACACCAGGTCCAAAAGAACACAAGATGCCACCACCTTCCATCCACACCAAACACAAACCCAGACCCTTCCCACAGATGAAACAAAACCACCATCCAATAACAAAACCACGACTGCACCATCTACCGCTACTCCCCACTCCAGCCACCACATGGAGCACACTTACACATGCCAAAAAAACATTGGGAGACCACAGACACGCAGCCAGACCAAAATGAATTCACAAGACACAGGACCCCACTCCACCAAAGCCCAGGATGCTGCCAGAACACCCATCACCAAGGTCGTTAAGAAACAAAAGGCTAATAGACACACATCCAGCACCTCACCCACACATGATGTCTCTAAACAGCCATCTAACCCACCAGCAGTTAAGCCCTTAACGATCGCCTCAGCCACACAGCAGATCACAAAAGAACAAACGAACCTACAATCAGCAACAGAGCAAGCAAACCACACCCCCCAGCAGTATTTATAGAAGGACTTCAACTGAGATCACGCTTTGCTTCAAGAAGAAAGAAGCCAGAACACCAGCCTGAAGATGACGAGTGAGACCTCGTCGAAACGTCGCCAAAACAACCAGATTTCTACACGGGAAGAAACCCGAATCCACCCTACCATGCATATATATATGTTTGGTGTGGAAGGAACGTGGTGGCATCTTGTGTTCTTTTGGACCTGGTGTCAGTCTTTGTGACAGAGGCTCGTCTGTTGACCAGGGCTAGTTTCCAGATGTCAGGCAAGCGGGAGGTGTCATCACGTTTATTCATGTTGTTTGGGTGTTTCTCTATTTCAATGGCTTCCATGATTATTCGACTGTTGAAGTGTTCAGTTTTGGAGATGAGTTTGGTTCTTTTAAAATCAATTTCATGACCTGTTGTTTTTATGTGCTGGAAGAGAGAGGAAGATTTTTCTTCTTTTTTGACTGCGTTCTTGTGTTCTGCGATGCGTGCGCTTATTCTCCTGTTTGTCTGTCCAATGTATGTGGCTGGGCAGACTTTGCATGGTATTTCGTAGACTCCTTGGTTTCTAGCTCAATCTTGTCTTTGGGGTTTCTTAAAATGTTGGCTATTTTTTGTTCGGTGCAAAAGGCTGTCTTGATATTGTGTTTGTGGAGAATTTTCCTTATTTTGTCTGTGGTGCCTTTGATGTAAGGGAGGAGGGCAGTGCCGTTGTTCTCTTCTGTTTCTTGGTTCTTGGGGGGTGTTTCTTTTTGGATTAGTTTGGTGATGGTGTTTTTTTGGAATCCGTTCGCAATTAAAGCATTCGAGAGAGTGTGTAATTCAGTTTTTAGGTGGTCTTTGTCAGCGAGGCGTTTGGTTCTGGAGATGAGGGTTTTTGCTACGGAGTTGATCTGTGCAGGGTGGTGGTGTGATTGTGCATTTAAGTAGCGGTTTGTATGTGTTTTTTTTCCGGTAGATGGTATGTCCTAAGGAGCCGTCGGGTTTTTTGTAGATTAGGACGTCCAGGAAGGGAAGTTGGTTGTTGGCTTCTATTTCCATAGTGAATTGTATTTTGGGGTGTAGGCTGTTGAGATGTGTGAGGAAGTTGTTCAGTTTGTCTTTCCCGTGTGGCCAGATAACAAAGGTGTCGTCAACATATCTGAGCCAGAGTTTGGGGTTTATGTTCGGACTTCTGTAACGCGTTGATTTCAAAGTGTTCCATATATAGGTTTGCGATGACCGGTGAGAGGGGTGATCCCATGGGTGCTCCTTCTATCTGTTTGTATCTTTGTCCATTGTGGATGAAGTATGTGTTGGTTAGGCAGTGGTTGGTCATATCTAGGATGTGCTTGGGGGGTTTTATTTGTTGTGGATAGCTGTCAAGGCTTCTTGAATGGGCACTTGTGTGAAGAGCGAAACAACATCGAAGCTCACGAGTAGGTCATTGGGTTGTAGGTCTTGTTTCTTTATAATTTCTATGAAGTGGAACGAGTTTTGTACGTATGAAGAGATGGATTCTGCATAGGGCTGGAGTTGTTTGGCAAGAAATTTGGCGAGGTTTTGTAGGGGTGAGCCTATGGAGCTGACTATGGGTCTGAGAGGTGTTCCTTCTTTGTGAATCTTGGGGAGGCCGTAGAGCTTGGGGCATCTGGATGATTTCTCTCTGGGGATGATGCTTGGCTTGATTTCTTCACTTAAGGGTGAGGCTTTTATTTTGGCTTTGGTGGTTTTTTCCAGGTAGGTGGTGGGATCTGTGTTCAAAGGTATGTAAGCAGGGTCTTGTAGTAGGTTGGATAGTTTGGCTTGGTAGTCAGATGTGTTCATCACCACTGTGGCATTGCCTTTGTCTGCTGGGAGAATGATTATGTTGTTGTCTTTCCTCAGGTTGGTGAGGGCTTTTTGTTCTTCTTTGTGTAAATTGCTTCTGGGTGGTTTGCTGGAGCAGAGGATATTGGTGACTTCGAGTCTGATTTTGTTGGCTTCATCTGGGTTGATTTTGGTTAGGCTGGCTTCCACTCCGCATATGATGTTTTCAGTGGGGATGTGTCTGGGGGCGACTGCAAATTTGAATCCTTTGGACAGGACTTTGGTCTCTGCGATGGTGAGTGTCCTGTCTGATATGTTGTGAACTGTTTGTTTCATGGGCTGCTGGGGGGGTTGGGCTTCTGGCATTTTTCCAGTTTGTGGAGTTTGTTGGTGTGTATGTCTGTCTTGTGGGAGGTCTCTGTTTCAGCTCTCCAGGCGGCGAGTTGCTTGGAATTGTTCCAGAGTGTTGGGTGGATTTTGTTGCTGAGTTTGAGGTGGAGAGTGAGTAGGTCTCTGTTGGTTTGATCTAGTAGGTATCTTTTCTTGTGTAGTTCGTTTCTGATTAGGGCTAGTTCTGTTCTTTTCAGGATCCTTTCGCTGGATGGGGTTTTTGAGTGGAATTTCAGTTGGAAGCTTGTGGGGATCACATTTTTATCTCGGCATTTGCGTAGGAATGCAATGTCACATAAGATGGTGGCTCTTCGGACTTCTAGTTTCTCGTAGGTTCTGGTCAGCTGGAAGGTTTCCTTTAATTGCGAACGGATTCCAAAAAAACACCATCACCAAACTAATCCAAAAAGAAACACCCCCCAAGAACCAAGAAACAGAAGAGAACAACGGCACTGCCCTCCTCCCTTACATCAAAGGCACCACAGACAAAATAAGGAAAATTCTCCACAAACACAATATCAAGACAGCCTTTTGCACCGAACAAAAAATAGCCAACATTTTAAGAAACCCCAAAGACAAGATTGAGCTAGAAAACCAAGGAGTCTACGAAATACCATGCAAAGTCTGCCCAGCCACATACATCGGACAGACAAACAGGAGAATAAGCGCACGCATCGCAGAACACAAGAACGCAGTCAAAAAAGAAGAAAAATCTTCCTCTCTCTTCCAGCACATAAAAACAACAGGTCATGAAATTGATTTTAAAAGAACCAAACTCATCTCCAAAACTGAACACTTCAACAGTCGAATAATCATGGAAGCCATTGAAATAGAGAAACACCCAAACAACATGAATAAACGTGATGACACCTCCCGCTTGCCTGACATCTGGAAACTAGCCCTGGTCAACAGACGAGCCTCTGTCACAAAGACTGACACCAGGTCCAAAAGAACACAAGATGCCACCACCTTCCTTCCACACCAAAACACAAACCCAGACCCTTCCCACAGATGAAACGAAACCACCATCCAATAACAAAACCACGACTGCACCATCTACCGCTACTCCCCACTCCAGCCACCACATGGAGCACACTTACACACACGCCAAAAAAACATTGGGAGACCCCAGACACGCAGCCAGACCAAAATGAATTCACAAGACACAGGACCCCACTCCACCAAAGCCCAGGATGCTGCCAGAACACCCATCACCAAGGTCGTTAAGAAACAAAAGGCTAATAGACACACATCCAGCACCTCACCCACACATGATGTCTCTAAACAGCCATCTAACCCACCAGCAGTTAAGCCCTTAACGATCGCCTCAGCCACACAGCAGATCACAAAAGAACAAACGAACCTACAATCAGCAACAGAGCAAGCAAACCACACCCTCCCAGCAGTATTTATAGAAGGACTTCAACTGAGATCACGCTTTGCTTCAAGAAGAAAGAAGCCAGAACACCAGCCTGAAGATGACGAGTGAGACCTCGTCGAAACGTCGCCAAAACAACCAGATTTCTACACGGGAAGAAACCCGAATCCACCCTAACATGCATACCTGTACCCGTGAAAATCTACGAAAACAAATATATATATATATATATATATATATATATATATATATATATATATATATATATATATATATATATATATATATATATATATATATATATATATATATATATATATATGAATCTTCTAGCAGTCCTAGAAGTGGAGGGGTGACATATGATGGCTACCATCTTGACTCATCTTTCTGCTTAGTTTCTGAGGATAATGGGAATAACAGAAAGACATGAGGCCTCTTGTAGTATGAATACTGCGCAACTGCAATTCTGTGGTTCCCAGAAGTATGAGATAAAGAGTTCATGTTACTCCCATTTGTTAGCACTGCTTCTCTGAAATGCTCAAAATTGATTCTAACACTCCTAAACAGTCACAGCACAGTTTGAGAATAAAGGTAAGATTTCAGCTCTGTATATTCTAAAGAAGTATTTACACCACAATACAGGAGGTCTTCAATCATAGCTTTATCTCTACCTCTATTACTGTTCCTTAAATCACTATGAACAATTTCTGCCTCCTGTTACAAACAAGATAATGATAGGTTGCAGAATATTTCAGTGAATCCAGTGTTCTATCATGTTCATTCCATATTTAGCTATTCTGTGCCACAACCTGTATCTGCTTCTGTTCCTCTAGTCACCTTTGATAGCAAATTACCTACTTCAGGCCAAAATGGAGGTTCACATTACTGAATCTGTATCCAGTTGGCTTGAGTTTCATAACTTAGTTGGGTCAAGTTGCTGCTTAATGGAGCTGGATGCAGTCTATTTAACTCCTGTCCTCAGGGGGACAGGAGGGGAAATCGAAACTAGCTTTCTGCCCTTGGCTGATCCTCAGGGGGAAGTCTCCAGTTAAGACTTACACTGGTTCCAACATAGACAATATTCCAACTAAAACTTAGGAATGATACTATTGTACAGCACATCTCCATCATCCCCTGGTCACAATGGCCATTGCTGTCCAAAAGATTGTGTAAGATGTGGCCCTGAGGTCACTGAGCCTAATGTTCTTTTCAATTTGCTTTGCCCCTGCTCTGAAATCACATTTCTTACATATCTGACTTGTACTTAAAATAAAGGCTCTCCCTGAGGTCATGTTGCTTAGCACAAAGAGCTAGGACTGTTTAGCTGTGATGCCTATATTCGTTTTCCTAGTGAAGAAAGTTCATGAGATTTGCCCGACAATTTCAGGTAGGTTGTAAAGACTTCCTTGTGAAAGACTTGTTTGAAGCTGAACCAGTTTGCAGTTGAGATTGATTTAATCTGCCATTCATTTTGTTCTCATGTCTTGTTTTCTTTTTAGCAATGCTCACGTTTCATTTTCATATATCTTTCACTGCTGATACTGTCTTGTAATTGTAAATATTTTGATGAGCCACTCTGGGAGTTTGAGTGAACTGTGTGGTAGCGTAATAAAAATAATAAGAGGAATCAAGTAATATTCTGCTGCTCTCTCTGTGAAGTGTATGCTGACTTTAAAAAAATCCACAAGGGAACAATCTCTAATGTTATCTATATCTAAAAGTATATTTAAGAATAAAGGCTTCATTTTCTGCCTAGTAGTGTACCCTTCCTTTAAGCAGCACAGACTAGTTAGTGAACAAAAAGATACAAGCAAGCACAAATAATTCACTGGGCTGCATGTCAAAGAATGTAAGTGAAAAAGTGAAAGAGGTCATCAGCTCACATTAACCCTGGAGAGTTAACTGATTTCTCATAACCTTATCCAAGAAATATAGCCTAGCTCTGTTCTTTTAAATGGAGTGGATTCTTTTCTGCCACCATAGCCTTCTTCTTTTCCTCTCTGACGCTCTCATTTCTCCTGTGAAGTTCACTTACAAGTACAATCCTTTGTGAAGCTGATGTATCACCCAACTCTTTGCTTCATTCCGTCTCCCTTTGTTTTCTTTGTCACCTCATTTCTTCTTTCCCAAAGCTTTCATCTGACAGTTGTTCATTATTTCTGTTTATCTGCTTCCAGCTAACAGGCAGTGAAATAGCAGGGAAAACACAGATCTATTTCTTATATTGATCTCTTCTGTTCTAATTGTGGTACCCTTTGTGACCACTAATTTGCTAGAGCCAACCATAAGTCTTGAAAAATTCCATTTTATGGACTATTCAAATTAATTTGCTGGGAAGTGGGTTTTGCCCATAAAGGGAGCATGGGAAAGTATGTTGGTCAGAAAACTTAATATGGTGGTGTAGTTGAAATCAATACCACTTTTCTGTATGGTTGTCAGGTCAACAGCATTCTATTCCCACAGAGTTTGGGGTTCACCCTTGTGATGTCACATGTTTGGGTCCTTGTAACATTACAGAGACAGGGCAGGCAAGGTTTGTGGGGAATGATGAAAGTGCTTTAGGGCTGGATATCTGTAGAAATAGCCCACAGGCCAATCAAAGTAAAAGTGCTCAGAATTTGAGCTAGTTCATAGAATCACAGAATAATTGTGTTGGAAGGGGCCTATAAGGCCATCAAGTTTAATTCCGTGCTCAACGGAGGGATCCAAATCAAAGCAGTATTAAGAAATGTATTAAGAAAGTATTAAGAAATGGTTGTCCAATTTTCTCTTAAGTGCCTCCAGTGTTCGCACTCACCATCTCATGAGACAATGGTTCCATTGTTGAACTGGCCTGACAGCTAGGTCGTTTTTCCTGACATTCAGGAACAATCAAATAAAGTCATCAGCCAGAACAGTTGCCAACATGTCTAAGGCTCATTTCTTAAGTGCCTGTACCTACTGCACAAATAACTCATGGGGACATTTTCTAGGCTTTACATTGCTGTGGTCATTGAGCTTACCATGAACCCACAGAGAATTTTTTTCTCCCTAAGGTTCTGCACTACTGCAGCCAAAAATGTTTGTGACCATGCCATCTGAAGCAAGCCAGGGAGTAGAGCACCAATCTTACAAATAGAGATGGGCACAGACTGCCAGTTTGGGGGTTTATGCTAGTTCGTCCCTCAAACAAACTGGTGTTTGACACTTCCCAGCCCTTCCTCCTCTGGCAAGTTCCCGCTCAGTGGCAGTGCCTGGAGGGTGCAGGACAGAGAAGCCAAGGCTTTGGGTGTCGACCCTCCAAATAAAGACATACGGAAGCAGCCATTCTATCTTATACTCCACACCCCATCCTTGGAACATTCTTGCTCTATATGATACATATTATCGGCTCTGCCTGTATATCATTATTCTCCATTGTCCTTTTGTCTTTTGACTGTGGAAGGGCCAAACACTTCTGACCTTTATTTTTAGGAACTCCTAAAAAGTCTATAGTGAGGGCACCTGGCGTATTTCCTACAGGAAGGTACCACTGTCAATAAAGCCCTGTTCCTTGCTGATGTCTTACCGGTTTCTCTTGGCGTAACACCCAAAGGATTGAGGCTTGAGAGGATCGACTAAGATTGGCAGCAGAACTTCAAAGAAGGTGTTCTGATGGGTAGCAAGGTCTCAAACAGTTTTTTTTAAAACTATATTTTCTCCCATCAAGCTAGTAGCAAAGCTACTATTCTTGGCAACAGACACAACAAACATAACAATAATACAAAATCATTAAAAACAATCAAAAAGGAAAGTAATCCAAATATTGGGACCATGATAACCATGGTCCTAGCATACAGTAGAACTGAGAGACATATTTAAATGGTGGACCAAGAGGGATATAGTATGTTACTTCAAGGGCAAGCCATGTTTAAGGCAAAACCTTCATTTATTGGGTTAAAATCAAGGTTTTTGTTGTTCTGCATTGGGAGTGAGAACCTGGCAGCCACACTAGAAGTGTTGATTAAATGACATACTTAAAAGAAGACTGAAAAATATTTAGTGCAAATATCGTATATCACGAGACTTTGCATTTTCTTGCTCTGGATGTTTGCCTACTGTTGTAACTAGAGATGGGAATGAATCAGAAAAAATAATGATGTGTTTTGATTCATGATTTTTCAAGGTCAATGAATAATAGCAAACAAATTTATGATTTTTTGACAGTCAACAAATCAATTCCTAAATTCATTTTTCTTTAAAAACCTATATGTTGGCTTCCAGGGCACCCAGAGAACCAAACGTGCAAGGAAGCTTAATCTGACCGTTCTGTACAAGCCCTGCAAGGTTGGTGAAGTTTGGGTTTGGGGTGTATATGTTGTGTACTCACAAAGCGACCTCCAGGAAAGTGCCCCCCAACACCTAAAGACACCAAAATTGCAGAGATGCCTCCCACGACTGTCCGCCACAATACCTCTACAATCCTGGGTTTCAAACACCTGAGTTATATATCCACAGAATGGGGACCCTCTAGAAAAAAAGCCCTTTACCTGTTGGGCCGAGCCCCACAGCTGCAAGTCGGATGCACACTCATTTCTCCTGGCTGCTGTCCCCATGTTGTTTCCACAGGACTGGTATTAAGTTAATTTCAGCCCTCCAGATGAGTTGGACCACAACTCTCAGAATCCCAAGTCTGTATTTCCAAAGGACTGTGGGAGTTGTGGTCCAAAAGATCTGGAGGGCCGAAGTTTGGACAAGCCTGTCCTAGATGATTCGAACAGAGTTGGGCACTGGGAAGGCCTTGTGCAGGGGTGCAAGTTTGTTATGGCCTCCAACTGCACTCATGAGGAGCTGGTGGGAACATGCAAGCCCCCCTCCTGTGACATTGTGTGTGATTTGGGCATTTGGCGGGAATGGTTGCTGAGCACCCATGTGGCATGGTCCACTATTACCCCCAGGATGGCCTCGGGGATGGAGCAGGACCCACAGTGCATAATACAGGCATGCATGGGTGTGGAATGAGAAGTTTCCTGAGAGCTACTGAGGGCCGGAGGCTCAGTGAATGGTCACTGAGCTATAACAAGCCTGACCTCTACCGGCATGATGGAGTGCCAAAGTCTGCTGCAAACTGTGGAGGGCTGGTGGCTCGATCAGTGGGCATAAGAACTTTAGTCCCGCCGAGCCTGACTTATATGGACAGTGACAGAGTGCACCCTTCCTCCTCAGGCTATGACATGTCTGCTGTGAGATGTTGAGAGTTGGCGGTGTGGTGATCGGGCAGCAGGGCATCTATGCCATCAAGCCCAAGTTGTTTGGGCCATATAGCATGCATCTCTCAGATTCGGGCCTCAGCCTGTTGGTGGATCTGCAGAGGGGGCTTCAGGTGGCCTTATGCGGCATGGAGAAGAGGCATGGCCACAGGTGAGCTTGTCCATGGCATTGGCGGGTAGTGCAGGGAACAGAGACATTAGGTGAGTCCCAAATGCTTGACTGCAAGGCCACACACACCCAAGTCTCTGCTGATCCTGAGAACACAGAGCCTGGGGCAAGGAGCCATTTGAAACCCAAGTGGGTCAGGGAGGTTTTGTAGAGATGAGTCATGGGGCACTACCCAGAAAAAATCAGTGTCCCTGGGTTATGGGGGAGGCATCTTATAGCCTGAAAAATAAAAACATGATTAAAAAAATATCAATCCATATTAGTTGAGGGTATTTCATATGAATAATACAAATTTGTAAATTAGTAATTTTTGAATGAATTTTGACATTCATCTTTTTAATTTGTGTGCATCTCTAGTCACAACACCTTTGTCTACTCCTGAATTTATTTATTTATTTATTTATTTATTTATTTATTTATTTATTTATTTATTTATTTATTTATTGTCATTGGGGCATTTTTCTACCATATAATTCACTAGAATTCTCACAGAGGTTAGACAATATCAGAACACTTGGATTATGAAGTTGCTTTTGTCTGGGTTTCTTTTAATAATGATGCATGTAGATTAAGCAAGGTGGTGTCAATCCCACTGTTAATTTAAAATGCTTAAAAGTAAAAGTGGGCTATAAATTCCTTTTATAAATACACATTCTGCATGCGAATCAATATGATTTGAAATCAACAGGACCCACTGCTTTCATAGGATCATACAAGTAACAAGAAGATGCCATTGTCCTCATCTCTGTTCTGAACTTCTTACATAACTACCTGAATGCCCTTATGCTCCTCTTGCAATTTATCTCCCCAATTCCATTTAAACCTTTTGTGATAAGTTTCTCTCTATTCATCTATTCATTGACCTGAAGCTACAGACAGAAAACTCCCAATGTTTCAGAATGCAACAACAGGAGCAATCACTCACAAGGATTTATCTGGCTTTGGAGTTGGTGCACTGACCCTCTATTACATATCACCTCCCTGCTTTTATATATTTTGACAAAAAACAGCTTTCTGCTCTGAAAGGGAGGTTGTTTTGCTTGCAGTGGTGCCAGAAGAAATGTAGGAGGACCCATCTGTCTGTCTGTCTGTCTGTCTGTCTGTCTGTCTGTCTGTCTGTCTGTCTGTCTGTCTGTCTGTCCACATAACTTGATGTGAATCAAAGAAACACCAACAACTTGTGGGTGTTAGACATTGGTCGCAGAAACAGAAAAGCTAAGGTATTAATTAAACACACCACATATTTTGCCCATGCCTCTGACTGAACTAGCTCTTAACACTTAACACGTGTTAAATATGTTTTGCTTTGTTTTCTGGATGGAATTATTAAAGACAGAATTTTGTAAGGACACACTTTTAAAGTTCACAAGAGCTTGGCAGGTCCTTTTGGAGGTCGTTGGCTGAAATCCAGTTGCTTTGTTATGCAAAAGCCAAAACATTCAGCTCTTTCTGGAGATGTTATTGGATGCCATTTCTCTGAAGCATGGCTGCTGTTTGGGAAGGTAGCCTTTCACACACAGCTAAGAAGAGGATATGCATCACTCAAATGAGAGGAGGAGACAAAATACTGCATGAAGCCTACCCTGTGGCACAGTGGCTAAATGCCTGTACTGCAGGTAAAACTGTGCTCACGACCTGGGGTTCAATCCCAGGTAGCAGGCAGAGACTACTTGAAGTGTTATGGAGTGGTATATCAGCAGAACACTTTTCTTTGAAATAACATGCCAATGTATATGTACACATGCAAAATTAAAAGTGATTTTGGTAATTAAAACATAATTACATTGCCTCTCTCTATAGTGAGGATTAACCAGGTGACTTCTGTGCTGCTGAGTCTGTTTTCTCAGAGAAAATTTGTGCTTTCAAAAAAGGAGGAAAGTAAACAAGGATTTTTATGGCTCTCTTAACATGGTTCTTCCATTAAGAGAGGGAAAAAAATCCTCAATCAGAGTTAATGGTTTATTTTGAGTCACGAGGTACGTCTTTATGCTAGGATTTGTTTGAGGTGTCTCCTATCAGGCATTCTACCTTTGCCCTCTTAGCAATGTTAGTCACAGAGGAAACCCTGTGGCAATCTGAGGTTTCTTTTCCAAGCGGTCTCCTCCTGTTCCTACTGCCATTGTGGCATGCTCCTATCAGCTCTTGTAAAGTTTAAAGAAATTGTGGGGAAAGGAAGAAGAATAAGTGTTTTATTTTGTTTATTGTCATAGTGTGACAAGCAGTAGGGAAAAAAAACAAGTTCATTCTCCCAGGCCACATCCATTGCCACTCCCAAGCTCACAGCCCCTGAGCAGTTCTATGGCTGCTGAATGACACCACTTCAGGGGCTTCTTCCATTGTGCCCCCATGCCCAGCCCCACCCACACAGAGTTGACACATGACCCGCACTCCACAATACATGCCTTGTCCCAGGTAATGGAAACCCACACTATGCCATAGGTCAGTGTTGGCAAAACTATGGCATGGGTGCCAAAGGTGGCACTTGGAGCCCTTTCTGTAGGCACCAAACATTGTCCCTTCAAAGTCACCTGTATTCAAGTTAAACTGCTGTATTGGGACTTTACGAAAAATTAGTGGGTTTTGAATCACAGTTTGGGCACTTGGTCTCTAAAAGTTTCGCCATCACTGCCATAGGTTCTGTCTCTGGCCATGCCAGCAATCACTGTACATCAGTGTCCCTGTTTAGATGGTCTTGTGGGCTCAACCTGCAGAGTTGGTAAGGCAGCAGCCTGCAAAATATAATTTCTCAGTACCTGAATTGCAGGTTTGCAGTATTTTCAAAGGAGGGGGAGAAGGGACTAGATTTATGTATTCCTAGAGAGTAAGTCTCTTTTGGGACAACAGTAATACCCTCCATGAATACAGGACTTGTTGAGGGTTGAGGTTTTTGAGCTTCAATGAGATTGGGAGGTATACTGGTGGTGGTGTTGCTACCTGAAGGGTACCCCAAGTCAGAGAGATCTCTGTTAGTAAGCCAGAACGTTTGCCAACCATCAATTATAATAATAGAAAATAAACAGAAATCCATACCGTGTCAGTTATCACTCCAGTCAACAAAACCCATACCAAATCCTGTAGTCCATGGACATCTGGTGATAAATGGGTTACAGGGCTATTGAGGAACCAGGACAGGCTGCTTCAAAGCTACAGGAACCACACAAACACAAAACTTGATCCCTTACTCTCCTGCTGAAAATTGAGAAATTGTGAAATTCTGTTATGAAACAAGCCCATAGCTTTCAGAAAAGAATGATGGAAATGAGGAAAACACCCAAACAATTAAATAATTGAACCACAATTAACCAGAGAAGGTTTATCATCCAGAATGGAAAGAACTAGAAAAGTTGTCAAAAAGAAAAATCAACACAGCACAATGACCATACCATGTGAAACAAATGAAGGGTAGAGGTTGATGCAATAGTGGAAGAAAATTCATCAACAGAGAAACAACCAATGGAACAACCAATGGAACATCTCTCTCTCCCAGACAGGACACTGGTTGGAGGTGGAGGTGGAGGCATCAGGCTTAGGGAAACACAATAAAGTAGCACATGTTGCATGTGGCTGTGATAGAGGACAGCCACAGATCTCATGACTTTAAAAGGACTCCAAGAGACATGCGGCAGCAGCATAGACTAGTTACACAAAGACAAGGTCTGTTTGTCCCAAATGATGAAGCAAAGCTGGTGGTAGCACTGCAAGGCTGAGCAGATGAAAGCCCCCCCCCCCCCAGTCTCAATCTAGTAATTCAGACTGCTTTGGAGAGAAGGTTCTATAGTGAAAATGCCCTGCCATCTTAATTGCCACTTATATGAAGAACACAAGAAAGATAGCAGGGCATTTTCACCATAGTATCTTGGGTAGTGAGCTATTGCAACAGAGGGAAGAAAAATAGGGATTGCCACTTCACCACCTAATCTAGGATTTGGTGACACCATTTCCCACCAGCTTGAAAGACTGCTGGAGCAGCAAAGGGCATTCCATGTTTTATCCCTGGTTGCTAATACTCTGGGTGTTCCTCTGGGCAGGATAAAATGGGACATTATGGTTCAAGTGGTCCTCTGACACTCTGAGGGAGCAACATAAGTCTCTAGTAGGCAGACAGCCACCCTTAGCCAGGTGATCCCAATGTTGAAGGGCTCAGTTGGCATGATAAAGGCCATAAAGAGGTTTTTGTCCAAGTGGGTAGCGGATTCCATAAACAAATAAGCAATTTTTCCCATCTTGAAGTGGTGGACCTGGCCAGCAAACTAAAGGAGTCACCCCACTACAGGTTTGCCTTCTTGTGGAAGATGGAGGACTAGGTTCTCAGAACCTTCTCCATCCTCCAAATTAAATAGGAGGCAATGGAAATTAAGCAGGAGCTATGGGGTAAAGTGTTCCTCTAATCATGTGTGCAGAGAAACAGATCTTGCTGCTATCAAATATTTAGCTGCAGAATAAATGATGTACAATAATGATAACTCTTTTAGATCCCCACGTTCTTCTACTATCCAGTGCGGCCAGGCATGAAAAGGGGCTGTATGGGCTCACAGTTTCAGAGGAGGCGTTCGGTGTAACACAATGCCATACACTGCTCTGCACTTGCAAGGGAGTATGACGGCTTTCGCTACATTTAAAAATTTATCGGACGCTTAATTGTTTGTTTTTATAATCTGCTACTTTATTACCATGTTCCCTTAAACTGGATTTACCTACCTGTGTCTGAGTTTTACCATCTTGCCATGTGGTTTCCTTCATCTGTATCCTGAATTGAGAGAGAAAGGTGGGGGGGGGGGAAGGTTGGCTTCTAGGATATTAAATGAATAACTAAGTTTGAAAATAATAAAATGTAAGTACTTGGTTGAATAGAATTCCTACAGGGTTTAATAGTTCCTCTATAAAAATTTTAGCAGAGCACAGGGAAAGGCACAAACACCGTGTTCCTTACTTTTTCAATCATAATTAAATCTTTAATAATGTATTAGGAAAGTACCAGCCATTGACTTGTCCAATAGCCTAGAGCAGAGAAATGTAGAGTTGGATAAATCTGTTTTGGAGTTCAATATCTCCTACAATCTCAAAGCTGCAGTCTTGCATACTTAATCTGGAATAAATTCCCCATGTAATACAATTTTCTCACACGTAAGGGTGAGCCTGCATACTCATATCCATCAGCTGGTGACTCGAGCTTATTTATACATCATTCCTGCTCATTAGGTTCATTTTCAAAGTGAAAAGGCATGCTTGTCCTTAGTTATTCTTTCTCTTTCCTCACTTTTGTTTGCATTGCCTGAATGCTGGATTTAACAAGGTTTTTGTTTTATTTTGTTTTTTGAGGCAATTTTGGTGACAGTCCACTGTGTCTGTGCCCCTGGTCAGACTGTAATGTCTTAGAAATGCACAAATCCCCCATAAGCTTTTTTTATTCATATTTATGTAAAGAAAGTGCAAGTTGTTCCTGCACTCTGAGACTTGAGCAGGACCTGCATTGAAATATTACTATGTCTCATCACTTTGTTTAGGATCCTAGCCTACCTGCCATGACTCTGTTGGTCCTTTCAGCTTGTAGAAGACCCAGCCAGCATGGGATTTGTAGTCTGATGTATCAGGAGGACCAAGGGTTGAGAATAGAGGCAGGCATGCACTTCTGATTCAGAGGTTCCTGCCAGTTCATCCTTGAAACAAGCAGCTTGGCATTTCCCAGCCCTATCTCCTCCAGTGGGCACCCACTCAGAAGCAGTGCCCCTGGCTTCCCTGTCCTAGCTCCTCAAGAGGCTGCCTTGGAGTGGGTGCCCACCAGAGGAGGTAAAGCTGGGAAGCACCAAATGCATGTTTATTTGAGAGACAAGCATGCACAATCTACCAGACCTGCAGTTTGGACCCACCTCTAGTTGAGAACTATTGCATTGTCAACAATGCAATGTTCGAATCCAGGGTGCCACTCAGTGGAGCGAACTCCTGCTGTTAACTCTGGCTCCAGCCAACCTAGCAGTCCGAAAGCATGTAAATGCAGGTAGATAAATAGGTACTGCCATAAAAAGCGGGAAGGTAAACAGTGTTCTGTGAACAGAAATGCATTCAGCCATGCCAGCCACATGGCCATGGACTTGCACAACACTGGCTCTTTGACTTGAAAATGGAGATGAGCACTGCCCCTAGAGTCAGACACGACTAGCACACACATGTGTGGGGAACCTTTACCTTTTACCTAGTTGAGACCCACTGCATTGTCCTATCTTGCCCATCTCTTTCCTCATATTGTTTTTCTGACCCAACTAACAATGAAAATGTGATAGCTAGTGAACATGATCTTCATGTTGGACCAAAAATCTCACCAGTTCATGAATCTGTTCCCATAATAACCCACAAAAAATATTTCTAAAAGTATACTTTGGAAACTTCAGGGTTTTTTTGGATCAGAGTCTATTTCCCTCTTGTTTCTGTTAGAGATGGACACATACCAGAGTTTGTCATGATTCAGCTGTTTGTGGCTGCACAGCGATTCTACAGGTGTCCTTGCTTCCCTTGTCCTGCCTCCTTTGGGAAGCCACACCACTACCTCTACAGGAACCTAAGAGAATAAGGTAAGTGTGGTGCTGTCGAGTCAATTCTGATTTATGGCAACTAGAGATGGGCACGACTCAAAAAAATGGTGTTTCGTTTGTCGTTTGTTCGTTTAGGGGTCTGTTTCGGTTCCTTTTTGTTTTCGTGACATTTTTTGCAAAAAAAATTGTTTTCGTTTCGTTAGGTAATGAAACGAAAAAAACAAAAACAAAAACGAAAAATTGCTGTTTCGTTAGCATTCTTTTTAGTTCAATGCATCTGCTGCAACGAAAATGAAAAACACGGAAAATTTGGTCGTTTCATTTTCATTTTTTTTTAAAAAATTCATTTCGTTTTCATTGCATAACGAAATGAAAAAATGAAAACGAAAAGGAAAAATCGCTCGTTTCGTGCCCATATCTAATGGCAACCCTTTAGAAGACTTTTTTTTTGATAGAGTAGTCTACCATTCTCTTCTTCTGGGGGCATCTTCTGAACTGAACAGTGATGAACTGAACTCCCCACCTCATGCTCTGCAGCCAGATCTTGGAACTCTTCAGCCAGCTAAGATACCTAAAGGCTTCATCTTTATTAGAAGTATTTTTCAACATCTTCTTTGGTACCTAAGGATATACAAAAGAGGAACTAAGGTATATTCTGGCTTTTGATGCCATGTCTTAAAAAGTCCCATCCCATATATTATTTTGTCTGAATGCATGTCATGAAGGGGTCATGTGGGAAAATGAGATTCTTCAGGTGGCATGTTCTTCAGGACATTGACACCAGCAGTTTAAAGTCTATAGTGAGAGGAATATGTAACCAACACAGCTGAATAATTCAGTTTTTATAGATTCCTATATGAAATGTCCTGCTCTGTACCTCTGCTTTGTATAACAGGTGGGTGACATAGGCCAACCTAGCCAGCACTCACACCTACTTTAAAATTGTTAAAATACTTAAAACAATGCTATGAACAAATTCCCTTGTATCCATTAGGATGTTTTTGTGGAAACGGCTGCCATGTTGTGAGACTCTCTCAGTACATCTGGGGTCCCTACACATATCATATGCATCTTTTTAATATCCTTCATATATAATGCAATGGGTCTTTTTCAGTTTTAAAAAACAGTGCTTGTAAGAAAACATATATATTGGGAGTATTCGTTGGAATAGGTACATCACTCCAAGAAGCAGAAATGGGCATGTATGGCCTCTGCCTCTGAAAGTTTATTTTATTTATTTATTTTATTTATTTTATTTATATACTGCAACCAGCTAGTGAAAAGCTACTCTGGGTGGTTTACAAACATAGGCAAAATACACACACACACACACACACACACACACACACACACACACACACACACACACACATTAAACAACTTAAAATAGTAAATAAACAGACTAATCAATAAAAACCAACATGATATAAATAAGCATAATAATAATAAAAAGAACAAATAAACACAAATACTGTAAATCAAAACCATTTAGCAATTAAAAATAAAAAGAAATTGAAAAAACAAAGGGCTGGTAGAAAGTTATCATAACTTGGAGAGGAAGAGTAGTGTCCTATTTGTATAAGAAAGTGGGAATGGAATTATTGGGGAAGGCCAACCAATAAAGCCAGGTTTTCAATAATATCTTAAAGGATTGTAGCAAGGGTGCCAGGCAAATCTCTTGTGGAACCTGGTTCCACAAGTGGGGTGCGACCACTGAGTAGACCCGGTTCCTTGTTGTCACTTTCTGGGCGTCCCTCGAGGTCAGTACCTGCAGACAGACAGCCTTGCTTAAATGAGTGATCCTGGCAGTTCTTGGGAGGAGCCGTTCTGTCAGAGACTGAGGTCCAAAACTGTTAAGGGCTTTGTATGTTAATATCAAAACCTTGAAGTCAATATGATAGTGAATAGGAAGCCAGTGCGGAGCAGCCAGAACAGGGGTAATATGCTGCAATTTTTAAAAGCCTGTTAGCAATCTCACAACTGTATTCTGCACTAGCTGCAGTCTCTGCATTAACCTCACAAGCAGCCACTCATAGAGAGCACTACAGTAGTCTAATCTTGAGATTATGTGCACATGGACTGGCATGGTCCATGCCCCAATGTCCAGGAAGGCCCGCAGCTGGGCAATCCTCTGCAGATGGTAATGAGTGGTACGGACCACTGACACCACCTGAGTTTCCATGGTGAGTGCCAGGTCCAACAGGACACCCAAACTGTGGATCCCATCCTTCATGGAGTCACTCCTCCCAGATGAGAAGAAGCTTCCCAAACCATAGACATCAGGGTCCCCACCATGATCTCCATCTTGCCCAGGTTCAATCTCAGTCTATTTGCCCACATCCAGTCCAGCACAGTGCCCAGTAGCAAACCACAATAAAAGAAAGCAGGCCTTGAAATTCTCCACTCACAGTTCCCAAACAGCAAACTGAGCAATCACATGGAGAGTAACTATAGACAAATTTTCCTATCACGGTAAGATATATTGCTGTTTCTTTGGAAATAGCAATAATAAGGTCTACATCAGGGATAGGAGCTCATGTTGAGGGATTCACTGTCAAGTGACTCTACTTGAGCTCATAACACAGAACCTACCCAGCCCTCCCTTTTATACCTGGGGGAAAGAGCTTGCCTTTAATAGGGGCTTGGACTTGGTGTTTAGGTCTCAAGACTTGGTATCCAAGTCTTGGACTTAAGACACAGATCCAAAGATTTGCTATCCTTGGTCTACATTTGGAGAAGGTTATCAGATGTGTATGCTTTTGTGTTCTCTTCTGCACTCATTCTGGTTATTCCTTCCTCTCTTTTTTTAGTTTTAAAACAAAACATGAAACATTTATTAGTTTACAATTAGGTGATCAGTATTATGATAGCTTTAGCCGATATTATTGTATTGCAAACATAAATTCTTATAATAATGTATCCTTGGTCTACATTAAGAGAAAGGCATCAGATGTGTATGCATTTGTGTTCTCATCTGCACTCATTCTGGTTATTGCTTCCTCTTTTGAGGAAGCAGTGATACATGAGTGACTCGTCAGACCAGGACATAGTAGCCAATTGGTGATTCCATCAGAGGATGACTGACAGCTCATCCTTTCAAACTCCAGATTCCTAAATGAGATTGGTTTCTATGTCTCAGTGCAGTTTGGCTCATTTATTATCAATTTTTAAATCATTGTCAACTGTTATATCTCCACATAAAGGGGATTTGCTGGATGCTATATATCCAGCGGTTCAGTAACATAAACTGGTATCACCCACAACACAATTATTCTTTTTAAAAGGTCTATTAATCATCATAGTTTGTCGTTTGGAGTATACTGTGGGCCTCTATTCATTTTTCAAGTTACTTTTTCCTTTGTCAAATATGCATTAAAAATGTTTCACTGTCATGCAAGCTTGCTACAAAGCCAGAGCAATATTTTCTCCTGTTTATTTATCAAACTTAATGTAATGGGATCCCTTGACAAGTATACAGATGAAGAAGTAAGAGTCAATTTCTGAATATTAAAAATAGACTTACCAAATCAGGCTTTCAGAACTGACCCCCACCCCACCTCTGGTCCTCTTGTCCTTACTGAAATGGACAAAATGTGCTACTTATAACATTTTTGTGTTTGGGACAGATCCTGCATACAAAGATGAGCACCTCCAGTTGCACATATTCTATCAAAAGGATTCGTATCAATCTGAAATGTTTCTCTACATTCATTGTGCATGGGCCAATGAGCCCTAACGGGGGTTCTACGGGTGAAATGATGGAATCTAGTGAAGCACGCTTTCCCTCCCCACTGCAATTGTGTTTTGGACAATGACTAGAGATGGGCACAAAACAAAAAAATGGTGTTTCGGTTTTTCGTTTGTCGTTGAGAGGTCTGTTTCGGTTCGTTTCCATTTGTCATGAATTTTTGGAAAAAATTCGTTTCCATTTTTTTTGTTTTTTTTGTTTGTCATTTCTACCCGCTTTTTGCATGATTTTTAAAGCATTTCCGTGCGCAGGCATCCCCCAACGCCCCAGACCAGAGGGAAAACACTAAAAAAATGGATGCTGGCAGAGACACAGTATAGACTAGGTATGCAGGGAGGCTGCAAAGGCAGCGGCGGGCGTTGCCCAGGGTGCAAGGCAGCCACAGAGTGACTGCACTGCGGGGCAAGGGAGGGTACTCCCCGAGAGGTACGCAGCATGCACACACAAAGGGAGGCTGCAGGACTGAAGCTAGAGTCGCAGAGACAGCAATCCCACCCTAACTCCCACCAGAGACTGCAAGGAGGATGGGGGCTGCCAGACCATTTTATGCCCTCTGTGGCTGCCAGACCTACCTGCCCAGTCTGCAACCTGGGCATGCTATTGGTTGAACATGATCCCATCACATGGCTTGCCTCCATTTTGTGGCTGGTGGCAACATCCATTTTAAAGGGAAAAGAAAAATACATCGCGATGGGAGAAGACAAAAACAAATGTTTTAAGGACCCCAACCCCCTGGTAGGTAATCATTTCAAATAATTATCACATTATTGATGCATTTTTACAGATGTCCAGGGTGTTTTAATACCCAAGAAATCAATCAATATTTGGCATCTGGAAGCCATTTTGGGTCGATGTCCCCTAACTCCCCTTAAAGGGAAAAAATACAACGATCTGAGAAAAGACATAAATGCATCTTTTAAGGACCCCCCTGGTAGGTAATATCAGACAATATAAATAATTATCACTGCATTTTTATGGATGTCCAGGGCGTTTTTTAACATTTAAATGGAACGACTAACGAATAACGGAAATGAAAAAATGTTCGTTCCGTGCCCATCTCTAACAATGACTCATGTAAATAGTAGCTATAAAGTTAGCTACTTAGGTGCAACAAGTAACACCTAGTTATTTTCAAAGTTACTTTGAAATGACATGCATTTTGACAGAAGCACAACCACCATCCAATTTTACGTAATTCTTTTATTTTATCTTCTTCATTTTTGTCAATATTTCTGGAGAATTGGTGAGATCATTTTTTCTTTGTTTCTTTTTCTGCTCCATGTGGCAAGGATAATACTAAGGCTGAAATCTCGGAGTAAATTGCGACCAAACTACTCCCACTAAATTAGTGAGGATTATGCAAGTCAAACTCTTTGTATGTTCCATTTATTCAAAGAGCCTGTTTTCAGTGTGAGATTCCCAGTGTGGTGTAATGGATAGAGTGACAGACAGGGTTTGAATCCCTGCTCAGCTGTGGAAACTCACAGGAGTGGAACTGCTTCTTTAAAAAAAGTCACTCCTTAAATACCTCATTACCTTGAAAGCCCTATTAGAGTCGCTGTAAATCAACTTGATGATATTGCATACTTGCTCTCGTGAATTACATTACAACAAATTACATATGTGGTTAGTGCAATGCTAACTAATGGCAACCAGGTTGCTGACGAGTAACGCGTTACACAGTTAGTTCTTGTTTAAAATATAATGTTCTGAGCAATCATCCAAGGAAGCTAGAGAAAGTTGATTTAGTTTGACTATTAGGAAAATGTCTTAATCTTAGAGTAGTACAACAATGGAACCAATTATCTCAGGAGGTGGTGAATGCTCCAACACTGCAGGCATGCAAGAGAAAATTGGACAAGCAATTGTCAGATCTGCTTTGATTTGTATTACTGTATTTGACAGTTGGATTCAATAGCCTTATAGGCATGTTCTTCCTCAATTATTTTTGATAATTCTGTGATTCTCAATTAGAGATGGGCACGACTTAGCGGTATTCCTGTTTCCGTTTCCGTTACTCGTATCCGTTACTCTACGGAAACGGAAACAGGAATTACTCCACCAGAATTCGCGCTCGAACCAACGAATGAACAATTTGGTCTGATTTGTCGTGCTCGTTACTTGCATCGCGCAATGCCAAGCGGCACAGAAAAAAAGTTTTTAAAAGTTAAAAAAAACCTGATTCCCGGCCCTAAAAGTAGGCGAAAACTGTCTGAGGGCACCTACCAGGCCAGAAGGGTGTTTTATTTGGGGGGGTTTCCCCGCCCCCCTCTCCTTGGCTATTGCTACTGCTGCGCTGCTGGTACCAGGCTGGGAGGGCGCATCCATTTGCCATGCAGTGCGGGGGATCCAAAATGGCGACCGCAATATTTTTTTTTGAAATCGTTGCCCAAAACCCCACCAAAGCACCACAGAAACATGCGAAAATTAGCTATTTTAAATGCTTGAATTTTTACAGTAGCAGCAGTGGGTTTTTGCAAAAAAAAAAAGTCTCCGTTGATTTTATTTTATTTTATTTTATTTTTTTACACCTGCGCATTCGCAATGATGAGCTCGCCCATGGGAGTGGACCATGCAAAGTTTTGGAGCCATTCCACCAATCGCATGGCCAGGTTTTGCTGACTGTACCAGGCTGGGAGGGCGCATCCATTTGCCATGCGGTGGGGGGGATCCAAAATGGCGACTGCAATATTTTTTTTGAAATCGTTGCCCAAAACCCCACCAAAGCACCACAGAAAGATGCGAAAATTGGCTATTTTAAATGCTTGAATTTTTACAGTAGCAGCAGTGGGTTTTTCTTGCAAAAAAAAGTCTCCGTTGATTATATTTTATTTTATTTTTTTACACCTGCACATTTGCAATGATGGGCTCGCCCATGGGAGTAGACCATGCAAATTTTCCACCAATCGCATGGCCACTTGGCCAGGTTGACCACAGAGACTTCTGGGATGTGCCAATCGGGCATAAACAGCCCACTAATCGTAGCCCAAACCTGAACCCTAAGCCTAACCCATACGCCAGTACACTGTCCTTCTAAGTGGGTCAGAGAGGCACCCAGAGGTGCACCCCAATACTCACCCTAACCTCACCCGTAACTAGCCTAACCCTAGCCGTTCCGCTAACCCGTCTTAACCCTAAGCCAGATCTACTTGCATTGCACTACATGCAAGTACGTGAGACACAGCGGGTGCAAAGAGTCTGCCAGTCCGTCACTTGTGGCTCTGGCTGACTCCTGCAGCTCCCTCCAGGAGCCCGCTACCCCCTCCCCAAACCAGTACTAACGACAACCAAAAAACAAAAAACGAACCGACTAATTTTTGCAAATTTTCGCGAAAAACGGAAACGAGCCGAAACGGAACCGGCCCGACTAACGACAACTCGAAAAAATTTTTTTTCAAGTCGTGCCCATCTCTATTCTCAATGATGCCATAAGAGTCCATAGTTGTTCTTCAAATGATGATTTTCTTCACTGCTGTTTTAAAGAATTGCCATATCCTTGGATCTTTCTCATTACATTTAAAGTGTAACATTACTAGCTCCTCAGACTCAGGCCCTGGCACTTTGAATTGATTTTTATTCAGACTTCATAAAAAATCAGGTTCAGGTCACATGGTATTCAAACTTTTAATAGTCGCTGCTGGTGAGTTGAAAAAAAATTGCTCTGCAGTCCATATGAATTGATTACTCTCCTGCATCATGAGAACAATAACATCTAAATTGATTTAAATAGCACTTAAATATGGTTCTTATTGCTACTGTGACGGCAGCCTCAGTCAGTTATTGGGATGTCAAAGAAATTTGCCGAGTTCATGTTTCCCTACAAAAATACTAATTTTTCACATCCTGGGAAGAGTACAGTCTGGAACAGATCTTACTTCATAAATCAATACATTTCTGATACCTGTGATATTTTTGATGGGGGAAATTGCAGATGAAAGCATTGAAAACATACCCTTGTCTGAAATCAGATACATTGAGAATATGCTTTAGCCAATGAAAGAAAAAATGCATACACTTTAAACAACATGCCCCAAATATGTGCAAAGATAACTGTAATGGCAATGTAGTTGCTGAGAGATAGCGAGTTACACAAGGAGGCCAAAATCCTGTTGCTTAATATAGTATGCTGTTGCTGGAGTAGAATAATTTGAATCAATAGAATACAATTTACAGAAGAGGTGACTCACTAAATCTTTGCTGATTCAATGGAAATACCTACTACACTAACCAACAGGTATTCAGCCTGATGTTTTTCTGTGGAGAGGAAACCTGGAATGAAAGTGAACTGTAGGCCTGCATTAAATGTAACAAATCTAGACTGAGAGATTTTCACATCAGTCAACTGCATTTCTATGGGCTCCTCACATGTGAAAGTGGTCACATTAACACTGACAAAAGGTATACTCTCAGAAGACATAAAGGGGGTTCTCAAATAAACATTGGGCTTTCAAAAGGGAACGCTTCCCCATCATTCTCACTTTCCTAATGATCTGATGATCCCTTAGCTGTTACTGATGGTAAAACAGTTCAAGAAAAGTAAACAGACCTACAGATGTGTAGGCCTGTGGGACACTGTTAGAGAGATTGGTGGCTACGCTCGAAGCCTTCGTCTTCGGTGGGGCTTCTTTGCCTGCCCTAAGGCTCCGTGCGCTCCCTCCCTGCCAGCAGCCAGAGCAAGTCAGCAGCTCCCCTCCCTTCCGCCCTATATTGTGGATGATGAGTCTTGCTGGTCGCTTCGGGAATTTTTGGAATTTTTGGTTGTCACTCAAATTGGCCAGAGTGGCGGCGTGTTTTCGCCCATCCCATCATCCGCATGGCATGGCTGGGTGATGTTCAATAAAGTCTATCTTCCGGTTGCAATTAGCGGTTAGGGCAAGCGGTCTTGTAATTTCAGTAGGCCCCTCTGTTATACAGCATCTGTCAGGTGCTGGGCAGCCCTCATTGATAAATTTTGATAAACTAGAATGTCAATAGTTATTGTTAAAAAGGAACCCCAGTCAGGAAATGAGGGCTGCTGATGTTTAGGAGATTCTAGAAGGTAAGATGGCTTAAGTCCCTGTTTGGTATCTTACCAAAGGCATTATTAATCATGCCACATTAATCTCTTATCAATCGGAGGTACTGATAAATTATAACATAGAACTGAGCTACCACTTGCCCTACGTCACAGCTAGAGATGGGCACGACCAGGAAAAATTACGTTTCAAGTTGTTGTGTCGGAGCCGGCCCGTTTCAGCTCGTTTCCGTTTTTCGCGAAATTTTCCAAAAAAATGTCGTTTCGTTTGTCGGTTTTTCATCTGTCGTTAGTACTGGTTTTTTTTTGGGGGGGGGTCTCCTGGAGGCACCTCTCTGCGGTGGGTGCCTCCTCTGGCCCGCCTCGAAGGGAAAGCAGGCTCCTGGAGGCACCTCGTGGGTGCCTCCTCTCCTCACCCGCTACAAAATGGCATGCATAGCCAATTGGATATGCATACCATTAAGTTGCAGTTGCAGCAGGCAGAGGCACCTCTCTTTCGGGTGCCTCTGTGACTCACTGCCTGCAGTGCACTTGGGCTGGAGAGCGAAGTGACAGAGGACCCCTACGGGCGCCCGCTGTGACTCAATAAGAAGGGAAGTGTACTTGCTGTAGTACAATGCGAGTACACAGATCTGGCTTGGGGTTAGGGGTTAGCGCAAGGGCTAGGCTTAGGGTTACTGGTAAGGTTAGGGTGAGTTACTGGGGTGCACCTCTGGGTGCCTCTCTGACCCACTAAGAAGGACAGTGTACTGCCGTATGGGTTAGGGTTCGGGTTCGGGTTCGGGCTAGGGTTAGTGGCTTTTTATGCCCAACTAGCACATCCCAGAAGTCTCGGTCAAAAACTGGCCAAGTGGCCATGCAATTGGTGGAATGGCTCCAAAAATTTGCATGGTCCACTCCCATGGACAGCCCATTGCGCAGGTGTAAAAAAATAAAAAATAAAATAAAATAAAATAAAATCAATGGAGACGTTTTGTTGCAAGAAAAACCCACTGCTACTGTAAAAATTCAGGCAGTTTTAAAATAGCTATTTTCGCATGTTTCTGTGGTGCTTTGGTGTGTTTTTGGACCACGATTTCAAAATAAATATTGCGGTTGCCCCATTTTGGATCCCCCGCCCGCACCGCATGGCATGGCGAGTTGGCGAGACGACGAGGATGCGCAGCCCAGGACAGGAGAGGGGGGGAGACGGTGACCCCCCGCCCCCCAGAAACCACCCTTCTGGTAGGTGCCCTCACTGAGGCAGGCCGCAGGCATATTTTCGCCTGCTTTTTTGGCCGGGATCGGGGTTTTTTTATTTTTAAAACTTTTTTTCTGTGCCGCGCCGCTTGACGAGTTGGCGACTCGACGAGGATGCGCACTTTGCGCAGCCCAGGAGAGGAGGGGGGAGTCCGGGGACCCCCCCCCAGAAACCACCCCTCTGGTAGGTGCCCTCACTGAGGCAGGCATATTTTCGTCTGCCTTTTTGGCCGGGCTCGGGTTTTTTTTATTTTCAAAACTTTTTTTCTGTGCCGCACCGCTTGGCGAGTTGGCGACTCGACGAGGATGCGCACTTTGCGCTGCCCAGGAGAGGAGGGGGGAGGCCGGGGATCCCCCACAGAAACCACCCCTCTGGTAGGTGCCCTCACTCAGGCAGGCATATTTTCGCCTGCTTTTTTGGCCAGGAATCGGTTTTTTTTTCTTTTTAAAACTTTTTTCCTGTGCCGCTTGGCATCGTGCGATCGCTGCGATGCCAGGAACGACAACGACAAATCAGACCCAATTTTTCTTTAGTTGGTTCGAGTTTGAGTTCTGGCGGAGTAACTGTCGTTACCGTTTCCGTTACGTAACGGAAACGAGAAACGGAAACGGAAACGAGAATTTCGCCAAGTCGTGCCCATGTCTAGTCAGAGGCCCTCTTTCACTTCAGTTATTCCTTTACAGTTAATTAATGTTATTAATAAATTGTGGTCCTTATTAACTCCAGCAACTTTGTCTCGTCTCTTTATTTCTTCTGGGTGGGGGCAAGTTAGATTGCAATTGGAAACCTGTTATGCAATCATCTGTTCTTTGGAGCAGCTCCAAACTGGATGGCTTAGAAATAAAGTTTTTTTTAAAAAAAAATCTGCACACTGGCCCAGTTCTGTTTGCTGCTACACAGATTTTCACTGTGAAATAAGGTTTTGTTTAAAAAAAAAACTACAATCAACATGAAGGGAATAATGGCCATAATGGTAATGATAATGATAATGTTGGCAAAAACACATAATGATAATGCAAGATTATTAACATAAAAGGGCAGCTCATTGATTACAGTATGTTTTGTTCCACAGAGAGATTTCTGGGATAATTAGAGTAATGCAACCTAGGGAGAATTTTATTAACTGTGGAGAGAATTTGATCTGTATGTACACACACACACACACACACACACACAGAGAGAGAGAGAGAGAGAGAGAGAGAGAGAGAGAGAGAGAGGCATTTGTATACAGGTTTTTGCACTGGACATCACCAAGAAACATGAATTTCTTTCTTTCTTTCTTTCTTTCTTTCTTTCTTTCTTTCTTTCTTTCTTTCTTTCTTTCTTTCTTTCTTTCTTTCTTTCTTTCATTCTTTCCTCCCTCTCCCCACCAAGAGCTGTGCTGTTAAACTCACTGATCATTGCCTTGTATGTCATGTTTGACACCTGTCCCTTGTGGAACATAGGCAGGCTGAAAGGGGGGGAAATGAGAGGAAAAAGTCAAGTACTGCAAGTGCTGCAAACATAAAAGCCAGCCACAGACATCGAAAAAGTGAAGTACAAAATGGAGATGGAGTGGGGAGAGAGCTACTGCCATTGTGACCTAACACACTTAAATCCCACGCAACAGACTGAAAACATCCATGGCAGAAGCACACACACACGGAATGGATTGATTTTTAAAGTGGAATGCAAAATGAGATCTGCAACAGCCTCAAATAAAAAGAAGGAAACATTCTATAATGAACACCCACCTTACTGAAAATTGAACCAATGCAAATAGCAACCTCTACCACTCTTTCCTATCCCTGCCCAAATGTAAAATGACCACAAATCATAGGAGACATAGGAAACTTACCTGGTCTACCATAACCTTTCCAGGAGCTCCAACATTTCCAGGAGGACTTCAGCTTTTTGTTGGCATTTGAGTAGTCAGTCTCGTTTTGTTCCATGTTTTCTTGGCGTTTAAATGTATTGCTTTCATTGCCTGCAGCTGCCAAGTTCCTCCTCCCCATCAGCTTTCTAAATATCTGAAGTCCCAATGCAATGTTTGAAATTTTGGATTATTCCAGTTCAGTTTAAGCTCCATTTTGGGCTTTCTCATTTGTTCCAGATTAGTTCAGAAGCTGACAAATACCTCTCCACTTCTCTTTGGATACCAAATCAATTCCAGATCTCACCTACATTCCTAATTTGAACATAGGAGTGGACAAAGAAATGCATGAGTCTGAGGAATAGGTGACAAGTTTTCTTGATGTTTTCTTTCTGATAATCATTGCCCAAGATGTTATAATGCCATAATTAAAATGGAGAATATCATATATATTTAATATTAATATATTTATATGAATGAAACATAAACTGATATATGTTCTTGTTCTTTAACTATAACTCAATAACTGTGTGCTGTCAAGGCAATTCTGATGTATGATAATCCTTTTCAAGGGTTTCAAGGTAATTGTTGACCATTCCCCTTTTCTGGGAGCATCCTGGGTTTGTGCAACTTGCACACAGGCTGGCCCTTCCCCTATGAGGCACAATGGAGAATCAATCTGCCAACTTTTGGTTCCACAGTCCAATCTGATGCCTAAACCACTGAGCTATACGGCCATTTTAACAACAGGCAGATACAAATAGAAAGCTGCTTTTGAGTCAGATCATTGGCCTATGTAGCCCAGTATCATCAGCTCAACTTTCTATCTGTTCAGGCCATTTTCCCTCTTAATCCTATTTGGTTTCTTTTATTTCTTTTCTGTTCTCATTCAAATACTAATCAGGCCAGACCTTGCTAAGCTTCTGAAGTCAGACAAGATCAGTATTTTAAGTGTGCCACAATGGTATTAATCACAGATTATCCTCTTGATCTATTAATCAAGGTGAGTGTCTCCACAACTGGAATTCCCCTATTGAATTTTTCCATGCAGATAGTTGATAATTTTATTCAGATTATTTGTGGAGGCATTTTAGCTTAGTTGTTTTGGAAAACAGCTTTCAAAAATTTACAAATGTCTTCATGAATTTGGTGTTAAGGACTTGCAAGTTGTGTGGGACTGAGTATGTTTAATGGATCACTATTTTGTAGCTCATGCTCAATGGACATGGGGTCACGAAGAGTTGGTCATGACTGTAATGATACCACACACACACACACACACACACACACACACACACACACACACACACACACACACACCAAAACATATGGCAACAAAGGCCACTCTGGGTGATTTACAGGGTTAAAGAAAAGGTAAGTAGTAGGGGAAGGGGTACTCCTGTCAAAGGGGCAATAAAACCATCAAACACCGGAAGTCCCGCCCCCTTACCAGAAGTCCCGCCCCTTACCGGAAGTCCTACCCCCTTACCGGAAGTCCCTACCTTCCGTCCCACCCCCTTACCCGGAACCGGAAACTTCCTGGGCCCTTTGACCTGGAAGTGACATCCTCTTCTGCCTGACCCGGATGGGGAGGCTTGCCCCCTCCCCCTGACACGTCACGGGGTCCCCCTACCCCACCCCCAGGCATGCCCGGGCATGCCTGCCCCTAGGGCGCTGCCGCTCCCTATGTGTTGCCTGGGCCTGTCTTGCTGCATGTGCGCATGCCTGAGAGGCCTTATAAGAAGAGGGGAGTGTTCTGCGGTGCCCGCCGCCGCCTTTTCCGCTGTTCCTGAAACCGACTGGCCCATGGTCCCCGCCGTCCCGTTTATGTGGAGAAAGATGGCGTCTTCAAAGGGCCCAGGAAGTTTCCGGTTCCGTGTAAGGGGGTGGGGCGGAAGGTAGGGACTTCCGGTAAGGGGGTAGGACTTCCGGTAAGGGGCGGGACTTCCAGTAAGGGGGCGGGACTTCCGGTGTTTGATTGTTTTATTGCCCCTTTGACAGGAGCACCCCTTCCCCTACTATTAAGGTACAAACATTAAACATAATAATATATAAAAAAATACAATATAAAACAAAATAACACTAAGTCAGTCAAAATCAGTAAGAGCACAGAGAGACAAGAATAGACAAGAAGGAAATGACATAATGGGAGAAGCTAATAACCAGGGAAAGCCTTCCTAAATAGCCATGTCTTAAGATATTTCTTAAAAACAGACAGTGAGGGGGCCAAACAAATCTCAGGAAGAAGTTGATTCCAAAGTGAGGGGGCTGCTACTGAGAAAGCCTAGTTCTGCGTCAATGATTTACAAGCTTCCTTTAGCGATGACACCCTCAAGTGTCCTGCCAGAGACGACCGAGCATAATGGGCAGTACTCTGCCGTAAGAGCTGCTCTGACAGATAGCAAGGTCCCAAACTGTTTAGTGCTTTGTTGTCATCATTAGAACCTTTAAATTGATGCGGTAACGGATCGGCAGCCAGTGCAGTGCACCCAACATGGGAGTAATATGATGGAATTTACTCAACCAAGTAACTAATCTGGATACCAAATTGTGCACCAGCTGGAGCCTCTGCATCGACTTCCAAGGCAGCCCCACATAGGGAGCATTGCAGTAGTCTAATCTTGAGACTATGAATGCATGGACCAACGTAGTGAAAGCATTGGGTAGAAGCAGGCAAAGCTGTCTCGTTGCTTGAGACAAGATGTTCAACACTCCCTTTAGAAACATTCACAATGCAACTACCTAAATAAATAAATAAATAAATAATAAAATCAAATATTCTCAGCTGTGCTTCCCTTTGAGGGGGTCAAAAGGGAGTATTAAAAGGGAAGCACTTTGGTAGGGAAAAGGCCTACCAAGTTGCTTTCACCATGACTTAGATCATTTTCCAGGTCAAACATCACATTGCTTCAGGGATTCCGGGGGGGGGGGGGGGATACCTGCAGATAGATAGTTTTAGACAACTGACATTAACAGCAGTTCTCACGGAGCAGAGATTTGGGAGTGAAAGAGTGTAAAAGTTGCAGTCCCTTGCACTTCACTATATGAAGAGAGAACCTTACTGTACTTAATGGTATAGACAGCTCCGGTTCCAATCCACACATTCATCCAACACATATATATCAGGCAAGTTCCTATGGAAATGCATAAATATCTTACTCCTAAGTCTGAACCAGGCTTATAACTACCCATGCCTAGACCTGGAATTTGCATTATGAGAACTAATGATGGAGTATGTTTTTCAGTCACCAAATGGCCAGCATGTCATCACATACTGATGTTTTGACCATGGACACATGAGAAGGTAGGTTTGGCTTTCAGGAATGTACAGGTCAAAATCAAAGATTTGAGATGTTACTTTTCTGGATATTAACCCCCAGAATATTTCAGTTCACAGGGGAATGCTAGGTATTTCAAAAAGATAACTTTTCTCATCTTAAGAGTTAAGAAAAAACATTACTTATAGAAAGTATACACCTCATATGAATTTGAGTCAATAGAATGAGCTTTCATGAAAGATGCAGTTTGGAATTCATTCCAGTTGTCATTGGGAAAGTAATTAAGCAGTCATGCCATAAGTGTCCAGCACATTGGCAATATACCTATTATGTATTCATCTCAGTACATTGTTAATATAATGAGAACTGTATTTGGAGCCCCTGAGAGAGGCCGATATTTTTTCTGAGTGGATCACAACATCTGCTCATATATATTGCTATTATTTTTATATCTGCCAGCCCAATTTATATACCTGCTAGAAGTTTTGTTTATGTGTATGAAATTTTTGTTTACCACCTGTCTAATTCCATTTATCTTCACTGAGACGCTTGTCTTATCTTTTTCACTCAGACTTAACATATGCAAGCAGTAAACACAATTAGCAAAACACAACAAATTATTTATAATCGGACCATTTTGAAAGCTGCAGCCCAGAAAAGAGGGGGGAAACAAAACAAAATATAAAGCCATAAAACTTTTTTCCCCTTTTTTTAACTTGCATATATCTTGATGTTGCAACACTTTCAGTGATTTTTCATGACTGTCAAGAGGGAAACACTGCAGGAAGTTTATCATTCAGCTATGACAGGGAAGCAATAACTTACATACCTAGGTATTTTTTTTTTGGCCAAGTATCTGAATATAACAAGAGAGCAGGTGGGTGTTATAGTTCTGTTTTAATCTCCCCAGTGAGTTTATCACATGGAAACAGCCATACTCTTAGAATATAATGGGTGATCCACAGTAGGTGGGGATCTACTGTTCCCTCCCAACTCTAGACTGGTTTCCTCGTGACTATTTTTGAAACACCACAAACCCACTATAGAAACTGGGATTGTCTTCCCACAACATTTCATTCAGGGGAAGGTGAGGAGAATACTGAAATTGCCTCTATAGTCCAGGGCCAGACAATCTTCGAATGGATCCCCCGCCCGCACCGCATGGCATGGCGAGTTGGCGAGACGACGAGGATGCGCAGCCCAGGACAGGAGAGGGGGGGAGGCCGGTGACCCCCCGCCCCCCAGAAACCACCCTTCTGGTAGGTGCCCTCACTGAGGCAGGCCGCAGGCATATTTTTGCCTGCTTTTTTGGCCGGGATCGGGGTTTTTTTATTTTTAAAACTTTTTTCTGTGCCGCGCCGCTTGACGAGTTGGCGACTCGACGAGGATGCGCACTTTGCGCAGCCCAGGAGAGGATGGGGGGAGGCCGGGGGACCCCCCCCCCAGAAACCACCCCTCTGGTCGGTGCCCTCACTCAGGCAGGCATATTTTCGTGTGCTTTTTTGGCCGGGAATCGGTTTTTTTTTAAACTTTTTTCCTGTGCCGCTTGGCATTGCGCGATCGCTGCATGATTTAGCGCGATTTGACTCCCCCCATAGCATAGGGGCGTCCCGCAATCAGGGCCAGCGCTATGTGTTTTTGCTCCCTAGGCTGCGGGTGGGGTGGGGGGGCAGGCGGCGGGGGAGGTGCGGGTGGGTGGCGGTGATGGGGGGCCATGGGCGGTCAGCGACAGCGGCAGGGGGGAGGTGCGGGCGGCAGCCACGGGCAGGCGAGTGAGCGGGCGGCGGCGCAGGCCACAGGCGGCTGGCAGCACGGGCAGACGGGCGAGTGGGCAGTTAGGATATCACTTAGGATAGAGGTTCTGTTCTTGGCTTGCACCCCAAATTTCACATGTTTCTGTGGTGATTTGGTGTGTTTTTTTTACCACGATTTCAAAAGAAAAATTGTGGTCGCCATTTTGGATCACCCCCACCACATGGCATTGCGAGACGATGAGGATGACCCCCCCCAGCCTGGTGCAAGCAGCCCAGGAGAAGAGGGGGGGAAGGCCGGGGACCCCCCAGAAGCCACCCCTCTGGTAGGTGGCAAAGCCTCAGGCAGGCATATTTTCGCCTGCTTTTTTGGTCGGGAGTCGGGTTTTTTTAAAAAAAAATTAAAAAAACTTTTTCTGTGCTTCGCATTACGCAATCGCCGCAATGCCACAAACAAAAACGAAAAACCTGACCAAATTTTTCTTTTTTCGGTTCGAGTTCGAGTTCTGACAGCTTAATTATCGTTACCGTTTCCGTTACGTAACGGAAACGAAAAAACGGAAACGAAAACGAAAATTTCGCCAAGTTGTGCCCATGTCCACTGAAAGTAATTAGAAGTTACAATTGTAGAGCAAGGAGACTCAAGTTATCCCACATTACTGCTGCATGAGAACACAGTAATGAACTTGTCTTAGCACAACAAATAGACAATCTGTAAGGCAACTCTAAAAATGAGGTCATCCCAAACAAAAAGTTCAAGATGGTCTACAGCAGTGATGGCGAACCTATGGCACGGGTGCCCACGGTGGCACTCAGAGCTCTTTCAGTGGGCACCCAACATCACCCCTTCATAGCTACCTGTATACAGGTTAAATTACTGTATTGGCACTTTGCAAAAAAAATTACTGGGTTTTGAATTGCAGTTTGGGCACTCGGTCTCTAAAAGTTTCGCCATCACTGGTCTACAGAATAGAATTATTGTGCTCACTACCATTCACAAAGAGACATCAAGCAGGAAAAGATCCCAGAAGCAGACTCCTTTTTTCATCAGTAAACCACTTCTCATCCAAACACAAAGGAATTGCCAGGGCTGTTTTTCAACAGTTTTGCAGGTATCAAAATGCCTAGAATAAAAGACAGTGCGCCCAAGAGGATATTCTGCACATCATCTTTATTCTTGGCATGGGGGTAATCAACATTCATGCTACCCTTTGCTATGTAAAGCTTGGTATCCTGTTTCCTTCTGGCAACATGAGCATGAAACTGTGCAGCAGTATCAAGCCATTTCCTGGTGGTTTGAATCATGGATAAAGAAGCACAATATCCCACATTCATAAACCGCATGCATGCATGCATGCATGCATGCTTATTTATTTATTTATTTATTTATTTATTTATTTATTTATTTATATTCCGCCTTTCTCCTTGGAAAAGGACTCAAGGTGGCTTAGAGTAAGGAGAGACAATATGTAGTCCATTACAATTAAGACACATTCAGTTTGAGAACAGGGAATTGAAGGGTATCTTACAGCATTAGAAGGCAGCATTAAAACTAACAATTGGTAACACAGTGACAGTGAAATCACACAAGGAGGGATATAAACACAAAGTTATAATTTTTTTTTTAAGAATGGAATTAAAAACAGTGATGATATTGATTACAATTGATTACAAGTTGCCAGTTATTTTTAAGGAGTTACTTTCAAGGGTTGGTTATAAAATAAAATAAACATGGGTACAATCTAGCCATGACTGGTGAGTTTGCTGAGGCTGTCCTGAACCCAAATCCTTCCAGCTTTATGATGTTGGAAATTACTTAGAAGTAACCTGACCTAACTTTGTGTTGTGACTCTGAGCTGAGAGGGGTTTAGATCTGGCATAACTTGACACCTTCCCTACCTCAACCTTTTAAAATATTTATTTATTTATTCATTTATTTATTTGCCCACTCCTCTGATGACTGGTCTCAGTCAACAGTTATGGAAGCAGATCCAGTTCTGCAAGTAGATCTGAGATCAGTCCATATTAGAGAAAAGGGCAGTTTTTGCTAGAAAAAAACTATATATATATATATATATATATATATATATATATATATATATATATATATATATATATATATATATATATATATATATATATATATATATATATATATATATATATATATATATATTTGTTTTCGTAGATTTTCACGGGTATAGGTATGCATGTTAGGGTGGATTCGGGTTTCTTCCCGTGTAGAAATCTGGTTGTTTTGGCGACGTTTCGACGAGGTCTCACTCGTCATCTTCAGGCTGGTGAAGAAAGAAAGAAGCCAGAACACCAGCCTGAAGATGACGAGTGAGACCTCGTCGAAACGTCGCCAAAACAACCAGATTTCTACACGGGAAGAAACCCGAATCCACCCTAACATGCATATATATATATATATATATATATATATATATATATATATAAATATATATATATATATATATATATATATATATATATATATATATGCATGTTAGGGTGGATTCGGGTTTCTTCCCGTGTAGAAATCTGGTTGTTTTGGCGACGTTTTCAACGAGGTCTCACTCGTCATCTTCAGGCTGGTGTTCTGGCTTCTTTCTTCTTGAAGCAAAGCGTGATCTCAGTTGAAGTCCTTCTATAAATACTGCTGGGGGGGTGTGGTTTGCTTGCTCTGTTGCTGATTGTAGGTTCATTTGTTCGTTTGTTTTTTTGTGATCTGCTGTGTGGCTGAGGCGATCGTTAAGGGCTTAACTGCTGGTGGGTTAGATGGCTGTTTAGAGACATCATGTGTGGGTGAGGTGCTGGATGTGTGTCTATTAGCCTTTTGTTTCTTAACGACCTTGGTGATGGGTGTTCTGGCAGCATCCTGGGCTTCGGTGGAGTGGGGTCCTGTGTCTTGTGAATTCATTTTGGTCTGGCTGCGTGTCTGTGGTCTCCCAATGTTTTTTTGGCGTGTGTAAGTGTGCTCCATGTGGTGGCTGGAGTGGGGAGTAGCGGTAGATGGTGCAGTCGTGGTTTTGTTATTGGATGGTGGTTTCGTTTCATCTGTGGGAAGGGTCTGGGTTTGTGTTTGGTGTGGATGGATGGTGGTGGCATCTTGTGTCCTTTTGGACCTGGTGTCAGTCTTTGTGACAGAGGCTCGTCTGTTGACCAGGGCTAGTTTCCAGATGTCAGGCAAGCGGGAGGTGTCATCACGTTTATTCATGTTGTTTGGGTGTTTCTCTATTTCAATGGCTTCCATGATTATTCGACTGTTGAAGTGTTCAGTTTTGGAGATGAGTTTGGTTCTTTTAAAATCAATTTCATGACCTGTTGTTTTTATGTGCTGGAAGAGAGAGGAAGATTTTTCTTCTTTTTTGACTGCGTTCTTGTGTTCCGCGATGCGTGCGCTTATTCTCCTGTTTGTCTGTCCGATGTATGTGGCTGGGCAGACTTTGCATGGTATTTCGTAGACTCCTTGGTTTTCTAGCTCAATCTTGTCTTTGGGGTTTCTTAAAATGTTGGCTATTTTTTGTTCGGTGCAAAAGGCTGTCTTGATATTGTGTTTGTGGAGAATTTTGCTTATTTTGTCTGTGGTGCCTTTGATGTAAGGGAGGAGGGCAGTGCCGTTGTTCTCTTCTGTTTCTTGGTTCTTGGGGGGTGTTTCTTTTTGGATTAGTTTGGTGATGGTGTTTTTTTGGAATCCGTTCGCAATTAAAGCATTCGAGAGAGTGTGTAATTCAGTTTTTAGGTGGTCTTTGTCAGCGAGGCGTTTGGTTCTGGAGATGAGGGTTTTTGCTACGGAGTTGATCTGTGCAGGGTGGTGGTGTGATTGTGCATTTAAGTAGCGGTTTGTATGTGTTTTTTTCCGGTAGATGGTATGTCCTAAGGAGCCGTCGGGTTTTTTTTAGATTAGGACGTCCAGGAAGGGAAGTTGGTTGTTGGCTTCTATTTCCATAGTGAATTGTATTTTGGGGTGTAGGCTGTTGAGATGTGTGAGGAAGTTGTTCAGTTTGTCTTTCCCGTGTGGCCAGATAACAAAGGTGTCGTCAACATATCTGAGCCAGAGTTTGGGTTTATGTTCGGACTTCTGTAACGCGTTGGTTTCAAAGTGTTCCATATATAGGTTTGCGATGACCAGTGAGAGGGGTGAGAAGCCAGAACACCAGCCTGAAGATGACGAGTGAGACCTCGTCGAAACGTCGCCAAAACAACCAGATTTCTACACGGGAAGAAACCCGAATCCACCCTAACATGCATACCTATACCCGTGAAAATCTACGAAAACAAATATCCGACCTCTACGGGGAGGAAACCTTCCAGCTGACCAGAACCTACGAGAAACTAGAAGTCCGAAGAGCCACCATCTTATGTGACATTGCATTCCTACGCAACTGCCGAGATAAAAATGTGATCCCCACAAGCTTCCAACTGGAATTCCACTCAAAAACCCCATCCAGCGAAAGGATCCTGAAAAGAACAGAACTAGCCCTAATCAGAAACGAACTACACAAGAAAAGATACCTACTAGATCAAACCAACAGAGACCTACTCACTCTCCACCTCAAACTCAGCAACAAAATCCACCCAACACTCTGGAACAAATCCAAGCAACTCGCCGCCTGGAGAGCTGAAACAGAGACCTCCCACAAGACAGACATACACACCAACAAACTCCACAAACTGGAAAAACGCCAGAAGCCCAACCCCCCACAGCAGCCCATGAAACAAACAGTTCACAACATATCAGACAAGACACTCACCATCGCAGAGACCAAAGTCCTGTCCAAAGGATTCAACTTTGCAGTCGCCCCCAGACACATCCCCACTGAAAACATCATATGCGGAGTGGAAGCCAGCCTAACCAAAATCAACCCAGATGAAGCCAACAAAATCAGACTCGAAGTCACCAATATCCTCTGCTCCAGCAAACCACCCAGAAGCAATTTACACAAAGAAGAACAAAAAGCCCTCACCAACCTGAGGAAAGACAACAACATAATCATTCTCCCAGCAGACAAAGGCAATGCCACAGTGGTGATGAACACATCTGACTACCAAGCCAAACTATCCAACCTACTACAAGACCCTGCTTACATACCTTTGAACACAGACCCCACCACCTACCTGGAAAAAACCACCAAAGCCAAAATAAAAGCCTCACCCTTAAGTGAAGAAATCAAGCCAAGCATCATCCCCAGAGAGAAATCATCCAGATGCCCCAAGCTCTACGGCCTCCCCAAGATTCACAAAGAAGGAACACCTCTCAGACCCATAGTCAGCTCCATAGGCTCACCCCTACAAAACCTCGCCAAATTTCTTGCCAAACAAATCCAGCCCTATGCAGAATCCATCTCTTCATACGTACAAAACTCGTTCCACTTCATAGAAATTATAAAGAAACAAGACCTACAACCCAATGACCTACTCGTGAGCTTCGATGTTGTTTCGCTCTTCACACAAGTGCCCATTCAAGAAGCCTTGACAGCTATCCACAACAAATACAACCCCCCCAAGCACATCCTAGATCTGACCAACCACTGCCTAACCAACACATACTTCATCCACAATGGACAAAGATACAAACAGATAGAAGGAGCACCCATGGGATCACCCCTCTCACCGGTCATCGCAAACCTATATATGGAACACTTTGAAACCAACGCGTTACAGAAGTCCGAACATAAACCCAAACTCTGGCTCAGATATGTTGACGACACCTTTGTTATCTGGCCACACGGGAAAGACAAACTGAACAACTTCCTCACACATCTCAACAGCCTACACCCCAAAATACAATTCACTATGGAAATAGAAGCCAACAACCAACTTCCCTTCCTGGACGTCCTAATCTACAAAAAACCCGACGGCTCCTTAGGACATACCATCTACCGGAAAAAAACACATACAAACCGCTACTTAAATGCACAATCACACCACCACCCTGCACAGATCAACTCCGTAGCAAAAACCCTCATCTCCAGAACCAAACGCCTCGCTGACAAAGACCACCTAAAAACTGAATTACACACTCTCTCGAATGCTTTAATTGCGAACGGATTCCAAAAAAACACCATCACCAAACTAATCCAAAAAGAAACACCCCCCAAGAACCAAGAAACAGAAGAGAACAACGGCACTGCCCTCCTCCCTTACATCAAAGGCACCACAGACAAAATAAGCAAAATTCTCCACAAACACAATATCAAGACAGCCTTTTGCACCGAACAAAAAATAGCCAACATTTTAAGAAACCCCAAAGACAAGATTGAGCTAGAAAACCAAGGAGTCTACGAAATACCATGCAAAGTCTGCCCAGCCACATACATCGGACAGACAAACAGGAGAATAAGCGCACGCATCGCAGAACACAAGAACGCAGTCAAAAAAGAAGAAAAATCTTCCTCTCTCTTCCAGCACATAAAAACAACAGGTCATGAAATTGATTTTAAAAGAACCAAACTCATCTCCAAAACTGAACACTTCAACAGTCGAATAATCATGGAAGCCATTGAAATAGAGAAACACCCAAACAACATGAATAAACGTGATGACACCTCCCGCTTGCCTGACATCTGGAAACTAGCCCTGGTCAACAGACGAGCCTCTGTCACAAAGACTGACACCAGGTCCAAAAGGACACAAGATGCCACCACCTTCCATCCACACCAAACACAAACCCAGACCCTTCCCACAGATGAAACGAAACCACCATGCAATAACAAAACAACGACTGCACCATCTACCGCTACTCCCCACTCCAGCCACCACATGGAGCACACTTACACACGCCAAAAAAACATTGGGAGACCACAGACACGCAGCCAGACCAAAATGAATTCACAAGACACAGGACCCCACTCCACCAAAGCCCAGGATGCTGCCAGAACACCCATCACCAAGGTCGTTAAGAAACAAAAGGCTAATAGACACACATCCAGCACCTCACCCACACATGATGTCTCTAAACAGCCATCTAACCCACCAGCAGTTAAGCCCTTAACGATCGCCTCAGCCACACAGCAGATCACAAAAGAACAAACGAACAAACGAACCTACAATCAGCAACAGAGCAAGCAAACCACACCCCCCCAGCAGTATTTATAGAAGGACTTCAACTGAGATCACGCTTTGCTTCAAGAAGAAAGAAGCAAGAACACCAGCCTGAAGATGACGAGTGAGACCTCGTCGAAACGTCGCCAAAACAACCAGATTTCTACACGGGAAGAAACCCGAATCCACCCTAACATGCATATATATATATATATATATATATATATATATATATATATATATATATATATATATATATATATATATATATATATATATATATATATACATATAACAATTAGGTGTTATTACTATAATTTAAATGGTAAGGTTTGGACACATCATTGAGAGAGAGAGATGGGATGTGTACCAAATAAGTAAAAATGAGATCTAATGTTTAATAACTCTCTGAAATGCCCTGTTTTGTTTTTTTGTTAATTTGGTTTGGTTTGGTTAGTGGGCTGTGGGCTTTTTTGCAGCTACTCAAGAATGAATCTAGGTAGAAACAAAACAAACAGACGTTATTATAGTTTTTTGGCACTATCAAGCTAGGCAACAATAATTTATTTTGGAGGCATGATATGAACAGTACTTTTGGAATATTCACTCTTGGGACTGACCTCACATCTGAAGTTCATCCAGAATGGACATTCCATGTGATACCCTTCTTGGTATGCATCAGTAGTTATGTCTGCGTATGTGGCTTGTGTATTTTCTTATGAAATGACTGCGGCACCATCCATTTTACTTTAAAAATAATGTAAGCTGGATTACTAGATGTTCTTACTAGTCCAAGTTTCTACTTTTCTTGTTTTCCCAGACAAACACCTGGAGGTGGCAGTGCATGCTTCACCAAAAAAGAGAGAAGTCTTCTTCAAATAGAGAACTGTCATCTCTAAAGAAGACTATATGCCGTCCTACATACAGTCTGGCATTTTACTAAACTTCCTCTGGAAAAAAAATCCTGTCTGCAGCATAATGTGCTATACATTCTGTCATTGTGCAAGCGAAGATTTCCATGATGGAAACCTTGCCTCTTCAACCTCAGCACTTTCACATTCATGGGTGCATGAATGGATGACAAGAGAGAACAGGAGACAAAAGTCATGAGCCAGCTCTTATTGCAATCTCACATTGCTGTAAATATTTCTCTTTGCATCACAGTCACAATATGGGGGGGGGGGGAGACCATGAGGGCGAAAACGACATGCCCACAGGTCAGTTACAAATATGGCTTTGACTAGTGATCCTGCTCTCAGTTCATTTAATTGGATGCTTATATCTTTTTCTTCTCATTAAAGTACTGAGACATGAGTTCCATGTACAGCCTCTGCTGTCATTGGCATGAGGCGTGCATTCCAGCAATTTCACATTAACTGGAGAGCATTCATTTAGTATCTTAAACACATGAACTCCAGCAAATCTGACACCTCCTTCCTGGCCTCTGCCAAATCTATTTGATGGGTGTATTGAGTGTAGCCAATTTGGCTCCTTGTTGGAGCACTTGGGCAGGAGGTGCTAAGTTCAGGGAATAAACAAAAAAATTTAACTCTAAAAGGTTGCTGTGCATGCCAGTTTGATGAGATTTGTCACTGTCCTATTTCCCATGAGGGGGGAGTGTGGGGAGGGGAGCTGATCAAGTCTGCTTCATCCAGTCCCCCCCCCCCGTCTTTTGCCTGGAATAAAAGGAAAAGAAGAACCAGCTCCAAAGATTTGGAAGGGGGTGCAAAGGTAGGACAAAGAAGCATGTCTGTTTTATGAAGTCACTGAGCACTGTTTCTCCTGTTGTCTTCTTTTTATTTGTGGCATGGAGGGGAAAGGTCCAAGAAACACAACAGCCTGTTAGATTTAAACTCTCTTTAATAATAGCACTGGAGACCATGCCCGATAACGATGCCAAGCAGTGTCCAAGGAGACAGGCATCTTTCTCTCCAAAAAATGTCACTGCCGGAAATGATGCTAAATGTCAAGCCCCGCACACAGAGCACACATACAAACAGAGTTCAGTTCTTTGCCAAGATCTTTAGTGGAAAGCCGGGCAAGTTCAAGTCCTTTGCCAACAATCAAGTGCCAGATAAATAACAGAATCCAACTCCCAGCAATTAACAGTCCAAGTCAAAACCAGAATATCTCACGGAAACCAGACACCAAACCCAAGGGAACAGATTAAGCCATTGTCCAGGAAGCCAGCCCGAAATCAGGAAACAGAGCCAAGGTCACAGACAGGAACGTGGTTGCAAGTTCAAATGACTCATTGCTTCCACAGAGAGCTCAAGGTGAGCTTACCAGCTTTATCTCAAAACAGGGAACACACCCTTACTTCTGGAAAGGCTCCTGCTAGTACTTAGGGCTTCCCAACCTGATTCCCTGTCTAGCATCAAAGACCCTTTCCCTAGCTCTCCTGGTAGCACATCTTTGAAGAATCCTGCTCATAGCCCTTCTAGGGGGAGAAGATATGTTTTCAGCTGAGTCATCAGACCCAGCTGCCTGCTGACTTGAGCTGCAAGGCTCCTCCAGCAGCTCTTCACCATTTAACCCCTCAGAGACAGGTTCTGTGACAGGCAGGGTCCTGGCACTAAATCACCATGCAGTCATATTCGTACAATAGTTCTTAAAGAGGTTTCTGAAGCAACTGGCTGCTGAGTGAAGCAGCCTGTATGAAGGGGAGAGGAAAAGAAAAGATTAAACAGTCCGAAAACCCATCTGGCTAAATTCGTAGACAGTAAATACTTCATTCACCCAGAAGTGTTCTGATCTTCTCCAGAGTCCCATGGATTCAGAAGTTGCAGACATCTTCTCTGTACTCTTGCCGAATGTGTACATGCACATTCTTAAAGAAATTCCCTACTATTCTGTGGCCAGAGGACATATTAGCAGTTTAGGTGCATAATGCAGTGAGTTGCAGCTAATTAACAAGGTGCTGGCTATATCCCTGATTGCATGCCTGGTCGCGTGGCAGGCACATAACCAGAAACACGGCTGATATCCCTTTACTTCAATTCACTGATGTGACCTACACAACTTTCCTTCCACACACATTTAATCAACAATCTGATCCCAAGCAATACAAAGATACTGTAGGCTATAGGGAGATTGACAACCCTTAACCCACTCATATATTTAAGAAGAAGACTAGACTATTACATAGAAGCATTTTCTCAAATATAGTAAGCAAAAGTATGCACCTTCAGCAGTTGATCAGATTTGGGGGGGGCAGTGCAGAATCCCTAATGGTCTCATAATCTGGAATCAACATAGTTCATTTTGAACCGTATCAAAGGGGCAGCAATCTGTGACTCTCCAAAGCTCATCTCCGTCATATAAACTCACCAAGTTTTCAACTGGGGCTTACAGGAGAAAACTTTCCCAGTAGCCCCGTCAAACCTGGAACCAGCACTCTAGCAAGACACACTCCAGAAGGAAGACTTAGACGGTTAATTCATGTCCTTCCTCTAGCAGAGGTGAACTTGCCTCTGTGTTGAAATCGGTTTTAGTCACGTGACCTAATGCCGGTTCTGCCCCTGTTTCTCTGTACTCACGGGCATGCTGATTGAAACCGGCAGTACTTTAACCGCATGTCCTTGATCCTTACCTGGCAGTAAGGAACAAACACAAACCAGGGTGAACTGTTCGAGGAAGAATCTTGATCGATAAGTGGGGAAAATGGATTTATAAGAAGGAGTTATAATTGTTGTTTGATACATCGAAATACCGATGTTCCTCCCCCCTGCTAACCCCCCCCCAAAGTAATCGCACTAAGTATTTTCTCGATGCGGGTTAAGAGGAACCGCACGTCCCCTAGGGGGCGGATCGAGAAGCGGATTGAAAATATTCCCGAGTTCCAGGACGGGAATCTCTCACCCCGCTTGGAGCGCAGTTCAAGGGGCGTGGTCGGGGTGAACTCGGATTGACCCCACAAGGATGTGACGTTCCATTCCTTCGAACTCATATTGACCCCACAAGGATGTGAGATTCCATCCCTTCGAACCAGTCTCCAGCGGGGCCGCGAACTGCAGCGAGAGGGACGTGAAGTATCAGCCTTAGTGACTAACAACAGGGGAAAGTGCATTCAGCTTTCTTTCTCTCGCAGTTCTGAGGGGTTGCTTTTCCTCATGCTTGCCTCTTTTCATCCATTTTTCCTGGCGGACTTGATTTGCATGACATTTTGGTTAATGGGCTCTTCTGCCTTTTTCTCCTCTGTTATCTCCAGCAGAGATTTAGGTGAAGTTTCCCTTTAAACAAATATATTGCTAATGATTTCAGTCCCCATATTTGCTCGCTTTCTGGTGCCCAGACCTGACCTACTGCCTGCTCTCCCAGAATGAGCTTCAAGTAATTACAGTAGGCTGGGTGCTGGGGAGAGAAACACCTGCTGTGAACTGAAAGTGTCTTGGATCAGAACTGCATTAAGCTTGCCATCTGCTATGTAAAGGTTAAACCACAAAAGCTGTGCTCATTTGGACCTCCATTAGACCAACTGTCCAGAGGCACTCAGTTTTCCACTCTTATCAAAATATTTACAGCCCAGATTTCTGCCTATGAAAAAAGCCAACATCCTTGGTACATATAAGGAAGAGTTGTCAAACTCAAAATTTATTTTTGATCATTTTTGAACTGCAGTGCACTACGGAAGAAACCGAGTTATCAATATTTATTATGATTCATTAGACTTATACCCTGACTTTCCATTAAAATTAGTCCTCACACCAATTTAATAACAGAATAATAAATAAATCCAGATTAACTATAACTCATAAAATCTCATAAAACCAACCCCATCATGAACTTAACATCAACTGAATGCATTAAAAGCATTACAGTCAGTTAAGTGTACAGTTAAAAAATACAATAGGGGAAATCATAGAAACAGCAAAGAGGGCTGCTCATCCATCTGCTGGTTTAAGGGCTTTCACTCACATAATTTAGCCTGAAGAGAAGTTAGGGAAGTCTTTAAGATACAAAAATCCCATCTTGAGTGCTGAACACTAGAGATGGGCACGACCAGAAAAAAAAAATTCGAGTTGTCATTTTTCGGGACGGGTCCGTTTCAGGTCGTTTCCGTTTTTTGTGATTTTTTTTTAAAAATTGTCGTTTCAACGTGTCATTTGTCATTTGTCGTTACCGCCGCCACGATTTCACGCGATTTGACATCCGCGAGTGGCGTCCCGTCGGCGCTAGGTGTTTTTGCGCCCTAGGCGGCGGGCGGGGTGGCGGGGTGGCCATCGGCGGGCGGCGGCAGCAGCAGGGGGGAGGGGCGGGCACCTGGGCGGCGGGCGCAGGTCCCGCAATGACCCAGAGCAGGCGGAAAACTCTTTAAACTGACTTGCTGCACAAGACTGCATCGAATAAAGCAATTGCAAGCTGCAGGCAGGGTATGAAAGGACCATGGCTTGCCACCAAGCAAATAAAAATTTTAAAATAAATCCACACCTCCCCTCCCACTCAAACCTCCCCCCCCTTTGAAGCACTATCAGAAAAGAAATCCTAACAAACTGCAGGAGAATAAAAAATAATAAACTGCGTTGCTATTCCCCACAGCAGACAGAGAATGAAAGGAATTATTATTATTTCCTAAACATTCAATTGAATCAATTCCCTCCCTGCCTGCCTAACTGAAATCTAAAGGCTCCGCGAAATCGAAACTAGTCTAGCACAGCAGCCAGCTACACACAGCCCTCTCCCACCCACATCCAAGCCCGGACTGCGACTCTTCTGGGAGTGCCTTGGCTTTTTATGCCCTCTTGCGCATCCAGAAGTGTCAGTCAAAACCTGGCCATGCGATTGGTAGAATGGGTCCAAAAATTTGCATGGTCCCATCCCATGGCCAGCCCATCATTGCGCAGGTGTAAAAAAATAATAATAAAATAAAATAAAATAAAATCAATGGAGACGTTTAATTGCAAGAAAAACCCACTGCTGCTACTGTAAAAATTCAAGCATTTAAAATAGCTAATTTTCGCATGTTTCTTTTGTGCTTTGGTGGTTTTTTGGACCACAATTTCAAAAAAAAATATTGCTAACGCCATTTTGGATCCCCCCGCACCGCATGGCAAATGGAGACCCCGAGGATGCCCCCTCCCAGCCCGGTACCAGCAGCCCAGGACAGGAGGGGGGAAGGCTGGGGACCCCCCCCCCCAGAAACCACCCCTCTGGTAGGTGCCCTCAGGCAGGCATATTTTCGCCTGCTTTTTTGGCCGGGAATCGGGGTTTTTTTTATTTTTAAAACTTTTTTTCTGTGCCGCTTGGCATCGCGCGATCGCCGCGCGATGCCAGGAACGACGACAAATCAGACCCAATTTTTCTTTTTTCGGTTCGAGTTCGAGTTCTGACAGCTTAATTGTCATTACCGTTTCCGTTACGTAACGGAAACGATATCCGAAAACGGAAACGACAATTTCGCCAAGTCGTGCCCGTGTCTACTGAACACCACTGAAAGTCCAAGAGGACTAATAAGATTGTTTTCCCACAGTCAGCTCTGCAGCCCTTCTACCAAGGAGATCAAAATAGTCCCTGTTCTATACAAAAGAGCAAATGTAATGGCCCCAGATAATCTGGAGTGATTTCATTAAAAGAAAACTATTTCCTAAAATACAATTTTATTTTTCAGTTAAAATCCCAAGGAGATTCTGCCAAAGCTGGTACTTGTCAAGGGCCTCCTTTTTCTTCACCACCCAGCTGATGTCATCCAAGCTTCCCTCTGCCCACTCCATATTTCCTTTTAACTATTTCATACTCATATATGAGCACAATATGTGTATGTGTGTACATTTGAAAAATGTGAGCAGGTTTTTCACATTTTAGAACTGTACACAGTCTTCCTTGATTATTTTTCAAGGCAATTTATGCTATCAAATACCTTTTAAAAGAAAATTGTGGGATTCATTACAAGCAAAATATGGATATCTCAACAGTAAACTGGATTCAGTTCCAGGATCGAAAACAGATTGACATAGTCATTGCTGAGGAAAATTATGGAACAGAATTTGGTGTAAATTGATTAATCTTTGATTAAAACATAATAATATAGTTGCTGATGGATTTTGGATGTCTTTTATGTTACTTCCATATTTCCACCTCAAATGTTTTTTTACAGGGCATCTGCACCATGAATCTTAAAATCTGCTTAGAAATTTTTTTTATAATGAAATGAAAAGTTTATTCTATCTATCTATCTATCTATCTATCTATCTATCTATCTATCTATCTATCTATCTATCTATCTATCTATCTATTGGATTTTTATAATGCCCACTCTGGGCAGTTAACAACAATCAATACAATACAATACAAAGAAAAAACAAAACAAAACATATAACTCGTACAATAAAATAAAATCAACATAAAATACAGTAAATATAATAAAATTAAAATTAAATAATATGAAATGACATATAAATTCCATAAAACTATAATAATCAGCTCTGTCATTGAACTACAGAGGCCCAAGTGCATAAGAAAATTCTTTTACCAAATTGTCCTTGGAGTTTTGTTTTTTACTTCTTCATTAATAGCCACAATTCTAATGAAGTAATGTATGGGTATGCATTTTAGCTTTTATTCTCTAACTTGAGTGCCTTCACTGAAATAAAGGTAGAATATAAACAAATAGAACAAATATTGCACATTTTACTACAGCTATACACATTAAATGGAATAAAATTATTAAGAAGGTATGGCACACATGGATTACATAGCTCCTACCTACAGCCTTCCATTCATGAGGTAAATAGCCTGACAAATCCGCTGAGGTCAGTTATGACAACCATGCATAACAAAGGAATTACAATAGATACCCCATGCCCACAGTTTCCATGGTTTCAGTTATCTGCAATTAACCTTGCATTATTCATTCCAGTCATTATTATGCCACATATAGACTGCTCCTCCTCCTCCTCTTTTTGTTGCTGTTGCCACTGCAGTTTGCAGTGCCTCTGCTTACCCCTGCCCTCTGATGAGCTCATATTTCATCAACATATAAGCTACTATCCATGGTTTAAGGCAGTCTTTTTCAACCATTTTTGGGCAAAGGCACACTTGTTTCATGAGAAAAATCACGAGGCACACCAACATTAGAAAATGTTAAAAACACACTTCCCACCCCCCAAAACAACAACAACAACAAATCCATCCTCCAGCCCAGGCCCTCCCAAGGCATCCCTATCAAAATGTCCGCCTGCCCTCACCTTCCTCCTCCCTCCTCCTGGCACTTTTTTTCAGAGGAACTTGCAAACCCAGGAAGGTGGGGCTGGGGGAGGCTCTTCATATACGACCCCCCAACCCCCATCTTTTACCCCTTCCAGTATAAGCCTCCCTTCTCTCCCCCCCGCCTCCTTCCAGCCAGGCAGCCACAGGGCCCGGAAGGGACCCCCCATCCCCGTCTCCTCCCTAGGTCCTAGGAATCCCCTCCTCAGCCTCCCACGTCCTCCCTTTATTTACACCCCCCCCAAAAAAATGACCATTGTCAACGGCTGGCCGCTCCCCACCCTTAAAAGAGGGGTGCGCACGCGCGCTCCTACCTGGCTCGGCAGGGGCGCGCGCCCACCCTCGGGAGGTAAATAGCGAGTGCGCGAGGCGGGGGAGGGAGGGAGGGGGGTTCGGTGAGCGAGGAGGGGGAACCAACCCCAAGAACCTTTAAGAGCGGCTTCTGGAGTGCCCTTCACCACAATGCGCCTGCGCGGGTCTCCCGGCTCTCTCTCACTCTCTCGCTCTTCAGTCTCCTCCTCCTCCTCTGCCTCCCTTATTTCTTCTCCTCCCCCGCCCACGGCCAGCCTTTCCTCGCCGCACCACTGCCTTGGTCGCAAGCGGGATGCGGGGGGGGCATTGCTGGTGTAGGGAGAATTTTTCCCACGGCACACCAGGCAACATCTCGCGGCACACTACTGTGCCACGGAACAGTGGTTGAAAAACACTGGTTTAAGGCATCAATGACAGGTCTTGAAATATAGCACATAAACAGACAGGAATGGGACTCTTGTATTTGCAACTGTTTAGTTGAACTGGAATATGAATGAAGCAGAGTATTTCATGGCAACCCTTCAGGATTTTCCAAGTAAACATACTCAACAATGGTTTACCATTCCCTTCTACTGGGGTAATCCTGGGACTATGCAACTTGTCCATGGCCACACAGGCTGGCTGAATATCATAGGGGGCACAGTGTGTATATGTGTGTGCGGGTTACCATGTTGAATCAAGCTCCCAGCCAATGGCTCTGCAGCTAGATACCTAAACAACTAAGGAGACTTTTACACAACCCCTAAAATCCAAGGCAAAGGGCTCCCAGATGCAGAGCTCAACATTATTTTCCCACCAGCTCCGAACTTTAAAGAAAATTAAGTGCGACCACGCCCACCTAAACGCGTCCCAGCACATTTTCCAAGTACCTGGTCTCCGGAGGTGAAAAATTTCTGTATTGGATGTAAAGCAGTGAGTGCTGGGCTCTCCTCGCCTTGTGTTTGTTTGGTTTTTTGCCCCCACCCCTTTAAGAGACTGAAAGAGACTGGAATGCTTGCTTCCGGGGCTGCGACCCGGCAGACGGAGGTGAGCCTGCATTTTTTTCTCCCTTTTTTTCTCCCTCCCCTCACACAGACAGAACCAAGGGAGTGCGGAGGGGTGGGAATGCAGGAAGAGCGACAAACCCCCAAGATCTCTGGTCTGAATTTAAGTTGCCAGCGGATCTTAGGGGTCATGTAAAAGCACCCTAAACTATCCAGAGCAGCAGTGAAGTGCATCTAAGTTATTGTGCAGCGGAGCAAATCAACATTCTACAATGCCTTTTCAAAAAGCAGGCAGTCTACACACACAAAAATGGGCTTCAGATAAGCACCAAGTTTGGCACAGTGTAGCTGAAAATCTTTGGGGATATTTGGACAAAGCTCTTTTGATGTACACTTTTAAAAATTTAAAACTGTTTACCCAAATTTAAAAATAGGGGCTCCCAAGTGACTCAGATTTAAAACAGATTGAACACATTGAAAAGAGAGTTCTTGCTTGTCCGGAAAGATAATACTTGTCCCCATCCACTTTTTTTATTTGAAAATAATGTGGGCTGCAGAGTAAAAACAAAAACAAAACAATCCTCAAAAGAGGCCTTTCAAAAGGGAAAATTGTTCATGTTCTTTAGTTACTTGCATGAAAAGAGAGTAATAAACAATGTGCTATTGAGTTGCAATATTGGTTGAACCCAAAAGGTAGGTAAATTGTAGGTGACAAAACAATTATGGGGCATCTCAACAATTACTGCAAGAGTCAGTGAAAGATTGGCCATTCTTTTCAATGGAGTGAGGTGTGACTTCATTCCACCATCATAATCATTGCTATATTTATATTCAGAATTATAGTCTTGCTGTACAACAACAACATGGAGTTTATTTTCCAGACATTTTTTATTTCACATTTCCTTCCCAAGGAACAATCCTAGCATCCCCCACTTCAGAACATGGTTCTATGTTTAAGGTTTTGGCTGAGTCTCAAGAATCCACATAATTATATTTGAAACTTTAAAATATTTATTTACTGTCAGATTCAAAAAAAAGAAAAAACAACACAGCCACAACATTAAGGAAGTTTACATGGCACACCAGAAGAATAAATGTACTACTTAAGCAACTCACTGACGCTTGATTACTGTTTCTGCTGAACAGCTTTAATTGAATCATGAAATGACTGAAAACCCTTCATGAATGACTAAATACATTTTGTTGTGATTCGTTGAACTTGCAATGCCAGGACTGTAGAGAATGCTGCTATTTTTAACACCTTTATACATATTTACACATGACGGGCCACCTACTTTATTGAAAAAGAACATTGCCACCTACTCTCAGCAGCACTAATGAGGTTAAGCATGCAGACAGACTAATGGGAATGTTTCAATGCTAATATGAATACAGATTTACAGGGTGTTCCAAAACTGGAATTTTCCATTCAAAAGTCAAATGTTCAGTGCCAGAAAAGCTAAGGTTTATACAGTTACCGCAGCAACCTTGATTTCTCCACCTTGTCCAAAACCACACAAAGATTTATGAAACTGAAATCTCATTGAAATTCATTGAGCAATTTGTCTCCTGAAGGCTTCCTCAGGAGCCAACAATGGTGTAACCCATGGCATCTGAAGAGTGTTCCTTTTTGTGTCATTTTAAAAATCTCCGTAAGAGGGGGGTGGCATTATGATTTTGCTACCTATAGACCTGGAAATTACAAATCTCACAAGACTACCTTCCATGGAAACCACTGTTCTCACAAAGAATCTACCTTGCAGTAGACGCCACCAATTAGGTTTACAGAGAACACTCAAGATGTGAAGACTCACTTTTCCCTTAAAGTCTAAATTGAAATAAAACTGGCATAAAATCTCAACTAAGCAACTGTTCATGAGGATTATGAAAAACAAGGAAGGGAAAGGCTTCATGCCTTTCAGGAAAAGAAGAGGCAACTATAGAATTCATATAACCAAATTCCAGAGGTTTTCTAGACTGGCCATCAACTAGAGATGAGAAAGCACATCAATTTTCTTTGTCGATTAGACAAAGATAGGTGGTTTGAGAGAGGAGTAAGGGAAGCCATTCATGTGAGCATCAAAACGCCCTCCCTCAACAGAGGTGGTGGCCTCAGGCATAGTCTATCTGCTATTTATCAGGCTGTGCTTTCCAAAGTACCCAGACAAATAAAAAAGCCTTCACCACCAAGGCGATAGCTAACAATCCATTCTTGATAGGTTTCAGCACCTTAGGCCATTGTTCACCTTAAGGCTATGGATACTATTGTCTCCCTAACGAGCCTATTCAGGCCATTGTTCATCTTATGAGCCTAATTCAGACCAGAGTGACAAGAGGTCAAAGCTGACTATAAGATGGAGGACTAGCACTAGCTGTATTCAGACAGATGAAGTTGTTTGGATGAGCAGCAAAACATTTCTATCTCTCTAAAAAGAAGTCCAGTAGTCATGACTCAATTTCCAGATAAACTCACCTGGATGACTGAGAATCTTCACAGACAATTCAAGGGGTACAACTATTCTTAGCAGGAAGAGATCCATGGTCTATATTCCTCTCTTATAAGTGTTAAAGAAATGTGCATCTGGGTAAAATCTGATAAAGAACACATTTGCTGAAATCCTCTTATGCACTTATACAAATGGTGTAATGTTTAGGTGCAAATTGCCATAAATTATGAAATCTCTGTAGGGACTGAACTGCCATGTCAAGATCTCCCTGGATATAATGGATGACTGAGTAGTTTCTCCAGAGCATCTTTGCTCGACTAGATGTTTATTACTGAAATGCTTCAGTCTAAAAAAGGAAAAAGGCCTTGGCTACTCAGTTCTCATGTTGAATGTTCAACACATCCCCGGAGGAGGACACGACATATAAACATACACTTGGAAATTTGACGAATTAATGAACTCCAGAATTCAAGTCACAACTGAGAAGGTCTGGGCATGCTTGCATGTTTACAAAAGGCTTGTTGTTTGTTGATCAGTGACACATGAGACATGTCAATAAGACATGTAGCTGGCTTGATGTCTTTTGATATGGCACATGTCAAAATGCCTGCACAACACTTTAATTGTTGGTGTTTAGCTTGCACGTGTACAAATATAGGTATGAGCTTTCACTACTCCAGGGTCTTTGTTTAATTAGATAGCCTAATTAGAGTTTCCCACCTTTATCTTATCCAACGGAATCAGAACAAATACAGCAATGTGCTACATTCTATCAGCCATTTACTTAAGGGTATATATTCACTGAAGCTAACAATAGTTGTACTCCTGAGATCTGTGCTTACATATGATTTGTTTTCCACTTGCTCAGTCAAATTAATATGTATGTATCAGAAGAGTAGCAAAATGCATTGCCAACCATGAGGCAGGAAGCATGCATCACATTCAGATGGGCAGGAATTTCTCTCTCTCTCTGCCCCCCCCCCGGCCAGGTGTTTAGAGAAATAAAGCTGCTAGATTTGCCCTAAGGCATGGTGTTTAGAGTACTTTGCTCTTCAGTGCCTAAATGTAAATCTTTGTATCTACAACCATGCATATACCTCAAGCTTGAAGGGTTAGACAAGGTGATGTTACATGGCATTATCGCAACAATGAATTGATTTTCACCATGAATTGTGATATGATTGTTAATTATAGCTTAATTTCATTTTGGAACTAACTAGGGATGGGCACAAAACAGAAAAATAGTGTTTTGTTGGATTTTGTTTCATTTCATTTGTCACAAAACAAATTTTAAACTACTTTTTGTTATGAAACAAAATGAAATGAAATTAAACACTATATTTCCCAGGGGAGCAAGTGATTTTAGGTTACCCCCCTGAAATTTTGAAAGGTTTGAGTGTAAGGCAGCTAAGTTATGAAGCTGCAAAGGGGATGTGGGTAGTTAATTGGAGTGTATCTAACAATAGAGAGGGGAAGGTGGTAAATTAACCCTATATTGATAAAGCACGCTGAACACATTCCTTCAATTAACTACTGACACTCCCTTTGGAGCTTCATAACTTAGCTCCCTGACTCCAAACCTTTCAAAATTTCAGGGGTTTACAGGGAATAGTCCAACCTTGGTCTGCAATGATTTTGGTGCTGATTCATGGCTGATGCAATACTATTTTCGAGTATGTTTTTATGTATTCCAAAATAGCATTGCAGCAGACATGAATTAGCACCAAAATTTCCGGGGACCACGTTTGGACTGTTCCCTGCAATTTCCCTGCAATTTTGAATGGTTTAAGTTCAGGGAGCTGAGATATGAAGCTCCAAAGGGGGGTGTAAGGGTACTTAATTGAAGGAGTGTGTTCAGCACATTTTACCAATATAGGGTTAATTTACCAACTTCCCCTCTCTATTGTTAGACATACTCCTTCAATTAACTACCCACACACCCTTTGCACCTTCATAACTCAGCTCCCTGACATCCAAACCTTTCCAAATTTGGGAGGGTTACAGGGAAGAGCTCAAGGAAGCTCCCCTACCATTTTCTCTAGAACAAATTGTTTCATTTTAGAGGAGGAAATGGCATTTTTTTCCATTCCATAATAAAATGCTGGCTGGTCTTTTGTTCTGTTATGAAATGTTTTGTAACCTTACGGCAGGACGAAACAGTGTGTCATTTTTTGTCAGGTGCCCATCCCTACAAATAACCCTTAATTAGGATAAAATGTCAGCTGTGACAAACTTCTCATTTGTCCCTCAAGGCATATAAAGTTTTTCAGGGGTCTTAAGGGACACATACAAGCACAAGTTTCCCCAACCTGATCCAGCACTATAAGGATGGTCTTGATTTCAGATGGCTGATACCAGAAGGCACCTCCTGGTACCGACTGGACCAGATTTAAAGGGGTCCAGCAATTGAGAGCTTGGCAGGAGTCCTCAGAAAACAGGTGGGAAGGGCAGTCTGATCACTGCAACTTCCCTCCCAACCCATTTTCTGAAGGCTCCTGCTGTCAGTGGCTGGACCTCTTTTTACCTGGGCCAGGTTTAAAGCATTCCAGCCATTGACAACTAGGCAGGAGCCCTCAGAAAATGATGGAGGAAAGGGCAGGCTTTTAAAATCCTTTCCCCGCCAAAGCCAGTGCTACAGCCGATCGGCGGCGCTGGCTTCTGGTGGGAAAAAGCCTACTGTTTCCCCACACCAATTGCAAGGAAACCTTTCCCATAGGAATGCATTGCTTCAATGCATTCCTATGGGAAAACGAAAAACGAAACAAAGTGGAAATTTCCATTTTGTTTTGTTTTGTTTTTCTGTGATGGGTCAGTTTGTTATTCATTTCATTAGGTAACAAAACAAATAACAAATAAGGAAACAAATTAAAAATTCGTTTCATGCCCATCTCTAATGCTATGTTGTCCGTGGAGATGCTCTATGGGAATCTGTTAATAAAAACCATGATGGACCAGATAAAGAGAAATTTGATGTGGCATTTCTCAAATGGTAACTTTTGGTTCTTGTACAGTATGTATCTCTGGTTAACAGTAGAATTGCTGATGCAGGGAAACATTTGTACTAGGCCATTCAACACACAGTAATATTTGTATCCACTCTTTTCCACTGCTTTTTCTTTAAATCTGAATAATACTGTATATATCTGCATGAAGACAGCTGCTTTTTTGTCCATTGGGAAAATGCCAACATTCACAGTCTGGCATTAACTTTATCACATTAAATGTCATGAAACACTGAGCAAAGTTTTGAGATTTCTAGATTGTCCTGTCAGTTTGGATTTAAAGAAACGAATAGGACCAGATTTTTTTTTGTTCCACTCTTTCTTGACTTGCCTTACTATTTATGAGATAGTTTGGTTGGTCCTTAATAAGAGCCCAGCATATATGTGGATTTTACAGGCATATGAGTTTGTTATGCCTTATCACTCATGTACAATGATGAAACAGATAATTGTCATATATATCAGTTCATTTTTCTTTTCTTTGGCTGCTATCACACCTGGGAGAAGATCCAGATGTTGTGAAAATCTGGATTTTTTAATTTCTTGGTCACATGACTGAAAATGTGGGATCTCCATTCCGACATACAAGGTTGTTTTTTTTAAGTACCGACCAGCCCCAGGGCCAGCAGGTGGTGCTAGGATATTTTTTTTAAAGCACTGACATCCCAAAGGCCAGCAGCTCAGCAGTGGCAGGAGTGGTTTTTTTTTTAAGTGCCAACCAGCCCCAGGATGAGCTGGTCGGCGCTAGGGGGGAAAGCAGAAAACCAAATCATATACGACTCCCCACAGACTTCTGGCTCGCATTTTTTACTGGAGCAAAAAATTCCCAACTTCTCTGGTAGGTCTTGGAAATTCACTAAAGGGGGCATAACCATTTTTTTACAAGCCCAGTGGCCGTGGGGACAAGATTTTGGGAAAAGCTTTATCTCAAAATTTAATCCGCATTTTAAAGGACGTGTTATTGAGCCCTTTGCCAGAATCATGTTTTGTGGTCATCAAAAAGGAGAGGTGGTACTGTGTGATGGATGAAGAGCTCAACTGTGTCATGAGAGGTCTGGGTTCCAGCTCCTATTGAGCCATTACGTATACTCACTGATGACCTTGTGGTAACCACTCTTTGCCAGCCTGACCTACATAACTGGATTGCTATGACAATGAACTGGTTAAAATGTGTGCCATCTTACTGGGGGAAGGCGGAGGGATATAAATGCAAAATAACACCAAATAAATATATGTGTCTATTGTTGCAATAGCAAGTGGTGAATATAGCCGAGTGTAAAATGATATTCAGGTTTGCAAAAGCAATGTAGAACTCTGTGTTGTACCGACAAGTTTCTATAAAGATATCCATTAGTATTCAGTGCAAAATTCCCAGGATATTGCAAGACTGCTTTCAAAGGCAGGATTTAACATAAAGTCAAATCTTGAAGGATCAAGGCCCAGCATTCACTGTTTTACTAATGTCTTTTTGAAGCAAAGATTAAAATTATGCTTTTATTACTTCTTCTAATGCTACCCTAGCTTCTAGAAATAGCAAATGAAATAACTATGCAAAATACAGCCTCAGCTTGGCTAAATCTGTAATACATGAATAAAATCTGCCTCTTGGCATTCTGGTAATTAAGTTGGGGGGGGGGGGTAAAGAGATATAATAGGAATACATACAGGGTCATTAAAAAGGCTGAAGCCTCCAGGGAACAAATAAGCTTCAAAGTAGAATTAGAGAGCAGAAGAACCCCAAAAGCATTTCCCAAACTATTGATTATGTGTGGGGGTTTTTCCAATACAGATGAGATTTTTTTTCCTGATACATATCCCAGGGCAATTGATGCAGCTGAATGTAATCACAGTTTCCCTAGAATCATAGCTTGATTTTAAGACTTGCTAGAAAGATGCCTCTGCTTTATGCTTCACAATTAAGATTACAATCCATCTAGAATTCCTACAGATCATTTTATTTCAGGTAGAAGCATGTTGTAATAAAAAAATTATTCCCTTTTGTGAAGGCAAAATTCTTTCGCTCAGCAAACAACCATAGCACTAGTAAATGTCTATGTGTCCTGTCTTCAGATTCCGAAACACCATTTTGGGAAATGGGGAGAATCTGGGAGAAGTAAAAAGAATGGCAGTAAGTAGACTCTAAACCACTGTAGTCCTGAGACGAACTCTATACCACTGTACTTGTTGTTCAGGGTCAGTACCAGGCCTTCTCAGTGGCTGCTCCCAGGCTTTGGAATGCACTACCCTAAGAAGCCAGGTTAGCCTCACACTTTCTTGTCTCTACATCATCACCATCAGCTCAAGATCTTCCTTTTCCAGTGGGATTTTATAAGCAAGTACAGTGGTACCTTGTATAAAGGAATTAATTTGTTCCAAATGAAATTCTGTTAAGCAAATTTTCCGTTATACAAATTTCCCATAGAAATGCATTGAAAACGGGGTAATCCCTAATTGCGACCATTTTTATGTTGTATGGGTTTGCCCCATAGACGATTCTGTTATGCAAATTTCCCCTATCTCTGGAATTTTTTATGTTGTACAGATTTTATGTTATAAAAACAGTTTGTTATATGAGGGTCCACTGTATTCACTGTAATGGTATATTTATTGTATTTAGAGATGATAAAATTGTTTTTTAATGTTTTTAATAGAGATGGGCACGAAACAAAAAAATGGTGTTTCGGTTTTTTGTTTGTCGTTGAGAGGTCTGTTTCGGTTCGTTTCCGTTTGTCGTGAAATTTTGGAAAAATTTCGTTACCATTTTTCATATTTTTGTTTGTTGTTTCTACCCACTTTTTGCGCGATTTTTAAAGCATTTCCGTGCGCAGGCATCCCCCAACGCCCCAAACCAGAGGGAAAATACTAAAAAAATGGATGCTGACAGAGACACAGTATAGACTAGGTACGCAGGGAGGCTGCAAAGGCAGTGGTGGGCGTTGCCCAGGGTGCAAGGCAGCCGCAGAGTGACTGCACTGTGGGGCAAGGGAGGGTACTCACTGAGAGGTACGCAGCACGCACGCACACAGGGAGGCTGCAGGACTGAAGCTAGACTCGCAGAGACAGCAATCCCACCCTAACTCCCACCAGAGACTGCAAGGATGACTGGGGCTGCCAGAGCTTTTTATGCCCTCTGTGGCTGCCAGATCTGCCCTCCCAGTCTGCAGCCTGGGCATGCTATTGGTTGAACATGATCCCATCACATGGCTTGCCTCCATTTTGTGGCTGGTGCGACATCAATTTTAAAGGGAAAAGAAAAATACATCACGATGGGAGAAGACAAAAACAAATGTTTTAAGGACCCCAACCCCTCTGGTAGGTATTATCAGACAATATAAATAATTATTGCTGCATTTTTACAGATGTCCATGGAGTTTTTTAACATTTAAAACAGCTCATTCCATTGCGCGTCGCCATTAATGGAAACGAAACGTAACAACCACAATTTTCGTGGTTCTGCTTGTTTCGTTGCATTTTCATCACAATTTTCGTTTGTCGTTTCGTTACATAACGGAAACAACAAACGGTAATGGAAATGAAAAAATGTTCGTTCCTTGCCCATCTCTACTTTTTAATACTGATAAATGTCTAACTGCTTTTAATATAATTTCTATGTTTGTTTTTTAATAACAATTATTGCATGGTTTAATTTTTCTCAGCTCTTTGAATATCCTATGGTGAAAAAGAAGCCCATAAATAATATTGTCAACCAGTTAGCTGTATTCATATTGAAACACAGCACCCCAAATCCTCAGCTCTGCTATCAAATCTCTCTGGCAGAGAGCTAATGCAAAGACAAGTCACTGTTTTGTTATTATAGGGTGTTAAGTTGCATCCAATTTTATGTTGGCTCTTGCTTTTCAAGGTATGTGACACGTTCATGATGTGGCACAGCATTGTCCTAGTGAGGTTCCATGGCACAGATCCTAAACTGTAGTCCCCACTTCACCCGCCACATCACACTTGCTCTCAAATAATGTTTTAGCACAAAGTAAATGGAATGATTCCACCTCTTATTTTTGGCAACAAGCACCAGAGCTGGGTCATCTTAAGCTGCTTCCTTATTACCAAAAAAGGAGGTTGGTACTGTCCATGGGGCAAGCCATTCATCTACACCACATAGACCACTCACATTCATACACAGAACAAACGGAGTTGAGATTGCCATCTGTTTCTCAAAGATTCTGGGCATTTGAACAGGCAGGACAGAATTGCCGTGAAGAGGTGAACTTCCATGCTGTCCTCCTCATAGGCCTTGCTGGCAACAGAGACAGAAATTACTTCTCCTAACTTGCTTCTTCTTGATGTCCCTCTAATTCCATTTAGCATCCAGAGTCTTAGAAGACTGGATTGACTTTTGCTGTCCTCTCTTCCATCTGTTCCTTTCTGTGGGATAAGTGGACTCCACATTTCCAGAACTCTTGTCTTTCTCTGATACTTCCCTCCCACCTGTGCTACCTCCAGAAGTTTCTGGAATAACATTGACTATTGGGGCACTCAATTTCCCTTTTGCACCAACCTCCCCAGGTGGCACCATCTCTTCTTCATCTTCTGAAACTGACTCAACAAGGTGAGGCATGCCACCCCCTTCTACAGGGCCATGAGGTGGAGTTTAGAAGATGATATACTCATCTTTACAGCACTGCGTTGTCTGCAAAAAACTTCCAGTCCAGCTTTACATATTCGACTGGGGGTGGTGGTGTATCTTCTATTGCTTCATGGCAAAACAGCTATCAAATCTTGATAAGATGCATTTTTGTTTTAAAAAAAGTCTGTTTCTGTTTGGTAGTTCTAAGTTGAGTATACCCATTAAATCACATAACATAATGATTTTGTAAAAAATGAATGTACTTATTTCCATTTCTATACTACCCCATTAGTGTTGCCATTCTCTGGGCAGTTCACAATGTACAATAAAATCATTTTCTAGAGCACTATATAATAAGTATGAAAAAAAAGAGAGAGAGAGACAATAAACCCAGTCACTAGATAAAACTACATTTAAATAAAAATACACAAATTAAAACCCATTTGAATATGTCAGGACAATATTCACACTAGCAGAAGGCATTTTTATATAATCTGGTCTTAATTAGCTTCCTAAATCCAGAGAGGGATGGTGCCTGGGGAATCTCTATAGGAATTTTCTTCCAGAGGGAAGACAACATTACCAAGAAAGAGCAGTTCTTAGTTTTGGCTTTTTCGCCTCCTTTGGTGTTACAATTCTTAACATCAAAAATGGGCTATGTGGGATGTGTACTAGGCACATTCGTGTGGCAAAGTTACCATTTCCTCTCTAGCAAGATCCTTGCCCATTGTGGCTCTTAAAACCACAAAAGGATATGGAATGGGCTACCCACATCACTAATGTGTTCCTATAGGAGGGTTATTTACCTTCCTACTGAAAGAAAACAATTATAAACTCCACCTGGAGTAATTCTCTGAATTAAACTTGGTGTAATATATAGGTTCAGATTCAGTCTGTTAGGATTGGCCCATTCTACCACCAAGGCCAGGCAGCACTCAAGCACCCAAATTTCTTCCACTGCAGGAGATCAAAAGAAAAGCTAGAGTTGTGTGTCATCAGCAGACTGCTATCAACACAAACCAAATCTCCAGATGAATTCTCACATTTTTTTACAAAGGTATTAAAAAACATGGGGACTGATGTCCACAGGGGCACCCCACATTGGGCATCTAAGGGGCCAACAATTCTGCACTTTGGGGACATGACCACTGAAGAGGAGCAAAGCCAGCTGAATATCAGCCTCCTGATTCCTGCACCTGACAGTGTATCTAGGAGGATACCATGGTCAACAGTATCAAAAGCTGCTGACAGATGCAAGAGCACCAATAAGGTCATTCATCACAGATAAATGGTCTCCCTTAAACTGTCATTGTGCAGTACAGCCAGCCTGTACCTGGACTGGAATAGATAAAGTATGTCTGGAGTTACTTCACCGCCATGGTGGCAGTCGGGTTCAGAAAGCCAGTATTTGCATGGCCTAAACAGGGCTCAAGGAAAACCATGGTGAAACCATATCCAGAAATGTTCATTATGTCCTTCTCTCTTTATCATTACAGAACTATGTAAAATCCTGAGCTGTTCTGGAGAATGGGTTGGATTATTTAATTTTAACAAACTGCATTAGATATCATTATATCCCTGCTTTTATGACCCCCAGAAGTAATCTAAAATCATCCCAAAGTGTTGGAAGGAAGGAAGGAAGGAAGGAAGGAAGGAAGGAAGGAAGGAAGGAAGGAAGGAAGGAGGAAGGAAGTGATAGATGTTCTGAAATTGCTTAGCTGTATGTTCTCACTTATCTATGTATAATGTAAGTAAGAAGGTAGAATAGCAATTAATGCATGTACATGCTGATACAAAAGAAATGGCAAATTATATTCCTACACTTCTTCACAAGTTGCATCCAGCAACAATATTCATTTTGCCGTGCTTAGCTTCTTGTAGGGATAAAGTGGTGACAGAATCATGCAGCTTCCATGTTGTTGGCCATTCTTTTCCAACCCACTATTATTAAACTGTCTGCTTTGTTATAGCAGAGAAAAGAGAAAGACAAAAGAAAATATCTGACTTGTTTTCCTGAAACATGAGGAATTTATTGCTGAGGATATCTAAATTGAAATGTTTCCAGAAGCCGATAAAGATATCATAACACTTTGGGCACAGTTTAGCCCAGCACTTAAATTTGATTTCTGTATCTACAGATCTTTAGCAGGTAATGTGAAGGACATCAAAACCCAACATAATCTGATTTAAGTTGTGGAAGGATTGAGCTAATAAAACCTACTGTGTGCTTTAATGGGGAAGCGCTGTTGAAGAACAATAACCACAGCAATCTTAACAACATTTGGGCATTATTGAATTTGTGTTTTCTCTCTTAAAAAATCATTTTAAAAACACCAGTGCAATCGCTGCATTCAAATCCATATGTAAGAGTTTAATTAAAGCCTCCAATGATAATCAGGCTCTATCAACACTGGCTTCCCCGCGTCTCCTCGTGAGGCGTGGGGAAGGATTTGCCGGCTGTCAGTAGGCAGGCGGTGGTTGGGCTGCGCAAGCTGCGTAGCTCGCGCAGACTGCGCGGCTATAAAAAGGATGGCCGCACCCACCCCACCTCCTGCCGGCTCAGACGACGGATTCCGGAGGACCTGACGGACGCCGTCGCTGGAGCTCCTTTTGGATGAGGATTTTTCTTTTCTTTTAGGGAAGGGATAGGGAGGGGGGTGGGAACCCTGCCAAGCTTCGGTAGCTTGCCGGGTGGAGTGGGAGGGAGGCTCGACTGCGGGGCGTCGTCGAGCCGACAACCCGGTTTTAGGGGGGTGGCGGGGATCCCTTTGTAAGCTCCCCCCACCGCGATCTTACCTTTATCTGGAGCCCGATCTGCAGCTGACGGGCGGGCTGTTTGGAATCCCGACCCCCAGCTGACGGGCGGGCAGCCTTGCAGCTGCATGTGGGCTTCTCCGCCGGGGCCGGCGGCAGCTACGGTGCGGGATCGCGCCGAGTCAGGACCCGTGCGCACGTGCACTCACTTCCCCTCTGCCTCGCGAGGAGGCCTTCTTGCCTTGGGGGAGGTGAATTGCGGGGAGGGCTAGGCGTTCCGCCTGGGCTGAGGAATCTGCCTGGCCTGCCTGGAATCCCTGACTTGAATCCCTGTAAGGGGGATAAGCCCCAGGCGCACCCCTAACATCACAGGCCCCACGACGGCGGCCATTTTGACTGGGGCCTCCAGCATCCGTCCTTATCTGGACATTGAGCAGGCCATCCGGACTCGTGCTCTCGTCAGGACACATCTCCAGACAAGGCCTGTACGGCCGAGCCCAATATTTTGGATCTCTTCCTCTTAACTCACTGGGCCTGCCGGTGGTTTGGGTTGGCACTGCCATTCATTGGCGGCCATTTTCTTTGGTAGCCTATATTGTACCCGGGGCTGGTCAACGTATATCGGGTGCCATCTGCCCCCAGTTAGCCTTTGTTTACCTGGGCTATTTAGGGTATCAGCAGTTGACCCCTACCAAATTTACTAAAACCTTCCTTTCTTTTATTTGAGCTGTTGGTAACACGCTGGGGGTGACGACATCAGCGGCGGCCATTTTGTGTGGCCTCTTCGTGGATGGCTTAGGCATGGGCACTAAATACGATCGGGCGGCATCCATCCCTGGCGGGCCTTAATTCACTGCTCGCCTTAGTTAAGTTGACCGGTGGGGTCTTTACACTCTTGGATGCACCCAATTTGTGAAATCTGATTTAGCTGATATGGCACCTAAGAAGGTACCCAGCAAGGGAAAAGGCAAGGCTCCTGCAAAAAAGAGGCCCCCGCCTCAACCCACCCCTGAGTCACCTTCATCATCAGATGATGAATGGCCTCGCTTAGTGGCAGCCTGGAAAAAACTGTCTCGCTTGGAGCGCGAGAAGGCAAAAAAGCAAGGGATGGCAGCGTCATATGGGGGGGAGCAGCAACCTGGGGCCGGACAGGGCCAGAAGACTTCGGCCTTAAAACTGGTGACTGATCTAATGTGGTCTCATATTTCATCCCTTGAAGCGGATATGGCCGGACCCTCTAGTCAGGCTACAGCGCTCTCTTTAACCAGGACCGCGGATGAAGCAGCACCTGTCCAGGAACCCCCGCCACACCATCGGCCGATGGAGCTGGCAGCGACAACTTCTGCATCACTTGCGGCCTCAGAACAGGAGCAGCAGCACACCATCGATCTGTCGTGCGCCGCGGGCGCCGTGGCACCTATGCGGGGTGTGCCTCTGACCCGGATGGAGTGGGGTGAGTCATCTTCACACTACAACACTACACCTAGGCAGGTCACTTGGCCGTGGCCTAATAGCACCCCGACCACTCGAACACAGGTGGAAGCTCCATTCCCAGCACCACCTGCCTGGCCTGTGTACCGGCCACTTGGGGACCATGCCACCACGGCCCGGGCTGAGGTGGCAGCGCAGACTGAACCGATATTAGACTTATCGGTTTCCACAGCAGCCGAAAAGCGGGTCGGTACAGATCCCCATTCACCGCTGCGAACGACCCCAGCTACAGCCAAGGAAGCCGAGACCCCCAAATCTGGGATCGGCGAGCTGCCTGAGGGGGACGAGTCCTTGCCGCTGGGGGATCACCTGTCTGAGGGCACGGTGGAAAAAATAGCCGCTGGCAAATACATCGACATTTTTGATTTGTTGAATAGGGAAATTGATGTAAAAGACTTGGAGAAATTAGATGATAAAGAAAAGGAACGGATCTGCAAACGTAAGCCGGACCACTCCTGGAATAATTGGCTGAATGCCTTTGTGATTTATGCCGGCATCTACGCAAAGGCAAACCCCCAGAAAGGCGCTAATTTGTGGCACTACTTGGACCTAATCATTAGAGCGAGACTCGACCTCCCCCCCATGGCTTGGCTCATGTACGATGAGGGGTTCCGCCGGCGGATAGCCAAGGAACCTACGCTGCGATGGGATAGACCTCACAGCTACCTTTGGCTAAGGGTAAGTGGGTCTAATAGGGCTAGTGAACGGTTCGATAGCGGCCACCCCGTTTTGCGGTCAGGCACCCCAGGAAATCCCTGCGCTCCCGCGGGCCAGCCTGTTCAACCACGGCTGGCTTGTTTCGATTTTAACACCCGGGGATCCTGCGGGCGTCGGCAATGCAAATTTCGGCATATCTGCTCCACCTGTGGGGCTAACCACCCGGCTTCCTCCTGTCCACGGGGCAGACCCGGGGGCGAAGGTGGCCGGGACCAGGGGAGGTGAAATCAAAATACCCCCAATCCGTCCACAAAAGGGACCTAGTCCGATCAGGATCGCAACGCTGAGGGCGTGGCTACGTAGCTACCCCTCGCAGGCGGATGCGCGTTATCTTGCCGAGGGTTTCCAGTATGGTTTCCGTATCCCGGCATTGGGCGAAAGGAGACCTTATATGGCCTCCAACCTCAAATCTGTTAGAGGTATGGAAGATATCGTTAGGCAAAAAATTGCGGCGGAAATTGCAGCCGGCCGGGTCTTGGGACCTTTCCCGCAACCACCCACCCCTAATTTCCGGGTATCCCCATTAGGCATGGTGTCCAAAAAAGCACCCGGGGAGTATCGATTAATTCATCACCTTTCGTACCCGGCGGGATATTCGGTTAACGACAGTATCCCGCAGGAATTGGCTTCGGTTCATTACACTTCCTTTGATGAAGCAGTTAGGATGGTGCGTGGTTGTGGTATTGGGGCGGAGAAAGGAAAGTGCGACGTGAAGTCGGCCTTTCGCCTCCTGCCCGTCCACCCGGACGACTGCGAGCTATTGGGCTTCGCATTCGACAGGGCATTTTATATGGACCGGGCTATGCCGTTTGGTTGCTCCATTTCTTGCGCCGCATTTGAACGTTTTAGCACTTTTGTAGAATGGGCATGCCGGCAACGAACTCGGGATACACACGTCATCCATTACCTTGACGATTTCTTGTTTGCGGGTGTAGCTGGCACCGGACGGTGCGCTCACCTTATGAATTCCTTCAAGAGCATGGCAGCTGACCTTGGCCTGCCTTTAGCCGACGACAAAACTGAAGGCCCGGCCACAGTATTGACCTTCTTAGGTATTGAATTGGATATCGTAGCTCAAACCTGTCGCCTACCCCCACAGAAATTGCGAGACATTTCCCGGCGCATCACGTTGATTCGGTCACGCCCTAAAGTCACCCTGCGGGAATTACAGCAGTTGATTGGTCATTTAAATTTCGCCTGCAGGGTGGTTGCCCCTGGACGGCCATTCTTACGCAGGCTTTGCGACGCTACGGTAGGCTTACGTAGCCCTCACCACAGGCGGAGGCTCTCTGCAGGTATTAAGGATGATCTGGACCTGTGGATTCAATTCTTAGCAAAAGTCAACGGTGTGTGTTTCTGGCGCGCCGAGACAGCTGCCGCGACTGACTTACAGGTCCAGACTGACGTGTCTGGGTCACTGGGCTTTGGCCTATTTTTCAGGGGTCATTGGTGCGCTGGTTTATGGCCTCAGGAATGGCATCAGGCAGGATTGACTAGAGACCTCACCTTTTTAGAGTTGTTCCCCATCGTTGGAGCACTTTACCTCTGGGCTGACCTATGGGCGGACTCCGCAGTTAAATTCCGCTGTGACAACCTTGCTGTTGTTCACATTATCAATAATTTAACGTCTAAATCCAGTAGGGTTATGCGCCTGGTTCGCACGCTCACACTCCGCTGCCTGCAGTTCAATATTCTTTTTCGTGCCTGTCATGTCCCTGGTGTTCAGAATGACCTGGCTGACGCTCTGTCCCGCCAACAGATGGAGCGGTTCAGAGTGTTAGCCCCCCAGGCTATGAAGGACCCCGACCGGCTCCCAGAAGAGGTAAGGAGGCTTGGCGGGTAGAAGCCACTAGGGCGATGGGATTGGCCTTAGCGCCTAGCACCCGTCGGGCATATTCCGCCGCTTGCGCGGAGTATGCGCGATTTTGTGCTGAAGAGGGATGCCCCAGGCTCTGGCCGGCCTCTGCGGACCAATTGGTCCAGTTTGCCGTACATTTGCATTTCAAGGGATTGGCTCCTCGCACCATCCAAGGAAAGATGTCAGCCCTTTATTATTATGCTAAGGCTCAGGGCTTGGGGATTCCGGACTGTCAGTTTTGGATAGCCAAGATGGTGGAGGGATGGTGGAGGGAGCGGTGAAAGTCGCGCGACACCAGAGCTCCCATCTCGCCAACGATGTTGGTAAGGCTGACTCAGGCCTGGCCGCAAGTTTGCCTCGATAAGTTTGAGGTTCAACTATTCCACGCTGCTGCCATGGTAGCATTTTTCGCTGCGTTGCGCGTCAGTGAACTGGTAGCCTGCTCCAAAACTGACGTTTTGGTCACAGCTCTCCTATGGTCTGACATGAGCCTTGGGAACGATCAGGTACTCCTGAATATTCGCAGGTCTAAGACGGACCAGCAGGGCAGGGGCTGCACGATACACCTGCATAGGTGCTCAGTGCCAGAAATCTGCCCTATTTTAGCCCTTCAAAACTACACCCAAGGGATTGGTATACAGCAGGGTTACTTGTTCCAACACAGAGACGGGTCGCCATTGACCCGTTATCAATTTTGGAATATTTCATTAAAGGCTCTACAGTTCGCTGGCGTACCGCATCTGCGTTTTGGTACGCACTCCTTCCGCATAGGCGCCGCCTCTACGGCCGCTGCCCTGGGTGTTGAACCCGGGGGGATTCGGCGAATAGGGCGGTGGAAGTCGAACCAGTATAAGGCCTATGTCCGTCCATTAACAGACCCGTGAGTCGGGCCAGTTGTTTGTTTTTCTCTGTTGCAGGTTTGGCTGAAGGTCGACGGACTCAGATAACCATCTACGGCCACAGTTTTGTTTACTGGGCCGCCAAGTTCGCCATCAAATCTGGACGTGGCCGCGATCTTGGCCTGGGCAATGTGGCTGACTTGGTTTGGAGAGGGAGACGGGGCATGTGCTGGAATGCCTTCTTAGCTGCGGCACTCAACGAACCCCCCGTCCCCTTGCCCTCCATTGTGGTAATTCACTTGGGAGGCAATGACTTGACCCGTATGTCGGGCAAGTCTTTGATCCTCAAGGTCATAGATGACCTGAGAGTTTTCAGAAACCAGCGGCCTAATACCTGGATTGTTTGGTCTGCGATTATCCCCAGATTGGTGTGGGGAGCACAACATCATCCCCAGAAAATGCATAAAGCCCGCAAGGGTGTGAACAGGGAAATCACATGTTTCATCAAGGCTGAGATGGGTTCCGTGATTTGGCACCCGGATATTACGGCCCGTGACCCGACTTTGTTTCGACCTGATGGGGTACACCTCTCTGATAAGGGCCTGGCAATTTTCCTCCGGGATATCCGGGAGGGTCTGTCTGCCGACTTATGCGACTTGATGGGGTAAGAGACAGCAGTGCGTCTGTTAGTGGCGGGTAGCGCAATATAATATTGACCAGCAGATTCATATTTAACCAATAGTTTCAAGGTCCTCGGCAGTCCTATTGTAATAAATTAGATTAGGTAGCAGACAGGGATTAAGTAATATCAACCCCAACACCATCAAGAGGACTGCCAAGAAATTGGTAACCGGTGGATGCCCTAAGTTACTCTGGCATCCGCCTGGCGGCGTATATAACTTGCTGCAATAAATTCGTTTCAACAAGTGGACCTGAAACATCCAAACCCTTTGCCTGTATTGCGCTACTTGACAGACCCTCCTTTGAAGTTAAAGTTCAGTTAATAAGTTAATATCTGTTCCTGTTGTCAATAAATTGTGGCCCTGCTTAAACCAAGCCAAACGTGTGTCGCCTCGTTATTACTGACTAGCCTGGCAATGTGTATTGTAATTTAGGAGTGTAGGTATCTCCCTTATTACAATAAAAGGGTCAATTTTCTTTAAGAAAGATATAGTAGTGGGTGTTACTCACATAATCACATACACCCAAGAGTGTGGCAAACTACCATTTAAAGGATGGGATGAGCAAATCAATGAATTTCCATATTTCTCCTTAAGATAGCAGTTCATATGTTTCCAGTGTTGTGGTTAATCAAGGCAGGACAAGTAGAAAATGAAAAGAAGATAAATGCCTTAAAATAACTTTAAAGTCCCTCCCATTTGAAAAGCCCTGGGAATGCCCCGAGGCTGGAATAATGGTCAACAGACCTCTAGACCTTAATTATCCCAATTCCTATGCGTGGACATTATTCACACGGGACTCTCCAAACTCTAGGGTTTGGGTGAATGACTGTGACTCTGGCAATTATTTCCTCCTCAATGACCGCACAGTTCAGCATCTACCTCCCTCCTGAAACTTTTTTTGGGGGTGGGCAGGGCCGGCGCTTCCATTAAGGCAAACTAGGCAGTTGCCTAGGGTGCCAAAATGGAGAGAGGGCACTGGCGAGCCTGCCCCCCCGCCACTGGCCACTGCCATCTGTCCCCCCACCACCTGCCAGCCGCCCGTCGCCGTCTGCCCATCGCTGCCTTTTGCCGTCTGCCCGCCGCCATCCGCGCCCATCGCCGCCCACCCCCCTGTGCCCATCGCTGTCCACCCCCGCACCTGTCACCATCCCCGCACCAAAATGTCCCCCGCCCCTGCCTGCCACCCCCTGCCACCCCCTGCCCCGCCTGCCCCCTACCCACCCCACCTACCACCCCCGCTACCCCCACCCCCACGCACCTCACCTAGGGTGCAAAAAAACCTAGCACCGGCCCTGGGGGGGGTAAGCTTTTTGGCCTTGGTGCATGTATTAAGGTGATGCAGAAAATCTGACAGTGTTGCCATCTGCCTCGCTTGGTCATTTTTCAAAGTTCACATTTTTTTAACCCTAAATAAGTGAAGGTTGACTTGCGTAAATTCTCCCAAAACACATTGCCATAAAAGGGGTAAGTAGACAATGGTGTAGGAACTAGCAAGCCACTCCAGTATTCCTGCCAAGAAAACTCCATGGACATGGGGTCACGAAAAGTCAGTCACGACTGTAACGACACAACACGCACGCACATACAAGCACAGGAAATGAGCTACTCTTTCGGACATATATCAGGATTTTTCACATAAACTGGTGCAGCTATCCTTGCAAAACCTGGCAGGTTAGTTACTCACATCCATATCTCTGATGTCGGCCAGTTTTATAGTAAACAGCTGCAAGGTACATACAGAAATTAAGCACATTCATTTCCGGTAATTTCCAAATACTTCCTCCTAAACACATTCACAAAAAGACAGCATCTATAAAGTAAAGTGCAAAGCTGGTCATCTTCTTCTAATGTTGGCTCCACGGCGGCACGTCTGCCGACGGAGCTCCTTTGCCCCCTCCTCGCAAGACAACGTGAGAGGAGAGGGGTGAGATTACCGGGGTCTGGGTGGGGCAGGCCTATAAAGGCTGTGCCCGCCCAGGCCCAAGCCTCTTTCGCTGTCGGCATGTCCCCCACCAACCCACTGCTTTATCAGTACTAGCACAAGTCTAACTGGTCACAACTTGGGCCGGATAGGAATTTTTGACCCGTTCCAGAATTGGCATGTCAGAATGGGGATTTTTCGCCTATCCCGTGCTGGTGCTTGGGAGGGCAATTAGGGCAACCCAAGGATTATATGGTCACACTGGCGGTAGCGCTGAGAGGTTAGAGCCAGTGAGTCCAATTCTAAGATCCCCTGTGGGCGCATCCAACCCTGGGCGCTGCGGATGCAGAGATTACAGCGTGGGGGAAGGATGCACTAACAGGCCTTGCTTGGGCTGTGGGGGGGTGTGAATAAAGTTCCCTGTGGACCTGGACAAGGGTTGGGAATTTGGCAGCCCTAGGGAACTGCTGAGGCAGCAGACCTCCAGGGGGTGTGACTCACCCTAAGGCTCTCCAGTCAGAGGGGTCCCGGGAGACCCCCTGGTGCCGACACTAACCTGCGCTGCTGCAGGCCCCTCAGAAAGCTATATTGTGGTTATGTGTTGATGTTGCAATGTTGAATAAAGTGTGGGCCCAGTTACATCCCATAAACTGTCTCACGTGGTCTTTTGCTGGGGGGGGGGGCAAAGGGCAAACTGAAAAATATCATAGCTGCTGTTGTGTTTCCTCTGGTTGACAATGGGACAAATGAAATTTCAGATTTCCAAATCTGAATTGTTCATGGTGGCAGCAGCAGACCATTTCCCAAAACATTTAGCCGTAGTCTGAAGCAAACCTGGAGGGCCATGCACTCCTTATATCTAGAGCCACCGTTTAGATGTTTCTGCCTTTCCTGTAAACAGCATCTGTTAGTAGGAACCCTATGTTCACTGATACATCAGAATCAATGTCTAACCATGAGTCTCCAGAAAGTTTCATGAAGAAAAACATACAAAGTGCCTGGGAGATTCTGCTAATTGTCTGACATAATCCAGCAAAAAGTCAGTGTGCCAAAAGTATTTAAGCATTAAATTGTACTGTTTGGCTCCAGTGAGGCTTAGATTTACCTTTTGCTAGACTGCACTGTGCCCTTGAGCTGTAATTTAAAAACATGGTTATATATGAAACATAAATTGCTTTGAAATGAATGGCATTACTAAAGTTCATAAGTTCTGGGCTTGGAACACATACATCAGTGAATTTGTCATGCTCACCTTGGTCCCAGGAAATAACCGTGACCTCAAGGCTACTGTCATAGTTTAAACAGCTCTCCTGTAGATGAATTCCTCACCGCCCCCCTCATCAAATTCCTCATTCAGTAATTCCACCAACTCCTGTTGCTAACCCTTACTCAAGTAACTACAGCTACAGGTCTCTTTCATCATTTATCTGTGGTGGATGTGATCAGAACAAGCAACACCCTCCATCCTTGCTAAGGGTAAAGGAAGGAAAGATGTATGCGATGCCGCAGTTGCTACAGCCAGATGAAGGGGAGAGGGTGGGGAGGTCCTACAGTTCAGCCTAAAGGGACAGTGGGATTGATTGGCTCCTGCAGTTGCTAGAGCAGTCCTCTGATAAGCCTTAGAGCCCACTCAGTGCCTTTGCTGCCTTTATCACATGGGGAGGGGCGGTGGGTAAGGTGCCTGGCCGGCCCCTTGCTTGCCTGAGCATGTGTGTGTAATGTTTGGATAGTGTGCTCGTGCATGTGTTTCTGTTTGAGGGAGTGCATGTGAAAGGGAACAGAGTAGGGTTCATTAAGCACAGGAGTGCATTGGCAGGAGGAAGAGGAAAAAGGAGAGAGAGGGTTGTGAAACACTAAATTGGAAAAAGTTTTTTTCCAGGGGCATTTTTTTCATTTATCAGAGAAAAGGAGCCCCACTGGGGGCCTGATCACACCTGCCAAAAGAACCCAAGTTATACCAATTTGGCCGTTTTTAAAGATCATTTCATAAATACCTGAGCACATGATACACAGCCAAAATCATTGCCGTTGGCCAGCCAGCAGTTGATTTCCCTCTCATCACAAGGGATGTTTTATTTTGTTCTGATGATGAATCATTTCATTCCTTATTGTTTCAGCCTGTGTGAATGTTGCTGTTGATCTATTTCCTTTGCAAAGGGAGTTGCAAAGGGGGCTGCTGTCATAGCCACTGTACTTGTAAAACAACAACAACAACAACAACAACAACAACAACAACAACAACAACAACAACAACAACAACAACAATAATAATAATAATAATAATAATAATAATAATAATAATAATAATAATAATAATAATAATAATAATAATAATAAATTAGACATGGGCACGACTTGGCGAAATTCTCGTTTCCGTTTCCGTTTCTCGTTTCCGTTACGGAACGGAAACGGTAACGACAATTACTCTGCCAGAACTCGAACTCGAACCGACTAAAGAAAAATTGGGTCTGATTTTTCGTGTTATCGTTCCTGGGCATCACAGCGATCGCGCGATGCCAAGCGGCACAGGAAAAAAGTTTAAAAAAACAAAAAAAAATCCCTATTCCCAGCCAAAAATGCAGGCGAAAATATGCCTGCCTGAGTGAGGGCACCTACCAGAGGGGTGGTTTCTGGGGGGGGGGTCCCCGGCCTCCCTCCCCTCCTCTCCTGGGCTGCGCAAAGTGTGAATCCTCGTCGTCGAGTCACACTCACCCACGCCAACTCGCCAAGCGGCACGGCACAGGAAAAAAGTTTTTTAAAAAACCCCGATTCCCAGCGAAAAAAGCAGGCGAAAATATGCCTGCCTCAGTGAGGGCACCTACCAGAAGGGTGGTTTCTGGGGGGGGGGTCCCCGGCCTCCCCCCCTCTCCTGTCCTGGGCTGCTCTGGTGGGGGGCATCCTCGTTGTCTTGCCAACTCACTCACCATGCCATGCGGTGTGGGCGGGGGATCCAAAATGTGGCGACCACAATATTTATTTTGAAATCGTGGTCCAAAAACACACTAAAGCACCACAGAAACATGCGAAAATAGCTATTTTAAAACTGCCTGATTTTTTTCTGTAGCAGCAGTGGGTTTTTCTTGCAACAAAACGTCTCCATTGATTTTATTTTTTTTATTTTATTTTTATTTTTTTTACACCTGCACATTAATGATGGATGGGCTGTCCATGGGAGTGGACCATGCAAATTTTTGGAGCCATTCCACCAATTGCATGGCCACTTGGCCAGGTTTTGGCCAAGACTTCTGGGATGTGCCAGTTGGGCATAAAAAGCCACTAACCCTAGCCCGAACCCGAACCCGAACCCTAAACCTAACCCATACGCCAGTACACTGTCCTTAGTGGGTCAGAGAGGCACCCAGAGGTGCACCCCAGTAACTCACCCTAACCTTACCAGTAACCCTAATCCTAGCCCTTGCACTAACCCCTAACCCCAAGCCAGATCTGTGTACTCACATTGCACTACAGCAAGTACACTTCCCTTCTTAGTGAGTCACAGCGGGCGCCCTTAGGGGTCCCCAGTGACTCACACCAGTCCTCTGTCACTTTGCTCTGCAGCAGGCAGTGAGGCACCCGAAAGAGGTGCCTCTGTCTGCTACTGCTGCTGCAACTTAATGGTATGCATATCCAATTGGCTATGCATGCCATTTTGTAGCGGGCTAGCGGCTAGCGGGTGAGGAGAGGAAGCACCCACGAGGTGCCTCCAGGAGCCCGCTTTCCCTTCATGGTGGGTCAGAGGAGGCACCCACCCAGAGGTGCCTCCAGGAGCCCCCCCAAAAAAAACAGTACTAACGACAGATGAAAATCCGACAAACGAAACGACAAATTTTTGAAAAATTTCACGAAAAATGGAAACGAGGCGAAACGGGCCGGCTTCGACACACGACAACTCGAAAACGTCATTTTCCCTGGTCGTGCCCATCTCTAAATAATAATAATAATAATAATAATAATAATAATAATAATAATAATAATAATAATAATAATAATAATAATAATAATAATAATAATAATAATAATGCATCAACAATGCCACTGATGGCACTGCCACAGTCACTACCACCACCACAAAGATGTGAATATATTATTCAGAAAGAGACAGCCTTTGAAAAAAGACTTCAGATTTCCTGTTTTGAATTGTGAGGAAAGGAAGGTTGTGTTTATTTAAATCTGCCCTTGATAATACTTTGTAAATCTTTCAAAACCCAGGGAGGATGGAAGAAAAAAGGGAAGGAGGAAAAAAAGCATACTGCTGTATATACTATTATATATTGATTGCATTAATATAACATATTTGGTTTTAAAAAAGGACAAGGGGAACCTTATTCCCCCCATACTTCCCCCCAAAAGAGTAGAGAAAATGAACTGATACAAAAATAAAGAACAGTGTAGCTCACTATAATGGTTCAAATAGAAAGAAATGAATCAATACAGTTTAAAACAATGTGAATGCTCCCACTGGTATATATATCATGTGACCATGAACGTGAATGTGTAGATTAGGCATGGGCACAAAACAGAAAAATAATGTTTCATTTCGTTTCATTTCATGCTCACCCCCATTTTGTTTCATTTTTTTTCTTACATTTAAAAAAATCATACGAAATGATATGAAACAAAACGAAATGGCTCCCCTGGATTTGGTTCCCAGGACTCCAGGACCCCTTTTTAAAGGGCTCCTGCTGAGCTGTCAATGGCTGGATCCCTTTAAACCTGGCCCAGTAAGTACAAGGTTGTTTCCAGTCATTCAGTTGTGTCCGACTCTTTGTGACCCCATGGACCAGAGCTCGCCACGCCTTCTTATCTTCCACTGCCTCCTGGAGTTTGGTCAAATCCATATTGGTTGCATCGATGACACCGTCCAACCATCTCATTCTCCGTTGTACTCTTTTCCTTTTGCCTTCAATCTTTCCCAGCATCAGGGACTTTTCCAAGGAGTCCTCTCTCCTCATGAGGTGGCCAAAGTACTGGAGCCTCAGCTTCAGAATCTGTCCTTCCAGTGAACATTTGGGGTTGATTTTTTTCCAGGATGGATAGGTTTGATCTCCTTGCAGTCCAGGGGATTCTCAAGAGTCTCCTCCAGCACCACAGCTCAAAAGTGTCAGTTCTGCAGCAATCAGACTTCTCTATAGTCCAGCTCTCACTTCAATACATCACTACCAGAAAAACCATAGCTTTGACTATCCAGACCTTTGTCAGCAAAGTGATGTCTCTGATCTTTAAGATGCTATCTAGGTTTGCCATTGCTTTCCTCCCAAGAAGCAGGCGTCTTTTAATTTCATTGCTGCAGTCGCCATCTGCAGTGATCAAGGAGCCCAAGAAAATAAACTCTGTCATTGCCTCCACTTCTTCCCCTTCTATTTGCCAGGAGGTGATGGGACCGGTGGCCATGATCTTAGTTTTTTTGAGGTTGAGCTTCAGCCCATTGTTTTCACTCTCCTCTTTCACCCTCATTAAGAGGTTTTTTAATTCCTCCTCACTTTCTGCTATCAGAGTAGTATCATCTACGTATCTGAGGTTGTTGATATTTCTTCTGGCAATCTTAATTCTGGCTTGTGATTCACCCAGACCTGCCTTTCGCTTGATGTACTCTGCATATAAGTTAAATAGGCAAGGTGACAGTATACAGCCTTGTCGTACTCCTTTCCCAATTTTAAACCAGTCAGTTGTTCCATATCCAGTTCTGATGGTTGCTGCTTGTCCCACATATAGATTTCTTAGGAGACAGATAAGGTGGTCAGGCACTCCCATTCCTTTAAGAGGGTCGCTTTTACACGACCCCTAAGATCCGCTGGCCATTTAAATTCGGACCAGCGATCTTAGGGGCTTGTCGCTCTTCCTCTGTTCCCACCTCCTCCTCCTGCTGCTGCTGCTGCGGCTGGGGCTGGGGCGCGCGCCGGCCCGTCCCCGCCTTGGAGGAGACCCACGCCGGCTTCAGTGTTGCCCCAGAGAGGTGAGCCACCAAGTCCGGCCCGCCTTTTGGCAGGGAGGGCAGGTAGAGCGGGGGTGGGGGCGGTTAGGGTCAGGAAGGCCGCCAGGTTTTCCTCGGCCGAAGGGAGGAAGGGGGCGGCTCCCGTAAGGCCCAGGGGTGGCCGGGGAGCACAGGCGGGCCCTCCGGCCCCCACCGACCGGGCACACGGCTTCCCTTGGAGTCCCGCCCCGCCAGGGACGGTTTCACAGCGGCCACACCTGGTTGTGATCCAGCCGCCTCCTGGCCCGCTACTCCCCAAACTTGCCCCCCCCAAAACGGGCAGGCAGCGGTAGGAGGGCGGAAGGAGGAGGGGGCTTTCTTTGGCTTCCGAGCAGCCCAACGGCGGGGCGCCCCACTGGCTGCCCCGGCCCATTTGCCAGCTCGCCGGGTGGGGTGACTGAATGCGGGGTGGCGAGGGCAGAGAAAGAGGGTCTCGGGTTGCAGCGCCCCCCCCTTTTGCCTCTCGGGAGACCCGATCGCTCAGATGCCTCCCCCCCCTGCTGCCGCCTTTGTACTGAGAGCCTCCGGACATTCCTGGCAAATCCCTCACACCCACACACCCCATGAAAGGCGGGCGCCCCGCCTGCTGCCTTCCCTCCGGACACCCCAGGTGGGCGGGCGGGGGGTGCTGGGGGCCGGCGTGCCTGCCTGCCTGCAGGTGCGGAGGAAAGGAATGCGGAGGGGGGGTGGGGGGGCGGAAGCTGGGCGTCTTGCGTTACGGGTGTCTTGCGTCTCTGTCTTGCTCTCTCGCACACACACACACACACACACCGACCCACGCGAACATAGACGCCAGTAGAGCTGAGTGGGGTGTGCGTGTGTGTGTGTCGAGGGGGGGGATTCCGAAACAGCTGAAATGCTGGCCTGGGATGTGGGCTGCGGTAGGGACATCAAAGGAGCGGGGAGGAGGAGGAGGAAGAAGAAGAAGAGGCGCGCGCCCCAGCCCCAGCCGCAGCAGCAGCAGCAGCAGCAGGATCGGGGCCCCGAGGTGCCAGATTAAATCCGGACCTCGGCTGAAATTCACCCTCCTCCAGCAGGTACAAGAAAACTGCTGTTTGGTCGCGCTTTGTGGGCGGGGTCGCACTTAATTGTCTGCAAAGTCCGGAGCTGGTGGGAAAACATTTTTAAGGTCCGGACCTTGCAGTCATTTGCGGCGGACCTTAGGGGTCGTGTGAAAAGGCCCGAACTTGCCATAGTTTGTTGTGGTCCACACAGTCAAAGGCTTTGGCATAGTCGATGAAGCAGAAGTAGATGTTTTTCTGGAACTCTCTGGCTTTCTCCATAATCCAGTGCATGTTGGTGATTTGATCTCTAGTTCCTCTGCCCCTTCGAATTCCAGCTTGCACTTTTGGAAGTTCTCTTTCCACATACTGCTGAAGCCTGCCTTGTAGAATTTTGAGCATAACCTTGCTAGTATGCGAAATGAGTGTAGTGCGATAGTTGGAGCATTCTTTGGTGTTTCCTTTCTTTGGGATTGGGATGTAGACCGATCTTTTCCAGTCCTTTGGCCACTGCTGGGTTTTCTAAATTTGCTGGCATATTGTGTGCAGCACCTTTACAGCATCCTCTGTTAAGATTTTAAAGAGTTCAATTGGAATGCTGTCACCTCCCCTGGCCTTGTTGTTTGCAATGCTTTCTAAGGCCCATTTGACTTCACTTTCCAGGATGTCTGGCTCCAGGTCAGCAACTACGCTATCTTGGTTATCAGGGACATCCAGATCTTTCTGATATAATTCTTCTTGATGTTTTCTGCTTCTGTTAGGTCCCTACCAATTTTTGTCCTTTATCATTATACATATTTGCACAAAATGTCCCTTGAATATCTCCAATTTTCTTGAACAGATCTCTGGTTCTTCCTTTTTTATTGTTTTCCTCTATTTATTTTCACTGTTCATTCAAGAAGGCCACCGTGTCTGTCCTTGCTATTCTTTGGAAGTCTGTACTCAGTTTTCTGTATCTTCCCCTTTCTCACTTGCATTTTGCATCCCTTCTCTCCTCTGCTATTTGTCAGGCCTTGTTGAACAGTCATTTTGCTTTCTTGCATTTTTCTTTGAAATTGTTTTCATTGAAGCTTCCTGTACAATGTTACAAGCCTCCATCCATAGTTCTTCAGGTGTCCTGTCCACCAAATCAGTAATAATTGGGTGCAAATTGATGTCTGATTTCATGGCATCATTGCCAACTGAATAGCATCCATCTTGTTTTAGTTTTATGTGGTAAAAAGACACTTGAATTTGCTTCTTAGGTGGGTCTCCTGCAGTGCATGGTAAAAACCTACAGTAACTCCCAACCTCCTTGGCGACTAGCTGTTATGTTTCACTCAGTGTGTTTTCCAGTGCAGGAGAGGAAAAATGCATAAAATGGGAAGAATATTAGGACTTTTGCTGCCTTTTGTAGGACTCAAATGAAGCGTATGAAAGAATGCTTCTGCTTCTGCTGCTTGTTGTTAGCATTAGCATTTTTCATTCCACAACTGGAAATTTCCTAACTACAAAATCCTAAGTCCAATTTACAAATACCAGCTTCTCTTTTGATGTCTAAAACATTTCTATGGAGAAGGGACAGGGAATCTTTGGTCCCCTAAATATTTCAAACTTCATCCCCAAATCCATAATCAGAATGGTTGGTAGTGAGGGAGTATCAGACCTGTTGTCCAAAACAGGTTGAACAGCCAAAGGTTTACTAAACCTATTGTAGAGAAAAATCTAAGGGGGCAAACAAAAGCCTATCCAATGTGTTGCTTTGTTTGAAGTGTGCCTTCCAACATACTGTAGCAGACTCTCTTTTTATTTTTATTTTTATTTCAAAATACATCCATCCTTCCACTAGTTATTTTTGCCAATGTCTTAATTACTAAACTCCTCCATAAGTAGGAACACATCCAGTGTCACCTTTGCTTTCAAACTCTGCTTGCATTGTATGCTAAACAGCATATGTGGCTTTCCTCTTTAGTCTGTTTGATCTGTCACAGCAGTTGCTGGAAAATCTGGGTTTATGTATACAGATGATACAAACAAATATACACAACACAGAACCTAAAATGTGCTACCCCCCCCAAAAAAAAGAAAAAAAGAGAAAAGCTTTTCTTCTATTCAGGCCTGTTTGTAGAGATAGTCATAAACCCATCTGTTTCTAGAACGCATGCTTTTCACACATATTCATGTATACATTTACGGTGGGATTTTTTAAAAAAAAAATCTGCATCTGTATATGGATTTTTAAAAAAGAAACAGAGTTTCACATCAGTTCAAAGACTAACGACTTTGACTTTTAGTCTTTCAGGATAGCTTAGTGAATGGGAGTACCGAGATGCAGAGCCAAAGGAGTTTGATTCCCCACTGTGCCTTGTAGAACAGCGAGCCTGTATGGGCTTAAGTGAGTTTAGCAGTCCTAAAGTTCCCCAGAAGAAAAGACTGAGACTCCACTTCTGTTAATAGGAAACCCTGTAAAAGGGTCACCATAAGCAAGAGTCAACTTGGCAGCATGTGGTAAGTAAAGGTACCACCAGACTCCCTTTCATACATTTTATACACTTTTTGATGTTTTTATACCTTTGATGTTTTTATACCCATACTCTACTAAAACATTGAAAATGTTGAAGAACCTCAAAGGTTGAATTATCCCATGACATTCCCTGATTAAAGACAGGAGGGTAGTACAGAATTTATCTATACTTTACTATACATTGTAAATGATTAATAACAGAAATTTGTCATATTGGTAAAATAGTAGTGAAGCCAGAATTGAAAATAGGTAGTATTTATAAATCCCTTTAAATCAGCCATTCTTAATAGTATCCAAATGGCCCCTTCGGGGGAAGGGTGGCACATTTGAAGGGGGACACTAACTGCAAACAATTCTTCATATAAGTTTCTTAATGATACTTATACAATCCTGATTTGGCCTATATTTCTTTTATATTAGTTTTATGATCAAAGAGGGAGGGGAAGTTGAGAATGACCCCCCTCTTTGGTATAATTGTAAATAGATTCTACTCATCCACTAGATGAGACTCAAAACTGGAGGTTATTTTATTTCCTTGTTTATTTGATTTATATATAGAGATGGGCACGACCAGGAAAAATTATGTTTTGAGTTGTCGTGTGTTGGAGCCAGCCCGTTTTGGCTCGTTTCCGTTTTTCACGAAATTTTTCAAAAACTTGTCATTTCGTTTGTCGGATTTTTGTCTGTCTTTAGTACTGGTTTTTTTTGGGGGGGCTCCTGGAGGCACCTCTGGGTGGGTGCCTCCTCTGGCCTGCCATGAAGGGAAAGCGGGCTCCTGGAGGCACCTCGTCGTGGGTGCCTCCTCTCCTCACCCGTTACAAAATGTCATGCATAGCCAATTGGATATGCATACCATTAATTTGCAGCAGCAGTAGCAGGCAGAGGCACCTCTTTCGGGTGCCTCACTGCCTGCTGGAGAGCGAAGTGACAGAGGACTGGAGTGAGTCACTGGGGACCCCTAAGGGCACCCGCTGTGACTCACTAAGAAGGGAAGTGTACCTGCTGTAGTGCAATGCGAGTACACAGATCTGGCTTGGGGTTAGGGGTTAGCGCAAGGGCTAGGATTAGGGTTACTGGTAAGGTTAGGGTGAGTTACTGGGGTGCACCTCTAGGTGCCTCTCTGACCCAATAAGAAGGACAGTGTACTGGCGTATGGGTTAGGGTTAGGGTTAGGGTTCGGGTTCGGGTTAGGGTTAGTGGCTTTTTATGCACGACTGGCACATCCCAGAAGTCTCGGTCAAAACCTGGCCAAGTGGCCATGCAATTGGTGGATATGGCTCCAAAAATTTGCATGGTCCACTCCCATGGACAGCCCATCATTAATGCACAGGTGTAAAAAAATAAAAATAAAAATAAAATAAAATAAAATAAATGGAGACGTTTTGTTGCAAGAAAAACCCACTGCTGCTACTGAAAAAATTCAGGCAGTTTTAAAATAGCTATTTTTGCATGTTTTTTGGTGTGTTTTTGGACCACGATTTCAAAATAAATATTGTGGTCGCCCCATTTTGGATCCCCCGCCCGCACCGCATGGCATGGCGAGCGAGTTGGCGAGACGACGAGGATGCCCCCCACCAGAGCAGCCCAGGACAGGAGAGGGGGGATGCCGGGGACCCCCCGCCCCCCAGAAACCACCCTTCTGGTAGGCGCCCTCTCTGAGGCAGGCATATTTTCGCCTGCTTTTTTGGCCGGGAATCGGGGGTGTTTTTTTTTAACTCTTTTCCTGTGCCGCGCTGCTTGGCGAGTTGGCGTGGGTGAGTGTGACTCGACGACGAGGATGCGCACTTTGTGCAGCCCAGGAGAGGAGGGGAGGGAGGCCGGGGACCCCCCCCCCAGAAACCACCCCTCTGGTAGGTGCCCTCACTCAGGCAGGCATATTTTCGCCTGCTTTTTTGGCTGGGAATCGGGTGTTTTTTTAAAAAAACTTTTTTCCTGTGCCGCACTGTTTGGCGAGTTGGCGTGGGCGAGTGCGACTCGATGACGAGGTTGCGCACTTTGCGCAGCCTGGGAGAGGAGGGGAGGGAGGCCAGGGACCCCCCCCCCCGGAAACCACCCGTCTGGTAGGTGCCCTCACTCAGGCAGGCATATTTTCGCCTGCTTTTTTGGCCGGGAATCAGGTTTTTTAAAAAAAACTTTTTTCCTGTGCCGCTTGGCATCGCGCGATTGCTGCGATGCCCAGGAACGACAACACGAAAAATCAGACCCAATTTTTCTTTAGTCGGTTCGAGTTCGAGTTCTGGCAGAGTAATTGTCGTTACCGTTTCCGTTCTGTAACGGAAACGAGAAACGGAAACGGAAACGAGAATTTTGCCAAGTTGTGCCCATGTCTATTTATATACTGCCACCTTCTGACTTGAAGGTCACTCTGGGTAGTTAGTTTACTTAGCTACACAATACTTATGTCCAAGAAGTATGTACAGTAATACCTTGGTTTACAAGCATAATAGAGGTGGGCACAAAACAGAAAACTGGTGGTTCAGTTTGTTCTGTTTTGGGCTCACCCTTGGTTTGGTTTGGTTCGGGTTTGTATGAAAATTTTAAAAAAATTGTATGAAGCTGAACCGAGCCAAACTGGTTCGAGTCCAACTTGACTTACCTTACTGGGTGGTGACGGCGGTGGCAGGGGCTTTTTGAGGCACTGGCTTGGGGCCAGTGCCTCTCAGGTAAGAGGCGTTAGCTTTCCCACACCTCCGTTTTAGTTTTTTAGTTTTTATTTATTTTTCCAGCGCCAACCACATGGCCCCTGGGGCCAGGTTGGCCCTTGTTTTTTTAATACCTTTTATTTTAGAGTACTAACCACATGGCCCCAGAGGCCGGGTCGGTGCTTCTTTATTATTATTATTTTTATTTTAAAAAGCCTCCAGCTGGGTGTTATTTATTTATTTATTTATTTTGTTTTGAGGTGTTACCTTCCCCACTCCTCCATTTTTTAAAATTTATTTTTCCAGCATCGACCATGTGGCCCCTGGGGCTGGGTTGGCGCTTGTATTTTTTCTTTTTCCTTTGATTTTAGAGTGCTTGAGGGCCAGGTCAGCACTTCTTCTTCTTCTTCTTCTTCTTCTTCTTCTTCTTCTTCTTCTTCTTCTTCTTCTTCTTCTTCTTCTTCTTCTTCTTCTTCTTCTTGTTTTGAGTGCCAACCACAGGGACCCAGGGGCCGGGTCGGCCCTTTTTTTATTATTAGTTTAGAGTGTCAGCCATGCAGCCTTTGGGACCAGGTCAGCACTTTTTTAAAAATTATTTTATTTTTAAAAGTCCCCAGCTAGCTTCCCTGCAGAGTTCCAGGATGAGGAGGATTGCAGCGATACAATGTAGGAGGCGGTAAGGTAAAAAGGAAGCAAACAAAATAGAAATTTCCATTTCGTTTCATTTCTTTTTTCTTTTATGGGTTGGTTTGCTATTCGCTCTGTTAGCTAACAAAATGAATAATGAATAACAAAACAAATTAAAAGTTCATTTCGTGCCCATCTCTAAAGCATAATCTTTTCTAGAAACATGCTTGTAAACCAAAACACTCTTATACCAAAGCCAATTTCTCCATAAAAATTAATGGAAATTTGAAACTCAGATGATTTGTTCTGGGTTCCCATAGGCCATATAATGTACATACAAAATGCCAAAACTCACAAAAAAGTTGGGTAGAATTTCACATCCACACCACTGTTTACGTACCTGGCTGTGGGATCTGCTGTGCTTGAGAATAACAACTAGATTTTACTCTGTATTTTAATGTGACAATAATAAAGTGCAATTTGTAGCCCTATACACACTTAGCCAGCTGCTTTGTGACTATAAATGTTTTGAAAGAATGTTGAAAAGTTAAATAAAAATAAAAATAAAAATAAAACCCTAACCTGCACATTCCTGGCTGGTGCAAGGGAGACCTCTATTCCTCTCTCCTCCCTCTGCTTTAGAGGCTGCCTGAGGTGGAATGTTCCAGACAATCACCCACAATCGAGCAGGGGGAGGGGAGGGAGAGAGAGAGAGATACCATTTGCTCAATTATGATCATGAGACCTTCCCAAGTGCTTGGATATCAAGGCATTGCTTGTTGATCAAGACAAAATTTAGAATAAATGTTTGCTCATCTTGCAAAATGCTCTTAAACCAAGGTATTACTGTATCTGGATTCAATGTATCAGTAACAACACCACATGAAATGAACTCTAAAAACCCAGTCCCTGTCTGCTTTCACTAACGTTTTCAAATCTCCTACCCCTTCTAGCATTTTTCCTGTGTCTGAGGAAAATACAGAGTTTAAATCTGCCTGAGCAAACATGTCTGAACTTAAACCTATCAATTTCCTTGGCCAACCACATTTTAAATTTCCTTTTCCTGACTGCATATGTGACATGATTCAATTCTCAACTAAGATGTCACCAGCAGGCTGTTTGATGTACCTCTCCATCCTGTATCCACAAAATCTTTAGACGTCCTGCTCATTATATTTAAGTTACTCAATCATTGTCAAAGTAGTTCTCAGACAGGGCTTATTGTTAGAATCTGATATTCCTTTAGTATTAGCATAGTACAACCATATGACATCTTATGAGCACTTCCCCCCATCTCCCACAGCTTACAGATTTAGCTTGCTTTCATTTGCTGTCTGTGATGAGGAAAGAAACACAGACTTTCTTTACTTCCTCATTGTGCAGAAAAGACTGCATCCTTGAAAGACAAAGTTCTTTCATCTTCTAAAGATGGCCCGAAGAAGAGACGGGCACAAAATGAAAAACAAAATAATGTTTTGTCATTTTGTTACGTAATAAATTGTTTTGTATGAAAGAGAACAGTAGAACTTGTTTCATGATGAAACAAACTAAACCCCCATTTTTGGCTCTATAAATGAAGCAATTTTTCCTAGACACAACAAAATTTGGTGGGTGGCTTCCTGGGACTCTTCCCTTTAAGCCCTCCAAATTTGGAGAGGTTTGGGTTTCAGGGGGCTGAGATAGTGAACTCCAAATTGGGTCCCCTATGGAAAAAGAGGAAAAGGAAAGTGTGGTGTTTTAAACTCAAGCCTCTCTGTGCTGTGGAATGTGAATGTGGGGGTTGAGGCAAGTGATGATAGGTCATATCTAGATGGCGATCCCTGAGAACAGTGGTGCAAGCGCTGGTGATCTCGCGGTTGGACTACTGCAACGCTCTCTACATGGGGTTGCCCTTGACTCTCCTCCGGCGCTTGCAGCGGGTACAAAATGCAGCAGCCAGACTGGTGGCACGTGTGCGTCGTCATGACCATATCACCCCGGTTCTGGCTCGCCTGCACTGGTTGCCCATTGCATCCCGGATCAGATTCAAGGTCCTTGTTTTAGTTTATAAAACCCTCCATGTCCTGGGCCCAGACTACCTGTCAGAGCGTATCGTCCAGCAATCAACTTCGGCCCGTCCAGTTCGGCAGTTGCGAGCGCATTCGCTCCGGGTCGCCACCCGGAGAGAGGCCCAAAAGTCCATCACTTGTAACCGGGCCTTTTTTGTGGCTGCCCCTTCCCTTTGGAACAGCTTACCACCTGATGTGTGCTCAGCAGAGTCCCTGTTAGCCTTCCGCTGAGCATTAAAAACTCTGCTCTTTAATGAGACTTTTGGCTGCGCAATTTAACATTTTTTTCCCCTTGCCATCTGTACGTTCGCCAACTATTATTGCTGCTGAGCTCTGACTGTTATGTAAAGATGTCAAGATGCCAAGATGCCTCAGATGTTTTAGAATGTTGTTTTATATTGCTGTTGTTGTTTATTATTGTATTGTTGTCCAATTTGTTTGCTTTATATTGTATTGTTCGCTGACTTGTTCAGCTTTTTGGAAGCCACCCAGAGTTCTGTTTCGGAAGATGGACGGGGTAAAAATCCAATAAGTAAATAAATAAATAAATAAATAAATAAATAAATGCTTAGAATGATTGCTAAGTGATAAAGCAATAAAAATCCAGTTTCCATCTCTGAAAGAGCAAGATAAAATTTATGGCCCTGAGCCTGTGCTTCCTTCCTTTACGGAAAGGCAAGCAAAAATAGAACAGAACAGGATCATTTTATCACTTTCCTCAACCCCCTCGTTTGCATTCCACAGCACAGAGAGGTTTGAGTTTAAAGTGGCCACATTTTTCTCTTCCTGTTTTAATTCTGAAAATTCTTTTAAACATTTGTTAATGACAAAACAAAAGGAAAAATGAAATGAAATGTGCCCATTTCTAGTGCTGAGTATATAAGATATGCTGTAACCAGCAATACAGAGAATACAGCTGCAGATGGAAAAAGAAACTATTATTGTTATAAGCGTTATTTGACTTCATGATGCATAAGTGAACAATGTAGAAAATAAAGGGGAATCTTAAAAAGACAAAAAAGGGAGAAGAGGGTATCAGAAAAGAAAGAGGAACAGCTGAACAAGCCAACCCCCATCAGGATGGTCATTGCGCTTCAGCTGAATTAATATTTCTCTGTCAGTGCAAAGGTTTGCCTTCATATCCAACTAAGATATGGAGAAATAGTATCTATCAAAAAGTGTGTGTATGTCTGAAAGATTTTTTAAACTCTTAAAAATTTGTAAATTCGAGGAAAGCATGTTAACCCATGACATTAACATCTGCATTTTTGCTCTTTAGATCCTGTGTTTGGCAAGGCCAAGATACAAATGCAACATTTTGATGTATTGTGATTTGTTTACATGACTAGGCATCTGGAGGAGCATCCACTGTCCCATACAAAACAGGCAAACAAAACATCCCTATCCTGATTTCAAAGATTAGCAATGTATGGTATGGCATGATTGGACAGAAACTAGTACTCATTGCACTGGTGTGCCTAGACATGCTCTCTAGTAAATACTTAGTATCTATATCTAATGAAGCTACTATAGGAAAAAGTTTGCTTTTATAGAACATCTACCAGGCTCCCACAAATAGCAATTCAGTAAGTGTTACTCGGAAGAAACCAAGAACTTGATGGAACATGAAAACAATTTTTTTTTACATTTTTCTATGTGCTGGTAAGTGCATGGACCTTTAAACACGCATGGAAAAAGTCATCTGGTAATAGCCTCTTCACACTTTCTCACTACCTCATTCTACTGTATCACTATATTTGGGCTACTTCAAAGGAAAGATATCTCACCAGATGTGTGGATGATCTTCAAACAGAGGACACAGATAGAGAACTGTAAAGCTTATCTTTGTGCGTTGAAACAGTCTTGAGAGAGAAATGTTATCTGCTGCTTCCAAAAGGTACACAGATTTTTTGGAAAGGAGGCATTTATTTTGATGCTAGATTGATCAAAGTGGATTAAGCTATTAAGTGGTGGCAGGTGACAAATGGCTCATTCAAGTGCATAAAATAATGTGAGGACAGAGTTCTGTCTGAGACTTTTGGGAAAATGAGAGATTGACTCCATGAAGAAGGCACTTCTCCCCTACTTTAGGGGTTCCACCTGATTCATTAGAAGGACTTTTCAGTTCTGTGAAGATGTGCCAGTTTTACCTTTGTTATGGAGGGAAGTCCAGATTTATTCCATGTCTCTACTTAGGTATAAGGTAGGGTATAGAGATGGGCACAACCAGAAATTTTTTTTCCGAGTTGTCGTTTTTCAGGACGGGTCCATTTCGGCTCGTTTCCGTTTTTCGTGAAATTTTTAAAAAATCTGTCATTTCGTCATGTCATTTGTTGTTTGTCGTTTCCACCGCGATTTAGCATGATTTGACGTCCCAGCGAGTGGCGTCCCGCCGGCGCAAGGTGTTTTTGCGCCCTAGGTGGCAGGCGGGGTGGTGGTGGGGGCATGGGCGGGCGGTGGCAGCAGCAGGGGGAGGGGTGGGTGCACGGGCGGGCGGGTGGCGGGCGCGGGTCCCGCAATGACCCAGAGCAGGCGGAAAACACTTTAAACTGACTTGCTGCACAAGACTGCATCGAATAAAGCAATTGCAATTTTTATTGCAAACAAAGTGGGCAGTGCACCCACAGCAGAGCTGCAGGCAGGGTATGAAAGGACCTTGGCTTGCTTGCTACCAAGCAAATGAAAATTTTAAAATAAATCCACACCTCCCCTCCCACTCAAACCTCCCCCCCTTTGAAGCATTATCAGAAAAGAAATCCTAACAAACTGCAGGAGAATAAAAAAGAATAAACTGTGTTGCTATTCCCCACAGCAGACAGAGAATGAAAGGAATTATTATTATTTCCTAAAAATTCAATTGAATCAATTCCCTCCCTGCCAGCCTAACTGAAATCTAAAGGCTCCGCGAAATCGAAACTAGTCAGTAGTCAGCACAGCAGCCAGCTACACACAGCCCTCTCCCACCCATATCCAAGCCTGGACTGCGACTCTTCTGGGAGTGCCTCGGCTTTTTATGCCCTCTTGCACATCCAGAATTGTCAGTGAAAACCTGGCCATGCGATTGGTAGAATGGGTCCAAAAATTTGCATGGTCCCATCCCATGGCCAGCCCATCATTGTGCAGGTGTAAAAAAATAAAAATAAAATAAAATAAAATCAGTGCAACCTTTTACTGCTATAAAAAAACGCACTGCTGCTACTGTAAAAATTCAAGCATTTAAAATAGCTAATTTTCGCATGTTTCTGTGGTGCTTTGGTGGTTTTTGGGAACCATGATTTCCAAAAAAAATTGTGGATGCCATTTTGGATACCCCGCACTGCATGGCAAATGGAGACGCCGAGGATGCCCCCTCCCAGCCCGGTACCAGCAGCCCAGGACAGGAGGGGGGGAGGCTGGGGACCCCCCCTGAAACCACCCCTCTGGTAGGTGCCCTCAGGCAGGCGTATTTTCGCCTGCTTTTTTGGCCGGGAATCGGGTTTATTTTTATTTTTAAAACTTTTTTTCTGTGCCGCTTGGCATCGTGCGATCGCCGCGCGGTGCCAGGAACAACAACGACAAATCAGACCCAATTTTTCTTTTTTTGGTTTGAGTTCGAGTTCTGACAGCTTAATTGTCATTACCGTTTCCGTTACATAACGGAAACGATATCCGAAAACGGAAACGACAATTTCGCCAAGTCGTGCCCATGTCTAGTAGGGTATATTACAGTTCATTATTTTCTGGAGTGTTTCTGCTTTTGAATACTATAATCCCATAATCACATTTACTCCTACTTTTTGGAGTAATTGGTTTTTGTTGCCATGTGAAACTTTTATTCTTTTGAATTGTCTTCCTTCCTCCTTTCCTCCTCTTCTTCTAATAAAAGACAAATATCATTTCAAACAATTGTTTGGATGGTGAGTGAGGGGGAAGTGAGGCACTGAAATCCAGTCCTAGGCTCATCCAAATTACTGAAATTTTAAATATTGTTTGGGAGCTGGTGGAGTCTTTTCATGTTGTATGCTTTGAATTCCCTGGAGCATGCACAATCTCAAATGCTAAAAGATTTTGGAAGAGAAATGTGTGACTGAGTGAATACCAAAGGAGTCTTTATGGGGAAACTGTGACCCCTCACAAGGTCCTCTGGTTCTATCATGTGCACCATTTTATTAAATAATCATTTCACAAATGCTTTATTGCTCTCAAGTTTTTGGTTATGCTAATTTATGACCTCTAGAAATTGTTCAGACCAAATTTGTGAGAGCTATCCTGGGAGTACCTCCCTGTACTTCCAATGTAGCTCTTTGCCCTCCCAGCTTAGAAATAAAGAGGCAAGGCACGTTTGTGGGATTAAAATTGGGCCAAAATTTATTGATATGAAATTCACACAATTCAACTGTTAAACATCTCTTAACCTAGGGGGCCTGAATGTAGTGCAAGTGGATCAGTTCATGATTCCTAATATTATTAGAAGAGTGCTGCCCACCTGTTCAGAACTCTCCCAAAACCTGCAGTGTGGGCAGCCTTCATTTCTAATTTTTTGAACCGATTTATACCTAACACCTAATGTTCCTAATTTCCTAATTCATTTCCTAATTCATATTGAGGGCTACCGGCTCACTAGGGAATATTATGCAATACATTTCACCTTACTTAAATTTTCCGCTTGCACCATCCAACACAGAAAGGGGGCTACATAGTATGCTCCCTTTCCCACACTGAACCCCTAGCTCAGACCGAAGGCCCTTTAGATCAGAATGTTTATTTTTAAATAAATCTTGACCTAACCCTCAATTAATACTTGCACATTTCCCTGTTTACAACTTTTGGGGCTTATCTATCTATCTATCTATCTATCTATCTATCTATCTATCTATCTATCTATCTATCTAATTATTATTATTATTATTATTATTATTATTATTATTATTATTATTATTATTATTATTATTATTATTATTATTATTATTAGACATGGGCACGACTCGGCGAAATTGTCGTTTCCGTTTTCGGTTATCGTTTCCGTTACGTAACGGAAACGGTAACGATAATTAAGCTGTCAGAACTCAAACTCAAACCGAAAAAAGAAAACTTTGGTCGGGTTTTTCGTTTTCATTTGTGGCATCACGGCGATCGCACAATGCGAAGCACAGAAAAAGTTTTTAAAAGTTTTTTTAAAAAAAACCCGACTCCCGGCCAAAAAAGCAGGCAAAAATATCCCTGCCTGAGGCTTTGCCACCTACCAGAGGGGTGGTTTCTGGGAGGTCTCCGGCCTTTCCCCCCTCTTCTCCTGTCCTGGGCTGCTTGCACCAGGCTGGGGGGTTCATCCTCGTAGTCTCGCCATGCCATGTGGTGGTGGGGATCCAAAATGGCGACCACAATTTTTCTTTTGAAATCGTGGTCAAAAAACACACCAAATCTCCACAGAAACATGTGAAATTTATTTATTTTAAATGCCTGAATTTTAATAGTAGCAGCGGTGAGTTTTTTATAGCAATAAAACGTTGCATTGATTTTATTTTATTTTATTTTATTTTATTTAGACCTGCCCATTTGGGCTGGGCATGGGATGGGACCATGCAAATTGTTTGAACCACTCCACCAATGGCATCGCCAGGTTTTTGACTGACACTTCTGGATGTCTCGGAGGGCATGAAAAGCTGAGGCACCTTCCAGAAATCGCAGTCGGGTGTATGGATGTGGTTGAGGGAGGAGGGCTGGCTGCTGGTGCTGGTGTGATCCGATCGAGATTGAGGAGGGAGGCTGGAGGCTTTAGGATTTAAATTAGGCAGGGAGGGAGGGAATTGAATTTAGAAAATAATTTCTTTGATTCCCTGCAGCTTTGTCTACTGAAGGGAATAGCAGTTTATTCTTTATTTCTTCTCTGACAGTTTGTGAGGATTTTTTCTGTTATTGAATAAAGGGGGAGGTTTGACTGGGAGTGGGAGGTGTGGATTTATTTTAAATATATATTATATACTACCATTTATTTTCTATTTTCCCAACTTCAATTTGCTTGCACACACACACATTTGGGGTGCAAGCCAAGAACAGAACCTCTATCCTAAGTGATATCCTAACTGCCCACTCGCCTGTCTGCCCGCCCACTTGCCCGCCCGCAGCCGCAAAAACACCTAGCACTGGCCCTGATTGCGGGACGCTCCTATGCTCTGGGAAGTCAAATCGCGCTAAATCGTGGTGGAAATGACTAACGACAAATGAAACGACAAATTTTTGAAATTTTTTGCGACAAATGGAAATGACCCGAAACGGACCCGTTCTGACAAACAAAAACTCGAAACGTCATTTTTTCTGGTCGTGCCCATGTCTAATTATTATTATTATTATTATTATTATTATTATTATTATTATTATTATTATTATTATTATTATTATTATTATTATTATTATTATTAAATTAACCACACAGCTATCTACGCTGAATTTTATATTACCAATCACTAGTCGAACGCTTCCCAATTGGTAATATAAAATCCAGCGTAGATAGCTGTGTGGTTTATTTATTATTATTATTATTATTATTATTATTATTATTATTATTATTATTATTATTATTATTATTATTATTATTATTATTATTATTATTATGTGCTCCTGTGCCTATAACTAAATGAAATGTTGCATGATATTGGACCCATTAGTCTCAAAATGACCAAATCTGTCTGTAAGATTCCTCAGGTCAGCTTTAACCTGGAAGATCTGCCACTTGCCCAACCGCGGGGTCAAGTCATCTCCACCACTGTGGATCAACACAATGACAAAGTCACATCTGGACCCATTTTATTTCCAGAAAAACATGATTTTTCTTCCAATGTATACATCCTCTCTTTCTGAAGCACAGGCTCCAAAAATAAATTCCATACTTTTTAAGAATCATTTTTGTTAAACCTCTTCATAATTTAAATTCACAATTCAATTTATCATTAATTGCCATATTCCACATTTCTCTGTACTATTCTTCAATATTAATTTGATTATAACTTTTTCAGTTCTTTGCAAATAATAATCTTGCTGCTGTGTTCATTAGAATAATTAAACCCTTCTCTTCTTCCTTCAGTTGGCTATCATTAACCATATTCAATAAAGCAGTCAATGGGGACATTTGAATATTATATCCAATTATTTCCCTAATTTCTTGGAAAGCACATGTCCATTTCTTCTTCCTTATGTCACATTACCACCACATATGCAAATACATCTCTTTTTCTTTTTTACACCTCCAACAAAGAGGTCATATATCTGTATTTAATGTATTCATCTTTACCGGTGTTAAATCCCATGTCCATGCTACCATGTAACAGATTTGTTTAACCCTTACAATCATATTTTTCATAATTTTTTGCACAGAGAACTCCTAGTTCCCTGAGCTCCTTGCCCTCTGACGATGCCAGCCACAGAGTCTGTCGAAACGTCAGGAAGAAAAACTTCCAGAACACAGCCAAATTGCCCAACGAACTTCACAACAACTATCAGATCCCAGTCATGAAAGCCTTCAAGAATACATCTACTAATAGTTCGTTACTCAAATTTTCTTGCCATGATATTTTATCCCACTTGCATCCTGACCAACTTTTATTTTTCATTTCACTTACAGTTCTCTTTAATTTTTTTGCTACTAATTTAAACAATTTTTTCAACAATATCTTTAAACTTTATCGTTATTCCACTGTCTCCTTCCTTATTTTCCCATTCCTTCATCCCCGTTTCTATCTAAAAGATGGTAAACCAAAGGATCTCCTCTCCCCCTGATATCTGTGTTATATTTTCCCTGTCCTTCAGCTTTACCACCTGATCTTTCATACCCATTTATCCTTGGCAAATTTTTAAATTTTGCATAATGCTACTCTCCAAAGTCAAGAAATCTTTAATTTTTGATATTCTTTTATCTGTTCACTTATCTTTAAAAGATATCTTTAATTGTTTTTAACTATTTCTTGTGAATTTCATGTAATATTTGGTCCTAACTATTTTATGATATTTTCTAATTTCTCTTTGCATTTCATTCCCATTTTTTTCAAGCTCCACACACTGAACATGCACAGAGTTCAGTCCTTTGCCAAGGGTCAATAGTGAGAGAATCAAGCAGGTTTCAGTCCTTTGCCAAAAGTCAGGTGCCAGGGAGATAACAGAGTTCACAACATGATAATTACCAGTCCGAGGTCAACACAGGAATGTACACATGAGCCAGATATCAAAATGAAACAAAACAAAAAGTGAAATGAAATAAAACACTATATTTTCATTTTGTGCCCATCTCTAATGCTCAATAGTTAAAGACTTTCTCCTGCCATTCAGTGCTATCATGGCTTCCCATGGAATAACAGCTTGGGACCAGAGTACCTGTCGGAGCGTATCTCTCAGAGATCAACTGGGAACAGACCCACGAGAATGGTGCAGGAGCGCTCACTTAGGGTGGCCACACCCAGGGAGGCACGGAAGTTGCACACGCGTAACCGCACCTTCTCTGTGGTGGGTCCCACATTGTGGAATCTTCTCCCTAGTGAGCTGTGCCTAGCACAGCCCCTGCCCGCCTTTAAAAAGGCTCTGAAAACCCATCTTTTTAAGGAGGCATATGGCAACCTTTTTAATTAAGTTTTTGTCCCCCTCTTTGTCACCTGCGTCATCTTTTATGGAGGGTATTGTCCCTCCCCATTTTATTGGTGTTTGTTGCCTTCTTTGTTTTTCCTTTTCTGTTGTTTTGTTTTAACTGTTAACTGCCCAGAGTTCCGTCCGGAATATAGACAGTATATAAATTTAACAAATAAATATTAGTAGGAAGAATTATTTAACTTCTTTAAAAACTTGCCCTAGATGATGTTGCCACCAGCCTTACACTGCAAAACTTGCACAACCAGGATTTCAGCCAAAGAAGCGTATGGGCTAGTTTATGCTCATTTTTCATCAGTAATTTGTGCATGAAGGCAATGCTTAGTCAGAGGAAATATATGTAATTGCTCTAATACTCAGTCCATTTCCTCCCTGACTTCATAAATTAGTTATTACAAACTAGTTAGCTAATTAGTTATTGTTCCAAGCCCCCACCCCCAAGAGTAAATGGCATTGTCGTGAGGACACTTCAAAAGTCCCTCTTTCTCATCATTCAAAACTAATGAAAAGAGATAGCAATACTTTAAATAATTGTTTAAAAAAACCAATTTGTCTGCAAGAATCCATTGGCTTTGGCTGCAACATACCTTCACCCACTTCATCATCCTTTCAACAGCCACAGCACAGCAGTAATGAGCACAGTTAGAGCCCTGACTCCTCTGGGAACAGCCTCTGAGTTTGTGCCTGCAAAGTGCCAAACTGGCACAAACCACCAAATCAGTGGTTCATGCCAATCTCTAATCCTAATCTAATTTAGGGCCTGGTCACCTGAGGTAAATGTTCTTTAGCTCTTCCAATATTTTCCATACCTCAGTTGTAGGGGCTTGTGGTTATACTTTAATGCATATAGAGATACAGTTCTAAAGTGTTTTCTGCTTTTTGTCCTCTGCTGCTCTGGTTTATCATGTGGAAATGCACAAATGGAACACAGAAGTCCAGGCAAGCTTGTACTGTATCATACATCTAAAAAACTAGGCATAGGGTCACCAAAATGCTAATTTACAGGGCTAGAGATGGCCACGACTTAGCGGTATTCCCGTTTCCGTTTCCGTTACTCGTTTCCATTACTCTATGGAAACGGTAACGGGAATCACTGCCCCAGACTTCGAGCTCGAACCGACGAACGAACAATTTGGTCTGATTTGTCGTGCTCGTTACTTGCATCGCGCAATGCCAAGCGGCACAGAAAAAAAGTTTTTGAAAGTTAAAAAAAAAACTGATTCCCGGCCCTAAAAGTAGGCGAAAACTGTCTGAGGGCACCTACCAGGCCAGAAGGGTGTTTTATTTGGGGGGGGGTTCCCCGCCCCCCTCTCCTTGGCTATTGCTACTGCTGCGCTGCTGGTACCAGGCTGGGAGGGCGCATCCATTTGCCATGCAGTGCGGGGGATCCAAAATGGCGACCGCAATATTTTTTTTGAAATCGTTGCCCAAAACCCCACCAAAGCACCACAGAAACATGCGAAAATTAGCTATTTTAAATGCTTGAAATTTTACAGTAGCAGCAGTGGGTTTTTCTTGCAAAAAAAGTCTCTGTTGATTTTATTTTATTTTATTTTATTTTATTTTTTTACACCTGGGCATTCGCAATGATGGGCTCGCCCATGGGAGTGGACCATGCAAAGTTTTGGAGCCATTCCACCAATCGCATGGCCAGGTTTTGCTGACTGTACCAGGCTGGGAGGGCGCATCCATTTGCCATGCGGTGGGGGGGGATCCAAAATGGCGACCGCAATTTTTTTTTTGAAATTGTTGCCCAAAACCCCACCAAAGCACCACAGAAACATGCGAAAATTAGCTATTTTAAATGCTTGAATTTTTACAGTAGCAGCAGTGGGTTTTTCTTGCAAAAAAAAGTCTCCGTTGATTTTATTTTATTTTATTTTATTTTATTTTATTACACCTGCACATTTGCAATGATGGGCTCTCCCATGGGAGTAGACCATGCAAATTTTCCACCAATCGCATGGCCACTTGGCCAGGTTGACCACAGAGACTTCTGGGATGTGCCAATCGGGCATAAACAGCCCACTAATCGTAGCCCAAACCCGAACCCTAAGCCTAACCCATACGCCAGTACACTGTCCTTCTAAGTGGGACAGAGAGGCACCCAGATGCACCCCAATACTCACCGTAACCTCACCCGTAACTAGCCTAACCCTAGCCGTTGCGCTAAGCCGTCTTAACCCTAAGCCAGATCTACTTGCATTGCACTACATGCAAGTACGTGAGACACAGCGGGTGCAAAGAGTCTGCCAGTCCGTCACTTGTGGCTCTGGCTGACTCCTGCAGCTCCCTCCAGGAGCCCGCTACCCCCTCCCCAAACCAGTACTAATGACAACGAAAAAACAAAAAAACGAACCGACTAATTTTTGCAAATTTTCGCGAAAAACGGAAACGAGCCGAAACGGAACCGGCCCGACTAACGACAACTCGAAAAAAATTTTTTTCAAGTCATGCCCATCTCTATACAGGGCCACCTAGAAATAGGACTGTCGTGGCACAGTGGTTAAATGCCTGTACTGCAGCTAAAACTGTGCTCGTGACCTGGCGTTCAATCCCAGGCAGCAGGCTCATGGTTGACTGAGTGGCACTGTGTAGCCTACATACTGTAATTAAACTGTAAACTACCCAGAGACTACATGAAGTGGTATGGGGTGGTATATAAGCAGAACACTTTGCTTTTAAAAAAACCACGCACCCAGCGTGGTCATAAGGACAGTAGTCACAGTTGACATGTATGAAGCAGGAAGCTCACATCCTGCTATCCACTCAGCCAATGACAACCACATGCACAGAGCTTCCCAAAGTGTGTACCAGTGCCCTTTGAGGTACCCTGTTGCTCTTTGGGATGCTGCCAAACCATCCAGGAGCAACACTGAAGCTTTTGTTTGTCCCCCACCCCCACAAGCTCTTCTGGCTCCAGTTACAACTCCTTCATGCTTCTTTGATCCCTGTTGTCCCCTGCACCCCTCGCCACACCTCCTGCTCTGCTGCTGCTCCTGGTCCTTCTCAGGTGAGCCGCAAGTGGGAAAGGTCTGGAAATGCCTGCATTTGCACGTCACATTAATTCAATGTACTGTATCTTTATTATAAAATTGTTAAACAATATTCCCAGTAGTATTGTACTTTTAGCAACATATCAATGTACATGGCAGGATAAAAATAATAATAATGTGTGAGCCACAGTAATGGCAGCCACCTCATACCCTCCAATTCAGAAAAGAAGCAGGTCAGATTGTGCACACATACAAAATCAATAGGGAATACACCAAAAAAGCTGTGCAAATAAACAGTGATTGTTTGCACAGTGCTGGATAACTACATAACATTTCTCTTCTAACTCATTTCTCTTCTGTGATATGAGTTGCAGTCCGAGAACACCTGGATTGCCCACATGTGAAAACTATTGTTTTGGGGCTTCTCTTTGTGTTGAGTGACAGTGCTAAGAACCATTGGAAGAAATGACTGCTTTTCACACAATTTTTGTTTTCTTGTCCTTGCTCGTTCAGGAAAACAAGAAGTGTGTGTGTGTGTGTGTGTGTGTGTGTGTGTGTGTGTGTGTGTGTGTGTGTTTGCTTTGCATTCCAGAACCTTGATGTTTATTACCCTAGGACTTGACAAGAGTGAGTGCCAGAATTCATCCAATCTGCCTTTCTCACATCCTGGGATGCTTAGATACACCCTCTCTTTGATTTAGATGTGCTTGCTATAGCACTCTTTGAACCCCCCCCTGGGGCTATAAGTTATTCAGGGCACCTGCTGTGTCTTCTGGTGTATACATAAAGCACTGTGAATGACTGTAACAAGAATAAATAAGAAGTTGCCTTCCAAACTCTTGATGCCTCTAAGATATAACTGCATCTATGATGTTAAAAAATTCATTAATGTCAGCTCCTGGCATTAGCCTGGTGAAAGAAATGATGCAAAGAAAGTGGGTTGCAAAGGGGCTCCTTTTTGGTGTTTGCATGGGCATTTCAGATCTTGAACATAATGTCCATAATTTTCATGTTGAGTGTTGCTGGACAGGGGAAAAATACATTTTGTACAACAGAGCTGTCCAGCTTTGAACAGGCTGAGGTCTACTTTTTCCAGCCTAAAGTGCCTGAGGGCTACTACACTAATACCTCTACTTATGAATTTTATCCATTCCGAGCACATGCTCATGGCCCTTGAACTGCCTGCTCAGCTAAGACAGTGGGCTGGCAGACCCAGAACTTTGCTGGGGCAGTAGTGATCCTTGGGATGGGGGAGGGAGGGGTGGAGAATTTATTCCATCACTTTTTAATTGATGCCTGGTGGGCTACTTTTGAACCCTTTGTGGACTACCAGTAGCCCGCGGTCTACCTGTTGGACAGCCCTGCTGTAAAAGTATAATCATGCTTGCAGAGACAGGCATATATAAAACATGATAAATTCATGAAAACCTGGGAACCTTTATTAACATATGGAATTAGCCCAAGAACGGCAGAATGTGCTATGGGAAATAATTTTGACTGCTGGAATGTAATATTCTAAAAGAATTAATTGACTTGTTGTGTGTGTGTCATATTTAACTATGTTAGAAGATGACTTAGCGGCTGTATATAGAGAAAGATAATGTGCTTATAGAATGTATAAGTAAGGTGATGGTATTATAGTATAATTGTAACTTTCCTTGTTTTGGTGTTGTTGTTGTTGTTGTTGTTGTTGTTAGAGTTTGGAAAATATCCTGTCTGGCCACTGTTTGCTGGAGTATAGCTATCAAAAAGGTAATTTTCTCATCTTTAGTCCTTTTAATCTAGGGAAATGGTTGGCCTCATGACATGGACCTATCTGAAAAAGCCTGGGGGCTGTCATTCAAAACAGTATATTTCCGGATCTTAGGCATGCACACACCCACACACCTTTTTAATCTCAGATTTTCATTCATCAGGCAACCTTGACAACCATCTGTTTCTGACAAGTGTTCCATTGTTTCATTAAATATCTTGACAAGTGTTATCACTGTATCATTAAACAGTATTACAGGAAATGCAGGAGGAGAAATTTTCCTCATTGTGTGGTGGGTGGAACAAGGAAGGAGGGAAGAGGGTGTCATTTTAGAACAAATGACATCACTTCCCACTTGAGTCTTCCAGCCAATCAGATGTTTGAACCTTCCTAGGGCATGTGGAGAGAGAAAGAGCAGGACCTTCCATGGGGAATGTGAAGAGAGAAGTCCTCTGTCTGGTGGTCCTGTAGAAGATGATGGTATGGCATGGCTTCATCAGACAAACCTTGAAAACTTACTATTTTTGACAAGTATTCCTGCTGTATCATTAAACAGTCCTTCAGGAAATCCACTTTTGCAGCCAAAACAGCAACATCTAGATGTCCAAGCCATAGATTAATGTCAGCTAAATTCAATGATATTTGGCAATGATTGTGCCTTCAATGGCTCCATTATTTCTCTTTATTGTGGTAACAAAGGCTATGTGTTTCCTATAGTAGGTAAGAGAGAAAAATGAGAATGCTATAAATGCTGCAAATCATAGAATCATAGAATTGGAAAAGACCTCAAGGGCCATCCAGTCCAACCCCCTGCCATGCAGGAACCCCCATCACTGTATTTCTGACATATGGCCATCCAGCTTCTGCTTAAAAACCTCCAAAGAAGGAGACTCCATCACCCTCCGTGGAAGCATATTTCACTGCTGAACAGCTCTAACCATCATGAAGTTCTTCCTAATGTTCAAATGGAATCTTTTTTTCCTGTAGTTTGAATCCATTGCCTTGAGTCCTAGTCTCTGAATCTATGGAAAACAAGCCAGCCCCCTCTTCAATATGACAGCCTTTTAGATATTTAAACATGCTTATCACATCCCCTCTCAGCCTTCTCTTTGTAAGACTAAACATTCCCAGATTCCTAAGCCACTTCTTGTAAGACATATGTTATTTAACCATCCTGGCTGCCCTCCTCTGTACCCGCTCAAGGTTGTCAACATCCTTTTTAAATTGAGGTGCACAGAACTGGACACAGTACTCCAGCTGGGGCAACAGATTCTATGAACATTGACTTGTACGCTCCACTTCCATTCTTCCCATTTGGTTCACTAATAAGCAGGGGTTACCTTGAGCCTAAATTCTTACACCTGAGCACCATTTTCATTTACTTAATTCACCCCAATGCTCTATCTATACATGTTACTCAGTTTGACTTCATGTTCCTTATTTCATTTTGCCTCCATCTCATTGGACCATGGATGTACCACATATTTAGTTTCACAGGTTCTGCTTAATGCTGGGGCTGAGTGCACACATCTATGTGCACACAGACACTTGCTGGGGGCGTGGAACATCCAGGTATCCTGACAGACCCAGATCTCCTCTTATTGCTAGCAACAGTTAGGGAAGAGCAACGTGAATGAAATGATAATCATAATCCTAGAAATGCAGATCTGGAAGGTCCAGCCAGAGACCTAAACAACTGAGCTATGAATTTGGTGGTGTGTGTGTGTGTGGGGGGGAAGCCATGGGCAAAGTATTTGTTGATGCAATAAGGTACTCTTGATGACCCACATTTTTAGATTATAGAGAATCAAATGAGGCCCTTGGGCTAGAACAGAGTCTTTACCCATGAATCACACCAATCATACCTCTAGCTTGCCCTTTCCTGAGACAAACATTTAACTTTAATCAAATGTTGTGAACTCAAGGTGTAATTATTTGTTTTGCATATATGGGGCTCAGCTCTTCCTGCAAGCATCCCCAATGTCTAGAGCTATTTCTTTTCTTTTTCACATGCCCCACCTCCAAAGTTGCTACCAAGCTCTATGAAAATGCTCTGTCCACACCAAACTTCTCACATAATGCATTGTGTGTTTCAAAAATCCTTCAGGATAGAGATAGCAGTATAATAGGAAAGAAAGGTATGATAAACTAATAGAACATTATGTGGACTGTCAAATGGATAATTTTTAGTGTTTGTTTTGGTGTAAATAGCTGCACAAAAGAACAGGGGACATGGCATCTTGCATCATTTTTCAAATGGCAGACTCAAGCATCATAGTACTTCTTTCTGCCTATACAATGTTACTGAAACAGTGTGTAATAGCTATGCTGAAAAATACTCATTTATGAAGTGTACTTGCATGACTTGTACCTGCCACATTATGTAATATTGACTGCCACTTTGAAAAGTTACTTTTATGAGAGTTACAGCCCAAAAATGGAATTTATGTCTCTGACAAAGTCATTGTTCCTGATAATTTGGATGTTACCATTAACTTGGTTGCTCCATCCCCCATCCCCCATGCCTCTGGCTTTTGTCTTTGACATCGTAGTCAGGATACTGTGGTGAAAACAAAGTTATCTGAGGGCAAACCAAGCCAGAATTCTTCAAAATGCTGATAATTAAACCTTCACATGCAGGTGTTTTGTGACTCTTATTAAACTGAAGGAGGATAGCAATCACAGTTGCAGAAAAATTGAATGAACTATTCGGCTGAGCTCAAAAGGTTCACTGGGGAACCTTTGGATTTCCAAAGTTATGCCTCATCTCTACCGCAGAGTATCCTAACCTGGAACAGTAGGAAAGGGGGGCGGGAAAAAGACATAAACTCATATCTACACTATTTCATAACTGAGATGGTGTCGGCAGAACAAAATGTTCACACATCTCTTGAAGTAGTGCTGGTTACACTAATTTTAGCTTTTCCAGAGTGCAGTCAAGAGAGCTGTGAAAATACGATGGGCGAAAACAATCCAATCTGATCAGAAAACATGATCAGAAACAAAAAAGTGAACATGTACATCATCAACAAAATCTGCATAGAATGGTAGGGACCTTTCCCCCTCCAGACATTTTGGTCTCCTAGGACATCCAGGCTGCTTTGCCTGTGGTGGGAAATTATGGGAGATGCCAATTAAAACATCTAGGGACTCGGCCGGCCTCCAGTGTAGTTGAAAAGAGGGTGATGGATAAAGACAGATTATTGCTATTTAATAGGAAAACCTCTTAAACTAAGAACATTTTAATTATACCCTGGCATGATACAAACAGGTGTACATAATAAGTCACATTCTGTCTGGATGCATCAACAAAGCTGCCCTGCCTTCTGCTGATTTACATGAAGATGAAGTCTTTCCTTCCACTAATCCGTCACTGTAGGTTTTCAAATCGACGACAACCACCTGGCCTCTGAAATAGTAAAGAGTTTGGGAGTCAGGGAATAGGTACTCAACATTAACAAGGGCAGCGTTTCTATAAAGAAAGTTCCATATAAGTCGTACATGGCACTAAACACTTGAGTCATCCTCAGTTTACACCATGATACAAGGAAGGATAGTTTATCCCAGCTTCTGTCAGAAATATTTTTGCTTCCTGTCACTGTTTATGCTTATAAACGTTTCGGCCTAGCTGAGTACTGTAAGTGACTGCATGGCATATCAGCTCATTGGGGCACAAGAGACAGCTTCAGCTCCCCACAGCTGGCAATGAAGCAAAACAGGGACATTATTATTATAAAACATAACAGAATCAAGGAGATAATAAAGCAAGAGCAGGGAACCTCTGGCCTTCACTCCTGGGGGGGGGGTCATCTCAAATCCATTTGTGCTAAACACTAGTGCCATCTTTAAGCCATATCTGCTCTACCATGATAACTAGAGATGGGCACAAAACATGACGTAGGAGACTGCAGGTCATTTGGAGGGCAAACCGGATGGAAGTAAATAGGGCTGCCCTTAAACAGCTGACTGGCCACTACCTTCGCGCGATCAGGGACGCTAGAAGATCGTTTGCCTCCCTGAGAATTGGCGAGGCCTCGAACCGCCAGGCGGAGTTATTCCGGGTGGTTCAAGACCTCTCCAATCCCAGTCAGCTGCGGCCTCCTCCTAGTGATTTCACTAGTGAGCAATTTGCAGCCCATTTTAGATCAAAAATTGAGGCCATCCGCTCCGACTTGCCCCCCAGTTGCTCTAGCCCACCCTCTGGGATCTCCGGTGCCTCACCCCTCCGCTCTCCCCTCCTGGATAAGTTTGGGCCGGTTTCCTCAGCGGAGGCCTCCAGAGTCATGGCTCGTTGCCGGCCGGCGGCCACTCCCTTTGACCTTGCCCAGCCTGGCTTATTAAATCTGCCAAAGGGAACATGCCTGAGTGGGTTTCTGCTATTGCCACGGCCTCCTTTCGAGAGGGATGCTTCCCTTCCCGCTTGAAGGAGACCGTGGTGAAACCCACTCTTAAGAAACCTGGCCTGGCGTCGGACGACCTTTCCAGCTTTCGTCCGATTGCCATTGTTCCCTTCCTGGGCAAGGTTGTTGAAGGGTTGGCCGCTGTCTGACTTCAGTCATACCTGGAGGTAAATCATATCCTGGATCCCTTCCAGTCTGGATTCAGGCCTCTTCGCGGGACTGAAACCGCCCTGGTCGCTCTGCAGGATGACCTCCTCAGGGAGGCCGATGGGGGGGAGCTCCTCCCTGTTAGTCCTCCTTGATCTCTCAGCAGCCTTTGATACTGTCGACCACGGTAACCTTCTGGCCCGGCTCGCGGAGGCGGGAATTGGTGGTCAGGCCCTGGCCTGGCTCCGTTTCTTCCTCGGCGACCGGACTCAGAGGGTACAGCTGGGGGATGTCTTGTTGGCTCCTTGGACTCTCCCTTGTGGGGTGCCCCAGGGGTCGGCAATCTCTCCCGTGCTGTTCAATGTTTATATGAGGCCGCTGGGGGAGGACATCAGGAGATATGGAGTTCGCTGTCATCAGTACGCTGATGACACGCAGCTCTATATCTCCTTTTCATCATCTGCAGAGGAGGCGGCTCGCTCCCTCGATCTGTGCCTGGAGGCTGTATTGGAATGGACCAGAGATAACCGGCTCAAGCTTAATCCGGAGAAGATGGAGGTTCTGTTCTTCGGGGCGCCCTCGTCTCGGTACAATGCCCCCCTCCCTAGTCTGGGGGGTTTTTCCCTCCAGCCTACAGACAGGGCCAGAAATCTGGGCATGGTCCTGGACTCAGCCCTCTCCCTGGAAGCCCAGGTGATGGCCGTCTCCACGGCCGCTTTTTTCCATCTCCGCATGATCGCCCAGATCCGCCAGTACCTTGATGAGTCCTCCCTGAGGACAGTTGTGCAGGCCCTGGTGATCTCGGGGATTGACTACTGCAATGCCCTCTATGTGGGGTTGCCCTTGACCCTGGTCCGGAGGTTGCAGCGGGTGCAAAATGCGGCGGCCAGGCTGGTGGTGGGTGCCCGTAGATACGAGCACATCACCCCAGTCCTGGTCCGCCTGCATTGGCTCCCTGTTGTCTTCCGGATCAGGTTCAAGGTCTTGGTCTTGATTTTCAAGGCCCTCCAAGGCTTTGGACCAGAGTACCTGGTGGAGCGTATCTCCCAGAGGGCATCCGGATCCAGACCCACGAGTTCATCGCAGGCGCGCTCACTGAGAGTGGCCACACCCAGAGAGGCGCGGAAAATGCGCACGCAAAACCGCGCCTTCTCTGTGGTGGGGCCATCTCTCTGGAAACATCTCCCCAGTGAGCTGCGCCTGCTGGAGTCCCTGCCTGCCTTTAAGAAAGCCTTGAAGACCTTCCTCTTTAAAGAGGCATTTGGTGACCTTATTAGTTAGTAGTTGTTGTTTTGTTGTTGTTGTTGTTTTGTTGTTTTTTGCTTTTTTTTTGCTTTTTCCTTCCCCTCCCCTATTCCATTTGCCGCCATCTTGCCCTCCGCTGCTTCACTGCTCGGAGGTTTTTACTTACTTTATGTGTTTTTAACATTGTTAGCCGCCCAGAGTTCCCGCTGGGAAGATGGGCGGGGTATAAGTCCATAAATAAATAAATAAATAAATAAATAAATAAATAAATAAATAAATAAATAAATGGTGTTTCAGGTTTTTCATTTGTCATTGAGAGGTCTGTTTTGGTTCGGTTCCGTTTGTCGTGAATTTTTGGGGAAAAAATCGTTACCATTTTTCATTTTTTCGTTCGTCATTTCTACCCACTTTTTGCGCGATTTTTAAAGCATTTCCGTGCGCAGGCATCCCCCAACGCCCCAGACCAGAGGGAAAACACTAAAAAAATGGATGCTGGCAGAGACACAGTATAGACTAGGTATGCAGGGAGGCTGCAAAGGCAGCAGCAGGCGTTGCCCAGGGTGCAAGGCAGCCGCAGAGTGACTGCACTGCGGGGCAAGGGAGGGTACTCACTGAGAGGTACGCAGCACGCACGCACACAGGGAGGCTGCAGGACTGAAGCTAGAGTCGCAGAGCAGAAATCCCACCCTAACTCCCACCAGAAACTGCAAGGAGGATGAGGGCTGCCAGACCTTTTTATGCCCTCTGTGGCTGCCAGACCTGCCCACCCAGTCTGCAACCTGGGCTTGCTATTGGTTGAACATGATCCCATCACATGGCTTGCCTCCATTTTGTGGCTGGTGCGACATCCATTTTAAAGGGAAAAGAAAAATACATCGTGATGGGAGAAGACAAAAATAAACATTTTAAGGACCCCAACCCCCCCGGTAGGTATTATCGGACAATATAAATAATTATCGCTGCATTTTTACGGATGTCCAGGGCATTTTTTAACATTTAAAACAGCTCTTTTCATTGTGCATCACCATTAACGGAAACAAAACGTAACGACCACAGTTTTTGTGGTTCTGTTCATTTCGTTGCATTTTCATCACAATTTTCGTTTGTCATTTCGTTGCGTAACAGAAATGACAAACAGTAACGGAAACGAAAAAATGTTCGTTCCGTGCCCATCTCTAATGATCACACCTCCTCTGTCTATCCCAGCATCAGCTCATAGGAACACTGGGAGCAAACAAGCCAGCTAATATTTTATGAACCCCATTGTGTTTAAGATGGGAAATGAAGATTGCCAACTTCAGAAGAAGCCAGCATATCAAACCAAGGTTTGATAAGCTGATAGGATTGATAGACTGGCTTGTTCCAAAATGAATAATTATTTTTCATTATACCTGGTTGAGATGAAATACATTACTGTTTACTTAGTCTTATAGGTGCAATGGCTTGTAAAATGATTATATGACACAATCAGGCACAATCTGTCTGCTACTCATCTTGCTGCCCTTTCATCACTTCCCATTCAAATCAGAAGTGCTTCATACCTCCACCAGCAAGGCCACAGTTAATGATCCATAGTTAATGGGTGTTGGGAAGAGTTGCGTAGTTGGGACTTTCACACACCCCAGGCCATTGTCCACCTAACAAGCCTATTCAGGCCATTGCCCAACATGAATAGAGATGGGCATAAAACTATTTTTGTTTCTTTTTTTGTTTTTCATTTCATTACAGACCGAAACAAAAAAACCCAAAGTGCTCTTTTTTTAAAAAATGAAACAAAATGGAAATGTACATTTATTTCCATTTTGTTTTCATTTATTATTTATTTTGACAAGCACCAATCTCCGCACTTGTCAAAATAAATAATAAAAATACGCACCAACCAGCCAGCCCAACAGGCCAAAGGGTTGGCATGAGTTTTTTTTTAAAAAAATAAGCACCATTCGGCCCGCAGGCCAGCACGTCGGTGCAAGGTTTTTTTAAAAAGCATTGACAGGCCCGCGGGCCAGCTGGTTGGCACGAGGTTTTTTAAAAAACACCAATCGGCCCATGGGCCAGCTGATAAAGTATACACTGATAACGTATACAGACCTTAAAGGTCTGTAGGTTTAAATACTTTGTTTCTGTTCATCTCTTCACCACTGCCATTTCCTAGTTAAATGATACGAATGCCAGTTTTGATTCCTTCTTACAATTTTTTTAAAGAAGACCTGAAAAACTTAAAGAAGAACAAGAAGGCATAAAGATTTTTCCATGATCCTATGTCCTTTGGACACCTCAGTTATTATTATCTAATTGCTAATTAACATAGAGCAGGACTTCATTTACAGTTATCATCACCATCCACAAGGGGCCTTTTACCTTTTGCCATCAAACAGGACCAACTGGCAGAATCAAAGGATGCCAATTAGGTGATAATAACAAATGTTTATTGTTCTACTGACCATAAAATAGTGGGCCAACAAAGATTCATTCTTAAGCAGTATGAGATGCCTGCACTGAGTACAGAATCCATTAAGGTTTGGTACCACAGTGAAGGGGTTGAGCTTCAGTGCCCAATGTGCACTTTTTAATACTTGTTTTTGGGTATGCATCCATCATGTACAACTCTTTCTTTCTTTCTTTCTTTCTTTCTTTCTTTCTTTCTTTCTTTCTTTCTTTCTTTCTTTCTTTCTTTCTTTCTTTCAAGCATTGTTTCTGTACAACCTATATACTGTATATACTCGAATATAAGTCTTGTTTTTTAGCCCTAATTTTGGGCTGAAAAAAGGGGCCCTCGACTTATATTCAGGTCAGTACTTTTAGCCACTGAGGCAAGTGCTTGGGTCAGTGGCTAAAAGTCATTTCAAACATTGTGCACTGCTTCTCCTGACCCCCCTGCATTGCAGGGGACCGGCGTGCAATGTTTAAAATGACTGTTAGCCACTGAGGCAAGCAAAACACCGCTGCCCCAGCTCACAAAGGAGGAACTGCCAGGTCCTGCTGCATTTCCCACCCTAGACTTATACTCGAATCAATAAGTTTCCCCAGTTTTGGGGGGTTAAATTAGGGGCTTTGACTTATACTCGGGTCAACTTATACTCAAGTATATATAGTTTTTCTAGTTTAATAGCATAGTTGACTGTTTTTAATCTAATGCAAATCTGTTTGTTAGGAGTATGTATCTATGGATATTATTTCTGCCACAATTTATTATTTATTTCACAGTGCTAGCATCCACTAGGATTTTATGATCAGGTAAGTGGAAGAGATAGCATTCCAGTTGTCCCCCTACTCATACCCAATTCATCTAGAAAAACCTGCTCTTTTTCTAACCTTTTCATGCCTGGAACTCTTCCCAATCTCTTCCCACTGGAGTAATATAGGTGAAACTAAAAAAAAACAATAGAATATCTTGCAAATGTTCATTTATTTAAATAAGTTAACTCAAAAGGTGAAACTAAATATACGAGATAGACTCTACATGCTAAGTGAGATATGTCAGGTCTTTCTTTGGTATAATCGTGATGATTATGGATTACAGCTTATGCAAACCCTAAATTCACAATATCAGAAAATTAGAATATTACATGACATCAATAACACAAGAATTGGAAATAGAACAATATGGGACCTCTGAAAAGTCTAAGCATGCATATCTACTCAGCATCCCCATATAGCTCATCTGTGGAAGGAAGCCCAAAGTGCTCCAAAATCTCCTGGCAGACGGCTGCATTGACCCTGGACTCAATGAAGCACAGTGGACCAACACCAGCAGATGACATGGCTCCCCTAATCAAAACAGACTGTGGAAAGTTCACACTGGACTTCAAGCATTATGCATTGTGTGCCTCTCCATTCTTCCTTCAGACTCTGAGTCCTCGGTTCCAGAATGAGATGCAAAAGTTGCTCTCATCAGAAAAGAGGACTTTGGACCACAGAGCAACAGACCAGTTTTCCCCCATTGTAGCCCAGGTAAGATGCCTCTGATGTTGTTTGTTGTTGAGGAGCGGCTTGACAAGAAGAATGCATTTGAAGCCTGTGTCCAGGATCCATTTGTGTGTGGAAGCTCTTGATGCACTACTGTGAATAGGGAACCTTTTCACATTATTTTAATTTTCTGAAATTGTGAATTTGGGGTTTTCATAAGCTGTACGCCATAATCATTACAATTATACCAAAGTAAGGTTTTGCCTATCTCGCTTAGCATGTAATGAGTCTATCTCATATATTAGTTTCACCTTTTGAGTTGACTTACTGAAATAAATGAATATTTGCATAATATTCTATTTTTGTTTACGTTTCACCTGCACATCCCTTTTCTGTTGAAGGATGGTTTCTCATTTTCTCCCCTTTTTTGCCTTCTGGTATACAGGCATTCATTCATCCATACATTAAGTTTACCTTTGGAGTATGAATCCAAATGGTTTTGTCCTCCTGTAGAAAATGAGAAAAGATCGCTTCCTCTTTTTTATGAGACACATATACAAAAAAATGCATCCATAGTTTTTAATCAATTTCTGGAAAATGTGAATAATCTGAAAATGGAGTTGTGTCACCATCTTGCATGGACTGGCAGTTGTACTAGTACTGGATGGGTGTTTTGTATCCCTTTGATCTCTCACTCTATTATTTATTTATTTATTTATTTATTTATTTATTTATTTATTTATTTATTTATTTATTTATATTTATTTATTTATTTATTTCTATCCTGACTTTCTTCACAAAAGGACCCAATGCAGCTTACCCCATAAAACAGTATTTAAAAGTGAAACATAAAAATAGACAAACATTTAAAAAGAATCGAACAAGTATTACATTAAAATATTAATAAGATCAATATTAAAACATACTTAAAATGAAGCACAATGATCCATTTAAAAAACCTTCTCAGATTGCAGGTCTTTAAGGAAAAGCCTTCCTCAAGAGAAAGCTGTGTGCCTGTTTTTTCAGGGGAGTGTAACCTCATCCAGAACAAGCTGCAACCGTATATTTATGTGGTTTTCGACTGACCAGGAGCACCTCTGTCTCTTATGTATTAAGTTACAGTCTATAAGCCAGACACTTATTTAGAACCAAGACATTTTCCTTGGCGTTAAATGGAAAGGAGAGATAGAGTTGGGTGTTATCAGCATACTGATGACACCAAAACACAAAACTCTGGAAAACATCTCCCAGTGGTTTCATATAAATGTTAAATAGCATAGGGGACAAAGGAGAACCCTGAGGGATGCCACAAGCCAATGATCAGGGTGTCAAAGAACAGTGCTCCAGCACCATCCTCTTACTTCTCCCATCCAGGAAGGACCAGAGCCACTGTAAATCAGTTCTCCAAGTCCAATCCAAGATGGAACACACAATTCCACCAACAGGATTTCAGCCAGTATCTCAAAGTAATGAAAAATTTGGAGTTCCTGTTCTATAAAAGGAGTATTTTCCTTGGAGATTTGTTCAGCAAAACTGTATACACTCCTTTTGTGGAAAATATCTGCATTAACGAATATCTGACACAAACCCTAAATCTGTCAAATATAAGTAAATAAAGAAAATAAAAGTCCTTTGAGAACCTAAGTCCTTCAGTCCTACTACATTTGCCTTTCAAGACAGGATTCACTAACATTCAGTAAAGTCATGCAGCAAAGCCCACACATACAGCAGCAGGTAAAATTTAGCTCATTAAACAAAGGAGAATGTCATCTCCAGATGAGTGTAAAATTAATCACATTTCCTTCCCATTATGACTATTCAGACAGAACTGCATTTCTCCAATATGGGCAAATAAACTACCACAGGTAGCTTGCAAGGCACACTTTGTTTTAATATTCTCAAACAATTACCGTATGCAAATATTACTTTTGAGTACATTTGCTTTGTGCTGCTGTGTGTGACACAGATTTGCCCTGTTTGACTTTACCAACTCGCTACAGTCAATTTTTGAAGGCACTAAAGTCAGGTGTTTAACACCCACCCACACAGTACATACTAACAAGAAGAATGAAAAGTGTGGGCAAAACCGGGAAATTAAACTGCTTGGACTCTAAGTGGAACAAACAGGAGGGGGAAAGGACAATTTAAAAGGTCAAGAGTTGGAACACCTTTTTGAAACATTGAAGAATGTCAAGCTCTCTCTTGCTCTCTATCATGCAAACACACACACACACACACACACACACACACACACACACACACACAGAGAGAGAGAGAGAGAGAGAGAGAGAGAGAGAGAGAGAGAGAGAGAGAGAGAGAGAGAGAGAGGAGAGGGAGAGGGAGAGGGAGAGGGAGAGAGAGAGAGAGAGAGAGAGAGAGAGAGAGAGAGAGAGAGAGAGAGAGAGAGAGAAGGAGAGGGAGAGGGAGAGGGAGAGAGAGAAGGAGAGAGAGAGAGAGAGAGAGAGACAGAGAGAGAGAGAGAGAGAGAGAGAGAGAGAGAGAGAGAGAGAGAGAGAGAAGGAGAGGGAGAGGGAGAGAGAGAAGGAGAGAGAGAGACAGACAGAGAGAGAGACAGAGAGAGAGAGAGAGAGAGAGAGAGAGGAGAGAGAGAGAGAGAGAGAGAGAGGAGGAAAAGGAGATTTTACCAACATTTTAATTAACCAGCTTGAAATATATTTGTCCTGCCTTATAGTGCCTGACTATATCAGAATGTACATTTGTCTAGTTTATGTGTGATGACATTTCCCTGAATGGTTTTCTACTGATTTGAATGTCCATGCATATTCTGCACATTTATGGCAGTAAGTAAGCCAGGAAGACTTTTCAAATGCATAAACTCAGGTCCTTCAATGTGGCTATTGATGACTGTGAACCCTGTGTCTGTATCTAGCTTGGTGAGTATTGCTACTGATTTTGCTAGCCTCCAAGATAGTTTGTTGAAAATACTGTATCTAATAAAATGGCTGTCTTCCATACCTATTTGCAATCCTTCATTTAATCATGTTTTTTGCTTGAGGTAGAGGACCACTACACTCACCACTACTCTACCCATCCAATTCCTACTTTTTGGCATACTGGTGTTCAGCTGATTATGCTATTTTGAACAAATCTGGGAACAGATCACTATTGTGGCAACTTTTTAACATTCTTGTTGCACAAACTGAAGCAGCAGGGCGCCTCATCCTCAGGGAGGAGAAACAATTGGTTTCTGGCCTTTCCCTACACTGCCTCTATGATGTCATAAGGGCATACTCCATGGCATTGAAAGTCTCCACCCCATGCTTTCAGGTTTGGTTGGGACCCAGCAACCCTACCTTCAGAAACCTGGGGGGAAATTCCTCACTCTTTATGTATTAATTCCAAGGAGAAGACAATGAAGGTCTTAACTCATAGGAGAGACACCAGGTTATCAGGCTGTTTATCTTCACAGTTGTTGCCGTCACCCTGTAGGAAGATGCCAAAACCAAAAGTAATGGGCATTAAGTTTGAATACTCCATTATACAAATGATAATTATATACAATTAAATGACAAATGAATGAGTTAGAATCATCCCATGAAATTAATATGGTGGAGAAGAGACAAAAGAGGGAACTCCTCACTTAATGCATTGTTGGAGGATTTAATTAACTCCTGGAAGATGTGATTCTTGCCATTAGCCTACAATTTTCTTTTAAAAGTAATCAGACACAGCTGTGGTGACTTGGTAAATAAATGACATGGAGCCACGAGAAGCCAAAAGAAGGTGACAAGAGAATTAGAGCCTCTAAATTAGGAACTGGGACGAATAAAAAAATGAATTGCAGTATTCAACAAATATTGCTGATGCATTAAATATTTGTCTCTGCATATTCAATGGGTCCTCTGATGGACAAAGGGATGAATATTTCCTTGTTTTAGTCATCCATTTATTTTTAATCACAGGCACACCATTTTGGTGGTATCTTTAGGTACCTGGGGACATTTTCCTTGGGGGGTGTCCCTCCTTGAGGTGCATAACTCAAAAGTCCATATCCCAATCTTGACCAATCTTAGATAGATTATAGTATAGAATCAGGGAAAGTGAATCAGCAATTTTGGTGTTTCTGAGTAAAAGACAGTTGTTTTATAGCATTTTATAGAGCAGTTGAATCATTGGTTCATTAAAAACATTATAAATTCATGACACATGGCTCGTCAACCTTGACAAATCATGAATTGTGACAAATTTCCATTTCCTGATTTATTCCCTAACCATCAACATTCAGGCTGAAAGCTGGAAGAAGTACGGAAATGTGACGTCAATTGAATCTTAGCTGAAGATCATGCAAAATTCAGATAACATCTCTTTCTCTCTCCCTCTTCCTGCCTCTGAATTTGATTTTGCAAGGTGGTTCACCCTTCCTATTGCCATAAGGAAAAAAGGTAGAAATAGAAGACCTCTGAAACGAAACATGTTTTCTTATTATTTCTATTCTTAGCCATTTTTGCAGATTTCTGATAAAGACCTGTTTGGATTAGGCAAGTTAAACACCTCAAAGTATTCTGGATGTGTTTCTATGCTGACCTGACTCAGAATCTTTTCCAAGATTCAAGTGCCTCATCAAAGTAATATTATATAACAAGCGCCCACTGAACTTTTATTTTATGGTGTTTCTGCAAAACTAGATGGAAGAGACAAGATGGGGTAAAGATCTTGATTGAATAAGAAATAGCTTGATTTAATGGATGCTGATTCAGAGACCATCTGTTTCAGTTTGGGTCCTGAACACAAGTTTAGATTTACCAATCCAATGGTTCTAGCTCGCACTGACTCTCATGGGGAAAAGCATACGAGTTTCTGTTTTTTTGTTGTTTTGATTTTTTGTTGTTTTGTTTGATTGGGTTGGTTTTGGTTTGGAATTAAATGTTCAGGCACTGCAGTATAAAAGAATGTCACTGGATGCCAATGTGCTACATACACATGGAACAGCCAATGACTTTTCGGAAGAATCAGACCTGACATGTATGCAATAAAGACACAGGCTAAAACTGTTTGGATGCATGGGGGGGAAATACTGTACAAGCAAATGTTTTAATATCTCAGAGGTGGTTACTGAGACTGTAAGTGCAAGTTAATGAGAAAGGGGTGAACTATCTGAGAAAAAGGAATATAAAGCAGACATTCAAAAGTCTGCAACACAAACTGTGACACATACTGTATGCAAGGAGGAATCTACTTCTGATTTTCATCTTTTCTCACAATCAGGTTTTCAAGTCAGAGGCTTCCAAGGACCCAGATTTCTGGACCCCCAAACCTAACCTCATTTCTAACTCTAAAAAGAAGCAGCATATGGAATTAAGTCACACTAGCTTCATTCTGCATCTGAAAATAATTTGAACTAAAAGCATTACTTAACAAAGAAAACTGAAGTGGAAGCAGAAGCTTTTTAATGACTGGTAATATGAAATTACTAAAATGGAAAGAATGAAAGACATATTTACTGCTCTGCTGAACAAACTCTTCATTATCCTGATAGATTTTTCAGCTTGATGGTACCGAACGCTGGTACAGGCAGCTCTCCCAGCCAGCTGCTTGTCGAAAGTATGTAAAAGTTATGAGCCATGCAATTTAAAGGGAGTACTCATGCAGCCACAGCTTTAGTGTGTTTACTCAAAAGTAAGCCTGTCTGTGTTCAGTGGGACTAAAGTCTTAGAAACGTGTTTAGAAATGTAGTCTAAATAGAACAGAAATCCTTAGAGAGATGAATTCAACTGGACCAACATCAGGATTGAGAGATCTTCTTGGAACATTGCCATTGGCACTTCCTTCTTGATGGCACTTCTGGTCATTGCCCATCACTTAGCAGTGCCACTCCACCCTATCTCCATATGAAGCATGCCAGTCAGGCATACACTGGCAGCCTGCTGGAAGTGGTCATCCATTTGACACACACCATACGGGAAAGGAAATGTCACCCTGACAGGGAAGGTGTGCTGCTGGCCTTTGGTCTCTCTTGGCAGAAGCTGCTCAAATTTGTATGTATGTATGTATGTATGTATGTATGTATGTATGTATGTATGTATGTATGTATGTATGTATGTATGTATGTATGTATGTATGTATGTATGACTCCATAGTGGCTCTGCTTTGAAAAAGAGCTCCAATATTTCATTCTTTCAGTTCTAACCAGGTGCTTTGAGTGTGTAATAGAATAACAAATAAAACTGCATTGTGAAAATTTGGGTACTGAGGGAAAGCATATGCCCAAAGGAATTCTTGTGTGTGGAGAACTTCACTCACAATCTCCAAGAAAGAATGAAAGCAAAACAAATCAGATAATAAAAGGTCAAAGAAAATCAAATAAAAATAAAAGGAAAATGTGCTCTTTTTTATATTGTGGGGTATTTCCTGATTCAAATGAATTTAGGAATCTCTCAATAAAAAAGCCTGTTTACTGGCAAATTAGATCAGCTTTTTAACCTCATTATTGACACATACAAAAAAAGCCAAAGCAAGGGAAGACCCAGCAAGGGACAGCTTTGAACCCATTACATTATACTGTCTGGATGAGAACATAGAATAATGGCAGAAATCAATAGCAATGTTCATTCCAGTCTGTTTATTTCTTGAGGCAAATAACTAAAATCTGAAGTACTGTTTACAAAAGTGCACGTAACAATGTTTTTGTTGACCCACATTGGAAGTTTATGGCAGCTCCGTCCCGCAGCATGCGGAGGCGGGGCATCTTTGCCAGCCGGCGGAATCAGTCGCCGGTTGGCTAGACTGGTTGCGCAGGGCACGTCGGGGGAGCACAACTATTTAAGCCCCCTCCGCGCTTCCCCCGACCTTCCTGCGCAGACTTGCCTTTCGGACCGCAGGAAGGGAGGTTTCCTTGTCAGCCCCGGCTCCGCTTGACAGCTGGTCAGCAGAGACCGGAGCGATAAGGACCCTTCTCCACAGCGCTGCAGGGATGCAGCGCAGCACTCTCCGGTTGCCGCCCGTCAGCTGGCGTCCAGATCGGAGATAAGGCGGCGGAAGCGGTTGAGTTTTTCTTTTTTACTCTTTGCCTCTTATATTCAGGGGAGCGGGAGGGAACCGAGAGGGGGGAGGGCAGCGGAGCCAAGCTCTCGTGAGCCTGCTCGGCGGGGGGGGGTGAGGTGTAGAGGCGGACTTTCGAAGGGGTTGGGGCGGCGGCAAAGAGCCCGGGGCAGGGGAGCGCGGGAGCGACCGATACCCAGCCCAATTGGGCAGCCAACCTCCTGGGAACGGTGAGGGAGGGGGCGAGAAGCCGGGGTTAATTTGGAGGCGGCCGGGATACGGCCAAGCAGCGCAGCTCCCACCCCCTGTGGGTAAGAAACAGATCTCACCCCCTGGTGCGAGCAAAGGGCCAGCGCACACAACCCAGGCCTTGGGCTTGGTTGCGGCGGCCATTTTGTCCACCCCCTGGGTCCTCATCCACGTGGCCTGCCCATCCACCTCCATCATCCATCATCCCTGGGGGGTGGTAGCGAAGCGAGGTGATAGGGAGACTTGGGGGACCCCTGGACTGACGGTGGGGAAAAATTTTTTATTAATGTTTTTTCCTTTCCTGGCTATTCAACCAGCCATCTGCACCAGGGCAGGAAAGGGCAGTGCGTTGGGTGGCAGGCGGCCATTTTGGTGGGCGGCCGGCCATTTTATTGGGCATCTTAATCAACATCCATAGGCCTGCCAGGCTGATCCGCATCCATCCTCCTCCCTGGGTCTTTGCAGGGACCCATCTTCGGGGCATCTGGCAATACACCGCCCTATCTTACAGCGGGACCCAAGATTGGAGCTCAGCGTTGTCCTTTTACTACACCATGCCACCTAAACCGAGCACCAGCAAGGGCAAGGGCAAGGGCAAGGCCCAGCCGCACAGGCGGCAAGCACCCTTACCAGCTCCAGAAATTTCATCCTCATCCGATGAGGATTGGCAGCCATTTGCGGCAGCTTGGAGCAAACTATCCCGCCTGGAAAAAGAGCGTGCCAAGCAAAAGGGGATGGAGGCCTCTTATGGGGGGAGGCCTGCCAGGAACACCAAAGAATATCGCAGAGTGGGCCTTAAAGTACTGGGTGACCTCATGATGTCCCGTATTTCTCTCTTGGAGAACGCTATGGCGGGATCCTCATCCCAGGTCTCAGCAGGTTCGCAACTGGCAGCCCAGGCCACGCAAGCAACTGAGGCAGGACCACCACTACCAGCGATTCCCACTGGGGGAGCCGTATCGGCGCCGGCCATCCAGGCTGTTGTGGAGCAGCCACAGGACCAGGCGATTGACCTGACGACAACCAGCACCCCCCAACGGCCACAACCACGTGCACCTATCCACAACCCTCCACCGGGTGAGTCCACCGTCCACACCCACACACCTAGACGGGTACTCTGGCCTTGGCCTGGGAGTAACCCTGTAGTACAAGAACAGGTTGAAGTTGACTCCCTGGGACGCAGGCCCCCTATCATGCATCCGCCAGCCCCTGGCAAGCATGGCCCGGTTTTGGCGGAGGCAGCTGCCCAGACGGACCCCAGTACAGGCCCAAACACAGTTCAGGGAGGGGCCGGCAATGGAATCCCAGCCCCTTCTGCGCAGTCCGCCACCAGGAAGGTGGAGGAATCAGAGGAGGCGGCAATCAGCCCATTAGATTTACCGGAGGGGGATGAGTCCCTGCCATTAGGTGACCACCTTTCGGATGCTATGCTTGAGAAGATTGTGTCCGGAATGTATGTAGACATCTTTGACTTACTGAACAGGGAAATTGATACCAAAGATCTGGAAAAGCTAGATGATAAGGAGAAAGAGAGAATTAGGAAGAGGAAGCCAGAAAAAACTTGGAATAATTGGCTGACGGCTTTTGTAATGTATGCGGGCATCTATGCCAAGGCCCACCCAAAAAAGGGCGCAGTGCTGCGGCACTATTTGGACAACATTATTAGGGCCCGTTCGGACTTCCCAGCATCAGCTTGGCTGGCGTATGACGAAGCTTTTCGTCACCGGATAGCCAAGGACCCTACCCTCCGCTGGGACAGGCCCCATAGTTACTTGTGGCTGAGGGTGATGAGCGCCCCTCGCCAGGCCATGAACGAGAGATTCGATAGCGGCCACGCCATCACGCGCCCCGGCCAGACAGGTAATTCCCGCGCAAATGCGGGCCAGCCGGTTCAACCCCAGCTGGTTTGGTTCGAATACAACAGTAAGGGGTCTTGTGGGCGCCGCCAGTGCAAATTTAGACACATGTGTTCTACCTGCGGCGCCAACCACCCGGCCTCCACTTCCCCTTGGGGCAGACCAGGAAGCAGCGGAGGGAGGGATACTGGGGGTAAGTGCAACCAAATGGGGTCACCCCCTCCTCCAAAAGGGACCTAGTCCCATACGAGTGCCGGTTTTGAGGGCGTGGCTTCGTAGCTACCCCTCACGGGAGGAAGCCGCTTACATTTTGAACGGTTTTGTGTACGGCTTCCGCATACCGGCCATTGGGGAGCGATCCCCCTTATTAGCTGACAACTTAAAATCCATATTAGGAAAGGAGGTGATAGTGCGGGAAAAGATAGCATCTGAATTGCTAGCGGGCAGGATCCTGGGACCATTTGATCATCCGCCGACTCCCCGCACCCAGGTATCGCCCTTGGCCATTGTGCCCAAGAAGGCGCCAGGCGAATACCGCCTCATCCATCATTTGTCGTACCCAGCGGGAGTGTCGGTGAACGATATGATACCGCAGGAATTATGTAGTGTCCGTTATACCTCCTTTGATGCAGCCGTCAGAATGGTGCGGGGCTGCGGCGTGGCGGCCGAAATTGGGAAGTGCGATATAAAATCAGCATTCCAGCTCCTCCCAGTACACCCGGACAATGCTGAGCTCTTAGGATTTGCATTTGAGGGACATTATTACTTGGACAGGGCCATGCCCTTTGGCTGCTCGATCTCTTGTTCTGCCTTTGAACGCTTCAGCTGTTTTGTAGAATGGGCAGTGCGCCAGCGAACGGGTAGTTCCCACGTTATTCATTACCTGGATGATTACCTGTTCGCTGGACCACCGGGCACACAGCAATGCATGTCTCTCATGGCTACCTTCCACGCCATGGCAGCCGAGTTAGGTTTACCGTTAGCGGAGGATAAGACGGAGGGCCCCACCACTATGCTCACATTTTTGGGTATCGAGCTAGATACCGTAGCACAAACGTGTAGGCTCCCTAAGGAGAAGTTAGTCGACCTCCACGCCCGCTTGACGGTGCTCTTGGCACGGAAAAAGGCCACGATCAGGGAGCTCCAGCAGATAATCGGGCACTTAAATTTTGCATGCAGGGTGGTGGCCCCAGGTCGGGCTTTTGTCCGCAGACTCTGCGACGCCATTGCAGGGCTACGTAGTCCTCATCACCGGCGCCGTATCTCGGCGGATATAAAAAACGACCTCAGGATTTGGCTTCAATTCTTGTCTGATTTCAACGGTATTTGCTTTTGGCGATCAGAAACGATCGCCGCCCAAGACCTCCAGGTTCAGACCGACGCATCGGGGGCATTGGGCTACGGACTCTATTTCCGGGGCCGTTGGTGTGCCGACATTTAGCCGGTTGAGTGGCATGTCAACGGCATTACCCGGGACCTCACATTTTTAGAATTGTTTCCCATAGTCGGGGCTGTATTTCTTTGGGCGGAGCGTTTAACCAATTCGGTGGTGCAATTCAATTGCGACAACCAAGCGGTGGTGCATATACTGAACAAATTGACCACCAAATCAAAACGGGTCATGGGACTGGTCCGCGCCCTTACCCTCCGATGCCTCCAGTTCAACATATTATTCCGTGCCCACCATGTGCCGGGGGTCCGGAATGAGCTTGCTGACGCTCTGTCCCGCCAACAGATGGAGCGGTTCAGATCGTTAGCACCTCAGGCGCTTTTGGATCCAGACATTCTGCCAACCAAGGTATGGAGGCTTGGAGAGTAGCGGCGAATCGAGCTATGGGGCTGGCATTGGCACCCAATACTCGCCGGGCGTATTCGACGGCCTGTGCCGAGTACGCGCCCTTTTGCGCTGATGAAGGGTTCTCTCAACTGTGGCCGGCCTCGGCAGACCAGCTAGTCCAATTTGCAGTACATTTACATTTTAAAAGCTTGGCCCCTAGAACCATACAGGGCAAGCTGTCGGCCCTGTACTATTACGCCAGGGCGCAGGGATTCCACATTCCAGATTGTCAGTTTAGAATAGGAAAAATGATAGAAGGCTGGGCGAGGGAGCGGGGCAGGCCCCAGGATGACAGGACCCCTATATCCCCAGGGATGCTGTGTAAGTTGGCCGAGGTTTGGCCTCAGGTGTGTTCCGATCCGTTTGAAGTTGGTTTATTCCAGGCTGCCACGTTGGTGGCATTCTTTGGGGCCTTCAGAGTAGCGAACTGGTAGCCCATTCCCAAACGGATGCATCAAAAACCGCTCTGCAGTGGGACGACATGGCCCTCCATGAGGATCATGTCGTGCTCCACATCCGTAAATCTAAGACGGATCAGAAAGGCAGAGGCGCAGAGATACGCCTAGGTAGGTGTTCACTGCCCCAAATCTGCCCAATTTTAGCATTACACCGGTACACCCGCCAGATTGGCGCCGGTCGGGGGTACCTATTTCAACATCAAACCGGATCCCCATTGACCCGGTATCAATTCTGGCATGTATCATCCGGGGCGCTCCAGGTCGCGGGTATCTCTGGTTGGCGTTTTGGCACACACTCATTTAGGATTGGTGCTGCCTCCACGGCCGCTGCCATCGGGGTTGATCCAGCTGGGATCCAGCGGATCGGTCAATGGCGGTCTAGGCAATTCAAGGCCTACGTCCACCCCTTAATGGACCGGTGAAACCGGGCCAGTTCTCTCTGTTTTTCGTTTCAGGTCTCGCTCCAGGAGGACGGGCGTGAGTCATCATTTACGGCCACAGTTTTGTTTTTTGGGCCGCCAAGTTTGCAGTGCAGTCATAACGTGGCCGCGATCTCGGCCTGGGACAGTGGGCTGAACTAGTGTGGAGGGGAAGAAGGGGGATGCTATGGAGGGCATTTTTACCAACGGCCCTCAGTGATCCCCCTGACCCTCCCCCGGCCATTGTCGTGGTCCACCTTGGTGGAAATGACTTGACCCGTATGTCGGGCAAGTCCCTCATCCTCCAGATCATCGATGACCTGAGGACATTCAAGAAGCATCGCCCGGACATGATCATCATGTGGTCCGCCATGATTCCGAGGTTGGTGTGGGGCCCGCTCCATCACCCCCAAAAGATGCACAAGGCCCGGAAGGGAGTCAATCGTGAGGTGGCCCGCGTAGTCCAGGCGGAGCTTGGCTCTGTCATTTGGCACCCTGAGATCACGGCACGAACCCCTGACCTGTTTCGGCCTGATGGAATTCACCTGTCTGACAAGGGCCTGGATCTGTTCCTTTCAGATTTATATGAGGGCCTGTTGGCCGCATTGTTCGGCCATTTGGGGTAAAGAGGCGTCAGTGCCCCTCTTTGGTGGCAGGTAGCGCAAAACTAAACATTGATTAACTAGGTCCCAACCTTAATTGACATCGTCAGTGTGCTTGGCAGCCCATAAATAAGTAGCTAGGGCCAGTATTAGACAGGCACGATTAAAGCATAAAACCTGCCACATTCAAAGGGCTGCCAAGGCTTGATTAACATTGGGGGACGCCTACACAGTTAGGCATCCGTTCTGCGGCAGTAAAACAGGCCACAGGAAATTTACTTGGGGAAAGGGGCCTAGACAAATTAACAACCACAAAATGTGCGCTACGCTCCAGGCCCTCATAAAAGTTACGTTGAGTTTAATACTGTTAATAAATTGTGGCCCTTGTTAACCCAAAGCAAACGTGTGTCGACTGTTTATTTCCGCCTAGTCTGGCAATGGTTTATGTACAGTCTGCAACAAAATGTAGAGTAAAGTATAGCACCCCTGTACATGGAAGAGTCAATGGAAATAACTGTCATTAAAGTAAGAATTTAGGCAGTTGTCAAGTCAAGAGGATTGTCTCTCTTCATCAAGGTGGGGTTTGGGTCAGTGATAAAACACACCAGCATCTCAGCCCTTAACACAGACTTATTCCGGCCTGATGGAGTTCACCTATCTGACCTGGGCCTAGAGATCTTTATTAAAAACTTATGAGAGGGCCTGTGGGCCGAGCTATTTGGCTTGATGGGGCAGAGAGACATACCTTGTAGTCTCTTTTGTGTGGTAGGTAGTGAAGTAGTATCATAATTTAGCTATGCCCCTCAATTAATTGGCACCTTTAAAGTTCTTGGTAGCCCTCATATAAAATGAATTGAAGCAGATTGAGGATATATAGGTTAGCCCATAAGGTAAAGTTAGGTAAATGAGGGCTGCTTAGTTAAAAGGGAGATGCAGCAGGAAATATAGTTATATAGTTTGCCTACATCCTTCTTGCTGCAATTAGAATCTCACGCAAGCCATCGAGGGGCACTTAGTAATAACACCCAAATATGATAACCACTTACGATATGGCATGGTTCCTCTCTGTTGAGTTTAGAGTTTAAGATCAATAGTTAATATTATTATCAATAAATTGTGGCCCATATTTAATCCAAGAGCCATTGTCTCATCTCATTATTTCGGTCTGGGTTGGCAAAGTGTTGTGGGCTGGTTCTGCCTTATCTCTATAAATTTCTTCCATGTTTCCAGTCCCCCCTGCCTGGTGAAAACAACAGGGAAGCCCACAGAGATTCTGCACCCTACCCTATTGAGATGCAACAGTAATAACTATACAAATTACAACAAATTTCCAAAAGCCGATTCACAAAAAAATGCAGGGGAAATTTATGATTGCCAGTGGACTGAAATGCAGATATGGCCTTTCAGCTAAACACTTTTCTATGAAGTTTTCTTTTAAAAAACAAACCTTCAGCTCCTCTCTTGTGCTTCACAAGAATAAGTTTACCAGAAAGGCTGTGGCATTTCTTAAATCACAAGGGCAAAATAAAAAAAAATAGAGAGGGGACGCAAAACAAACAAAAAAAGACGCTCTTTCATCCTCACTGGCATTTACAGCATTCATATAATAACAAACCACCTTACCTCTACATGGATTGAAGCCAAGCTGTTTCAGCCAAGAATGAAAATGTCATCTCTAAAAATTCACAGCCTTGCTGCAACTACAGAAAAAAAAGATACACTACCTGTTTTTTTACAATGTGCAGTTGCTGACCTTACACAATAGGTTACACAGGCAGACACATGTTGGTGCTATTGAAAATGGAAAAATGGTTTCATGGCATTTTGAAAACTAACAAATTCTATGTGGCATAAGCTTACGTATTTGCATATTTCTTTATCATGTCTATTCTTTCTTTATTCTTCTCCAAAAGGATATTTCAAAGAAGCTTGCAAAGTGTCCAATGCATACAATTGAACTGAATTCCATAGAGCAAATGATGCATCAAATCTTAGAATGCCTTTAAAATACCAAGAGAGTGTTTTTTTTAAAAGCGGCATACTAAAATCAAAGCAAAATATGCATCTCTTGAAATGCTAAGAAGACACAATGGAGAGTATAATTTAACTTGGGGTGGGCAACATAGCACCCTCCCCCCCGACACTATTTTTCCAACACCAGGAATGAGGATATACAGTATATTGCATATATTACAAGTTGTCCTCATGAAAGCCGTCACAGAAGCAGCATCTGTAAAATTTCAAAATATCTAGGTCCAAGAAAAACAATCAGAAGTGGATTCACAGCCATTTCTGGTATTGTTTTGCTGATTGTTGCTTCTTTTATAGGGTGGCACAGCTTTTGAACTTGCCTCATGGTATTTACCTACTAATGGACATGGGGCATCCAGTGTGGCACGAGAAGATCCAGGTACCAACTGTATTGCAGCGATGAAATTCACTACTAGCATTCACCCTTACAACTTAATCAACTTCACAAGATAGTGGCAAAAATTAACAAATGAGACTGTGTGTACCACCTTGAGCTCTTTTGAAAGCTATCTGTGTGTCTCTCAGTATTAGAGATGGGCACGACTTGAAAAAAATTTTTTAGAGTTGTCGTTAGTCGGGCCGGTTCCGTTTCGGGTCGTTTCTGTTTTTCACAAAAATTCGCAAAAATTAGTTGGTTTGTTTTTTTGTTTTTTTGTTTTCGTTAGTACTGGTTTTTTGGGGGGTAGCGGGCTCCTGGAGGTACCTCTGTGGGGTGGGTGCCTCCTCTGGCCCGCTATAAAGGGAAAGCGGGCTCCTGGAGGCACCCGTGGGTGCCTCCTATCCTCACCCACTAGGAAAGGGAAGCAGGCTCCAAGAGACCCCTCAACATGGGGGTCTCCCCTCCTCACCTGCTGCTGCAGCAAAATGGTATGCAATAGCCATATGGATATGCATACCAGTTGCAGACAGTGAGACTAGTGATGGCAGTGAACCCAGAGCCATAGGTGATGCCTAACTAAGGCTCTCGCACCACCATGTCTCACACAGAAGGGAATTGTACTTGCGTGTAGTGCAATGCAAGTAGATCTGGCTTAGGGTTAAGGTGGGTTAGTGCAAGGGCTAGGGTTAGGCTAGTGACGGGTAAGGTTACGGTGGGCTAGTGGGTTGCACCTCTGGGTGCCTCTCTGACCCACTAAGAAGACAGTCTGTGACGTATGGGTAAGGACTGGAGTCAAGGGTTAGGGTTAGGGGGCTAGGGCAGGTTTTAGGGGGCTTTTTAGCACATCCCAGAAGTCTCCATGGCCAAGTGGCCATGCGATTGGTGGGGTGGCTCCAAAAAATTTGCATGGTCGTCCACTCCCACATGGCTGGCCACTCGGCCAGCCCATCATTGTGCAGGTGTAAATAAAATAAAATAAAATAAAATCAATGGAGGACAGAGGAGGAGAGGAGAGAGATTTTGTTGCAAGAAAAAAAAACCTGCTACTGTGAAAAATCTGGCAGTTTATAAATTTTCGCGTGTTTCTGTTGTGCTTGTGTGTTTTTGGACCACGATTTCAAAAACAATATTGCGTTCGCCACCCCATTTTGGATCCCCCGCCCGCACCGCATGGCATGGCGAGTCCGGCTGCCCAGGACGGGGGAGGCGGGACCCCCCCTCCAGAAACCACACCTCCGGTAGGTGCCCTGCGCCCTTAGTCAATCAGGCATTTTTCCGCCTGCTTTTTTGGCCCGGGAATGGGTAGGGGGAGAGTTTAAAAGTTTTTTCCTGTGCCGTCCGTGCCGCTTGCTTGCGCTTTAATTGCGGCGGCCGGCGGCGAGACTGGGCTTTTTGCTGGCTGTGAGCCTGCGGCGAGACCCACAGAGCAGCCCAGGACGGGGGATGGGGGGGAGGCCGGGGACCTCCAGAAACAACCCCTCTGCTAGGTGCCCTAAGGCACGGCAGGCATTTTTCCGCCTGGTTTTCAGCCGGGAACCGGGTGTTTTTAACTTTTAAAAACTTTTTTTCTGTGCCGCGTGGCATCGCGCAATCGCGCGATGCAAGGAACGAGCATGACAAATCAGACCAAAATTGTTTGTTCGTCGGTTCGAGCTCGAAGTCTGGCGGAGTAATTCCCGTTACCGTTTCCGTAGAGTAATGGAACCGACTAACGGAAACGGAAACGGGAATACCGCTAAGTCGTGCCCATCTCTACTCAGTATGCAGTTGGCATAAAAACTAGCTAACTTGTAGTCTCCACACTGGAGAGAACAACCTAGGCATTTGTGTTCAAATGACTGCCTCATAATTTAGTTTTTAGTACTAAATGGAACACAAACTAGTCAGCAAATGGAAACAGATTAGAGCTGGGTTCAAGGCCAGAAATACTAAAAAAGAAAAGAAAGAGAAAGAGAAAGAGAAAGAAAAGAAAGAAAAGAAAAGAAAAGAAAAGAAAAGAAAAGAAAAGAAAAGAAAAGAAAAGAAAAGAAAAGAAAGTGTTTAGAGGACTTGGAGGACAAGATTCCTGTATTTTGAATGCTTGGGTATAAAAACAGTATTTCTCCAGGATCAAGATTGTTTTCAAGCCAAACCCCAGGTATTTTGCTGGCTGGGGAGAATTAGCAAATGATGCCCCCAGACATTCAATAAAAGTGTATAGCATTCAAATCCAGTCACATATCAAGTACAAAACTGTACAAACATCTCTCCTTATCATTGGCAGCACAAATCAATATATATTAGGAAATCGGCCACCCCCAAATTTGCTACCCAGCCCCTTAAGTGACATTGGTACTTCTCACAGTCACCCTGTTCCTACCTCCTCTCAAATGGGCTTGAAAATGTGCAGCTGCTTCCATGTTCTACTCCAGGGGATTAAAGAAGGTGCACAACATATTGTTAGGCATGGGCCTTTCATTTTGGAATGGGTCCAGTTACAAAATGAAGCACAGCAGCACAGTTGCTGTTTGGACCCACCCTGTGATAACGAAATCAGCCATTGACTTACATTGCCTTAACTCATGCAGGGCACACCTTCAACCAGAAAGAAGCCTCCAATGCATCATTGTTCCTGATGCTGGCCAATCAGAAGCTGTGCATGGACATGCGTCATCCCATCTCCCTGTCTGATTGGCCAGCAACAGGAAGAAGGAATGATGATACATTGGAGACTTCTTCCTGGTTGGAGATGCACACCACGCAAAGTAAGGCAAGGTAAGTCAATGGGTGACTTCATTTTGCAGGGTGGGTTCAAGTTCTGAACAGCAGCTGTGCTGCCTTGCTTCATTTGGGAATGGAACCCATTCCAAAATGAAAGGCCCATGCTTACTTATTATTAGAGATGGGCATGAATCGAAAAAATTACATTTCAGTTTTTCAGTTTTTGTTTTTTGTTTTTACCCGCTTTTTGTGCGACTTAAAGCATTTTCGTGCACGGACATCCCCTAACACCCCAGACCAGAGGAAAAACACTAAAAAATGATGCTGGCAGAGACACAGTATAGACTAGGTAGGCAGGGAGGCTGCAAAGGCAGCGGCGGGCGTTGCCCAGGGCGTAAGGCAGCCGCAGAGTGACTGCACTGCGGGGCAGGGGAGGGTACTCACCAAGAGGTACGCACACACACAGGGAGGCTGCAAGAGAAATCTCTTCTTCCTCTCCCCTAAGAGCCAGGCTGCAGCCCATTTTGAGTCCTAGGGATGGGATAGGAACGCATTTCGGCCTAAACACAGAATGTAATGCCAGAGAAGTTCTGAGCATCCACATGCCAGTCATGGATTGAGACAAAGAGAGAGTTGAGTGGTATAGTGTATGGGTAGCATGTTGATCCAGATTTCCGGGAATATTCCAAGAAGATGCACACATAACAAAATAAGTGAATGCTAACAGTCAGCTAAGTGTGTTTCATTGTCATGTTCCAGTCTTATAAAGTTCTACTTTCTTTTTAACGGCCACCTAAGGCACTTGGGATAGTGGAATTTAGTCTTGCATCAGTAAATTCAAGAGGACACACACTCTTAACTTTTGGTGCAGCATCTTTCTTTTAGAAGCTCTGGCATTCTAAGAGAAGTAGTAAGGGGAATGAACTATAGGATCCCATGAGAATAAAAGGTGGCTGCCAACCATACAGTATATTGAGTCATAACCAAATGGTGGTATGATGAAGAAGGAATAGAGACGGGCACGGATCGAAAAAGTGACATTTCAGTTTTTCATTTTTTGTTGCGGGTCCGTTTCGGTTCGTTTTTGTTTTTTGTGATTTTTTTGAAAAAAATTCATTTCGTTTTTTCATTTTTTGTTTTTACCCACTTTTTGCACGACTTAAAGCATTTCCATGCGCGGACGTCCCCCAACGCCCCAGACCAGAGGGAAAACACTAAAAAAAAATGATGCTGGCAGAGATACAGTATAGACTAGGTACGCAGGGAGGCTGCAAAGGCAGTGGCGGGCGTTGCTCAGGGCGTAAGGCAGCCGCAAAGTGACTGCACTGCAGGGCAGGGGAGGGTACTCACAGAGAGATATGCATGCACACAGGGAGGCTGCAAGAGAAATCTCTTCTTTCTGTCCCCTAAGAGCCAGGCTGCAGCCAGCAGGAACACAGAGACACACACCTGCCTGCCTGGCCTAAAGTAACGAGTCGCAGAGACAGCAATCCCACCCTAACTCCCACTGCAGACTGCAAGGAGGACGGGGGCTGCCAAAGCTCCAAAGCTTTTTATGCCCTCTGTGGCGGCCACACCTACCCAATCTGCAACCTGGGCATGCTATTGGTTGAAATTGTCCAAGAATTTACATGATCCCATCACATGGCTTGCATCCATTTTGTGGCTGGAGTCCATTTTGTGTCATCCTTAAAGGGAAAAGAAAAATACATCGCGATGGGAGAAAGACAAAAAAAAAAGTTTTAAGGACCCCAACCCCCTGGTAGGTAATAATTTCAAATAATTATCACTTCATTTTAATTGATGTCCAGGGCATTTTAATACCCAAGAAATCAATATTAGGCATCTGGGAGCCATTTTGGGTCGATGTCCCCTAACTCCCCTTAAAGGAAAAAAAATACAGCGATCTGAGAAAAGATATAAATGCAAGTTTTAAGGACCCCAACCCCCGGTAGGTATTATCAGGCAGAATAAATAATGATTGCTGGGTTTTTACAGATATTCAGGATTTTTTTTAACATTTAAAAACAGCTCTTTTCATTGTGCGTCACCATTAACAAAAACAAAACGTAACGAACCTAATTTTCATGGTTCTGTTCGGTTCGTTCCAATTTCATCACAATTTTCATTATTCATTTCATTACGTAACAAAATGAATAACGAATAACAGAATGATTTTTTTTTCATTTCGTGCCCATCTCTACTTATTATGCTTTATCTTCAGCCACCTTCTGTCTAGGTTAGATTACTTTTTCCATAATACCATGGAGAAACCCATCTGTCTTTACCACACTCCAGGGCTTCTGAAAAAAAAAGTAGGCTCTGATCTAAGGTCTCTCCACCTTCACTGTGAGACCAGGATATGTGTATCCATATGATTCTGTTCATCATCTGTTTGAACTTGCACTCCAGAAAAGAGAATGGAGGTAATCTATTAGGCATCTTAACTAAGCACCTTTCTATGTTTTTGATCATCAGCTCACCTCTGTCGCCAATACATGTTTTGAAACTGCCTAAATCAGGGGTGTCCAAACTTTTTGCAAGAAGGGCCAGATTTGGTGAGGTGAAAATGTGTGTGGGTTCAGCAATTCAGCTGCATTTGGCCCCTGGGCCGGACATGCAAGGAGGCAGGGAGGTTGCTGAAGCAATGGAGCTGGGGGCAGGTAGGCTGGGCAGTTGGCTGGGGGGAGGGATGGAGGCAGGGAGGGCAAGCAAACTGTAAAACTGTAAGCTGATGTCTCCATCCAATATGGGGAGAGGCCAGCTGGTGGGGATGCACAACAGGCTGAGCTGGCAAGGAAAAGAGGCTGCGGGACACTCAAAATTTGAAAACGAGCCACATTTGGCCCCCGAGCTTGACTTTGGACATGGCTGGCCTAAATAATCACATAAGGTTTGTAACAGTGTTAATAAATAGATGGGTCATTTAATTTGCTGCTACTTTTGAGGGGGATTGCACATATTATTACCATCGCTAGCCTTTCTGGCATCTGCAAGTTTTTAGAGAATATTCACAGATCTCAGCGGTCAGAATCACACCTGTATGGGAGATTCAGTGTTTCTTTCCCTTTCTTTTATCCCCCCCCCAATTAATAAGTTCTTCCTGCTGCTTTTATAACATGAGTAGGCAGTAGGGTGCAATATAATTTACACCAAGGTGTAAAATCTGTGGGGGGGGGACAGCAAAGAGGAATTAACCACAAGCAGAATAACATATAGGCAAACTGTTTTATATGTTTTCCTAAGGAATGAATACCTTTGTTGTTATGTAAAATGGTGCCAATAAAAATAAAAATAAACAGTTTTAAAAATAAAAAAATATTTAAAAAATAAACAGAAGACAAAAAGTATTTCAGTCTCTTCAATATATTTCTAATATCTTAGAATATTTTTCCATCTTTACCTCTTTTCCTTTAACAAGGATTTCATAACCTCCTATATTTAGGATCTAATAATCCATCTGTATTATATTTTTTATTTTGCCCATTTTAGAAGATTATGGATGTACTTCACCCAGTTATCTAGGCATAAGTCCCACTGAAATGAGTAGCTCTTAAATTCTGAGTAAAGAAGCTTAGGATATTAAGGTAGAATTAATTTATTGCATCCAAGAAGAACCTAATATGCTTTGTAAGATTTGGAACCAGATTTAGCCATGTTTAGAGCATACCCAATGAAATCAGATGGACTTTAGTTAGTTATGATATGATGGTATTCAGTCCATCCATTGGCAGACAGACATTAAATAACTCATTAGGAGTGTTTTTCTTTAAAAGGGAAGTCTAACACCATTCATGCACAACCAAACCTGTATTGCAGAACTATTCACAAGGAGATAAGATGCATGATCTCAACTTTTCTCCATCCTATAATCTTCTCCCTTTGTCACTTTCAGGTGGTTCCACTTCGACTACATTTGATTTTAAGCTTCAAGCACAAATAGAAAAGGGAATAGCAGATGATATCATATTTTCTTCTTCCATGTATGTTGCCACCCGGAACAATCTTTTAAACTGTCTCTGATGGCCCCACCACCTCAGTTAGGTTGGACTTGGTATGATTATTGCCACTAAAGTCTCACCAGATGCTGCAGGATGAAACTCCCATTGATCCATTGAAGGCTTCCTATTTTTGGACGTGAATCGAAGCACTTGGCTGTACTACCTTGAGGCATGCTAGGCTCAGATGGAGAAGGTCACAAGTTTTTTTTAAAAAATAGGCATACACATGTGAACTGATGGTCCCACCTGTCCACTCAGGTGCATCAGTTCATACCTTGGCAGCACTCTTCTCTGTCTTCGTTAAGCTCTCCCTCTATCCATTTCTCTCTGTATCTTCCTTTCTGCGTTTCCCAGCTTCCCAGTGGCTGCCCCTTTCATAGCTTCTGCTAGCCAGGAAGAAATTCCTCCATGTGGAGGAACATTCATGGTCTTATCCTCCCATCTATTGCCCAAACAGCTGGGGCAAATGACACAATTCCCAGTTGTAGTCAAAGGAAGGGAGCCATCCATAGCCTTTCATCAACCTTTGGCTAGGAGACCAGAAGGATCAGGAAGACAAGAGGTTGACCCCAAATATGAGTCTGAACCTACCCCCTGAGACTTGGTTAATTGCAGTCCAACTGATCTCAGCAAAAAGAATTGTAAATGATTGGAAGAAATAGTTATGAGTTATTAAAAATGGTGATTCATCATGATTCAGTATTTGTCAGGGCAGACAAATTGACGAAATAATTAATCAATAGATTTCCATTGACAAATTGACAAATTTGTCTCTGTGTCAAATGGTACAAAAAGCTTCCCTCTGGCATCTAGAGCACCTGATTTTTAGGGATGCTTCATCTGCCTCTCCTCTACAAACCTGGCACGTTTTGTTAATATTGGAGTTTTAAAGTTTGAATTTTGCACCATCAAAGCACCCCCTCCAGCAAAGTGTCCCCAGGTACCTAGAGACACCAAACTTGTAGAAAGGCTTCTTCTAACTCTCTTCTACAACCTCTGTAAGTTGGTGAATATTGGATTTCAAAGTGGGGGCTATGAAAGAGTCCTTTAGCAAATGGGTTGGGAAACCTAATCTTCACGAAACTGGGATGGTTTGTAGGGGAGATTCAGGGCAATATTCCCTGCTCTTTATCTCTAGGTGCCTTGGGGAGATTTTATAGCCAGGTGAATTAACATATAAAAACTCACTAAAATTTTATCGATTCATATTCATTGGGGGAATGACTCCATTTATGATGAATACAAATTGACAAATTTTAACGAATTGGCCAAACTCAACAGAAAAGAGCGGTAGGCCTCATCACCACCCCCAGAGCCGCACCGGGCAGTGGTGGACCACCCCACCACTGCCTCCAGAGGCCCAGCAGGGGCCGCACTGGGCAGTGGGAGGCCTCGCCACTGCCTTTGGAGCCCTGGCTATGGCCGTACCAGGTGGTGGTGGACTGCCCCGCCTCAGCCTCTAGAGGTCCAGCAACTTATTATTGTGGAAAAACATAGAGTTCTATGCTGTGAGCCTTGTCATACAATCTACAGTGCAAGTATTATGTGGAGAAACATTTATACATTTTAACCAAGTGTTATTCCCTGTATTCCTTATGATGGAGACACGGTGGGCAAAAAACTCCCTAAAAGATAACACTGTAATCCAGATGCACTCTAAGCTTACTTATGTTTTTCCTATTGATCTTTCAGCAGCACTAGTTGAGTTTTAACTATCCTTTTGACTTCTTGTTTTCCATGGAACATATCTCTTATTTTTTCTCTTTTGTTATATCTTAAGTCTTTGCACTCATCGTTGCAATAGTCCTCTCAAGGTAAGAAACATCCAGAAGGGTTTGTTATTGCCTTCTTGTGTGTACTACTAAGAAGAGTAGCTTGAGTATCACTGATATTATCTGCTACTGCCATCTAGCCTCCTTCCAGGATTTTAGAGATGGGCACAAAGCATGATGAAGCTCTTCACACTCAATCACTAATATGGCACCATAGGTGCCTCACTTCTCCTCCTTATCCCACTCTCCTTTGTTGCCATGCCTTCAGGGTTCTCCTTTGCCTGTGTCCAGGAAGGAGTTGAGTCTGCCCTTCCCCACCTCCCCTTCAGATAGACCAGCTGCCTCAGGAGGCAGAGAAGGGCAGCCCCAATTCTCTCGCAAACTCGCATGCCACTGGCAAAGGTGGACACTGATGGTATCCCAATGAAAGTGAATAGGCATCCTGGGTGAGGGCAAGGGGGAAGGAGAAACTTTGGCACACTTTGTACCCCTATGCTGTCCATTCTTCTCTGCTGATCTGACTGCTGATCCTGAAGAGGGCAGATGCAACTCAGTTTGGCATTTCAGCTTAAACCAGCTTGGAAGATCCTGCTACTAGTCCAGATCAATAATGGCCTCATGGTGGCAAAGCTTTCAGATTCTCTCTCTCTCTCTCTCTCTCTCTCTCTCTCTCTCTCTCTCTCTCTCTCTCTCTCTCTCTCTCTCTCATTCTCCCTCCCTCCCTCCTTCCCCCCTTTCTCTCTCTCTGTCCCTCTCTGTCTCTGTCTCTGTCTCTCTCTCTCAAACACACACACACACACACACACACACACACACACACACACACACACACACACACACACACACACACACACACACACACACACACACACACCTAACCATGTTACAATGTGTGTCTAAGAAAAAGAGACTCTGGTGGTTAGACCTTAATCACTCTCCCCAAATCTGATCAACAAATAAGCATTTGTTGCTTCACTGTGCCTCTGATTAGTGACATATGAAGCAGATTTTATTGCAAAGTCACACTTACTTTCAAATTATGCTGAGACTGCGGCATAATCAGTTTTCAGTACAAAACAAGGATGTGAGTGTGTATGAAAAATGCCCTAGGTTTGTCAGAAGGTATAGTCGACATTGGTTAAAAATGTGACTGGTAAAGATAATAAAGCTTTTTAGGAATAATGCCCAATGCTTAAAACAACAACAAACTCCCCCCCTGAAATGTGGCTACTGTCTGTTTAGAGACATTCTATCAAGAAAAATGATACTGTCCTTATCTTATCAGCAGCATTAAATAATATGAAATCAGGTGACGGATTAGGAAACAACATTTTTATGTGATAAGTTTATCTAACACCATTCACATGAGGAGCACTTGAGAAAGAAAAAGGTGGGACATATATTGATATATATGCATTAAAATCTACAAAACATGGTTACCATAGTAACTAGTATTGCACAGTATTGTTTACACAGTGGATTCCTCAAAGATAAATCATTTTCATTAGGGTTAGGTGGGAATTTAGAACCCAGTGCTGGTACAAATAAGCCTACTGACACTTCTGGCAAATATTTATGCCATTATGTTTCCATATCTGGACAAATGCATATACAAACATCATAAAATGTCACGTCCTAGAAAATGAGGAGGACAGGTGAGTCTAACATGCACAAAGTTGTATATTAGCTATGATGCCTTAATAGACAGCAGGAAATTGAAGGATAATGCTGCCATGATGCCATCATCAGCTTACAATGAATCCAACTGAGGATTTATACTGCCAATGTACATTAGTTTACAAAGATTTCAATTATATTGTATAATTGTTTTTTATGTTAAATGTTCTTATTAATGTTATATGTTTTTATTAATATTAATATTAATATGAAGCATATTGAATTTTTGGAAATTTGCAAAGCATTATTTGTGTTGGCATGATTTGTCTAAGGACCATAAACTTGATTGACTGACTGAGATTATGCATCTATGCCACAAATCTATTTTATAAATCTATGCTAGGCAATCAAAGGGGAAAACCAACTGGGGCTAAAATTCAGTGTGTAGATGCAGAACAATGTGTCTCTCTTATATTGAGAAGGATGACACTAAGCAGTTGTTTCATTTTCATGTTCCCTGGGCAGCCTGAAACTCTCATACTATGGATGTTCTCAGATCTAGAATTGAAACAAACTTCAAAATATTGAAAATTCATCTATATATATTTCATTTGACTTACTGATAGAATCAATATCCTACTATTGGCTATGTGTCCTGAGGAATACTGCTTATTCTAATTGCATGGGAGAGACTTTGCAGGCTCTGGGTATCAAATATGAATCATTTTCCTACCAGAATCCTGACTTATTTTAGATTGTTGTGCCCAAATCAACTGTTTATTTAATTTGTATTTATTATATTTATTTATATACCAGAAGAGTGTGCAGCATAACTAAATAGCCATTACATGTAGAACAAAAATGTAGCAAACTAATAGGGAAATTCTCCACCATAAAAGTGATAATGATACAAATGAAGTTAGCAGCCACCAAACTCTATCTAGCAATTAGAGCTTGAACTGTATATCACAAAATAATACTTCATGTAAAAATGATTTGGATTGGGATTAAACTCCCAAGCACAATTCTGTCTTCTCATGTCCCTGCCTTGCTAGGTTTCTTTCTGAATGCCATATTCTTGTTGATTTATGTTTTCTTGATTAGGGATGGACGGGAAACCAAAAACGAAATGCTGCTTCATATTTTGTTATGGATGTAACAAAAAACAAAAACAGAGATGTTTTTCATCTATCTTGTTTCATCAAGATAGATGAAACAAAATGGTCATTTTTTCATTGAAACAAATCGTTCCCTTCCATTATCATCTGAGGGCTCCTGCTGAGCTGTCAATGGCTGGAGGAGCCCTTTAAACCTGGCCCAGTCACCACCTGGGGGACCCTCTGGTACCAAATGAGCCAAATTTAAAGGGGTCCAGCCATTGACAGCTCAGCAGGAGCCCTCAGAAAATGGTGGGGAGAACAGCAAAATTGCCCAAACTCCCCTCCCCACCATTTTCTGAGGGTTCCTGCCGAGCTGTCAATGGCTTGGCCCCTTTAAGCTTGGTTCAAAGCCAGGATCCCCCTGGTGCTGTCTGGGCCAGTTTTAAAGGGGTCCAGACAATAACAGCTCAGCAGGACCCCTTTAAAATGGCTCCCAGTGTCCCGGGCACCAAATCTGGTGCCTCTCGGACACAGGGGAGCTGTTCCATTTGTTTCATTTCATTTTGTATGATTTTTTTTTAAATTTTTGTAAGAAACTAAACAAAACACAATGGGGTGAGCATGAAACAAAACATCATTTTTCTATTTCATGCCCATCCCTAGTCTTGACATGACAAGACACCTCCATGAGGAACTATAAAGCCCCATGAGAATCCTTGCCTCCAGCAGATACTAAAACAGCATCCTACAAGATCTCTGCCATTTCTAGAATATATCTCTAGAATCCTTTCTTTTGAGAAGGAAAGCCCATAACTCCCGCAAACACAGAGAGTCTAAGGGACCATTCAGAAAGAGTCCAAAAATTTATCAGGTGGATCAAAGTTTTTAAACAAAGCAACAGCCATCTTACTTTTGAGCAATTCATAAAATTTATATACTACTGCCATTGCATGGATTAGGATGTTTTGTACAAAAATTGACCTTTTTTTCAGGAATGGCCAGTTTTGCCCAAAATATTCTGTAGACCATCTTGGCTACTGCCATTGTTGTTGATGATGGCTGGCATACCTTTTTTTGCTGGCAATGCAGGCACAACTTTAAGCAGCAATATCTAGCCATTTCATGGGGTTTTGAATTGTGGGTACAGAAGCACACTTATAAACTCATAAACCAGAGCTTGGGGAGGGTATTGTTCCCTTTGATTGAAATATATTTTACACGTTGGTTTAAAAATCCATGTTGCAATTGTGTATCCTGGAATAAAGCTCCAGCGAATTAGAAAGACTATTTTATTTATTTATTTATTTATTTATTTACCACCCGTCTTCCAAAGGAACTCCAGGCGGTTAACAATAACAGTCAAGGAACAATTAAAAAACAAAACAAAAACAGTGTGGGATCTAAATGTACGTTCTTGTTCTCCTACTGGTGCCTATTCAAATTATTAATAAATAAGGTACACTCTCTGAAGTAGCAGTGTGAATGGCTGCAAAGTTGCCCTCCTCAGTTACATTTGCCTGGCTCTTTTGAAGTGATTTTTTGTTGGGTGAGGTGAACATTTTGATGCCAGCTGCAGGTCCATTTTTTATTTTACACTCTTAGGCAGGCACTAGGGGAAACTGGGAACAGAGTGAACTCAGTTCCACCTTCGCTAGCTGAAAGCTCTAAAATACCTCATTAAAATTTGCTCAGGCTACTTCAGTAATCCTTGAAGAGAAGGATTATTCTGACTTCTTCCTGGCTCGATGAAACCAAGGTCCTTATGTTCCATAGTGTAATAAAGCATGTCACATCGCCTAGGCTTTATCATACGGCGAGATTCTCTGAACACTCACAAGATATCTGCATCTTATAGACTGTCCTTTGATGTGTATCATTGCAGTGACCTGGGGGAATACATTATCAGATTTAACTCTCCTCATGTTTTTATTTATATGGGTTTTTTTTAAAAAAAATAATCACATCCCCTTTCAAGTTCTCAAAATAGGCCTCTCTGTCTGTACAGACATGTATACAAGAATCTGATACTCAAATATCAGTGGCAAGGGTGGCGGTGCCAAATAATGGAAGATAATTCACAGCAGGAAAAAGTCCCACCAAGGGCATTTTTGTCTGAGGCAAAAAGAAAAAAAACCTCTGTGGCATTTTAGAAGGAAGAATTGGTATGCTTCACCTTTCATGCACTGAAGCCAACAGGACATCAGCATCTTCAGCAGTTCAGGGCAGGAGGCTACTTTAGCGAGCATAGGGTAGATTTCATGATGTGCAGAGCATGAATAAGTCCCAGAGGATGTCTACGTGGTTAATGAATGGTGTTAGAGATGCTTTAAAGGGCAAGGAGAGGTCCTTCTGCAAATGGAGATCCTTCCCAAATGAGGAAAATAAAAAGGAACATAAATTCTGGTAAAAGAAAAGAAGAAGAAGAAGATATGGATAGCAAAGAAAGGCTTTAAGAAATGTATGACCAGCAATATAAAGGGGAATAATAAAAGTTTCTTTAAATATGCTAGAAGCAGGAAACCTTGCAGAAATGTGGTTGGCCTTCTGGATGATGAGGGAGGAAAGGACTTGGAGATTGCAGAGGAATTAGTAAATGAGTTCTTTGCATATTTCTTCATGACAGACCTTGGGCAGATTCTGATACTCAAACAGCCCCTCCTGATTAAAAAGATTAAATCAAATACAGGTTAAAAGAGAGGATGTCACCAGGCTCAGATGGCATCCATTCAAGAATTATTAAGGAACTGAGAAATCAAGTTGCAGACTCTTAATGAAAATATGCAAATTGTCCCCAAAAATGGTCATAGTGCTAGAGGACTGGAGGATAGCAGATTTCACACCAAACTTTAAAATGAGTGGGGGGACCTGGGAAACTACAGGACAGTTAGCCTAATAAAGTCTTAAAACACAGAAGAACAAGCCTTGCTGAGGGAAAATCAGCATGGATTCTGTAAGGGCCAGTCTTGCCTTGCAAACCGTTTAGAATTCTTTGAAAAGGTCAACAGGCATGTGGATATAGGAGAACCAGTAGATTTTCTGAATTTTCTGGATTTTCAGAAGGCATTTGACACATTCCCTCACCAGAGGCTGCTGAGAAAACTCCACAGTCAGGACAGGTCATCCTATGGACAGAGGATTGGTTGAGAACCAGGAAACAGAGATTGTGTGTTAATGGGTGCTGAAGACCAGAAGGGATGGAAAAGAGCCCCAGAAAGATATCTCCAAACTCAGAGAATGGGTGGCAAAATGGCAAATGTGTTTCAATGTAAGAAAATGTGAGCACATTGGGTCAAAAAAATTCGAAAAATATTTATCAGCTCATGGGTTCTGAGCTGACCATGATGAATCAGGAAACAGACCTTGGTGTACTGGTGGACAGCTCGATAAAAGTGTCAACCCACTGTGTGGCAGTGATAAAGAATGTCGGTTCCATGCTAGGGGGCTTCAAAAGGAGTAGCGAAAATAAATCAGCCATTATTATAATAGCATTGTACAAAACAGTGATAACACTGCAGCTGGGGTATTGCATACAGTTCTCATTGCCAGATCTCAAAACAGAAATAGTGGAACTGGAAAAGGCACAGAAGAGAACAACTGAAACAATTACTGGGTTGGGACACCTCCCTTATGCGGAAGGCTACAGGGTTTAGGACTTGTTATTCTGGGTGTCGGGGGAAGGTGCCTGAACGGGGCCATGATTTAGATGTACAAAAATATTCAGGGGGTGGATAAAGTGGATAGAGGGAAGTTCTTTTCCCTCTCATGCAATACCAGAACCAGGGGTCATCCACTCAAACTGAGAGTAGGGAGGATAAGAACAAAAGAAAATATTTATTTACCCTATATGTTCTTTGTCTGTGGAATGCCTTCCATCAGGATGTGATGATGACATCTTGCCTAGATGCCTTTAAAAGGGGATTAAACCAATTTCTGGAGGAAAGGTCCACCGTAGGTTACAAGCCATGACCAGGGATACATGAAACCAGCTAGCTTCAAAGGAGGGTACCTCATAATGCTAGACACAGGGGGGTGGTACCAGGAGACAGGTATCTAGTTGTCTTATGTGATCCCAGAGGCATCTGGTGGGGCCACTGTGAGATACAGGAAGCTGGACTAGATTCAGCAGAGCACTTCTTATGTTCTTATGTTCTCTGCTGTGCAACACCTTAAAGCTACCACATCTTTCCTACATCTGCCACCAAGGTACCTACTTTATTTTATGGGGTGATAGAGCCAGTCCATATCCCACCTATCATTAGGTGCATGACAAACTGGTCTACAAAAGCCCCTTAAACAAAACAGGTTAGATCAACACTCTGAAGGAGAGGTTGTTCTTGTTTATAAAAACAGAACTTGTAAATATTTTATTGGTTTCCTTCATCTGTGTCAAGAGTGTGGTTTCCTCAGAAACCCTTTGAAGACTTAAAGTATGCAAGTGAAAAACAAAACATTTCAGCTCCAACAGGAAGCACCCCAAAATCAATCTGTACAATTTTAGTTCTACTGAAAATACTTTGCCCCCTAGCCTCTATGGAAGGGGCAATGTTTTCATAATTTTTGCTTCTTAAAGGTTTCAGGCCCAGGAAAGGTCTTTAATCAAAACTGGAGATGAATCCCACTTACTTCCAGTTTGAACAAGATCCCTGAAACAGTTTGAGAAGGGTGAAACTGCCCCATGTAACTCATAAAAAGTGTGAGGGTTTTGTATATTTTTTAAAAGGTGCTAATTTAATTAACTGCAGAGGAATCATATTTGGGGCCTCTGTGAACTGGTAACACTTAGCCCAGATCTATAGAAAAGCTTCCATGAGAGGGGAAATCTTCCTTGCTATGCAACCATTGTTCTTTTTCCCAATAAGGAGTGGTGCAATCATTTCTTATGTAAAAAGGCTCATAACAATGACCTGAATACGCTCCTTAGGTCCACCCAAAGGACCTGATACCAAAACACAAAAGGAGCAATATAGTATATGTGGTCCAGTGCAGCGAGGAGTGTACGGACCTCTACATTGGAGAAACTAAACAGACATCAAACAGAAGGATGGCCCAACATAGGAGAGATAACAGCTCAGGACCAGAACCAGCAGTACACTTTCATTTGAAGGACAAAGTGCACTCATTCAAATATGAGGATGTAGAGATATTAGAGAAGAGAGGTGGTTTGAGAGAGGGGTCAGGGAAGCCATTCATGTGAGCATTGAAAACCCCTCTCTCAACAGAGGTGGGGGCTCAGGCATAGTCTATCTGCCACTTATCAGGCTGTGATTCGATCAATACCTAGAGAAATCAAAAACCCATAGCTAAAAACACATACATTATAGATTTCAGCACTTTAGACCATTGTTCACCTTAAGGATATTGAGTCTGTTGTCTACCTAACAAGCCTATTCAGGCCATTGTTCATTGTTGTGTATTGATCTGTACTCCTATTATCTGTAATTGCTTGTTGAAGTAACTGCCTTCCTTTTCCAAAAGGAACAGGCCTATTGGTTGATTCAAGTTGCTGCATTTGGATCCTCAATCCTATTGGTTCCCGCCAAAAGGCAGCCTTGTGATTGCTTGTAATTGTTCCCTCCAAAATGTATCTTTTCCTAGCCAGTCCTGGTGCCTATAAATGTAGCTCCCTCTCCCCAGTCCCCAGTCTTGTTCTCTCCCTGAATAAAGAGCTGTTACACTAGAAGCTGTCTCCAGCCTGCTATGTCAAGAGCTGAAATCACTTGCTGAAATCACTAAACCCACGTTACAACATTCATCATTGTTCATTGTTCATAATATGCATGACTAACCACTTCTCCTTCCAGACATTCTGAACATGCACCACCTGCAAGACCAGTAGTTTCCCCTCCCAAATCATCAAATCATTACCTTCCAAGTATACAACCAACATGTCAAGAAGCTGTCACACAGTCCCCTGCAGTACCAGGGCATAGTTTGTGGACATCATTTCATATTTTAGGCAGCAAAGCACGTTGCAGAGATGGTTTGGGGAGGGGGGTCAAATTTGGGTCTGCCTCTTTTAGCAAACCACTCAGTATAAGCCCACCGCCTCACACCCAACCCCACTGTCCAAAGTTCTCACCTTAATTGGACTGAGGCCATTTTGGATGGTTAAAGGAATTGGGGGCTTTTAGCCCTGAGTCTGGTTACCTCCCTTCCCAGGATGTCTTTTAAGTCAAATCCTGAATGAATGTGCTCCTCCACAGGTTGAGCACTCATGCCTAAATTCATGGAGTTCCCTGCTACAATCTCCCTATGCACTTAACTCTCAGCCAAGGAGGTGAGGTATAATTGCCTGCCCCACCAAGTCTGAACCAAGTGCCCACTGTCATATTTTCCCCCAGTGATTGCCTAGGTGGCATCATGAGCTGCAGCCACAGGTGTGGTTACTGTTTGTGGCTGGATGGCCATTCTCATGCAAAATGTTTCATCAGAAATAATGGAGTCCTTTCCATTCAACAAAAAGGAAGATCAACTTCCTTTCTGCACTGACCGATCCTTCCTTAAAAATCTCCATAACTGTTTAGACTTCAGAGGGGTTCAAACTGGATTAGGCTTAATAGAGGGAAATATATACATAAACTAGTGAGGTGTCCTTTTAAGGTGACCATTGGGTTCAAGTTTGCAACGATTTTTGCAAAGTATTCTTTTGGTTGCCTGAACACCTTTCCTTTGTCATTTGGAAAAGTTGAAACAAACATTAAAAGGACAAAACCTTTGAAGAGCAAAACAAGAAAGCAAGAAGAGAGAAAAGTGTCCCATTTTATGCATAACAAAATCTCAGCTGTAATTGGTTGGGGACTCTTGAAGGCAACAAAGAAGCATCTTGTGGCACAAGACATCAAAAGATTCTAAGAGTGGTGCAGAACAGTTTTCCTAGTTAGAGGAGGCATGTGGTCACACACACAAAAAGGAGAAAAGAAAATACTCTGCTCCACATTTAAACAAAGCCAAAGAGCCCAAAAAACACACAACAGCTATAAAGAGAATAAGAGTTATCAGGAAGCAGCCATTTCACATAGGCTGTGGTTCCCTTGGGAGGATTAACGCACCTCCATAGCTATCATGATGTGTTCTCTTGGCATCTGACAGCATTTATGACCACTTCAGTCCTGCTGTCAGGTTCACAAACAGCTCGGCTTTCGTCTTCCTCTCCCTTAATACAGCACACAGCCTTCCTTGATAATAAAGATGTTAACTGTGCCTCCTTGGGAGGAAGAAAATGGATTCCTGCCTAGAGACCTTTTATCTCTCCCACAGCAAACTTTGATTAGATTCCCCCACACCCCATTTGTTTTCTTTCTAAAGGCAACTGAAAAGGTAGCTAAAAGAGGATTAAACAGCACCTTTGCTATCCTTAAGTATTATTAGACACACATGTGCTTGGGAGCATTCACACATACACATGGGCACGCACACACACATACACACACAGGCAGCACAGGCGGCAGTGTTCTTTAATGGAGAAGTAGGAATCCAAATGGGATCACTGACATAATACCTTTATTATGAACTATGACAGATCATGAAGCGTTTGACTGCCAGAGAGTTAGTTTCTGAATTCTATCACATGGTTCTTCCAATACAATGTTCAATAGGGAATTCTCTCTCTCTCTCTCTCTCTCTCTCTCTCTCTCTCTCTCTCTCTCTCACACACACACACACACACACACACACACACACACACACACACACACACACACACACACACACACACACACACATTTTGTACCTGATGCCTAAGAAGAGTGTTGTGAATGTCAAGTTTCTGGCTATTCAATTTTCAGTTGGCCCTCATAAAGGCGTCGTGACAGCAAACGGTATAATTTAGAGATGTCCAGAAGTCCCTTCACCTTCTCTGACCATCTAGTTTGTTTCTCAAGTCAGTGCTGTTATCTGTGCTTTTTTGAATCTCATAAATTGGGGCAAAACTCACCAAAAAAGTCTCACAAATTGAGGTGAAAATGCAAATGACTGCCATCTTCAAAGGATTCAAATGCCAAGAGCTAAGTACAAAGAGCTGATAAGGATGGACAGCACATATTTGACTGTAACTAGACACAAAGGGAAGTGGTAAAGAAGGAGTTGTAAAAATAATAATCTTAAACTTACCATCTGCCTAGAAATGAAACTTATTAGCATCAGAGAAATGAAATTAACTTCTGCTTGGAAAGTTATAAAGGGGGCAAGAGAAGGCTTTGTACCCTTGTACCTTGTTCCGGTTCAGTAGTGCCATGTCAAGATATCCCACTTCTTGCAGAGAACCAAAGTTGAGAAACAACACTCTTGACCACAACCAATATTTGAACTTCCACAGAAAGTACAAAGTCCAGGTGTACTCCCAAACTGTTAACCTGATCCTTCAGGGGGAGTGTAATCCCATCAGGGCCAAATATATTTCCCTCTAACCAATGTTACAATTCTCCAGACAGTAGAATTTCTGTCTTAACTGATTCCAGGTTATTCACCATTTAACAGTGCATTATGCCCTACGCACATCTGATCTTGCCTGATTTCGGAAGCTAAGCAGGGTTGCCCCTGGTTAGTACTTGGATGGGAGACCACCAGGGAATACCAGGCACTGTACTGTAGGTGCTTGGAGTAGGGACTGGCAAACCACTCCAGTATTCCTGTCAAGAAAACTTCATGGGCAAGGAGTCACAAAGGGTCGGTCACAACTGTAATGACACAACACACATACACACACACATCGATGCTAGGAAGTGCTCAAGGACCTGTAAAGCATCACCTGCATATAAAACAAGGAAAGAATTGTATACCATTCTTGATGATAGGAAACCTCAAATCTCTGTATGACTTCTCCCAGAGACTTCATGTGATTAGTAAAGCACTGGGGAAATTGCCAACCCTTTGGGACTCTGTATTATGCCCGTAGGTCCCAAGGAGTGGAGACAGCATCTCCAAGCCATACCATCTGGGATTAGCCATAAAGAAAGGACCAGAACTAGTTGAGAATGGAAGCCCAAATTTTAAACTCAATATACTTCACAGAAGGACATCATGGTTGATGGCAACAAAAGCTGTCGAAAGGTACTGTGTTACTTTATACTTCCTCTTTTCCCAGCTCAAATTGCTAGCCAATTTTTTTAACCCTATGAATGTCAAATGGGGGTACTAATGACCCATGGTGGTAGAATTCTGTCCCAGAGCTGGCGAGTGGCTCCCACCCAATAGTTGCTCCAAAATGACACAAATGCACTGGCTTCAGTCCATTTTTCAGTGTTTGCCCTAGGAAGTGCACATACCTAGCATTATGATAGTCTTAGTGTTTAACACTATTGTTGAGCATTGCAATATTATCTCTTTCTAATGCTGTGCATGGTAGATATTTTAAAAGATTTTAAATACTGAATGTTATGCTTGCTTACATATTCTTTAATTGCTACTAGTTATAATGAGAGGTAATGAGAAGCTAGTAATAGATAAGGCAAAATTATTGCAGGCAGATATACCTACTATCAACAACAAACTTCCTGTGGTGTAGATTTTTAAAAAAAGGAAGACATGAAAAAAATATGAGTAGGACAGAAAGCTGTCTTGGGCCTACTATCTGCTCCAATCCTTCCTGGGAGGCTTAGGTTGTTGTGAGAAGTATAGTTATGCAGTCTGTTTGACTGAATATAGCCAACACAAGAGATGGGCCTGAGACAAATGAAACTGGTTCATTTTTAAAAAATTCACTATTGTGCCAGTTTGTTCTAGTCTTCAAAGATGTCTGGAAGGCTATTGTGTTATGAACAACCACTTACAAAGTATGAAAGTATGGTGGTACTTTGCAAGATGAGTTTAATTCATTCTACAGGTGAATTCATTTTATGCAAAAATTGTCCTACAGAACACGGTTTCCCATAGGAATGAATGGAAAACTGATTAATCAATTCCGGAGGTCTGAAAAAAGTCCAAAGAAGCCACCTTTTTTGTTGTTCAGACCATTTTATAAAGCATACTTTAAAGGCATGCAGAGGCAGAACTCCCTCTCTCTCCCCCCCCCAACCCTCCCAGTGCAATGCAAAAGAAAAACTCCAAGACAAACCCCTGGTCATTCCAGCCAAAAGTACAATGAAAACCAATGCTAAGATGATCAAAAGCAAGCATCAAGACAAACTTCAGGTAGTTCCTGCCAAAAGTGCACTGAAAACCAATGCAAAGATGATCAAAACCAAGCTCCAAGACAAATCCCAGGTTGTTTCCTCAGCTCCGTACCTTTCCAAGTTCTAAAAGTCCAAAAACTGCTGCAAAACAATGACCTGAATGGCTCCAAAACTTGATGAAAAAAGTACCCACAAACTATGAGGGTGCAATGTATCCTGGGTAACTTGTTTCAAAATGTGCAATGGATTTTCGTCTTGCAAGGCATCCCATAGAAAATTTTTATCTTGTGAAGCATGCCTATTCCCGGACATTTCATCGTCTTATGAGTTTTTCGTCTTACGGGGCATTTGTCTTGCAAAGCACCACTGTATCAGAGACTAGCCACACCAGGCAAAGACGTATTGAGGCACGAGGTCGGAGCAAGCCAGGTGATATTCCTTGCCTATTGGGGAATTTCAAAATATTTTGCAAAGAAGAAGAGAGTACCAATTGCCCGTTTGTAAATATCAAACCTAACTGGACTGGCAAATGAATTTTGACAGAAATAAAACTCTCTGATATCCTTGACGGCAGCAGGATAGCTGAAGGGGTTTGGGAGATGTTTTGTGCCATGTACTGTTCAGCCTTTCATGGCAGGGAAATGGCCATGGTCTTCGAAGTAAAGTGTGGTAGTGGGGAGATAGCCATTGAAGTCTCCTACCATCTGCCATCTGAGGAACTTGTGTGATTCTACTTAGTGAATAGCAAGCCTTCCTGACTTCCATAGAATCTGGCCACAGCTGCTCATTGATCAGAGTGGCCAGCAGCCTTGTATTGGTGATTCCACCCCTTCCCTCACTTCAGCTGCCTCAGGGCCAGGGCTGATAGTTAAAGATGGACACAAAATGGAATAATACAGTTTCATTTCATTTCGTTTCTACTAGTGGTTTTTTTCATTTCATTTTTAAATGACTTTTTTTGTAAAAGAAATTGTAATGGCACAAAACAATATTGAAATGATTTGTTACACTATAAAATGGCTCCCATGGGTGCTAGAAGCACCAAATTTGGTGGGTAGCTTTTTGTAAGGGAGCCATTTTACAGAGTAACAAAATATTTTTGTTTTCAAGGAGGAAAAGAAGCATTTCATTTTGTTTCGTAACAAAATGCTTTCCTATTTTGTTTCATTTTGTGGCATTTCAAAAGCTTACAAAATGACAAAACATTGTGTCATTTTTGTAAGGTGCCCATCTCAAGTGATAGCAGTTTCTGAATGAGAAGAAAGCATGTCATAAGGCCAGTTGTATTAACTCTGGCCATCAAATTGAAACATATGCTTACAATATTGTTATCTCATCTGCCCAACTAACCTTGGATGCCTTTCTCTGTTGAGAAACCATAATAATTCAGGGGGGATTTGATAGCAATGGCTGTGAATACCCATCTGTTGTTGCCATGAGGAAAAGGAAAAAGGCAAAAATATGGTCATTCTTTAATATTTTCGCTCTTACATTTGCATGTGAAGTGCTGGTATTCTTTTTACCATGTAAAATAATCTCCATAACATTTTGATAATGAATGTGAAAATACCAGTGTATCAAAACAAAGACAGCAAATGACACTTTCTATGTGAATGTAGACAAATGAAACTTGGTCTCATCCCAATAGCATTCTGTAAATCATTGTCTGAAGTATCTTTGATTGTATTTACTTCCCTTCTTCCTAAGCCAACAAAAGAGGTATGTACTGTATTGCTGAAATAAATGTAACTTACAACAAGACTGTAAAAAAGGAAAAACCTGAATGAAATTCTGAAGCAACAGTAATAAACAGGAAGGTTCTGAATGGAGCAGGGGCATAAGGATGCATACACTATTATTTGCCTCTCATCCATATTGACTTTGAGCATCCAGGTCAGTTCACAAGTGCAGACATTAGCTTGCTTCCTCTAATTTCAAGGATATGTAATTAGAGATGGGCACAGTGCAAAATTCCACATTTTTTTCCCTTTTATAGGTTTGATCAGTGGGGAGGTATGCTTTTTGGGGTTTGTATTTTTTTTATCTTTTCAGGCACTTCTTCAGCATTTTTGAGTTTTTCCATTAATATTTTCTGAATTTAAAATCACCAAAGAACATTTGAAAACTGCTCTTAAAAAGCAGAGGCAGGGCAACAGAGACTGTAGTCCACAAGAAAAATCAGCAGCAACCAGTCACAGAGCCCAGTGGCACACTGGAACAATTTCAGACATGTGTTGCAGACCAGGACTGAGATGGAGCAAGCACCCTTTAAAAGGAAGCCCTCATCCTGCACCCTTTAAGTCACCATCCCCGGCTGTCCTGCATTTGCCTCCTCTCAGCAGCTGGGCAAAAGGCTCCTGCCTCCACAGCAGTGGCTATGGAAGGAGCCTTGTAGCTGAAGAGAGGTATAATTAGCCCTGTGGGGAATGCATTGGGGTTAGGGGTGGGATAGGAAGCACAAAATCTATCTGACTTCCCGCCCTCTCACAATGGCCTCTCCGGGCTGTGTATGTGCCCACAGAGCTACTTTGCCCTCCCCCGCGTGAGTATTGTGAGATGGGGGAAGGCTGGATGGGCCGGTACCCGGATGGAGGCGAGCCGAGCCTATAAAGGCAATCCCCGCCCCAGGATAAGGTCTCTTTCTTCTCGGCATGTCCCCCACCCACCCACCATGTTGTACACTGCTAGTGTGAGTCTAACTGGTTGCCTAGTGGGCCAGATATGAATTTTTGACCTGCTCCCAGATTGGCAAGGAGGGGCGGGGATTTTTCACCTATCCCACACTTACACTCAGGGGTGGTTTCCCATGTTTTTGGTTGCATTTGGTCACACTGGCAGTTGTGAAGAGGGAAGGGAGCTGGTGAGGACAATTCTAATAGCCCCTCTGGTATTATTCAACCCCTAGCACTGTGGATCCAGGATGTGAGCAGAGGCCTTGCCTGGGCAATGAGCCACAATGAATGTGGCTTGGGACCCGGGCGGGTGGGAGGGAATTGGCCAGCCCTGGAGGCCTGAGGACATCTTGGGCTACCAGGGGACATGACTCGCCCAAAGGCTCCCGAGTCGGTGGGGTACCGGGACAGCCCCAGGTACCCGACACTAACCTGAATGGTGGCAGGCCCCTCTCAAAGTTACAGATGGGTGATACCTGTGTTTTGTTGTGTTAATAAAGTGTAGCCCAGTTTTTATACCCAACAGAGTTGTCTCACGTCATTATTCGCCATGGGAGGGCAATGCCTAAAATACAGTACTACATTGGTTTAAGAGCATAATCCACTTCAAAAACATGCTTAACACTCATATATCAAAGCAAGTCTCCCAATGAGAAATAATGGAAACTCAGATGATTTGTTCTGGGTCCCCACAGACCATAGACCATACACACAAAATGCCAAAACTCACAAAAGAAGTTGGCTAGAAGTCCACATCCACACCATGGTTTAGCTACCTGGCTGCAGCATCTGCTCTGCTTGAGACAACTGAATTTTACTCTGTGTTTTAAATGTGACCATTATACAATGCAATCTGTAGCCCTATAGACTAGCTGCCCTATGACTAGAAATGGTTTGCAAAATAAAAGATGTCAAAAACAAATTAAATAAAAGAATAAAGAAAACTAAAACAAACTCCTAACCTGTACTCACCTTTCAAATATCTCTGGCCGGTGCAAAGGAGACCTTCCTTCCTCTCTCCTCCCTCTGCTTTTGAGGATGCCCTGTGACTGAACATTTCAGTAAGTCACCCAAAATCCAGCAGGAAGAAAGAGCCACAATTGGCTCACTTGTGATCATGTGACCTGCTCCAGTGCTTGCATTGCAAGATATTGCTTGTTGACCAAGGCAACATTTAGAAGAATTTTTTTGCTTGTTTTAAGAAATGGCTGTGCCTCAGCATCTAATTGTCCTGATTAGGCATGGGCCTTTCATCTTAGTCTGGTTCCGGTTCCAAAATGAAGCACAGCAGCACAGATGCTGTTGAGAACTTGGGCCCATCCTCCAAAACAAAACCACCCATTAACTTACCTTGTCTTACCTTGCGTAAGGTGATACTCCAGCCAGGAAGTAGCCTCTGACACATTATCATTCCTTCTCCCTGATGCTGGCCAATCAGGAGCTGGCAAAGACATGCATCATCCTGCCTCCCTGTCTGATTGGCCAGCACCAGGGAGAAGGAATGATTAGCGTCAGAGACTACTTCCTGGTTGGAGTATCACCCTGTGCAAGGTAAGGCAAGTCAAGCCAATGGGTGATTTCATTTCCGAGGGTGGGTCCAAGTTCCAAACAGCTGCTGAACTGCTGTGATTCATTTTTGAACTGGTCCCATTCCAAAATGAAAGGCCCATGCATGGTCCTGATGCTAACTTTTATTGCTGACAAGAAAGTACCATAAGAAAAGAATATGGAGAAACAGAATGGTTTCCTGTAGGCAAAGGATTCAGACAAGGGTGCATTTTATCCTTTTGCTCAATCTGTATGTAGAACTCATGATATGGAATGCTGGGCGACATTAAGATAAAGGAGAAATGAAAATTGATGTAAGAAATGTCAATAATTTAAGATATGCAGATGACACCATCTCACTGGCAGAAAGCAGCAATGACTTGAAACAACTTTTAGTGAAAATGAAAAAAGGTGACAAAGCTGACCATCAAAAAGACCAAACTTGTGACTACAGAACAGCTACATAACTTTGACATTGACAATGAAGAAATTGAAATGGTTAGAAGATTTGTATACCTTGGTTTAGTCATCAATCCAAATGGAAACTGCAGTCAGAAAATCAGAAGAGGACAGAGACACAGAGGAGCAGCAATGAAGGAACTAGAAAGGACCACCAATTGCAAGGTTGTATCACTGGAGAACAAGACTAAGATCATCCAGACTATTGTATTTCTAGTCGAGATGGGCACGACCAGGAAAAATTACGTTTCGAGTTGTCGTGTGTCAGAGCCGGCCCGTTTCGGCTCGTTTCCGTTTTCGTGAAAATTTGTCATTTTGTTTGTCGGTTTTTGTCTGTCATTAGTACTGGTTATGGGGGGGGGCTCCTGGAGGCACCACTCTGGGGTGGGTGCCTCCTCTGGCCCGCTACAAAATGTCATGCATAGCCAATTGGATATGCATACCATTAAGTTGCAGCAGTAGCAGGCAGAGGCACCTCTCTTTCGGGTGCCTCTGTGACTCACTGCCTGCCTGCATATGGTGCACTTGGGCTGGGGAATGAAGTGAGAGAGGACCCCTACGGGCACCCTGTGACTCACTAAGAAGGGAAGTGTACTTGCTGTAGTGCAATGCGAGTACACATCTGGCTTACTGGTTAGGGGTTAGTGCAAGGGCTAGGCTTAGGGTTACGGGTAAGGTTAGGGTGAGTTACTGGGGTGCACCTCTGGGTGCCTCTCTGACCCACTAAGAAGGACAGTGTACTGGCGTATGGGTTAGGGTTCGGGTAAGGGTTCGGGTTCGGGCTAGGGTTAGTGGCTATTTATGCCCCACTGGCACATCCCAGAAGTCTCGGTCAAAACCTGGCCAAGCGGCCATGCAATTGGTGGAATGGCTCCAAAAATTTGCATGGTCCACTCCCATGGCCAGCCCATCATTGCACAGGTATAAAAAAAATAAAAATAAAAATAAAATAAAATAAAATCAATGGAGACGTTTTGTTGCAAGAAACACCCACTGCTGCTACTGAAAAAAATTCAGGCAGTTTTTAAAATAGCTATTTTCACATGTTTCTGTGGTGCTTTGGTGTGTTTTTGGACCATGCAATTTCAAAATAAATATTGCGGTCGCCCCATTTTGGATCCCCCGCCCGCACCGCATGGCATGGCGACTCGGCGAGACGACAAGGATGCCCCCCACCAGAGCAGCCCAGGAGATGAGAGGGGGGGAGGCCGGGGACCCCCCCAGAAACCACCCCTCTGGTAGGTGCCCTCACTCAGGCAGGCATATTTTCGCCTGCTTTTTTGACCGGGAATCGGGTTTTTTATTTATTTTTAAAACTTTTTTCTGTACCGCGCCGCTTGGCGAGTTGGCGTGGCGACTCGACGAGGATGCGCACTTTGTGCAGCCCGGGAGAGGAGTGGGGAGGCCAGGGACCCCCCCCCCCACAGAAACCACCCCTCTGGTAGGTGCCCTCACTGAGACAGGCATATTTTCACCTGCTTTTTTGGCCGGGAATTGGGTTTTTTTATTTTTAAAACTTTTTTCCTGTGCCGCTTGGCATCGCGCGATCGCTGCGATGCCAGGAACGACAACGACAAATCAGACCCAATTTTTCTTTAGTCGGTTCGAGTTCGAGTTCTGGCAGAGTAATTGTCGTTCTTCGTTCCGTTACGTAACGGAAACGAGAAACGGAAACGGAAACGAGAATTTTGCCAAGTCGTGCCCATGTCTAATTTCTAGTCATCATGTGAGAGCTGGACTGTTAAGGAAGCTGACAGGGGGAAAAATAATTTGATTGAAATGGAGGAATGCTTTCCTGGTATTCTAGACTGATGGTAAGATGAACAAATGGGTCCTCGATAAAAATCAAGCCTGAACTATTACTGGAGGCAAAAATGATTTGGGGCACATCATGAGAAGGCAGTATTCCATGGAAAAAACAATAATGCTAGGAAAGGTTGAAGGCAACACAAAAAGCAGAAGATGAAATATGAGATGGACTGACACGCTAAAAGAAACCACAGGCCTGAATTTACAAGACCTGAGCAGAACAGTGGAGGATGGGACATTATATAGCTTGCCCCTCCCTAGGGTTGCCATAAGTTAGAGGTGACGAGAGCAAGTAAAAACAGTCATGTCTGAATGTCAGTGAGAGGAACACTGACCTGCATGGGGAAGCTCACTGAGACAGTTTATCCTGGTCTTACACATACAACAGGACCCCCATATCCACTGATTCATTTATCCACAGTTGGCAGGGGGGAAATTAAAGAAATAATTCATCAGCCACAAAGCAAGCTACTGTGACAAACAGCAGCTGTAAAGCAATCTACTGTCACAAACAGCAGCCATAAAAGCAAGTTACTGTGACAAAAAAGCAGGTTTTGGGGGGGTGGGTTAGTGTTCTCTCTTATCTATGGTTTTCATTATCCACAGGAAGGCCAGGAACTGATCCTCAGAGGATACAGGGATCTTACTGTACTGCTCCCTATGCACAGCTAGGAACTTTGTAAAAGGTTTGCTCATCTCAAGTAATGCCCCTATATTACCATTGACCATGAGTAGAATTTGTTCAGACATTCCACTCAATGGGTAGTGGTCAAATGGGAGCATCATGCTGGATATGAATTTGTACTTTGTGTGTTTATTTATGTATTTCAATATTTACCCAGCATGCATGAAACTTACTTATTATAATGTTGGGTCTGTAAGAGGATTCAGTGAGCCATGCAGGTTAGAAAGTCAGACAGTAACAGACTTCCCATAGTCTTGTCTCTGAGAAACAAATTGACTATAAGAAAACAACAGACTTGTGGCATTTTTAATATATCTAAAAATTGTCTCTCAGGCAAATCTGCCAGCCTGTTCTGTAATGTATTCCAGTTTCTACTTTTTTCTCCTAGTTGCCTCCTAGGAACTATTATACAGTCCAAGAAAAAAATTGTTATACATTGTATTAACTCTAAAATTATACTTTTATGAAGTATTTAGGGTTTTCTTTTATTTTCCCAATGCAGTGGGGAGACAAGAATAAGAATAATCATTTATCACAATGTTCCACTATGTACAGATAGCATAGCTGACTCATTTAAAAATACAGTGGTACCTGTACTTAAAAATTTAATCCATTTCAACGGCATGCTCATTAGTAGAGATAACGTAACAAAATGAATAACAAACCGCCCCCTCAAATTAAAATGAAACAAAACAAAACAAATCATTTTGTTAGTTTCATTTTTCATTCCCCTGCCGCTTTCACTGAACATCCCCCACAGAGATGGTTTCCAGAGTGGCAGTGCCAATCAGCTGTAGCGAGGCAGGCTGGTGCTTGTTTTAAAAAATGTGCCCTCAGCTGGCCGTACTACAGCTGATCAGTGGTTGGGGTTCAGCCAAAAGAAATAATAAAAATTCTGCTTCCCCCCCAAATGGAAGTGGGGGGGGAGGAGGAATTTTAAATTCGTTTTTTGCCAGTTCCAAACCCGTGCTACAGTGCTTGGGGATCAGCTTAAAAAAAATTAAAATCCCTCCTTTCCCCCCACCCCATCAGTGGGTAGAAGAAGAATTTTTTTTTTTAGCTGAACCCCAAGCACCGATCAGCTCTAGTGTGGGCTTGGGGCTAGCAAAAATAAAGTTTAAAAATCTCTTATTTCCCCCAACCAATGGAGTAGGGGGAAAGGAGTGATTTTTAAACTTTTTTTTGCCAGCCCAAAAGCACTATAGCTGATCAGGACTTGGGGCAAATAAATGTTTAAAAATTCCACCTTTCCCCCTACCTGACTGGGCAAAAAAAAGTTTAAAAATAGCTCCTTTCCCTCAAACCCATTGGGTGGGGAGAAAGGAACGATTCTTATACATTTTTTTTTCTGGCTGCAAGCCTGTGCTACAGCTGATCAGCACTTGGGGCTCAGAATAAATAAATAAATAAATAATAAATAAATCCTCCAGTTTTTCCCATGCCTGATTGGGTGGGGGGAAAGTGGGATTTTTAAAACTTTTTTTGGTGCCCCAAGCCTGTACTACAGCTGATCAGCACTTGGAGCAGCAAAAAATGTTTACAAATTCTGCCTTTTCCAGTGCCCAATCAGCCCAAACTGTGCCACACTTTCATTTTTGGCCACACAGCTGAGTGGTTTGTTGTCAGGAGACGCAGAAAGGTGACTTGACAGCATGGATTTTGAATGCAGAATGAGCAAGTGAGGAGTGGGTAGCTAGCGAGAGGGGACGAGTGCTGTATGAAGACACATCGGGCGGAGGCACCAGTGACTCCCTGTAGGGCCCGGTCTTTGGCATAGGGGGTGCCCTGAGGATGGCAGCCTTCCCCATTCCATGGGGTACTTTGTGGCTTGGGACCTTGCCCATTGCAGGCTTACTGGGAAGTGCCGGCTGGTTTGGCTGTGGAGCCGAGTTGGGCTCAGCTGGTCTGCAGGGAGCCCTAATGCAAGGAAGGGGGCTGTATATCAGGACCCTAATGGTTCCTTCATCTGTCTTGTGGGCTGCTGGCTCAGTTCAAGTCCCATGGATGCAGTCTGGCCTTTTGCTGGGTGGTGTTAGGCCGAATGGGGGCCTAGCAGAGGGTTCAGTTAAAAAAAGGAGGAAAAGGAAATGTAAAGGGATATTAGTAAGGAACTGAGGGCATTAAAAATAAAGACAGTATAATAACAACAGTAATTATAGCATCAATAGATAATAATAATAAATAATAATAATAATAATAATAATAATAATAATAATAATAATAATAATAATAATAATAATAATAATAATAATAAAGAAGAAGAAGAAGAAGAAGAAGAAGAAGAAGAAGAAGAAGAAGAAGAAGAAGAAGAAGAAGAAGAAGAAGAAGAAGAAGAAGAAGAAAGAACAGTACCAATAATAATAGGCGCCTTGGGTGCAATCCCAAAAGACCTGGATCAAGAAGAACGGAAAGGAAAGAGGATTCAAACACAGCACCATCACCAAGAGGTAGTCCCAGCACCCAGTACAGTTTTCGGAGACCTTCGGGGGTTTACCAGATTGTCTGGTTGACGATCCGGTCGACTCCCTGGTTGATAAGTGGTATGAGGATGTGGCCGGGGTAGTTGACCGAATCACCCCCAAGTGCCTTATCCGATGCCGAGCCCGCTCTTCGCCGTGGTTCACCATGGAGTTGTGGGCAATGAAGCAAGAGCAGAGGAGGCTAGAGAGCAGATGACGAAAGGTTTGGATGGCTTTGAATTGGGCTGCGGTTAAGGCGTTGACCGTTCGCTATTCCCGAGCGATCAGGGACGCTAGGAGATCTTTTGCCTCCCTGAGAATTGGTGAGGCCTCGAACCATCAGGCAGAATTGTTCCGGGTGGTTCGAGACCTCACCAATCCTGGTCCACCGGGGCCTCCTCCTAGTGATTTCACTAGTGAGTCATTTGCAGCCTTTTAAAAATCTAAGATAGAGGCCATCCGTTCTGAGCTGGACGCCGGTTGCATGGATCCACCCTCTGCTGTGGCCAGTATCTTGCTGCCTGGGTCGCCCTGGTTCATTGAGTTTGGGCCTGTTTCACCAGTGGATGCCTCCAACGCCCTGGGACATTGCAAGCCTGTGGCTTCTCCGTTCGACCCTTGCCCTTCCTGGCTGATTAAAACCGCTGGAGGGAGCGTGCCAGAATGGGCTTCACTAATTGCCTCCGCATCCTTCAGAGATGAGATTTTTCCCAGTTGCCTGAAGGAGACAGTGGTGAAGCCCATTATCAGAACACCTGGCTTGGCTGTAGATGATATGTCTAACTATCGTCCTATAGCCAATGTTCCTTTTATGGGCAAGGTGATTGAGCGGGTTGCCGCCCTGCATCTCCAGATGTTCCTGGAGGAGAACCATGTCTTGGATCCTTTCCAATCTGGGTTTAGGCCGCGTCATGGGACTGAGACAGCACTGGTCGCTCTGCATGATGATCTGTTGAGGAGAGCTGACAGGGGTTGCTCTACCCTGTTGGTCCTTCTCGACCTGTCAGCGGCTTTTGATACCATCAACCATGGTATCCTCCTGGTGCGGCTTTCTGAGGTGGGGATCGGGGGTCTGGCCTTTGGCTGCCTCCGCTCCTTCCTTGAGGGCCGTACCCAGCGTGTGAGCTTGGGGGGGGGATAATCTGTCGTCTCCCTGGACACTCTCTTGTGGGGTGCCACAGGGGTCGGCTCTCTCCCCCATGCTCTTTAACATCTATATGAAGCCGCTGGCTGAGATCATCTGGAGTTATAGAGTTTGCTGTCATCAGTACACTGATGACAACAAGCTCTATTTCTCCTTTTCCACCGGTGCAGTGGAGGCCGTCCAGACCCTTGATCACTGCCTGGCCGCAGTTTTGGACTGGACCAGGGCTTACAGACTCAGGCTCAACCCTGGGAAGACCGAGGTTTTGTTCTTTGGGGGAGGCCCAGAGGGGTACAGTGGCCCTCTTCCCAGTCTGGGTGGGTCCACCCTCCAGCTGGCACAAAGAGTGAGGAGTCTGGGTGTCGTTCTGGATCTGGATTTGTCCCTGGATTCCCAGGTGACTGCCGTGACCAGGTCGGCCTATTACCATCTTAGGCTTATTGACCAGATTCGCCCATACCTCGATAGGGATTCCCTGAGGACAGTGGTACAGGTGCTGGTCATATCGAGGTTGGATTACTGCAACACCCTCTACATGGGGCTCCCCTTGAACCTTGTTCGGCGATTGCAGCGGGTCCAGAATGTGGCAGCCAGGTTGGTGGTTGGTGCACGTAGGTTTGACCACATCACCCCCATCCTGGCCCGCTTGCACTGGTTGCCGGTTGCCTTCCGAATAAGGTTCAAGGTGTTGGTTTTTGGTTTACAAAACCCTCCATGGCTTGCCCCCAGTCTATCTGGCAGAGCATATCTCCCAACGATTAGACCTGGCCTGACCCACCCGATCTTCCTTGGCCCCCTCACTTCGGATTGCCATGCTGAAGGAGGCCCATAAAGTGACTACCCATAATCGGGCCTTTTCGGTTGTTGGCCCTGCTATTTGGAACGCTTTACCAAGTGAGATGCGGCAAGCTCCTTCGTTGGCATCCTTCAAGAAAGCCTTGAAGACCTGGCTATTTAGGGACGCCTTCGGAAACTGCTAGGGGTACAGTGTTTTTTTTTTGGGGGGGGGGTTCTCCCCCCCCCATCTCCTGCCAATACTGGTTCGCCGTCTTGGATGCTGCTGTTATGGTTTTTAATTTTTTTTAATCCTTGTGTAAACTGCCCTGAGTTCCCATTCGGGAAATAGGTGCGGTAAACAAAATTGAAAATAAATAAATAAATAAATAAATAAATACAAGGTACAACATTGTGCCGGTCAGTGCCATGGCTTATGGAAATTACAGAATGCCATTAGGCAATCACTTGGTCCCAGCCACAAAGGAGAGGATTTGGAAGGGTTACTACATTGATCTTTTTGAGCTCCTGAATAGAGAGGTGGAAAAGGAGACTAAGAAGGATGCTAGAGACAAGGAGAGGTGGCTTTGAAAGAAGCTAGATTGGTCTTGGGCAAATTGGCTGCCAGCTTACTTTATTTTCATGGCAGTCCTGGTTAAGGCACAGCCATGGCAGACATCAGATTTGGTCCAGTTCTTGGATTTAGTCTATTGGGCCTATGTGGACTTCCCAGGTCACACATGGCTCCTTTATGATGAGAACTTTCATAAAATGGCAGCAGTTCAACCGAACAGGAGATGGGACAAACCCCTACCAGGATTATGGCTTCAAATTATGAACCCAGCCAGCTATGGGGGGGGGGGTCATTTTGAAAGCAGGCATATGATTAGATGCTCAGCTCAGCAGCTCAACCCCCATGCAGGAGCAGGACAGGGAGTTCAACACTGCTTGCTGTGTTGGGATTTTAACAGCAGGGGTGGCTGCAATAAGCAGCTCTGCAGGTTTAGGTCTGATTGCGCCAATTGCAGAGGGCAGCACCAGCTGCTTTTGAGCTAAGGAACTGAAGGGGGAAATAGGGACAGTGGCAGAGGAAATAAACCTCCCTCCGATTTGGCATCTGCTCTAAAAGGGCCATAGTCCAATCAGATTTCACATGTTAGCCGGGTGACTATGAAGTTATCCTGATCGTGAGGCAAAAAGTTATCTGTTTGAGGGTTTAAACTTTGCATGTAGAATATCAGTTGTAGGGGAAAGGTGTGCATTCTGGGCAAGTGATTTGAGGCCTGTGAGAGGCCACTAGGGTGTTGTGAGGCAGAAGATAGACTTGCTCCGGCTGGCATGGTGGCTTTGCCTCCTGGCTGATGGAGCACAAGATTCTGGGAGAGGTTTGCTCCTAATGGGAGGAGGGAGGAGCGGTGGCTTTATAAGCATGCACCTTCCCAACATCACCCTTTCCAGGTGAGGACCCCACCATGCCCACTCAGTAACCATTGTGAGTCTGACTGGCTGCCCATAGTGGGCTGGAAAGGAATTTTTTTAACCTCAGCAACAAATCTGGCCTGCTAAAGTGTCAGGGTTGTCCTTTTTTTCACGTATCTCACATTGGTTGGGGGGATGTTTGCCCAAGGTTGAATCAAGGACATTATTGGTGTTATGGCTTCTTGTCACACTGGCGGCTCATGTTGGTGAGTCCACTCTATAAATTTAATCCTGACCCATCTAACTTCACGTTGCTTCAGATCTGGATATCACAGTAGATGTAAAGGATGTTCTGGGACTACCTCTTGGTGATGGGTTAATAAATAATGGTGATTTGACACCCCGGGAGGGGCGTCTTGGAGACATTTACTGGCCCCTGCAAGCTGTCTATTAGCCAGCACATGATGGGGGTATTGGACTTGCCCAGATTAATGGCATGGAGGTTGGGGAGGTCAGAGGTGACCTTGATGGCCCAACCATGGCTCTGCACTACTGCAGCCCCTCTCATAGTTTTCTGTGAGTTCATTTGTTAATGAAGTGTGGCCAGTGTTTATCCCATCACTTGTGTCTCAGCTCTTAATCAGCATGGGAGGGCAAAGGCAATTGTGAAGTAATAAGGAAACTGACTGTTGAATTATTCTGCGACAAATGTGCCTTTATGAGTAATTAGTAATAGAACCTTATACACCTCAATATCTTTCAGAACTAAGAATTTAAGCAATGCATTTATATAGGTAATTCAGCAGGAAGGAAGGAAAACAAATCAATCAGTTTAAAAATAAACCTCCTGTTCTCAAGATGGCTGGATCGAAATCATTTCAGAAATCATTTCATTTCTGAAATAAAAATGGTGATCCGTTTCATTCCTTGATGACACACTCTTTGCTGTTTCATGTCATTTCATAAGGTTTCATAAGCTTATGAAACATTGAAACAGTGTGTCATTTTTTGTAAGGTGCCCATCCCTACTCAGCATCTAAAAGTTACTGCATATTTACATATCCAGAGATTATTCACAAGGGGTTTCAGGAAGGGGCATTGTCTCTGCTGCAAACCAATTTAAAACAGAAAATGAAATCCAATGACAACGCCAAGAAGCATGAAATGAAGCTGCAACATTTTTGCACACCTGTTCATTGCCTTCCTAAGTGAACTTACCACCCATCAGGGCTGCTGTTTTAAGTTCTGTGCTTATAATAACCTTGGGCAGTTTTTTAAACAATGTCTAGCTAGATGCCTGCAAGAGAGAAATCTGACAAGGAACAAAATTTAGGTTTTGGAAGAAGCTTTGGCATGACCAGTGTAGTTAACACATCAGGTTGTTAACTAAAGCTGTTGTAACACTTTCAAGGAAGGAAACGCATATCTTAAAGCCAGCTATCATCACCATTCCATGCCATTTCATACAAATACAGCTATTTAAAGCCCTGACTAACATCCCAGGGAAATTATATTCCTTGTTTGTTTGCTTTTATTTGAAACAGCATTCATTTCTATTTTACGCTTTGTAAATCCACAATCTGGCTCACACATTTTATCAGAAATTAAAACATGGGCAACATTACTGTTTGGTCAGATAATTTGGAGAGCATTTAAATAAAACACAGGTTACCCACAGGTGAAGCTTTCATCCTCCAATGAACCAATCTGAAACAAAGTTTAAAAGGAGTCTTGTTCTTTAGTAGCTCTCCTGTGCTTTTACACAACTTTTTTTTTTGGGGGGGGGGTGTTGGCTGGCTATGTGTGTGTGTGTGTTTTTCTTGCTAGGATTAAAACTCATTATGAAAGAACACAATAGCAGATGCACATGACGTGCTAGGAAACACCAATAAAGGAGATGGCCACTCTGAACATGTAGCAATTAGAAAGATGTTTCATCTTTGGATGCCCCCTCCAAAAATGATGCCAGTCCATGGGCAGGGGTTCTCTGCCCAAATAACTGAAAAGGTGTGAAAAGGCAGCACTACAGGGTGGCAGGCAGGCTATTTAAGGGGCTACCCTAACCTTCTCCAGCCTCTTTCTCAGCAGCAAAGTGCTAATCCCTCCCTCCCACACTTTAGGTTGAGAAGAAGAGTAGCCGGTCACATATAGGATGGATGGGAATTTTTGATTCCTAATTAGAATGGCCATAGGTTGACAGTGCGTTTTCTCCCATCCCATTCTCAACCAGTGGGATTTAGGACAGTCATATGGCTTACCTGATTACAACGACAGGTAGTACAAAATATATGTTGATTCAGATGAGATCCTGGAGAAGGCAATCCAATTGGTGCATAGCAGCTCTCTTATTATTAGAAAGAAAGTGATTAGTAAGTTTAATATAGATAGGAAAATATGGTTATTGACAAGGACGGAGAGGGCTGCCCTGAGGTAGTCACTTGTCAAGAGTGTGGAGGCATGCTGAACAGGTGGGCAGCATGCTTCTTAGGGCCTTTTTACACGACCCCTAAGATCAGCTGGCCACTTAAATTCGGACCAGAGATCTTAGGGGTTCCTGCTCTTCCTCTGTCCCCACCCCCCTCCGCACTTCCTGGTTGCTGGCTACCTGAGGGAGGGAGAAAAAAGAAAGAAAAGAATGCCTTCTTACCTCCATTTTGTTCCCGGCAGCATTCAGATCTCTTAAAGGGGCGGGGGGGGGGGCAGAAAAACACCAAACAGAAGCCAGGAGAGCCCCACACTCACTGTCCTTACACCGGATCAAATATTTGTCACATCCAAAAAGCAGGTACAAGAAAACTGCTGTTTGGTCGCGCTAAAGTGGGCGGGGTCGCACTTAATTGTCTGCAAAGTCCGGAGCTGGTGGGTAAACATTTTTAAGGTCCGGACCTTGCAGCCATTTGCGGCGGAATTTAGGGGTCGTGTATAAATGCCCTTAGTAAAAGTGTTCTGCTTATATACCACCCCATAGCACTCCAAGCACTCTTTGGGCAGTTTGCAATTTAATTATGCAGGCTAAACATTGCCCACCCCAGCAAGCTGGGTACTCATGTTACCATCCTCAGATGGATAGAAGACTGAGTCAACCATGAGCCAGCTACCTGGGATTGAACCCCAGGTCATGATCACAGTTTTAGCTGTCGTACAGGCATTTAACCAATGTGCCACAAGGCTCCTCACAGATCTCCCTGAAGTCTTGTTTCCACTGAAGGTCCAGCTGACTCCCAGTCCCAAACCAAGCCCCCCTTGTTATAGGGGAAAGTTTGAATTTAAATAGGTTAATAAAGCTGTGACTATTTTAACTGAAGCAATTTTATCTCATCTTTTATTTTGGGCTGGGTGGGAAAAGCTCTGTTTGTGGAGTTGATGACACCGGAGCAGGGCTTTCTTGATGACTCTACTTGTAAGCATACATGACTATGACATAAACCAGTTGAACATTTATTTATAAATAGATTGTGACTCTTGCATCCTAATCAATTCATGGGTGTTCTCATTTGTTTTCTGCTGATTGTTTAAACAGGCTGTAAAAAACCTAACTCTTGTAAAATTGAATATATTTGGGAGAATACCTATATTTACATGGATTAGGACTACTGGATAGGTTAGTGGTTGAGGCATCAGACTGCGTAGCCAGAAGTTGGGAGTTTGATTCCCCACTGTGCCTCCTTGGGCTAGACTTGATTATTTCTAGCAGGCCTGCACATTGTGTGGATCATAAGTGACCGATAGACTGCGTGGCCATCAAAAGTTGCCTGCCAGGTCCTCACCAGTCTCCCAACCTGCCGCCAGCTGTGTATACCTGTCAATTTATCACTGCTGCCACCCAGAGTGGGAGGAGAGAGGCATAATGTAGATGTGTGCCCCTCCTACCCTCCCACCCTCCCAAGTCACCAGCACACCAGCTCATGCCCTCTATCCCAGCCTTTGACAGCCAGTCCCCCACAGTCCTGGCAGCTCCCCCTTGACACACAAGGTGGCAGTGGTTGTTGTTAAGATGGCAGGCTGCTGATGGGGCTGTGAGTGCTCAGCCGGTCATGATGGTGGGAGGGAAGGGAAGGGAGTGCTTCCGAGGCTCCTACGCATCAAAACTACAATTCTCATGATGCCGTGCAAGTGGTGTGCCCATGCCATGCTGCCACAGAGAGAGAAAGGGGCAGGGCCAAGTGGGAGGTGTGTGAGTGTGGGGTTATCGGGTCCATCTTTTCCCTGCTGTGTCCCCTTTTCTCAGTTCAGTGCAACTGGCCATGCTCTCTGCCAGTTGCCAGAGCCCTAGTGGCTAGCATGGCCACTGACCAGAGTGACTGCCAATGTGTGTGTGTGCACCTCTGAAATTAGACCACAGGGACATGCAACGCTTCTGAAAGCGGACCATGGGGACGTGCGGTGGCTGAAGGTAGACCCCGAGCTGTTCAAAGTTGAACAGCCCTGATCTATAGGGTCCCTTCCTGCTCTGTAGTTCTAAAATTGTGACAATTTATATACAGTATATTCTGCAGCAGCAGAATCAAAACTTGCTAAAAGCCTAACTTGGCTAGCAGAGAAGGTAACAGTAAATATTCAACAAAAAAGACATAGAATAGAAGACATTTATTGCTAGCAAGACAGCTCTGTGCAGGATGAATCTTTAATCTGAAAGCTCCTTATATTCTGCTTTGAGCTGGCCTGACCAGATCCATAGAGAATGGCCACATGACAGCTTTATAAAATGCCATTATGACCCTAGCTGCTTCATTTTGAGACTCCTGAAATATCTCCAGAGGGGCAAGTAAAGGCTGTTTAACATCTAGCTTTTTTTTTCTCAGACAGAAGATTATTATGTCAAAGAGTCCATGTCTTTCCCCACTGCTAAATCAGGGATTAAATAACTTCATTGGTATATGGAATGTCATGGTTTTAAGCACAGAACCAAATTTTTTGACATAGATGTCCATTTTCTGATGAAGAAATCTCCTCAAATATATATGTTAAAGTCTCCCACTGCCTCTTGTGTGAGGGCAAAGAAATACCTGGTTAAAATACATATCTGGCTCAAAGAAATAACAAAGCTGAATATAGAATTTAAGCCAGAAATGTTTTTACTAGGTATTATGCCAGAAAATGTTAATATACAGGATAGATATATTATATTACATATCTTGACTGCCGCTAGAATAGTGTGGGCCCAAATGTGGAAAAATGAAAACATACCTAGTGAGGAAGTAATTATACAAAAAATCTTAGACTGTGCTGAAATGGACAGAATGACATTACGAATCAAAGAAAAAGAGGACTCTGTGTACTACACAACTTGGAATAGATTTTATAACTGGTTGGAGAGAAGAAATAATGCATTAGGTGGTACTAAGACATGATGTAATTAATATTAAGCGCTAGAGATGGGCACGACCAGAATTTTTTTTCGAGTTGTCATTTTTCGGGATGGGTCCGTTTCAGGTTGTTTCCGTTTTTCGCGAAAAAAATTTTTAAATTGACATTTCGTCGTGTCGTTTGTCGTTACCGCCACCGCAATTTCACGCGATTTGACGTCCCAGCGAGTGGCGTCCCGCGGGCGCTAGGTGTTTTTGCGCCCTAGGCGGCGGGTGGGGGGGCAGGGGGGCATGGGTGGGCGATGGCAGCGGCAGGGGGGAGGGGCGGGCGTGCAGGTGGAGGTCGCAGGTCCCGCAATGACCCAGAGCAGGCGGAAAACTCTTTAAACTGACTTGCTGCACAAGACTGCATCAAATAAAGCAATTGCAATTTTTGCAAACAAAGTGGGCAGTGCACCCACAGCAGAGCTGCAGGAAGAGTATGAAAGGACCTTGGCTTGCCACCAAGCAAATGAAATTTTTAAAATAAATCCACACCTCCCCTCCCACTCAAACCTCCCCCCCCTTTGAAGCACTATCAGAAAAGAAATCCTAACAAACTGCAGGAGAATAAAAAAGAATAAACTGCGTTGCTATTCCCCACAGCAGACAGAGAATGAAAGGAATTATTATTATTTCCTAAAAATTCAATTGACTCAATTCCCTCCCTGCCTGCCTAACTGATATCTAAAGGCTCCACGAAATTGAAACTAGTCTAGCACAGCAGCCAGCTACACACAGCCCTCTCCCACCCACATCCAAGCCCGGACTGCGACTCTTCTGGGAGTGCCTCGGCTTTTTATGCCCTCTTGCACATCCAGAAGTGTCAGTCAAAACCTGGCCATGCGATTGGTAGAATGGGTCCAAAAATTTGCATGGTCCCATCCCATGGCCAGCCCATCATTGCACAGGTGTAAAAAAATAAAAATAAAATAAAATAAAATCAGTGCGACCTTTTACTGCTATAAAAACCCCACTGCTGCTACTGTAAAAATTCAAGCATTTTAAATAGCTAATTTTCGCATGTTTCTTTTGTGCTTTGGTGGTTTTTTGGACCACGATTTCAAAAAAAATATTGCAGACGCCATTTTGGATCCCCCCGCACCGCATGGCAAACGGCGACGCTGAGGATGCCCCCTCCCAGCCCGGTACCAGCAGCCCAGGACAGGAGGGGGAGAAGGCTGGGGACCCCCCCCAGAAACCACCCCTCTGGTAGGTGCCCTCAGGCAGGCATATTTTCGCCTGCTTTTTTGGCCGGGAATCGGGTTTTTTTAATTTTTAAAACTTTTTTTCTGTGCCGCTTGGCATCGCGCAATTGCCGCGCGATGACAGGAACGACAACAACAAATCAGACCCAATTTTTCTTTTTTCAGTTCGAGTTCGAGTTCTGACAGCTTAATTGTCGTTACCGTTTCCGTTACGTAACGGAAACGATATCCGAAAATGGAAGCGACAATTTCGCCAAGTCATGCCCATGTCTATTAAGCGAACCCAGACAATATGATGGAACTGTTTGTAGAAATTAATTTGGAAATATCAGTTGTTAAGTATAGATGATGGAATACTAATAAACTTATTTAAAAAAGACTCCCACTGCCCCCAAATATTGATTTGAAAGATGTAGTCCCATTGTATCAGTAACCTATTTTAGGCAGACTTCTGTAATGATCCATCTAGTGTTCTTAATCACAAGTAAAATCTCATTCAGCAAATATCATTTTCAACTTTAGTTCACCATTAAATGAAATTTTCCTCTTCAGAGATTATTTTTATTTCTTCTTTTAACATATCTTGTGACCAAATAGTGATCAACTTTCATCTTAGCCAATGATAAAATATTACAAAGACAGTAGTTTTAAACAGAAGCAGAGACAACATGAAGAATAGAAGCTGAGGCAGGACAGAGGAATTAATAGTTAACCATTTAGACAAGGACCAGTCTTGTTATGATCTTGGATAAAACAGTCACCTCAAATTA